>CM062817.1:2039508685-2040708685 GCA_031772625.1 Pinus tabuliformis | reverse complement strand
TTGAATAATACTAAGTTGATACCAATTACAATAAAAAGGGGCCCATTTCATATTATAGTATTAAGAATAAAAATGATATGAAATGGGGGGTTGTTGTAGAGCACAACAATTGGCGATTCGCTGGGAGAAACAGTTATCTCTGAGAAGTACAGAAATACTTAAACTTTTCCAAAATAGGAATCTCATCAAAGGGGAAGATTCTAATATAACTAGGTATATATGCATTCCAAATAAAATGAAACTATCTTTGTTAATTTCCTCTGTTGATTAAAATTAGATACATTCTAAGTTTTAAATTGGCCTCTATTGGTTGATAATGATAAAACATAAAACCTTTCCAAATCAGCTTTTAGAATTGACTTCTTTATCATAGGTAGAGCCTCTGCTGCCAGCAAACGTTCATAGTTTTGACAGGGATACCTTTTAACCATGTTATTGTCCATTATCCCATCCATTTCAGAGTATGATTAACAGAATGAATTCAAAACATGCTTTCATATTTTGCATTTCTTTTTCACTTTTCTGTTATTTTGTAAGATAAAAAGCCATTGTCCTGGTTTGGTGACCAGTTGAGTGACAATGCCATTCACTGGTAGTAATTTAATTGAACAAGTTGGCTCATGATGAGACCCCTTGTCTTATAATCCTAAGCCATTACCCTGTTTTAGTATGCAGCATTGGTAATGTCGGTTAAACTATTTCCCTATGATCATGGTAAGCAGGCTTGTAATAAGACCTCTTATCTTTTATATGAAATATTTTAGAATTACACTCTGAGTAATCATAAGCTTTGGTGAGTGGGATGGACAATTTTCTCTTAAGAGTAAATGGATGACAGGGTAAGAGTTAAAGATGTTGAAGTTGGATTAGTTCCTATTTTGATATTGATAACCTTTTTGTGACAAATTTGAAAACATAAAATGATTTACAATACTTCTAAACTTTGAGAAGGGTTCACAAAAATTGAAGTGTGGTTTCAGAATTCAATTATTCCTAGTTTCCTAGAAATTATCCCTTTGTTTAAGACTTCTATTATTTTAAGAGCAAATATCAACACTACTTCTTTCGAACAACTTTTAAATACAACAAAGGTCAATGGAAGATACCTTACAACTTTATTTTCTAATGGTCCTACAAACTACAAAATTCCACTAAACTAAAAGGAGAAGGGATTACCTCCTCAATTGAAGAATTGTTTTAAGATAAGGCCATTAACAGGGAGAGAATCTCTCAAACCTAATAAATCTTGTAATATGAAGGTCGAATGGCCTATCTTCTCACAGATCTAAAATGGCCCAAGCCACATCTTCTGGAACTTGGTGTGTTTTCCCTTATCTTCATGGGCTTCGTCCCATTTCAGAACTAAATCACCGACTTGAAATTGTTTTGAACCAGATGAGGCTGGATCAAAGGATGACTTGATAATTTGCTGATGTTTTGCATGAATAACCTTGGCTTTTTCTCTTTCCTCTTCTAATTTTAGCATTTGGTCATGTCTAAGTTGAATAGAAGAAGAAGGGCTTTCCTCAATAAACTGAACTAGGGCTAGAGAAGGACAAGATTTGTTGGTATCACTGCTTCTTTTCCATACACGAGATTGAACGGAGAAGAACCTATGGAAGACTTCTGCGTTATCCTATCAGCCCATAGTGCAAATATTAAGGATTTGTGCCATTTTTTATGATTCTATTCGATAGTTCGCTTAGTAATTTTAATTAGATTTTTATTTGTGGATTCTGCTAAACCATTACCCTGGGGATAGTAATTAGTAGAATATTTCAATTTAAATCCTCTTTTAATAGCGAAATCAAACATAGCATTGCCTGAGAAGTAAGATGCATTATCAAAAACAAGAGCATTTCGGACACCAAACCTGGTAATAATGAATTGATCTATGAATTCTATAATTGCCTCAGAATTTGTTGTCTTTAAAGGAATTGCTTCAACCCACTTAGTAAAATAATCAATAGTGGTAAGGATATACTTATGCTGTTTGGAAGAATGTAGAGTAATTTCTCCAATGATGTCCAATCCCCATTGCTCAAATGGTTGTTCAATGTTGACTGGTTGCAAAGGGAAAGCTGGCTTTCTTTGTCTTCTACTAGAAGTTTGACAATTTCGGCATTTCCTTACATATTCATGAGCATCTCTAAACAGAGTGGGCCAATAATATCCAGCATGAATGATTTTGTGGGCTGTTGTGTCAATTCCAAAATGTCCTCCCGCTGGTCCATCATGTAATTCCTGCAAAACCTTTTGTGCTTCAGGTTTTTCTAGGCATCTTAATAAGATTTAATCAAAATTTTTCCTAAAAAGCACATCATCAATAATTGTGAAATTTTTTGCTTTTAATCTAATGGCCCTTTTGTTTTTGTAAGACAGGTTAGGAGGTGCATATCCATTTTTCAAATAAAAGATCAAGTCAACATATTGTGATTCAGAATCAGTAATACTTATCTGGTTGATTGCTTCGGTTTGATCTGTATCACCTGATTCTTGAATGTTGGATGCTCCTGCCAATAACCTGCAAAAACCTTGGCCTCTAACAATCTTTGCTGGTTTAATTTCCAAGTCATATTCTTGAAGTGCTATCACCCAATTTTCCCTTTTTTCACCTAATTCCCTTTGGATTAATAGTTGCCTTATTGCAGGGAAAGGAACTATAACTTTTGTATGGGCTTTTAAAAGGAAGGGTCTGTAATGTTTGACAGCTTTATATACAACAAAGGCTTGTTTTTCTACTTCGGAGTAATTCAATTCAGCACCCTGGAGATTTGAACTATAGAATGAAATGGGTGCTTCCAAGTTGTGATTGTTAATCTGTGTGAGTACTGCAGCATAGGACAAATCGGATGTCATAGTATACAATGTGAAATGATTAGAAAAAATAGGAGTATTTAAAGCGGGGGCATTGATTATTGATTGTTTGATTAAATCAAACGCTTCCTTTTCTACTGATCCCCATCTAAAGACTGAATTTTTCTTAATCATAGTTTGAAGTGGCAAAATGATTTGAGAAAAGTCTGGAACGAATCTTTTGACAAAATTGATTTGGCCTAGAAATGACTGCATGGATTTTTTATTATGAGGGAAAGGGATTTCAGAGATTTCTTTAATCCTATCCGGATCAATATAAATGCCATCTTTAGAAAAAATAAAGCCTAAGAGCTTTCCTTGGTCAAGAGCAAAGAAGGATTTTTTGGGATTAAGTGAAATACCGTACCTTTTGCAGCATTGAAATATTTGATTTAAATCATGCAAATGATTGGATTTCTTTTTCGAAAATACAGTAATATCGTCTAAGTAGACAACTACAGTTTTGCTAATCAATCCTTTGAAAGCTATATCCATCGCTCTTTGGAACGTGGCTCCTGCATTAATAAGTCCGAAAGGCATTTTCTGATAAGCATAAGTTCCCCATTTTGTTCTGAATGTGGTTTTGAGTCGGTCCTCTGGATGGACCAAAACTTGGTTATATCGTGAAAAATCGTCTAAAAAGGACATCAACTCAGAGCCTGCCACTGATTGGAGTATCTGCTCTGTTATCACTCAGGTTGTCCCTTTTGACTCCTAAACGGATATGGCTGAGGTAACCACAAACCAACTTTGGACTGCAGGCCCTAGCCACCCTGCAATCATAGAGGGCTCTCTCTTTATGATTTAGCTTTGTTGAAGGGGGTGATTTTAGGCTAGTTATGATGCACAGGGTTTTGATTGAGTTTTGGTGGGAAAACTGACACTTTCAGGTAGAGAGGCTGAGTATAGTCTGAATGCTTCAAACCATTGGGCGTGGAGTCGAGGAGGGGGAAACTGCTGTTGTTTTTCCTTAATAATAGTGAGGGGAAAATGGAGCAAGATAACTGAGGCAGAAGCAACTTTCAGGTTTCAAGGGATGACAAGAATGCTAAAGAAAGAGAGCCAGTTAATAATCTCTCCAACAGATTAGCAAAGGAAACAACAAGGCGCTACCTAGGAGCAGTTAAGAATCCCTAGATAATTGGCCAGCACAGGTGAACTGGGGTAAACATGAGCCAGAAGGAATTCAATGTTCATAACCAATTCATTTAGAAGAAAACATCAAGAAATAGCAGGAATTGAGCATAGAGAGTATTTAACTAATTCTAGGCTATTCTTTTTTCCTGCTATTTAGATAATGGCAAACACATAAACAAAGATAAGAGGCACTTATTGCTTCAAGTTGCAGTGCAGGAATTCCATCTTCAACTCTTCAACACATTCATCAACAACAGACAGTTCGCTCTCCAAGCTTTAAGTAATCTTTGATTACAGAAAAATTATGGTAGACACAGCGAGTCTCTAATGAAAATTATCAATTGACCAACCCTTAGAACTATACAGAGGGTGGTATATATAGGGCAAAACTCTCTGCAGAGTTCCCTTTATTACATCTTGACCTAATTAGGTCATAAAAATGACTACTTGACCTAATCCTATCTAGAAATAAATGCAAAGAATGTCTCGGGCCGTGCTCAGGGCCGAAGTGTCAAAACTAAATGAATGATGTTGTCCTCGGTGGCTTGCTGCACTGCTTTCTACAATAAATGGGTATGGGTTTAGGCTTCCTTGTTGTCTTGGTGCCTTAAATGTCTTGACGGTGATTTGAAAGCAAGGATGGGCTGATGCTTATCGATTTGATTTTCTGGGGGCTTCATCAATGTTCAGGTGCCTCGAGCCCCTAAAAAATCATGATTGATTCTTTCTGGCGTCCTTTCTTCCATTGATACTCTATGACAAAATCTGGGCTGCTGATCTGCTGTGCTGCGTGTCTAATCACCAGTAAATGGCTGTTGTTCGACCTCTGTATCATCTGGAATTGTCTTCTGATCATTTTGGTATGCTCTGTGAAGAAAACGGATCATTTCTGGGCCTTTTCGGGCTTCCTAGGGCTGCATGGGGCGAAGATTCCTTAAAGATTCCTTGAAGATTCTCCATTCTGGCCCAAAAAATCCTGCGACTGCCTCAGAATTCGATTCCGGGGCTCCGAAGTGTGACTTTCGCACCTTTGTGCCAAAAAAGGGTTGATGACGTCAGCATGACATCATCATTGTACGGCGGGTGACGTCAGAATGGCGACGTGGCGGGATGACATCAGCATGATGTCATCTCGTACGGTCGGTGACATGGCAGGTATGGTGGTGGGACACGTGGCAGTGATGTGGCCGGAGGCCACACAGGCGGGTGACTGTACAAGGGGGGTGACGTGGGCTGTTGACTGTGCAGGGGTGACGTGGGCTGGTGACGTCACCGGGCGGTAAGCGGTAGGTGGCGCACCGCTTATGGGGGATGGCGGTTTCAGAGGGAGGGGCTCTGCCACAGCCTGGTGCTTGACGTTGTTGTTGGGAAAAGTATCCAATTCGGAATGCCCCTATCCCACTCTAAGAGGTGATAGTGTCTTAGCAACAAACAAGGAAACTTATTCGAGTATTCTTCTTTATGGAATGTAAATGAGGAAGCAGGATCTAACTAACCTGTGTCTTTCGCAAGTTTGTTGATCCAATCGATCCTCTCTTCAGTAGCTCCCAGCTCCCAGCTCTCTCACTGGCGCAGCTTCACAGAATTCGTGCAAGATCACAAGAGAGAGAAACTACAAGAAGATACAGATATACATTCATAAAAAGCTCAAGATCAGATTAAGCTAAACATGTAAGCATAACAAAACATCATTGATATACAGCATGTAGGAGAAACTCAAATAGTTTATTGATAGAGTAATAAAGTCCAAGAGGAGATATAACCAAGTGAGGTCCGATCCAGCATCTACCTCCTAGCAATGGAATCCCTTCCTCTCCTCCAACAAAGCATAAATCACCCAATGTACTAATCTCAATCTCAAACCAACAGTAATTCTCTGCAAATACAAAATTCCAGCCTCCTGGTGGGCTCCAGTATTGTAGCAATAATGCTACAACTCCTGGAGCTTCCTATCTCTAATTTTATCAACCCGGTAGTTCGTACAAACTTGGAAGCGATGGTGTTGTATGCACAAGTACTAGCTCTTTTCGCAGCTATCACTTGGTCAGCTGGCACAAGTCCGCTAGGGCTCAAGCCAACTTCTATAGGCTCACAGAAGAAGCTTTATGAATGATGGATGAAAGCTAACTCAAAGGAGACTAATCTATTTGCAGAAAGAAACTGAAAGCCAATAAAGCATGAAAACCCTAGTAAACCCTAATTTGACTAGCTAGACCTTTACAATGCAAAAAATGTGAATGAAACTTCTACCAATGATGCCATTACTTGCAGTGAACTGAAATACATGCATCTAAGCTAGTTGTATCTAAAAAGACATGTTTTTTGTATTTTTTCATTAAGTGGTTGGATTTATCATGATGATGCTTTTGATTAGGGTTTGGTTGTGCAGGAGCGGTTGGAATGGAAGGAAAGCATGGGCAAGGTCAGGATGGCTAGGGGAGGTCCCAGAGGGTCTCTAGAATCAGCCCACAGAAGTCTAACACGTTCGGATGCTCAGCAACCGAGTTTGCAGGCTTCTACAGGAAGTCTGCAGGCGATCCTACAGGAAACTCAGGGATTTCTACAGGAAGTCTGTGCAATTCTACAGGATGTTTGACCGAGGAAGTTTTGGGAGATGGTGAAGTGTTGGAGTGGTGTGGGAGGATAGGTGAGATGGAGATGGAGCTGGTGATGGCTCAGGAGCAGAGAAATCAGATGGAGGAAGAGTGCATGCAGTGGGTTGATGGCTGGAAGGATGGGATCAACGAAAGTTTAAGTAGATGGAGCTAAGTGAATAATGGATGAGTTGGAGGGTAAATGAGCTAGACAGAGGCTGAGTAGGTGGATTGAGGAGAGATCAAGAAGAAGAAGAAGGAAGTGGAATGATATGGAGCAGCGTAAATGAAACAAATGACTTATGCACCAAAAATGAGAATTCATTAACCTATGATCATTGTGCCATGAAACCTATGAACAGCAATGGAAAACCAAGAAATGAAACTCGTGCATGGAAGTGAAATGTAGAAGTATGGTTCAATATCAAGAGTGCATGGATGGATCTTCAACGAAAATGTCTATGTTGCAGCTTGCATGGAAGTGAGAAGAACTGCGTTTCTTTTTGGTGGTTGGTTATGGACTGCACCCCAATCCCTAACAGAGATGGCAGTGAGCTTGAACAACCTTTTTCTGGAGCTCCAATGAATTATATCTATCCTCTTCTAACCTAAGCAACTGGAAACAAATTCACCATAAACTAATCCTATCTAAGCTCATGAAAAAGACTAAATTAACAGACTATAAATTCGAATTGCATGTTAAAGTAAAAACTCAAAGTACTGGAACGAAATGCAAACAACATTACAACACCGAGGAGATCTATTGCTCTTAGGTTGGGCCCTAACCTGAGAGCTATAGCTCCCTTAGAAACTCAGAATGAGATCAAAATCTTCCTGCCTTTATTCATAAACGAAAGTCTGATGTCATGCCAAAACTGGCTTACAAAAGGAACAAACACCGAGCTGTAGCTCGTACTTCCAAATTACAAGAGCAATACAAAAGTTCAAAAAGCTTCTATCCAAGGCTACGGCCTCAGTATTTATGAAAAATGATCATCCAACAGGTGTCCTTGATTTTTGGAGCTCGGCTGTCCAACTGAAGGTTAAACTGCTGATCCTGTAGGACAGTTATAACTGTTGTTCCTGTAGAACAGTTGGCTGCCTCTCAGCTCGGTGGGGAGATGGATTGGAGCTCGGAGCTATGGTGGGAATCACGAGGAAGGTCCCCAAGACTGTGGACATCCTCTCCTAAAAACCAGCAGTGCCACCTCATTGTCTCCTTGTCTCCTTTTTCGTGATCTTTTCTCCCTTTTAATGCCAAAAACCTGAAGTCATCATGTATTAGTCACGTAGATAGAATGCCTACCCTTCTTCCTACAAACAACACGAATAAACCAAGAAATGAATGCATAAGCAATAAAAAATGAATGGTTTGAGCAGAGCAAGTAGGCCAAATGAGCCCAAATTGTACCGAAAATTGGGGCTCATCATCACCCCCCAGCTAAACTATTTGCTCATCCTTGAGCAACTTTGCCCTGGCTCCTCGTCTTTGGCCGAGAACTAGAGCCCGGAGCATGCTTTTCCTTTCCTGTTTTTGGTGGCCTTGCCTTTTCTACCGAGGGTGGCGCTTCTTCCTTTCTCGTTTTTGGCGGCCCTGCCTTTGCTTCCCCTGGTGGTGACGAAGGTGATGCTTCTTCCCCCTTTCCTATTTCCTTGAGCCGGGCTTCGGAAGGCGATTAGCCTATTTTTCGTGTCCAGGAAGTTATTTTTGGGCTCCCCTTCTCGGGGGTGGCTAATGTTTTAGAGGGGTTTCTTGCACTGGGTGAAGTAGGGACATCCCCTAAAATGGTTTGGCTGCCGGGTGGAGGCTGTGGCTTGCCCATGGTTATCCTCTTTCTTCTCCTGGCCTCAGATGGTAGAGGGGTCTCCCTCTCTCTCTTCTCCTTCGGCTTTGGAGGTGTACTGAGGGCGGCCAGCGTCGCCGCTGCCTCCTTTTCTAGAATACCAGCCTTCTCTTTCTTTCGTTTTGCTCTCTCAGAGCTCCTTGTAGAGGGCCCCTCCTTTTCAGATTTCGGGCTTCGTGTAGAAGACTCTGCTTTGCCCATTTCCGGGCCTCCTGTAGAAGATTCTTTCTTTCCCGCTTTTAGGCTTCCTGTAGAAGACCCGGCTTTAGCCACTCCCGGGCTTCCTATAGAAGGCCCTCTCTCTGTCTTCAGGCTTCCTGTACGAGGTTGTTTCTCAATGACCTTCGGGCTTCCTGTAGAAGCCTCTTTTTCCAATTTCGGGCTTCCTGTAGAAGCCGGTTTTTTCAATTTCGGGCTTCTTGTAGAAGCCTTTGTCTCCGTTTTTGGGCTTCCTGTAGAAGCCTGTTTCTCAATGATTTTCGAGCTTCCTGTAGAAGCCTTTGTCTTTGTTTTTGGGCTTGCTGTAGAAGCCTGTTTCTCAATGATTTTCGGGCTTCCTGTAGAAGCCTTTGTCTTTGTTTTTGGGCTTCCTGTAGAAGCCTGCTTCTCAATGATCTTCGGGCTTCTTGTAGAAGCCTTTGTTTTTGTTTTCGGGCTTCCTGTAGAAGCCTGTTTCTGTTTTCCTGTAGACACAGGTGTCTCCACCTCTGCTTGCTTGCCTGCCCGAGTTTTACTTTTTGCTTTGGTTGCAGGTGTTGTTGAGGTACTTGGGCTGACGTGGACCACCTCAGCTTTGTCCATTCTGCTCTTCATCCTCTTTTCCCTTGCTGACAAGATAGGTGTGCCACCTTTTTCTTTGTCCTCCTTTTCCTCATGCTTCTTCCTTCGTTCTTTCTTCTGTACTGTGGTCGGGGTCTTCTGGCCTTCTTCTCTCTGTCCCTCGGCCACTGCTTCTTGTTCCTCACTGCTGGAGGAACCCGTTTCTTCGATCAACATCTTAATGTCCCCATCTTTTGTTAAATTCCGGAAGGATTCCCATGAGAGGGGGACCTTATATGAGTGCAATGCATCTTCCACAAGAAGTTTGATCAACCCATGGTGGGCTATCTGATCTGGTATGCCCTCTTTCAGCTTTGTGGCACACTCCATTAGAGACTGCAGTAGGTAATAAGGGATGCTCAGTTTTTGTTCTACAGGAAGGTCAATTCGGTGCCTCAATTCAGTGAGCAGCCGAAAGTGATATGCATACACGATGCTAAAACGGCCTTCACAAGTGATATATTTCATGATTTGCAAACTGACTTTATTCCATGGTGGCAACAGGCTCGTTCTTCGCACCCCATTTTTGTCCTCTGAGAATTCTTCCTCAGGTGGAAAGAATTCTTTCTTTGCCTGCTGGCTCAGCTTTCTTTCTTCCTTATCCCACGGCAAACCCATAGGAAGTTTTGTGATCCGACTGATATGTTCTGGGGTGAGCTTGAGGCTTAGACCTCTGAAGTTCACTATGTCCAGTGTCTGGGATTTAGGCTTCAGAGCCTGCAAGAATTCTTCGGCCACTTCATCATCGTAACCCTGCAGCTTATCACAAAAAGGCATCCATTGTGCTCTGGTGAAGAGCTCTACCACTGCCGGGTTTTCCCTTAATTTGGTTGAATCAGTGGGTTCCCGTCTTATAAACCCACCCGGCATGATGAACATGGTTGTTTTAATTAAAGGTGGCAAATGTAAAAGAGATTTGGTCTATTAAGACAGAGCATGCACATAATCCACAAGATTCAACACAGTCTACTTATACTGACATCCTGTAGAATGATAGCATAGGCCCAGCAAACAACAATTCCACCAATATCTTTATTGCCAGACTGTGGACGATGGTCTTGCCACTCTTACTAACCAGTTGCATGAAGAGTTCAGGGTTACCTCTTTAATTGGCCACCTTTTTTGTGAGGCACCCGCTTCCCTGTAGAAGATTGCGTTCCTGTAGACTGCGTTCCTGTAGAACTGCGTTCCTGTAGACTGCGTTACTGTAGAAACTGTGTTCCTGTAGGAGCAGTGCGTAATTCTCAGGGAGGAGTGTAGTTGGCCCGCATTCAAGGTGTGCTTCACCGGCGTTCTGGTAGCCAACAGCTCGGGGTATCAAAGTGCAGAGGAGATCAGAATAGCCACCTAAGTTTGAAGTGGTGGTTGATAAATGCATGCGCATGATCTAGCCGATTAGATTTTGAATCGGCACAATCCGTGGCGCAGGGGATGAGTTGTCCCTGCCGGACCATTGGGCGATGTCATCCATCATTCGCCTGCGTATTCACTTGCTGCCACATCCATTCCCACATATTTGCTGCCGCCTTTTCCTGTTAAACTCATGCTTCTGACGAGAGTGTTCTCACGTGCGTGCCGTTCATTCTCTTTGTCGTGGCCACCACCCAAACATCCAATTACACTTTAACTAGCCGACGTGGTCAGTCGACTGGCCATATGGCTGCTCAACCATTCAATTTTACGCTATGCAAACAATTTCAAAGTAAAATTCATGCGATTTGATGGAAGGAATGGTTTAGACACTTACCTGCGTGGCTGCACACGATTTTTCCAGTTCTTGGACGATGGTGAGTGGATCTACCTGCTGCATGCGACTTACATAGACCCGAAGGCTCGTGGATGTTTTGCTTGCATGCGCCCGCGTTTCATTTCAAAGGGCGCTGATATGAATGGTATCCACTCGAGCAGGTTGAACTGTTACAGGACTCCCGCGAGGTGTCTCATAACAGTCCTTTCTCCTTGGGTGCATGCTGCACGACGGAGGCTCTGGCCTTTCAATCACATTCCCGGAGCTCTTGATGCCTGCGGTATGAGATCCCAGCATTTGTTTAACTTTGAAAATGGCTTTTCCCACGAGAACTCATCGATCTTCTTTGTTGGTGCAGGGACCTGGTCGCATGTCGACAAGGATGGTGGAGCAAGGTGACAGCAATGTGCAAGGGTGCCAACAGAGGCTTGCATGCATCCAAACCAATCCATAGTCGCTAAATCTCCTTTTAAGATGAATTCTGGGCCATCCCAAACTTCTACAGGAAGTTTCCTATAGAACACAGAGCTTCCTGTAGAAAGTTCGGCCTTCCTGTAGAATGTCTGTACTTTCCTGTAGAAAATCCGCGCCTTCCTGTAGAAAGACTGCATCTTCCTGTAGAAAGACTGCATCTTCCTGTAGAGGATTCAAACCATGATAAAATTGCACATACCTTGAAAAAACATGGGTACCCTTGGAGGAGGTGCTGGTGAGGTCCCTTGACAGCATGATAAGGACCCCTGGCTTTGAGTTGAAGGGCTTCCTCTCCTCCATAGAACATCTGCAACCTGCATGCAATTTACCATATTTTTCTTATTGTTTTTTTTCTTTTTTTTTCTTTTTTTTCTTTTTTTTTGAAAGATAACAGGGGCGCCTCAAAGAGGTTTTCACCCATGCCATCTGCCCTGAGTGCCTCAGAGAGGTTTTAACTCAAGGATCTTTTTCAAACCTTTTCTCTTTTTTTTTGAAAGACAATAGGGGCGCCTCAATGAGGTTTTCACCCCTACCACCTGCCTTGGGCGCCTCAGATAGGTTTTCACCCAAGGATCTTTATTAATTTTTCTCTTTTTTTTTTTCTTTTTTTTTTTCATATCCCTCAAGGTATGCCAAAAGCAGAGGCAGAACCCCTCTCTAGGACCAATACAGATTTCTCCACAGTTTTGATGAACTCTTGTCTTGAGAGAGGTCTCCTGTAGATCTTCAATCGATGCCCATTGACAAGCATGGGAATGGCTTCCTCATCAATGGTTTGAATGAGGACAGATCCATTGTCATGGAATTTCTCCACTGCATATGGTCCTAGCCATCTAGTTCTCAGCTTCCCCTTGAAGTCTTTGTATCTGGAGTCAAATAACAAAGCCCAATCTCCCGGCTGAAATTGCTTGTCATGGATATTTTGGTCATACCACACCTTTCTCTGAAGCTGAACCACTTCTGAGTGAAGGAGGACCTGCATTCGGTGCTCATCCGGGCCATTCAGCTGCAGTAGCCTTTCTTGTTGTGCATGACTGAGATCTAGGTCCAGCTAAGCTGCCATCCTCAAAGTGTTGTATTCAAACTCAATGGACAAGAGATCTTTCTTCCCATAGACCAGCTCATACGGGGTGAAGTCGGTGGTGGTCTTCCAAGTGGTGTTGTAAGCCCATGTGGCTTCAACCAGGCGATCTTCCCAGTGCTTTCTGCTGCTGCTCACCACCTTAGTCAAGATCCCTTCTAATGCTCTATTGGTGACTTCCACCTGCCCATTTTCTTGAGGGTGATAAGGGGTGGAAGTCCTATGCTTGATCTTGTGATGAGCTAGGAGATCTTCAACCAGGTTGGAGGTGAACTAGCTCCCTTGATCGGTGACCAGCTCTCTTGGATAGCCAAACGTATAGAAGATGTTCTCTCTTAGGAACTCGGCCACCTTTTCTTCTGTTGCTGCTTTGATTGCTTTGGTCTCTGCCCACTTTGTCAAATAGTCAGTACACACAATGATGTAAGTCCTTTGCCTCGAAGAGGGGTTGATTGGGCCCACAAAGTCCATGCCCCACTTTTCAAATGGCTCAAGAGTCACTTGAGGTTGGAGAGACATCTCATCCCTTTGGGTCGGTTTCCCCATTCTTTGGCATTGGTCACACTGACTGACATATCTCCTGACATCTTGATGAAGTGTGGGCCAATAGTAGCCTACCTGCAGGATTTTGAAGGCAGTTCTCTTTGCTGCAAAATGTCCTCCACAAGGCCCATCATGACAAGTGAGGAGGATATCAAAGACTTCCTCCTCCCTTACACAACGCCTTAAGATCTGATCGTGGCCAAGCTTGAACAGATTGCCCCCGATCCAAGTAAATGAGGCACTTTTTCTGATGATTCTGCTCTTCTCTCTGGAAGATAGGTGTGGAGGGAATTGTGCTGAAACAAGATAGTTTGCTATATTAGCAAAGCATGGAGAGAGTACTGAAATAGAAAACATATGTTCATCGGGCATCTGGTCATCCACTCTTCCATCCTCATCTGCAGGGAAATCCAATCTAGATAAAAAGTCAGCAACAACATTTTCTCTACCTGGTTTGTCAACAATGGTCAAATCAAACTGCTGCAATAAAAATAACCATCTAATAATACGAGCATTCACATCTGGTTTATTCATTAAATATCTAATAGCAGCATGGTCAGTATGTACAAAGGTTTGGTAACCAGTAATATAATGTCGGAACTTGTTCAGTGCATGGACCACAACCTAGAATTCTTTCTCGGTTACAGTGTAATTCAGCTCAGCTTTGGACAAGTTTTTGCTAACAAAGTAAATGGCATATGGAAGTTTCTGCTCAACTTGTCCTAAAGTTGCACCTATGGCTTTGTTCGAGGCATCAGTGTGGATATGGAAAGGTAGGGCCCAGTTTGGACCTCTCAGGATTGGGCCTGACACCAATTTGTCCTTTAATTCATTTAAATCCCTCTGACAATCGTCATTCCAATTAAACTCCACATCTTTTGCCAGCAGGCCAAACAATGGCGAGGCTAGCTTGCTGAAGTCTTTAATTAATCTCCGGTAGTATCCTGCTAATCCCAAGAAACTCCAGACATCCCTTACCTTTTGAGGAGGTGGAACCCTCTTGATGAGAGCAATTTTGTTAGGATCCACCTGCAACCCTTGGCAAGAAATGGTATGGCCTAGCACGGTCCCTTCAGTCATTAGGAATTCACGTTTTTCAGGACTAAGGGACAAGTTCATCTTGGTGCATTTGGTTAGGACTTTTCCCAGGTTGGAAAATGCTTCCTAGAAGTTGGCCCCATAAGGAGTAAAGTCATCCATATAGATTTCTACTGCATCATGGACCAGCTCCGAGAAGATGCTCAAGACAGCTCTCTGAAAGGTAGCAGGAGCATTGCATAGCCCAAAGGAAGGACTCGATAGGCAAAGGTACCCCAAGGACAAGTGAAGGTGGTCTTATCTTGGTCTTACGGGCTGATTTGGATTTGGTTGTACCCGCTAAACCCATCCAGGAAAGAGAAGAACTTCTTTCCTGCCAGTCCATCCAACACTTGATCTATGAAAGGTAGAGGGAAATGGTCCTTCTTGGTAGCTTTGTTCAGTTCACTGTAGTCCACACAAATTCTCCATTTCCCATTTTTCTTGGGAACCAACACTAGAGGGGACACCCATTCACTATCTGAGATGGGGTAGATGAATCCGGCATCCAACAGTTTTTGCAATTCTTCCTTAACAATGTCCTTAAGGGCTGGATTCATTCTCCTCTGAGGTTGCCTAACCGGTTTACAATCCTCTTTGATGTATATATGATGGGTACAGATCGAAGGATGGACTCCTTTCATTTCCTTATAGCTCCAAGCAAAAGCATCTAAGTGATTGGCCAACAGACTACACGGCTCCTTTTCCTGGGAAGGAGATAGGGAGGAGCTGATCTTCAATGCTTTCTCAGGGCTAAACTCCACATTCTTAACTCTGGGAGCAACAGTGTTGGTTGTACAAAGATCCACTAAGGTGCTGGCTTGGGCATCCTCCACCAATTTCTCTAAGGGTAGTGCACTGGAAGGTGGATTCTGGATCAAGGTCTCGATCAAGTCATCCTCGGTTGGGGGGTCTCTTCTAGTGGTATCTAAGGTGCACAGAGGTGCTGAGTACACCTCGTCTTCCTCTCCTTCTTCCAACCAGAGTGGTAAGTCATGCTCTAAGGAGGGTTGGGCAGGAGGGTATAGGACTAGTTGTTTGGACATGGGAACATTTTTGATGGTCATGTTTCCTACACGACAACTTATGTAAGCATCTGCAGTAGCTAACCAAGGCCTTCCCAAAATGAGAGGATATCCAGTAAGCTTGGCCTTTGGTTGCAGAACCAGGAAGTCTGCAGGGTATTCCCAAGAGTCAATAGAGACCAAGACATCCTCCACAATCCCTTCGGGAGTCACGGTGGAGCGATCTGCTAATTGCAGTGTTGTCGAGGTCTTCCTCAAGGAACCCTGAAGATTAAGCTTAAGCATGGTATCCCTGGTCATCACATTAATGGCGACCCCCAGATCAATCAAGGTGTGAGGTATAATGGTGCCATTCATGTGAACATCTACTACAGGACTTCCAGGATCTATGTACTTTGGGAAGATGACTTGTCCTAACATAAGGTCAGACAGTTGTCCTATGACATTGATAGTTGAGGCATCTTTCTTCCGTCTGCCTGGGTGTTTGAAACACTTCTTCTTAACCAGTTTGTTGTATATTGGCACATCCTTGATGGCTTGGAGAAGTGGTATTTTCACACACAACTGCTTGAGCTCACCCAGAAGCTCATCCTCCTCTGGGTTGGGTTGTGTGGTGGCTGTTAGTCTCTCAGGAAAGGGTGGAATAGCCTTTGGTTCACTTCCTGTTTATCTTCCTCATCCTCTGGGGGAGGAGGTTGGCGATCTGGTAGAGTCTTTCCAGATCAAAGATTGATCTCCTGGATCTCCACAGCATAGGTAGGGCATGAGGTTTCCCCAGTGTATACCTACTGGGCCTGTCTATTGTTGGGGTTCGGGTTCGGTTGAGCAGGCATTTGAGGTTGCCTTGGAGGAGCAAGAGGTAATGGCTGAGGTTGAACTGGTGGTGGAGGCAAGATGGTAGGAGGAGTATTGTATTGGGGCCTCCACCCCGACTGAGGTGCATTCCATTGAGGCTGTGGCTGGGCATGGGAGTGATATGAATGAGAAGTAGGTTGAGTGGGGTACTGCGGTGGATAAGACCATGGACGAGGCATGGACCATGAAGGATGAGCAGGGGGACCCCAGGAAGGCATAGGAGTCTATTGGTTGGGGCTGTACTAAGCTTGAGATGCCCCTTGCATCCCCTGCTGATAAGGTCTAGATCCCTGTGGCCTCCTTTGGTTGAGGTAATAGAGGCTCTGTAGGAGCTTCTGTCCCTTGGTACATGGCTTTAAACCCAGGTAAGGTTGGACACTGATTTGTGGGATGGTCCTCCTCATAAACAAAACACACTTCAACGGAATGCAATGGACATTCATTCTTAGGGTGTCTCCTTGTGCACCTAGGGCAGAAGACAGCCAAGGCTCTCTCAGCTTCTTCTTTCTTTTGCTGAATCCTGAATGTGTCAAGCTGCATGGCAATGGTCTGTCTCACCTCACTCTTAAGATCTTCTAATTGATTTGGAAGCTCATGTTTGGAGAAAGGGACACTAGTTGAGAGGTGGTTTCCTCTACCTCGTTTCCAAGCTGCCCTGGAGTGGTTTCTAAACACAGTCTTGATGTCCTCATAAGGCAATTGGTAAATGTCCCCCCCTGCTAACATGTGAAGGGTATCTAAGAGGTCTTCAGGTACTCCTCGGAGCAGGACCAACTTGAGGGATTCAGGGTCAAGTGTGCACCTGGCCTGCTTATAGCTTAGTTGGAACCTCTCCTCATAATCCTCTAAGGACTCATCATTTCCCGTGGACATCCGAAAGATTTCCCCCTTTATTTCCTTGGACCTACAGTAATCCCGGTACTTGGTGTTGAAAGCTTGCTGCATCTGAGCCCAAGTGGTGATACTATTCCCAGGTAAGCCCATGAACCAGCGTAATGCTACATCCTTAAGAGTGGAAGGGAAAAGTTTCAACTTTTTCTCATCTTCAGTATAGTCATAGGTTCTACAAAGGACAGCAAACTCAAACAGGAAGGTATCCGGATCTTCAGTGGTCAACCCATGGAAGTGAGGTAAGGCGGAGGGGCTAATGTTCTTCATTTTCATCTCTCCATTAGTCTCTCGGATGGGGAAGGAACCTTCTATTCTCTCATCTTCTCTTCTATTGTCAGCCATAGCTTCAGATGGAGTGGTCTCTAACTCTTCTTCTACTATAGGGTCTTTGGATATCTCAGGATGTTCACCTATAGGTTCTTCTGGGTCACTGTCACCAAAGAAGAGAGAAGGGTGACTTAGTGATGTGGTGGGGGTGTTTGGTAGGAATTTGCCTGATCTATATCGGTTCCTACGAGGCATGAAATGGAAAAGACTTTCTTTTTCTTTTGATTGCTTTTGCTTTGCTTTTCTTTTGGTACCTGCAAAACTGAGAGAGATTGATCTACAACTAACTATGAAAGATGCAGAATTAAACTGAAAGCAGGAAAGAACTAATCTACTTTGCTCAAATGAAATTGCAAGAATGGAAATGCTAGTCTACGCTTGCAGAAAGGAAATGCTAATCTATGAAAATAGGAAATGCTAATCTATGAAACCAGGAAATGCTAATCTATGAAAGCAGGAAATGCTAATCTATGAAAGCAGGAAATGTCTATGCTACTTTTGCAGAATGGAAATGAAGTAAACTACTTAGTAGAAGGCAAGAGTAAGGAAGTAGAAGAAAAGCAACAATTACTAATACTCTGACGCTTCCCCGGCAACGGCGCCAAAAATATGGTGGGCTCTAGTATTGTAGCAATAATGCTACAACTCCTGGAGCTTCCTATCTCTAATTTTATCAACCCGGTAGTTCGTACAAACTTGGAAGCGGCGGTGTTGTATGCACAAGTACTAGCTCTAGTCGTAGTTGTCACTTGGTCAGCTGGAACAAGTCCGCTAGGGCTCAAGCCAACTTCTATAGGCTCACAGAAGAAGCTTTATGAATGATGGACGAAAGCTAACTCAAAGGAGACTAATCTATCTGCAGAAAGAAACTGAAAGCCAATAAAGCATGAAAACCCTAGTAAACCCTAATTTGACTAGCTAGACCTTTACAATGCAAAAAATGTGAATGAAACTTCTACCAATGATGCCATTACTTGCAGTGAACTGAAATACATGCATCTAAGCTACTTGTATCTGAAAATACATGTTTTTTTATTTTTTCATTAAGTGGTTTGATTTATTGTGATGATGCTTTTGATTAGGGTTTGGTTGTGCAGGAGCGGTTGGAATGGAAGGAAAGCATGGGCAAGGTCAGGATGGCTAGGGGAGGTCCCAGAGGGTCTCTAGCATCAGCCCACAAACGTCTACCACGTTCGGATGCTCAGCAACTGAGTTTGCAGGCTTCTACAAGAAGTCTGCAGGGGATCCTACAGGAAACTCAGGGATTTCTACAGGAAGTCTGTGCAATTCTACAGGATGTTTGACCGAGGAAGTTTTGGGAGATGGTGAAGTGTTGGAGTGGTGTGGGAGGATAGGTGAGATGGAGATGGAGCTGGTGATGGCTCAGGAGCAGAGAAATCAGATGGAGGAAGAGTGCATGCAGTGGGTTGATGGCTGGAAGGATGGGATCAACGAAAGTTTAAGTAGATGGAGCTAAGTGAATAATGGATGAGTTGGAGGGTAAATGAGCTGGACAGAGGCTGAGTAGGTGGATTGAGGAGAGATCAAGAAGAAGAAGAAGGAAGTGGAATGATATGGAGCAGCGTAAATGAAACAAATGACTTATGCACCAAAAACGAGAATTCATTAACCTATGATAACTGTGCCATGAAACCTATGAACAGCAATGGAAAACCAAGAAATGAAACTCGTGCATGGAAGTGAAATGTAGAAGTATGGTTCAATATCAAGAGTGCATGGATGGATCTTCAACGAAAATGTCTATGTTGCAGCTTGCATGGAAGTGAGAAGAACTGCGTTTCTTTTTGGTGGTTGGTTATGGACTGCACCCCAATCCCTAACAGAGATGGCAGTGAGCTTGAACAACCTTTTTCTGGAGCTCCAATGAATTATATCTATTCTCTTCTAACCTAAGCAACTGGAAACAAATTCACATAAACTAATCCTATCTAAGCTCATGAAAAAGACTAAATTCACAGACTGTAAATTCGAATTGCATGTTAAAGTAAAAACTCAAAGTGCTGGAACGAAATGCAAACAATATTACAACACCGAGGCGATCTATTACTCTCAGGTTGGGCCCTAACCTGAGAGCTATAGCTCCCTTAGAAACTCAGAATGAGATCAAAATCTGCCTGCCTTTATTCATAAACGAAAGTCTGATGTCATGCCAAAACTGGCTTACAAAAGGAACAAACACCGAGCTGTAGCTCGTACTTCCAAATTACAAGAGCAATAAAAAAGTTCAAAAAGCTTCTATCCAAGGCTACGGCCTCAGTATTTATGCAAAATGATCATCCAACAGGTGTCCTTGATTTGTGGAGCTCGGCTGTCCAACTGAAGGTTAAACTGCTGATCCTGTAGGACAGTTATAACTGTTGTTCCTGTAGAACAGTTGGCTGCCTCTAAGCTCAGTGGGGAGATGGATTGGAGCTCGGAGCTATGGTGGGAATCACGAGGAAGGTCCCCAAGACTATGGACATCCTCTCCTAAAAACCAGCAGTGCCACCTCATTGTCTCCTTGTCTCCTTTTTCGTGATCTTTTCTCCATTTTAATGCCAAAAACCTGAAATCATCATGTATTAGTCACGTAGATAGAATGCCTACCCTTCTTCCTACAAACAACACGAATAAACCAAGAAATGAATGCATAAGCAATAAAAAATGAATGGTTTGAGTAGAGCAAGTAGGCCAAATGAGCCCAAATTGTACCAAAAATTGGGGCTCATCACCTCCTGAACCTCTAGGTGAGAGATCCATATATAGATGTGAGCAGAGAGGATTAGTCAGCTCATGTTTTGACTTGTGGCTTCTCTCTGTCAGTTCTTGCTTCCACTTGGAGGTTGAGAACCTCTTACTCATCACTAGTCGAATTCATTGAGGCAAGTGTCATTGGAGAAGATTCTGGAAGCTTCCAGGGTCTTTCCACCTCGTTGAATGAACTTGCCATTTGTCATTTTCCGCTCAGCGCACCCTAGTAGTGCTTCTACCTGCATTGCAGTGCACCTAGCCAGTGTAATCTCTGCATTTCAGCGCAGACAGCTAGTGGAACCTCTGAATTGATCCTGAATTGACTGTTTCTGAGTGTTTTTTGGTGGAGAACTTCCGGGAGAAGCTGTCTTTGGTTGACCTTGTTCCTCTAGGGGTAGGAACAACTCATTTAGGGACTTTGGATCCCTTGGATTATGGACATTTCATGCTCAATGTTGTAAGGCACAAAAATTTCTATAACAATTGCCCCCTAAAGTATGAGGCCGTTTATCGTGTGAAATGCTTTATTAGGTGGATCCGAAGTTCATTCAATGCTGAGAGGAGACCTGTAATAAGATACAATACAATACATTATTTTTCATACTTCTTTCATGATCTAGGTGAGGTGGGCATTCCCATGCTTAGCTTTATAAATTCATTTTTATGTGCATAGGACAGACAATCGTCTGATGATAGACTGATGATCCTGCTGAAATCATCATCCTTTGGTAGGATGATTGTCTGTGCTGCAATGTTGTACATGTCAATGTCTTTTTTTTTCCTGAATATATATCGCAGCCCGGATGGATGAAACTAGATCCGGGGTCTTCAAACTCGTTCGATCTTCACTCTAAGTACAAGTCGATCCATGTGAGAAATGTTCTGAAGTCGAACATGGAAAGACATCGCTTGATTACCGGTCAATGATGTAAACCGTTAACAAGCGCGAGAGGAATCACCGATAATGATAATGACCCTCAAGGTACTGCAGTACAATTCACGTGGTGTGAATAAAGGACTTGGCGTCGAACACCACGCAAAATCTTTTGGTCGAAGGTCATTGATGTATACCTGTCGCCGGAAGTGAGAAACTTGCCATTGAGGCATGCAAGCTTCAAAGTACTGAAGGGGTTGTTCCTAGATCAACTTCTTGTATAATGAGCTGATGTCGACAAGAAGCGATTCGTCAAAGGAGGGCCTTAATGTATCCCACATCAGTGACATGGAACGGAGCAAATGACTTTGATGGAGGTGAAAACGATCTGATGATATATGGCTCAGGGTGGCGGTCATGAAAGGATGAAGGATAATGTATGGTAGTGAATGGGACACGGTTGACTTCTCTGGATGACTTCTCTTGAACATATCGGTGACACTTGTGTGATGGATTGGTAGCATTTAACCCAAAGGTGGATGGTATGGCGAGACCATGGTGATGTGACCGGTGAATGAAACAACCCAACCCGACTCAGGCACGGAGTGGAAGTGTCATGTTCAAGAGCGACTTGCTACCAATAAAGTTTTTTGAGTTTCTTCCCAATTTTTCCCCAGTCATTGCTAACCAGTACCTCTTTATTTTTGTCAAGCTTGAGGAGGATAACATATGCTTGTTCTATAATTTGCTTTTCGGGCAAACCCATCGCTATGTTTTAATGAGCCTAGCGATAGCGAAACTCGTTCTCGTCTAAAGGCAAGTTTGTCGCTACTTAATGTTTTTAACGAGTCTAACGACAAAGATAACTCGGTCCTTTTCATTTTTAGAGAGTCTGAAGAGGTACATAAAGTCAACTCCGAAAGTCCTTTTTCATCATCTAATCTCTTAAGTCCGAAAAAGTATAAAACAATACATAAGGGATGAGTTTTCGATAGTTTTAACGAGCCGAACAAAACAAGCGCTCGATATTTTTGTGCAATAATCCCTCAGGTCCAAAAAGATTAAAATCTAGAGGAGGGATAGCACTTCTGGTTGCTTTAACAAGATGGAAGGCCAAAACTCGGCAATCTTTTCATATTTTACGAGTCAGATGAAAAGAGCTTAAAGAAGACTCGTCTTTTGAGGAACGAGTGATAAAACGGGTTAGCAGTTGATTCCAGGTACGGGTTGGAATTTTCCAATCATGGCAGTGTCACAAGGATGGCTAGTGAAATCACTCTTCGCAGTTGTTCCTCAAAATGGGTAAACAATCATATGGAGGTGAATGATCGGCCAATGGAAAAGTGGAGGTGACGGTGCAAACACGACCAAGGCTTTAATGGCTGATAATGTAACATTCACGGTTGTCATTTACCGGAGGGTAGTTCATTTTTTAATGAGCTTAAACGTGGAAAAACACTGCTCAGTCTTATGTTTATTTTTTAACGAGCATGAACTATGTGTTAAAACTGCTCGAACTTATGTTTATTTTTTAACGAGCATGAACTATGCGCTAAAACTGCTCGATTAATCCAGTCATATGATAAGAATGTCTCATGTAAGATCCCATTTTTTATGGAGCTTGCGCCTTACAAAGCCTTTCTCCTGGAATCCTTTCTTTATGCAAGTTCGGAAATGACTAATCCTACGAGTTTAAAGGGTTAGAGGTCCTAAAATTTTTAAAAATAAATAGCCGCCCCTTGCTTGCACTCCAAAAGGTTTGCATGCCCCCAGGTATAAAATACAGTTTCAAGGTTACCCCTACTTTAGTCCGATAAAACATTTGTTTCAGCGAGAGAGGCCTACCTCTTACAGGTCACCCAAAGATTGTTCTATTAATATTTCAAACAAAACACTTCTTCGGCAATGTCTACCGAGATAGACAAGGGTGATTGACTCAGTTCTGTCAACTCACATAACTTTGACAAGATAATCTTATTCTAGAATAACCCCTCTTCCAAGACGGACGGGGTACAGACTAGTCATATTCTCCCGCGGAAACCTACCCTATACCCAAAGTTTTCCTACCGAAGCAGAGCAGGACGCATGCCCCCTGGGTTCCAGTCATATCCTTCCGAATTACTCGCGCTCATTAGGAGGATGGACTGTGGGTTGAGACATTTCTTGCGTGAAAAGACCATTTAGGGAAGGTATATGACTATTTGCGATGCGTGATCCGGGAAATGAAAGCTGGTCCACGAGCTTGACCACTCTTCCTTCGTGCGGAAAACACATTACTCTAAAGAGTGAGGAGATGATGGCTCCCATGCAATATATATAGTCTCGTCTAAGGAGTAGGTTATAATCCAAGGGTCCTTGAATGAACATCACGTTCATTTGAACTGTCTTCCCTCTCAATGTTATGGGCACATTGGGGAGGATCCCTAAAGGCCGACTGGTTCCTTTATCAAAGCCTGTCAGATTTCTCATTTCAGGCAAAAGCGCTGGCGAACCAAGCGCTTTCCAAGCAATAGAGGAAAGGATACTCACAGATGCCCCCTCATCAATGATGGTGCTAGCCATGACCATTCTGTATATTTGGACGATAACTCTGAATGGTATGCTTTCTGGAAAACGGGGTCTGCCTAGTTGGTTCCAGTCGAAGGAGACAACTAGGTTGCTTGGTGGTGGGACTAAGTAAATGGCCGGGTAGCACTCTGACGAACTTTCTTCCTGCGATAAAGGAATGGGGGGAGTGCCCCCGTGCTCGTCGGAGTCTGTGTTGATGAAGAGAATTTGGATGGTGTCATCTTTATCCTCCTCAGTGACTGTATCATTCGAAGATAATACCTCTGAAGGCAAGACCGGGTCAACTGCCGCCTTGACCTTTTAACTTTCTTCGGGTATGGATTCATCTGGTTCATCTTCAATGATCGGCGCTTCAGCTGACCACTTGAGCGGGCCAGCTGGATTTTCAACTAACGAAGGACTCGGCAAGAGTTTATTATACCCAAGAGGAAGTCGTAAGGTGAAACCGAACGATCATCCAAGACTCTTTTCGCTTCGTCTAAGAAGGGACAATGGTGGATGGCATGGTTGCCTTCGCATAGTCTGCAGGGGGATCTAGCTCTCCCTTTTTGTCTAAGGACTTCACTTTCGCTAGTTGACGGTATGCATTCAACATGGCTATCAAAGGTTGATGCTACTGGATTGTGCAAATGGGGAGACTAGTCCCTTAGTATCCGAGGGATGCAGGGACAATCTCTGTGGAAGTGGTCTCCCTTGCATATGACACATGGCGATTCAGGCCTAGTCAGTGTTGTGTGTGGATTTTTGTCAGACGCCACTTGTTTGCCCCCAGTCTCTTTTGGCTCCTTCTTCTTCTTCTCTTTCTTCTTATTTTCCTTCTTCTCTTTAGGGACTTGGTTTTTTGTTTTACCAGTTCCTTCAAGCGAAGAGGAAGGAGGAGAGGAAGAATTAGAGGAAGTAGAAGGCTGGTGGGAAACTCTGGACTGGCCTAACTGTTGATTTGACTTTTCAGGAATAGTGGTGTTCTGAACGACATTGATTGAGAAGAGCCAGACCGGCAAGCCAATTGTCAGTCCTGGAAGCGACAATGTGGCCATATGGGGTGCACCAACATCTCCCCAAGAGGAGAAGGGACTAGGATTTCCACCAAGGGGAATTCCTTGGTTGGTGGGTTCCATTTTCTCAACCTAAAGATCAATGCAGGAAAAAAGGGGTGATTGTTCCGTTTAAAATAAATTTTAACGATGCTTAGACACAACTTGCTTTTTCAATTTTAAAGAGTCGAGAAAAAGCTAAAGATGACTCTAGTCTCCTTCGATGTTTTAACGAGCCCGAAGTGACAAATGCTCGGATGGACTTTTTCCATTATAGAGTCTGAAAAAGCCAAAAGGAACTGCTCTGGAGTTCTAGGTAGAGGGTGTGCCAAACTTTTCGCAAAACCACAGAATACTTTTTAAGGTACGGGGGGTCAATCTTCCTGAATGTTGTGTTCAGTGCATTGCGATCAGTAGGGCAGCCGACACAGCTTCCTAAGGATAAAGGTTTTATTCCTATAGGGGTCTCCCAATATATACTCGAAGGTACGTGGGAGCACAATCTGTACTGGCGCTATCGTCTCTCAGGAGGAATCACCCAACCATCAGCAAGATCGACAGTCACCAGGTTTTACGACGCCGGAACACGTCTCTAGCCTAGACCTCTATGTTGTGCATTAAGTTACAAAACGTTGTTAAGTTCATTCAATTTATTTTAGGTTGACCTTTCTTAGAAGTTTTCCTTTTTGGATCACCACGAGATGTATGATACAACTCCTAAATGCAGTCTAAAGATGATAAGCAAGCTTTTATATCTTTTCAACAATGAAAATCCTAGCTACAAGGGGAAAAGAAAGACACAAACTTTTCTCAAAGAGCATAGAGCACACTGTAATGCACTTTTCTCTAAATCAAAGCCTGCAAACTATCAATATGCAAATGCACAAATGCATGTATTTCTTTTCGCTTTCTTAATATTGATGCCTAAAAAGAAAGTTGTTGTACAAATTTGAATTCGATTTCAAGTGAAAACATAAACAAGTTCCTTTTTCAAAATCAAAAAGACGATTACGACACTTAATGATTTACTTGTTTCGACACTCAGAATGCATAAATTCAAACCAAAAGACAAAAGTAAAAGCTAAATCAACTGTGAACAGCAAACAAACTCACTCCTAAGATCAAAACGACACCTATGACAGGTCTAGATCTAAGGGCGACAATATGACTAATTTACTTTTGTAATGGGAAACTACAAATGATGTAAAAAATACACAAAGAACAAATACAGTTTCTTTGTACAACTTGAGGTGGAATTGAGGCAAAGAAAAGGGGTTTCAGATAGGTACACTGACTGATAACAGGCTGCAAAAAACAGAGATGCAACTGAGCAAAAGGAAGCAGGGAACCACAGCTGCACAAGGCAAAGACTGATCAGCGCACTCCCAACACAGAGGTTTTGACATTCAGCGTAGGTAGCCTTCACGGGACCTGCGTTGAAATTCAGAACCTCTTCACAGAGTCTACGCTGAAGCAGAAACGAGAGTTGTTTCTGGGTTCTGAGTTACGGTTTGCAGTTAAATCAACAGTTTTTGGCCGGATCAAAGCTATCAATTAGGTACAATTAGGAGGATGATTTATAGGAGGACTAAGATCTATCACAAAGGGTTGTTAGAGCACTTGTGGATCAGTTTGTTCAAATCATAAAAACAGGCCCAGTGAGTGGACTAGAGTGGCAGATCTCTACTTTGCATTTGAAAATGGCAAATGCATTTCGATTCGTCACTCCTGAGTTTATGAGAAGAACAAAACTAGAAACACAAATAAACCAACAAGATACAATCCCCAGCGGAGTCGCCAATTTGTTGTTGGGAAAAGTATCCAATTCGGAATGCCCCTATCCCACTCTAAGAGGTGATAGTGCCTTAGCAACAAACAAGGAAACTTATTTGAGTATTCTTCTTTATGGAATGTAAATGAGGAAGCAGGATCTAACTAACCTGTGTCTTTCGCAATTTTTTTGATCCAATCGTTCCTCTCTTCAGTAGCTCCCAGCTCCCAGCTCTCTCACCGGCCCAGCTTCACAGAATTCCTGCAAGATCAGAAGAGAGAGAAACTACAAGAAGATACAGATATACATTCATAAAAAGCTCAAGATCAGATTAAGCTAAACATGTAAGAATAACAAAACATCATTGATATACAACATGTAGGAGAAACTCAAATAGTTTATTGATAGAGTAATAAAGTCCAAGAGGAGATACAACCAAGTGAGGTCCGATCCAACATCTACCTCCCAGCAATGGAATCCCTTCCTCTCCTCCAACAAAGCATAAATCACCCAATGTACTAATCTCAATCTCAAACCAACAGCAATTCTCTGCAAATACAAAATTCCAACCTCCTGAACCTCTGGGTGATAGATCCATATATAGATGTGAGCAGAGAGGATGAGTCAGCTCATGTTTTGACTTGTGGCTTCTCTCTATCAGTTCTTGCTTCACCTTGGAGGTTGAAAACCTCTTACTCATCACTAGTCGAATTCATTGAGGCAAGTGTCATTGGAGAAGATTCTGGAAGCTTCCAGGGTCTTTCCACCTCGTTGAATGAACTTGCCATTTTTCATTTCCCACTCAGCGCACCCTGGTAGTGCTTCTACCTGCATTGCAGTGCACCTAGCCAGTGTAATCTCTGCATTTCAGCGCAGACCGCTAGTGGAGCCTCTGAATTGATCCTGAATTGACTGTTTCTGAGTGTTTTTTGGTGGAGAACTTCCGGGAGAAGCTGTCTTTGGTTGACCTTGTTCCTCTAGGGGTAGGAACAACTCATTTAGGGACTTTGGATCCCTTGGATTATGGACATTTCATGCTCAATGTTGTAAGGCACAAAAATTTCTATAACAGACGCGTGGCGGGAGTACGGCAGAAAAACCGCCGAACTCCCGGACGTTAAAGATCGGGCGCGTCGGGGATGAGGATGCCCGCTAACCATAGATATGCGGGGCTGTGGATCGGACGGCTGGCGGCGGACGCGACGTGATATGGGGTTAATGGGTGGGAATATTCACAGGAATATTCCAGATTTAATATGCGCGGGGGTTGTAGACTTAGGGAAAACGAGTTTGCGGGGTTAAATAAAGGCGCGGGTTAATGTTTATGTGCTGGAACTTTGGGTTAGGGGTGGAATGTGGGTTAAGGGAGAGGTTTCTAGCTGACCAGATGTCAAACTTGTTCCTCAATGACTCAGATGGACCAAAAATAGTCCCAGATGGACTGAGATTTCCTGAGCTTAGTAGAAAGTATGGCTATAATTCCAGGGAGGGGTATTTACATAGGGGGATTTATATACATGATTTTAATAGGGGGAGGGAAAAAATAATAGGGAGTTACATAATAAGGGTGATAAGAAAAAAAGATGTTAGTGAACTCTAGCCTGAGTACCTCCAACTGAAAAAACTACCTCAACCCAAAAATAGATTGCTTTATAAAAATTGGAACACAGCAGTGGCCTTTAAGCCAGCCTACTCTTATGGATACTTTTTTTTTGGCCATCTGTAGTAAATATGGAGCATTTCAGCATGCATAGCACGACATATTTGGCATGTAAAATTGTCGATCATGAAAGATGATTAACCTGCTGCAGTAGGAGGCTAACAGTGGCTCCAATTGGGGATGGCTTTTCCTTGTGAAAAGTCAAGAACAGCAGGTCAGACTGCCTTGTATTCAACTGTTACTGTGTTCTACAAATTTCTCTTAGTTGGCTACCTTATTGATCCTACCTACCTACCTACCCTAACCAACACTTACTTTGTTGTTAGGTGAAGTGAAATAACCAATGCAACCACTTAAGTAATAATAACATGAGTGGGCTTTGCTGCTTATGCTTGCTAGTGACATCAACTGAGATTTTGCAATTTGTTATGGCTTTGTCAATCTTTGAGAAGATCAGGAAGCTACTGACCTCCTTTGCGGTGTTTAAATATTGTACAAAACTGTCCTGCAACATATATATACAATTTTTTGGTTGAATTAAAAAATTGTACAAAGGTTCAAGATCACTACCATGCCTTGGAGTCGGGAGATCATTGAAAACTCGATACTGAGCCTTGCAGCCTGTTGATGGTGTCGTGCACTGATCTCTTTCATTATTCTGCTTGCCAGCGGATAGGTCTTTTGGTACTTGCAGAGGTGCTTGTAATTTATTACAATCTGGCTCGAATAGGGCCGGACTGATCTGTGCGGGCTACTGGTCTTCTTCTTCTTTGAATGATTCAGATGGCTGAGAACAAAGAGGTAGGGGATCCACTTGGATCCTTTGGTCATATGCTTCTGCTTCTGGGTCCTCCTCAATCTGATATTCAATGGCTCTATTTTTGTTTCCTCCTGGATTGTATGATGGTCATCAACAGCATTTGAAAGCTGCTGCTCTGATTTGCAAGGAGGCTTTTCAACAATCTTTTCCAAAGAAAAAACACAAAACTCTGACATAAAATCACTTTTAAAGTACAATATGCACAGCAAAATTTGGTGCAAGAGAAAGAACATGATCTCTTGGATGATCATCCAAATCAAGAACCTGATCTGCTTATATAATTCCTTCAGGTTCATTTCTCCAGCAGAGTCTTTATTATGAGGATGATGTGGAGTCGCCAGGTGGATGATGTAACCTTAAAGTGCCTGATCTTTGTCCACCGTCACAGATCAGAGCTGAACATGAAAAACCCTGAAGAAAAGGAACACTTTCTCCAGAAAACGAGGCGAATTGGTCAAAATTGAGGATTCACACTAATAGACACATGATTCATGTCCCCAGTGGAGTCGCCATTATGTTATCACTCAGGTTGTCCCTTTTGACTCCTAAAGGGATACGGCCGAGGTAACCACAAACCAACTTTGGACTGCAGGCCCTAGCCTGCCTACAGTCAGAGAGGGCTCTCTCTTTATGATTTAGCTTTGTTGAAGGGGGTGATTTTAGGCTAGTTATGATGCACAAGGTTTTGATTGAGTTTTGGTGGGAAAACTGACACTTTCAGGTAGAGAGGCTGAGTATAGTCTGAATGTTTCAAACCATTGGGCGTGGAGCTGACGAGGGGGAAACTGCTGTTGTTTTTCCTTAATAACAGTGAGAAGAAAATGGAGCAAGATAACTGAGGCAGAAGCAACTTTCAGGTTTCAAGGGATGGCAAGAATGCTAAAGAAAGAGAGGCAGTTAAGAATCTCTCCAACAGATTAGCAAAGGAAACAATAGGGCGCTACCTAGGAGTAGTTAAGAATCCCTAGATAATTGGCCAGCACAGGTGAACTGGGGTAAACATGAGCCAGAAGGAATTCAATGTTCATAACCAATTCATTCAGAATAAAACATCAAGAAACAACAGGAATTGAGCATAGAGAGTATTTAACTAATTCTAGGCTATTCTTTTTTCCTGCTATTTAGATAATGGCAAACACATAAACAAAGATAAGAGGCACTTATTGCTTCAGGCCGCGGCGCAGGAATTCCATCTTCAACTCTTCAACACAATCATCAACAACAAACAGTTCGCTCTCAAAGCTTTAAGCAATCTTTGATTACAAAAAAATTCAGGTATACACAGCGAGTCTCTAATGAAAATTATCAATTGACCAACCCTTAGAACTATACAGAGGGTGGTATATATAGGGAAAAACTCTCTGCAGAGTTCCCTTTATTACATCTTGACCTAATTAGGTCATAAAAATGACTACTTGACCTAATCGTATCTAGAAATAAATGCAAAGAATTTCTCGGGCCGTGCTCAGGGCCGAAGTGTCAAAACTGAATGAATGATGCTGTCCTCGGTGGCTTGCTGAAGTGCTTTCTGCAATAAATGGGTATGGGTTTAGGCTTCCTTGCTGTCCTGGTGCCTTAAATGTCTTGACGGTGATTTGAAAGCAAGGATGGGCTGATGCTTATCGATTTGATTTTCTGGGGGCTTCATCAATGTTCAGGTGCCTCGAGCCCCTAAAAAATCATGACTGATTCTTTCTGGCATCCTTTCTTCCATTGATACTCTCTGAAAAAATTTTGGGTTGTTGATCTGTTGTGCTGCGTGTCTAATCACCAGTAAATGGCCGTTGTTTGGCCTCTGTATCATCTGGAATTGTCTTCTGATCATTTTGGTATGCTCTGTGAAGAAAACGGATCATTTCTGCGCCTTTTCGGGATTCCTGGGGCTGCATGGGGCGAAGATTCCTTAAAGATTCCCTGAAGATTCTCCATTCTGGCCCAAAAAATCCTGCGATGCTATCTGGTTCTTTGTCCAGGAGCTGTTTTAAAATTGTCTGGTTCTTCCACTAAGTAGTATTTGCCTGAGCTACTGTCCACGAGTCTAAGTTTGCAATAAGGCGCTGGTAGAGAGCTGTGAAGGCGAAGGACTGCCGTGTTTGCTTTTCTGGTGCACAAAAGCTTTGATTCTCCTCTGTTCAGGTGCTTACTCATACTTTCTTTCAATGGCTGGTTATATGAATGAGTTTTCTCTTCAGAAGCCCGAAGACAGAAAGATAGCTCATAAGAATCGATGGTCTTTTATGAATAAGTTTTTAAATAAAACCAGAAATGAAGATGTTCTCTATGATGAAAAAGTATTAGTACAAGAGTTTGAACCATAGCCTAACTGGACATTGCCAGAGATTGATATTGATAAGCTTTATAAAATGCCTGTTTTCCAGTTTCGACCTACTCAGTTATTTAGATTTACATATGTGAATATTCCTATTTCCGCTGGCCAGTCTGTATATCAAATCCCACTAATACAACCAGAAAATATCAAATGGGGTTTAGAAAATGGTTATAGATATATCCATATCGGTATCATACAATTTGGAATTAATCCTCTAGTCCGTCCTGGTCTAAATACTTCATTCTTGACATGTGTCCTTGATACAAGAATGAATAACTTCCACGACGCTTTATTGGGAGGATTCCAAAGTCCCCTCAATAATGGCCCTGTTTGGTCATCAGTTATCCCCAGGTATCAAGTTTCATTGACAGACCCTTATATCAATGAATTCTTGAATGCTTATATTCAGTTTTATGGTTTTGACGTTGCCCCACAGTCACAGATTGCTCAGCTCCATGCTTCTATATGCCTGAGATTTGTCTCCACCTCCATACCTCCTCTAAATCCAAAGTTAGCTGGTAGAGCTTTAAAAGAAGGTGTTATTGTTGGCCCTGGTAACACTGCTCCCCTACAGATTGGTTTTTCAGAATGTACTCTTCCAGATGAATGGAATAGTACTTATATTCCACTTTCACAGAAATATCCTCAACTGCAAACATCTAAAGTTCCTCCGAAATTGTCTCTAGTCCATCATCCTGATGGATCCTCTGGTCTTCAATTTACCACTCCTTCACTTACTAGATCTATGTCATCCTTCCCTAGATATACAATTTTGGGTGGTAGGAATCCACATATACCCTCTGTTCCCAGAAGTTTATCATCAAGACATTCTGCTCCAAGAGAGGATCATAGAAAATCCACCTCTCATAAACCTGATGATTGTCAGTTCTGTGTTCCATCTTCATCTTCTACATTCCAGACTGATGAATCCCCTAGCTCTGAAGTCTTTATACCTGATATCAAAAGTTTCTCACTTCCTAGAGCTCAGTCAGAAGTTACTGCAAAAATACCAGAAACATATTTAGAATCTGGAAATTCTAGAAGGACATTTAGCAATGGAACGAAGAAAGCAGATTTCCAATGGTTATCTATGAGAGAAACTTCTAATCCAGATCAACGAAAATGAAAAGTTGCATAATTATACAAACTACCAAATAGTTTGTATGCTTCAGAATATTGATGATATAGCCCGAGATGTTTTAGAAATTAAAGAGCACATAAAAAAGATGCATACTGGTTATATTGAGACATTGGGAATCCAAGATACACACACACAAAATTTAAATAATATTCAGTCAAACATGGGTATCATCTCCAAGTCTTTGGAACATCTTACAAATGCACTCCCCACTCCTGCTTCTCCACCTCATTATAGAGAAGTAGATGTCTTAAGTTCAAAGCTGAAATTCTCCTCCAATTCTGATGAATCAAAGCAAATCGTTTTTAAAGGGGTAGAGAATATAGATAAAGCCAGACTTGAGAAGATCCAGAAAGGAATCAATCTAGCTAGAGAAAAGACAGAGTTGATGAAGAATATACTAGATGATCTTCCTTCTGTTGAAAGTCTAAGACTGCCAAAGAACTATGCCAGCCTTAGTTCTTTGATGAAACAAAATGGCCAACCATCTGCTCCTACAATAATGACCATGTCAGGAGTAATTGGTGAGCAAACACAAGGTGAATCAGGTTCTAAAAGAGATAGAAGTGATTCTTTTTTCCATTCCAACAAAGGAAAAAAAGGTGCTGGTGATACCATTGCACACGAAGCATCAGCATCTAGCCCGTTCAGCAGATATACTGAAAATCTGCAATCTATACCTATAAGGCTAGACAATCTTGCTTCCAGAGGATATGGAAATTCATTATTAGTAAATATTGATTGCCTTGATTATAATGAAGTAATTAATTTTTTGCATAATGTCCATGCTTGGGCATTACAGAGGAAAGCTGAAGTCAAAGTATCATGGTCTGATGTAGTTACTCAAATTGTATGGTCTTTTACTGGCATACTAAAGCAATGGTTGGAAAGGCTTGCAGAGGAAGAGAAAGATAAAATAGTTGAACATAGTACTGATCCATTAAGAGCATTGTTTGAAGCTTTAAAACATTAATTTGTTGGATTAGTCCCTGAAGATTCATCCCATCATTCACAGCTATTTCTCTCTCAGAAGTTATGCGACATTGATTACTTGCAAGAGTATTTTTGTGTTATGCAAAAACTTCTATATCAGGCTAGTGATCCACATAATGTTGCCTATCTGAGATATTACATCCAGTCTATGCCTGGTAAAATTCCTGATCTAATTAACCAGTACATAGCATATCATAAAGTGAATTTGGAAGGACAATAATTTGCAGCTATTCACCAATTGATTGTCACAATATTGCAGAAAGAATGTGCAGAGAGCAAAGCCAAGAAGAATTTTTCAAAACAGATGCACTTTAGCACAAAGCTTTGCAATAATTTCAAAGAAACCTATAATTTTGGTTGTCACAAGAAAAGTGAAGGAAAGGTTTCTAAAAAGGAAAAGTTTGATAACTCTTGCTCCTGCGAGGCTGATAAATACTTTCCTAAAAAGAAAAAATACTTTCCTTCCAAAAAATCATTTAAAGGACGAAGGGTAGTATTTAGGAAAAGATCAAAACCTTCTAAAAACGGTGTGTGTTTTATTTGTGGTAAAGAAGGTCATTATGCTAACGCTTGCAGAGAAAGAAAAGATAAAAAGTAGATGAAGATAATGAATATCTTTTCTACAATACATGATCCACAAGATTGGGATCTCATATCCCACTCTGATGGAGAATATTTTAAAGTTTCAAGTTCTTCTCCAGAATCTTCAGATAGTGAAATTCCTGAAATCAGGAAATTAACAATTGATTCAGAATCATCTGATTCTGATGAAACATTCATTCCTGATATTAAAATGTTCAGTTTGAATTCCTCGGGAGAGATACAAGCAAAGATTGCAGCAGTCAAAGCTGATCTAGCATAGTTAGATCCAGTTCAGTTTACGGCAAGAAGAAGATTGACTGAAAAACTTGAGAATCTTGAGAAACAACTGCCATCCAAAAGGAAAGAAATATTTTCAGAAGAGGAAAGAGATGATGATGACTTCATCGAGAAAGACTTCGATTCAATGTTCAGACCTTTGCAGATTTCCGTATCTCCAGGTATGAATCAAATTGATGCTCTTAAAAAGAAGATCACAGATTTGGAATCTTCAATTCATCATACAAGGTCAGAAATGATACAGTTGTCATCCAAACTTCAAATACTTATTTCTGATTATGATGATTGTAATTCTAAATTAACAAGCCTACTGATGAAAAATGTGCCAGTTATTGAAGAGATATCCCCAAAGAAAAATGTTGAGCTTTTTAATGTTATGGGCATCGGAGATAGAGTGGTTATTCCAATAAGAATTAAAGTCCCTAGCATTAAACCTTATACTTTGGATGCTCAAATAGATTCTGGTGCTATGAGTAGCTGCTGCAAATATAAAGCCATTCCTCATTATTATTGGCAGCCTACTAAACTCCAATTCAGGGCTATCACTGGTGATTTAATGGAAATAAGTCATATAGCTCCTGAATTTCCTATTTTCTTGAATGATGTCCAGGTTTTTGTCACTTTGTATAGTTTTGATACTGGTGCTGATGTTCTGTTAGGACAAGATTTTTTGAAGAAATATTTGCCAGTCACTTTTGGACAGGATTAAGTTATATTCTCCACCACTGCTGGTCCTATCACAGCCCCTGCTTCCAGTGATTATAAAATTAATGTGCAGCCTGAAGATCAGGATCCTCTCTAGTATAGTCTGCAAGATCTCACCAAGATTAATAAGATCGTAAAAAATGCAGAGTTACATGGTCCCAAAACTTTGCAACAAATTTATGATAAAATTCGTGCAGATTGTACTTCCAGTAGGCCAGATGCCTTTTGGGTAAGAGAAAAGTATTTTGTTGCACTACCTTACCGAGAAGGATATATTCCTAGGCCACAAAAAGCCAGTGCAAATCATATGAGTCCAAAAGAGCAAGAATTATGCAAAGCAGAAATTGAACAATTGTTAGAACAAAAGCTTATTGAACCCTGCAAGAGCCCTTGGGCCTGCCTGGCTTTTTATTTCAATAAGCATAGTGAGCAGAAAAGAGGTAATAAAATGCTTGTGATTAATTATAAAGCCTTGAATGATGCTCTTCTTCCTATTCGATATGCTTTGCCTAACAAAGAATTGTTACTTGCTAAGATTGCTAATGCTAATGTGTTTAGAAGTTTGATCTTAAAAGTGGATTTTGGCAGATTGGTATTATTCTTGCTGACAGATATAAAACAGCCTTCACTGTTCCTCATGGCCAGTCAATGGACTGTGATGCCCTTTGGTCTGAAAAATGCTCCATCTGAATTCCAAAAAAGGATGTGTTACGCACTAATTTGTCACTGTCTCCCTGTCAGTCTCCCTACTGTGTCATGAAATCAAATTCACCATGCTCATGCTCTCTGAACTGGCCAAATGACCCACTTTGCCAAAGTTTATTTCATTAGCGCGACTGTTATTAAAATAACTACACTGACTAGCGGTTGATAGTGTAACTGATGCGTTGCCAGCGTAGAAGCAAACAGGTTTTCCGTCGAATTTCATGAGCCAGCGCATCCTATGAAAGTATTAAGCCGCACTGACACAGCCTGCTCCGTTATTAAGATGCGCTGTCAGCACTACAGTTCAGTTATATACCCGCGTTGATCCAGTTTGGGCGAATTTGTTCCAACAGCCAGCCTTCCAGATGACTCCAGACTTGGTTGTTGGCCTTGTGGGTATCGCCCTCCCTTCTATGGCATGTCTGTTCGTCATTTGAAACCACCTTCCTTGAAGATAAGCTCATCCTCCCACCATTCATGGAGACTCCTTCTCCTATTTAAGCTTCTACCATTGCCATGAGCAGCTAGTTTTTGGATAGTGTGGAATTCATAGTGCTTAGAGTGCTGCTGCTAGTAGGTAGTTGGTGTGACAAGTGTGGATTTGCTAGAGGAAGCTTAAGGAAGGTTGTGAGTATTGCTTGTGTGAGAGAGAGATTTGTCTTGGGAGAATCTACCTCCAAGGGTGAATGCTTAAGAGACTTGCTGGCTGGACCCTCTAGAGAAGGACTCAGCGTCAGAACTTTGGTTGTACCTTTCTCTGTTATTGATTAATAATAGATGACTACTGTTATGGTTCCATTCTCATTTGTCTTTATAATGGTTAATGTGAATTACATCCTTTTTTACTGATGTATAATTTCATTTATTAGATTTCACGCTTGTGTTTGTGTTTCTCTTCGTGTGTGCAGGTATCTGTCTACGGGGATCGTGGAAGATCGTGACCGGCCAAAGCGAAGGAGTGAGAACGACGCCTCTTCATCAAACAATAGCGTTGGGATCCAAGTAGGTGTTCATTGCCTCTTTTTTATTTGCAATTAGGAACTTGCATAGTAGCATTGATTGATTGTTGCTAGACCCATTCTGGGCTATTAGTGATCGCCTCTATCCGTAGAGGGGATTTACCTCTCCAACAATTTGGCGACTCCGCTCGGGAGCTGGTGTTGTTGGGAAAACTATCCAATACGGAATGACCCTATCCCACTCTAAGGGTGATAGTACCTCAGCAACAATCAAAGCAAAGCTATTTGAGATTACTTCTTTATGAGATGTAAGAGAGAGGAGGAAGAGATCCACTAACCGATGTCTTCCACTAATGATTGATCCAATCTTCTCTCTTTGCTGCTTGCTCCCAGCTCCTTGCTCTTTCACTGGCCCAGTTACACCAAGATCCTGCAAAATAACAAGAGAGGGAAACTACAAGAAGCATACATTCATAATTGATTCAAGGATTAGAATAAATCAAATACACAAGTATAACAACAAATCATTGAGACACATGCATATAGAAGAACCTCAAATGCTTTATTAATGGAAGAAGTAAAGTTCAGGAAGTGATACAACCATAAAAGGCCCAATCCAGCATCACCTCCCAGCAGAAATAAATCTCCTCTTCACCTCCTTCAAGCAAATCACCCAATAGTTCTCTACTCAAACCAACAACACTTCCTTACATTCACAAGATTCCAGCCTCCGTAGACCTCATGAGAGAGCTCTATATATAGGAGTTTTGGAGAAAGGATGAGTCAGGTTGAGCTGGCATGAAGCTGACTAGTGTCCTCTCCCACTTCAGTTATTCTTCAGTTCTTGAGTCCACTTGGAGGTTCTTGCTTCCACTTGGAGATCTAGACCCTCTTACTCATCACTAGGCGAATTCTTTGATCCAAGTGTCATTTTGGAAGCTTCCTGGGCATTGACACCTTGAGGAATGACTGTGCCACTTGGCCAAACTCGCCCAGCGCAGGTAGCCTTCTTTGCAGTTGACATTCAGCGCAGGTACACAGTGGAGCAGTTGACATTCAACGCAGATGCTCAGTGGAGCAGTTGACATGATCCAGAATTAGCTTGTTTTTGAGTGTTTTCAGGTGGAGAACTGATATTCAGTGCTGTGGTTTGCTGACCTTGTTCCTCTAGGGGTAGGAACAACATGTTTAGGGACTTTGGATCCCTTAGATTATTGACATTTCATGCTTCATGCTGTAAGGCACAAAAATTTCTATAACAGTTGCCCCCTAAAGTATGAGGTCGTTTATCGGGTGAAATGCTTTATCAGGAGGATCCAAAGTTCATTCAATCATTGAGAGGTGACCTGTAATAAAATACAATACAATACATTATTTTTCATTCTGCTTTCATGATAGCTAAGGTGGGCATTCCCATGCTCAGCTTTATAAATTCATTTTGGTACATAGAACAGACGATCGTCTGATGGTAGACTGATAATTCTCTGCTGAAATTATCATCCTTTGAGTAGGATGATCATCTGCTGCAATGATGTACATGTCAAATGTCTTTATGTTTCCCGAATATATATCGCAGCTCGGATGGATGAAACTAGATCTAGGGTCTTCAAACTCGTTCGAACTTCACTCTAAGTACAAGTTGATCCATGTGAGAATTGCACTGAAGTCGAACATGGAAAGACATCGCTTGATTACCGGTCAATGATGTAAATCGTTAACAAGCGCGAGAGGAATCACCGATAATGATAATGACCCTTAAGGTACTGTAGTACAATTCACATGGTGTGAATAAAGGACTTGGCGTCGAACACCACGCAAAATCTTCTGGTCGAAGTTCATTGATGTATACCTGTCGCCGGAAGTGAGAAACTTGCCATTGAGGCATGCAAGCTTCAAAGTATTGAGGGGGTTGTTCCTAGATCAACTTCTTGGATAATGAGCTGAAGTCAACACGAAGCGATCCGTCAAAGGAGGGCCTTAATGAATCCCACATCAGTGACACGGAATGGAGCTAATGATTTTAGTGGAGGTGAAAACAATCTGTGACATATGATTCAGGGTGGCGATCATGGATGGATGAAGGATAATGTATGGCAGTGGATGGGACACGGTTGACTCTTTCTTAACAACATCTCTTGAACATATAACGACACTGATGCGATGGATCGGTAGAATTACCCCAAATGTGGATGGTTTGGCGAAGACCATGGTGATGAGACCGGTGAATGAAACAACCCAACCCGATGTGATACGGAGGAAAAGTGTCATGTTCAAGAGCGACTTGCTACCATTAAAGCTTTGAGGTTCTCCCAATTTTTCCCCAGTCATTTCTGACCAGTACCTCTTTATTTTTGTCAAGCTTGAGGAGGATAACATATGCTTGTTCTATAACCTGCCCTTCGGGCAAGCCCATCGCTATGTTTTAACGAGCCTAACGATAGGGAAACTCATTCTCGTCTAAAGACAAGTTTGTCGCTATTTAATCATTTTAACGAGTATAACGACAAGGAAAACTCGGTCCTTTTCATTTTGAGAGAGTCTAAAAAGGTACAGAAAGTTAACTCCAAAATTCCTTTTTCGTCATCTAATCCCTTAAGTCCGAAAAAGTAAAAAACAATACAGAAGGGATGAGTTTTCGATAATTTTAACGAGCCGAATAAAACAAGCGCTCGACCTTTTTGTGCAATAATCCCTCAGGTCCAAAAATATTAAAATCTAGAGGAGGGATAGCTCTTCCAGTCATTTTAACGAGCTGGAAGGCCAAAACTCGGTAAACTTTTCATATTTTACGAGTCAGTTGAAAAGAGCTCAAAGAAGACTCGTCTTTTGAGGAACGAGTGATAAACAGGGATAGCAGCAGATTCTAGGTACAGGTTGGAATTTTCCAATCACGGCAGTGTCACAAGGATGGCTAGGTGAAATCACTCTTCGCAACTATTCCTCAAAATAGGTAAACAATCATATGGAGGTGAACGATCGGCCAAATGGAATGGAGGTGGTAGGTGCAAAACACGACCAAGGCTTTTTATGGCTGATAAATTTACGATCACAATGGTTATTTACCAGGATATGTTCATTTTTTATTTAACGAGTTTGAATGTGCCAAAGCACTGCTCGATCTTATGTTTATTTTTTAACGAGCATGAACTATGTACTAAAACTGCTCGGATCTCGCTTTTCTATTTTTTAACGAGCATAAATTTCGCGGTAAAACTGCTCGATATACCAGTCATAAGATAAGAAATGTCTCCTGTAAGATCCCATTTTTTATAGAGCTCACGCCTTACATAAGCTATGCTCCCTCTCATCATTTCTTTATGCAAGTTCAGAAACGGCTAATCCCAAAAACAGATAAATAACCGCTCTTAGCTTGCACTCCAAAAGGTTTGCATGCCCCCAGGTATAAAATACAATTTCAAGGCTGCCCCTCCTCTCCCCCACCTCTGCTTTTCTTTGGGTGTTCACAGCTACTTGTCGTCTTGCTAGTCTAATGTTAACGATACTTGTCTTCTCGTTATTTTTTAACGGGTCTTATGCGGTACTTGTCTTCCCGTCAGCCCAACTTTTAACAGATCTTTTGCAAGATCGTAAGAGAACAGCTACTTGCGACAAGAGAGCAGCTACTTGCGACAAGAGAGCAGCTACTTGTGACAAGAGAAGAACACTACTCAAAGACAAAACATATGTGTTATTGAGGGAGGATTGCCTCTTTCTGGTTACCCAAAGATTGTCTTGTTAACTTCTTCAAACAAAAACATTTCCTCGGCACTGTCTACCGAAGTAGACAATGGTGAATAACCTTTGTCAAACAAGTAACCTTGACAAAAGAATCCTATTCTAGAACAACCCCTCTTCCAACCACGGACGAGGTACGGACTAGTCATATTCTCTCGCGGAAATTCTACCTTATACCCAAGGTTTCCTCTGCCCGAAGCAGACCAGGATGCATGCCCCCTGGGTTCCAGTCCCATCTTTCCGAATCACTCGCACTCATCGGGAAGGAGGACTGGGGGTGGAGACATTTCTTGAGTGAATAGACCATTAAGGGTTGGTATGTGACTATTTGCGATGCGTGATCCCGGAAATGAAAGTTGATCTACGAGCTTGACCATTCTTCCTTCGTGTGGAAAACACATTACTCTAAAGAGTGAGGAGACTATATCTCCCATGCAATATATATAGTCTCGTCCAAGGAGTAGGTTATAATCCAAGGGTCCTTGAACGACCATCACGTTCATTTGAACGGTCTTCCCTTTCAATGTAACAGGTACATTGGGGAGGATCCCTAATGGTCGACTGGTTCCTTTATCGAAACCTGAGAGATTTCTTATCTCAGGCAAAAGCGCTGGGTAACCCAGTTCTTTCCAAGAAATAGAGGAAAGGATACTCACAGATGCCCCTTCATCAATGATAGTGCCGGCCATTACCATTCTATAAATTTGGACTATGATTCTGAATGGTATACTGGTTGGCAACCGGGGTCTGCCTTGTTGATTCCAATCAAAGGACACAACCAGGTTGCTTGGTGGTGGGACCGAATACACGGCCGGATATGACCCTGACGAAGTTCCTTCCTGCGATAAAGGAATGGGCGCATTGCCCTGATGCTCATCAAAGTCGGTGTTGATGAAAAGAATCTGGATGGTGTCATCCTTATTCTCTTCAATGAGGGTGTCATTTGAAGATGAATCTTCAGTGACGGTGTCATTTGAGGATGAAACCTCTGAAGGAAGAACCGGGTCAACTGCCGTTTCGACCTTTGGACTTTCGTCCGGTCTGGATTCAGTAGGTTCATTCTCAATGACTGACGCTTCAGCTGACCACTTGAGCGGGCCGGCTATATTCTCAACCAACGAAGGACTTGGCACGAGTTTTTTGTATCCAGGAGGAAGTCTCAACGATGAAACCAGACGATCTTCCAAAACTCTCTTCGCTTCGTCTAAGAAGGGACAACGGTGGATGGTGTGATCGCCTTCACACAGTCTGCAGGGGGATCTTGCTCCCCCTCTTTGTCTTGAACCTTCACTTTCGTTGGTTGACTCTAAGAATTCAACATGGCTATCAGATGTTGATGCTCCCGAATTGTGCAAACGAGGGGACTAGTCCCTTAGTATCCGGGGAATACAGGGACAATCTCTATGGAAGTGGTCTCCTCTACATATGACACATGGCGATTTAGGCCCGGTCTGTGTTGTGCGTGGATTTTTGTTAGATGTCTTTTGCTTGCCCCCAGTCGCCTTAGGCTCCTTCTTCTTCTTCTCTCTCTTCTTCTTCTCCTTCTTCTCCATGGGATCTTGGCTTTTGCCGGCTCTACCTTGCGAAGATGAAGGATCGGAGGAAGAGTTATAGGAAGTAGAAGGCTGGTGGGCAGCTCTAGACTGGTCTAACTGTCGACTCGACTGTTCAGGAACCATGGTGTTCTGAACTACATTGGTCGAGAATAGCCAAATTGGCAGGCCAATTGTCAGTCTTGGAAGCGACAATGTGGCCATGTGGGGCGCACCAACTTCTCCCCAAGAGGAGAAAGGACTAGGATTTCCATCATGTGGAATTCCTTGGTTGGGGCGTTCCATGTTCTCGACCTACAGATCAACGCAGGAATAGGAGTTGATTATGTTCTGTTTAAAATAAATTTTATAACAACGCTTTAGACACAACTTGCTTTTTCACTTTTTAAGAGTCGAGAAAAAGCTAAAGATGACTCTAGTCTCCTTCGATGTTTTAACGAGCCCGAAGTGACAAATGCTCGGGTGGACTTTTTCAATTATAGAGTTTGAAAAAGGCCAAAAGAAACTACTCTGGAGTTCTAGGCAGAGGGTGTGCCAAACTTTTCGCAAAACCACAGAATACGTTTTACGGTACGAGTGGTCGATCTTCGTGAATGCTGTGTTCACTGCATTGCGATAAGTAGGGTGGCCGACACAGTTTCGTATGGATAAAGGCTTTGTTCCTATAGGGGTCTCCCAATATATACGCGACGGTACGTGGGAGCACAAGTCCGTATTGATACTTATCGCTTCACCGTGGAGGAATCACCCAACCACTCAACGCTAAGATATCACGTTTAACGACGCCGGAACACGTCTCTAGCTTAGACCTCTATGTGTTTGCATTATGTTTCAAAGCGTTGTTATGTAAATTCAATTTATTTTAAGGTTGATCTTGTTTAGCAGTTTGCCTTTATGGATCACCACGAGATGTATAGTAACACTCCTAAATGCAATCTAAGATGATAAGCAAGCTTTTCAATCTTTCAACTTTCAAAATCTTAACTACTGAGGGAAAAGAAAGACATCATCTTTTCACACAGATCATAGAGCACACACTAATGCACTTTTTCCTAAATCAACATGCAAACTGTCACAATGCACATGCACAATGCAGGTATTTCTTTTCTCTTTCTTAATGTTGATGTAATACAAGAAGAAAGTTGTTGTATAACTTTGAATTATATTTCAAGCGAAAGTAAACAAGCTTGTCCAAAATCAAAAGAAACCTTAAGATTTACTTGTTTCGACACTAGAAATATATAAATTCAAACCATATGACGAAAGCAAAAGCTCAATCAGCTATGAACAACAAACAAACTAACTCTTAAGATCAAAACGACACTTTATCACAGGTCTAGATCTAAGAGGCCACAGCAAGACTAGTTCACTTTCGTTACGGGAAACTGCAAATGATATAAGAAATACAAAAAGAACAAATACAGTTTCTTTATACAACCGAGGCGGAATAGTGGCAAGGAAAGTTGGTTTTAGATAGGTACATTGACTGATAACAGGCTGCAAAAACAAGGGTGAAAACAGGGTAATAATCAGCAGGGAACCCCAGTAGCACTAGGCAAAATTGGTTCAGCGCAGGTGGTACACTGTCAGTTTGACATTCAGCGCAGGTAGCCCCTTCGGGATCTGCGCTGAAATGCAGACTGCCTTCACAGTGTCTGCAATGAAGAGTCAAACTTTCGTTTTTCTCAGTTTCCGGGTTACAGATTGCTCAAAAATTCACAGTATTTGGCCAAATCAGAAGCTATCAATCAAGTACACACTAAGGGATGAAAAGGAGGATGAAAAGCTATCACTAAGAGCTATTTAGAGTCCTTGTGAATCAGCTCTTCAAATCATAAACATGCCCAGAAACTGAGCTAGAGTAGCTACCTCTACTTTGCATTTGAAAGCTCCAAATGCAGTTTGATTCGGTACTCCCTGTGTTTATGAAATGAATAGCAAAAACACAAACAACCAACAAGATACGATCCCCAGTGGAGTTGCAAATTTGTTGTTGGGAAAAGTATCCAATACGGAATGACCCTATCCCACTCTAAGGGTGATAGTACCTCAACAACAATCAAAGCAAAGCTATTTGAGATTACTTCTTTATGAGATGTAAGATAGAGGAGGAAGAGATCCACTAACCGATGTCTTCCGCTAATGATTGATCCAATCTTCTCTCTTTGTTGCTTGCTCCCAGCTCCTTGCTCTTTCATTGGCCCAGCTACACCAAGATCCTGCAAAATAACAAGAGAGGGAAACTACAAGAAGCATACATTCATAATTGATTCAAGGATTAGAATAAATCAAATACACAAGTATAACAACACATCATTGAGACACATGCATATAGAAGAACCTCAAATGCTTTATTAATGGAAGAAGTAAAGTTCAGGAAGTGATACAACCATAAAAGGCCCAATCCAGCATCACCTCCCAGTGGAAAGAAATCTCCTCTTCACCTCCTTCAAGCAAATCACCCAATAGTTCTCTACTCAAACCAACAACACTTCCTTACATTCACAAGATTCCAGCCTCCGTAGACCTCATGAGAGAGCTCTATATATAGGAGTTTTGGATAAAGGATGAGTCAGCTTGAGCTGGCATGAAGCTGACTAGTGTCCTCTCCCACTTCAGTTATTCTTCAGTTCTTGAGTCCACTTGGAGGTTCTTGCTTCCACTTGGAGATCTAGACCCTCTTACTCATCACTAGGCGAATTCTTTGATCCAAGTGTCATTTTGGAAGCTTCCTGGGCATTGACACCTTGAGGAATGACTGTGCCACTCGGCCAAACTCGCCCAGCGCAGGTAGCCTTCTTTGCAGTTGACATTCAGCGCAGGTACACAGTGGAGCAGTTGACATTCAGCGCAGATGCTCAGTGGAGCAGTTGACATGATCCAGAGTTAGCTTGTTTTTGAGTGTTTTCAGGTGGAGAACTGATATTCAGTGATGTGGTTTGCTGACCTTGTTCCTCTAGGGGTAGGAACAACATGTTTAGGGACTTTGGATCCCTTAGATTATTGACATTTCATGCTTCATGCTGTAAGGCACAAAAATGTCTATAACAGCTGGCCTTTGTCTCTTTTTGTTCATTCTTGTTCTTGAGTTTGATTGTTTCTCTCTTTTCGAAATTGGGGATTAGTTCTCTACTTTTAGACTTCCTCGTTCAGTATGGGAGGTGTATTAATTGTTTGAAGAGTTCTTGCCTTGGTTTGGGAGTTTTTGGCTTGTTCCTGCCTGTTTTTTAGCCTCAACGCGTTTTAAATCAAAACAGTCGTGCTGACAGCGCACAACTGTCTCTTTGACTTCGTGGTCATCGCGCTTTTACGCCAAACAGTCACGACGGTTCTGAAATCGAACCAGCGCGCTTAAGTCGTGTGCTTCCGCGCTGACAGTGCTTTGTTGCTATGCGTGACCTCTTGTCAGCGCATTGTTGCTGAGTGTTACCCGCGTTGATCCTGTAAAATTGAATTTGTTTCAATTTTGCCTCCTGAGCCTGTTGGTTTTACTATCTCCTGCTCTTTCTACTTGGTTTATGACTTGATATTTATTGTTTGAATTGTGAAACACTTGCTTGCGAAGTCTTGTCAGGCAAATCTTGTTTTGTGTCCCTTGACCTAGTACCATCGTCCCGTTTTCATTAGACTGACTCTGTTTTATCACTCGTTCACAAAGATTCGTTGCTGCTTGCCTTTGCTATTGCGGAAACCTTCCTCTTGTTGCTTTCTTTGCTTGGTTGTTTGAGGTGATTGTCGTTGAACCAGTCCTCGGATTGTTTCACTACCCAGACACAGATCACAGTTGCTTGGGTTCGATCAGCTCTTTTCACGCTTGTTGTGTTTTTCATTGAGTGATTTTATTTCTCTTTACTCGGTGTTGTTGTCTCTCAAAATTCATCTAAAGTGCACAATGCCATTGAAAAATAAATCAAACTAATGTTTTTTGCATTCAATAGTTAATGAAAAGAAGGGCATTCCATTGATTTTTGTTCTCAAAAGAAAAATTTCATTTCTTTGTCATTAGCTACATTAGACTATTTGATTGATTGAGTTCATTTTGTTTGATTGAAAACTCTTAACCCTCTCATAGTTAGAATTCATCGAACGGAATGGTATTCTTTGGCATGTAGTTTTCATCTAGGTAATTGTGAGAGATCACACGATAAGGCCTGAAACCGAAACTTAATTCAAGATCAACCATAAAATAAACTGAATAAACCTAAAAATGCATTGGAAATTAACGCAAACATCTAGAGGTCTAGGTTAGAGACGTGTTCCGGCGTCTTTAAACATAGTCACTATTGTTTCACATTACGGTTGGGTGATTCCTCCTTCTGTGACTCGATAGTGATCTAACACGGACTGTGCTCCCACGTACCATCGCGTATATAGGGAGACCCCACTAGGCTTTTATCCTTGATCCATAGGAAGCTGAGTCTGCCGCCCTGCGAACCGTAACGCACCGAACACAGCATTCGGGAAGATTGACTGCAGTACGGAAAGTCCTTGGTTCTCATACGATTGCCAAGGTGTATAAGCAGTTTTACGGATTTCTTGGTAAACCCTTTACCTAGAATCTCCAGAGCAGTCACTTTTGATCCTTTTTGGACTCCCTAATAGAAAAGGTCCCAGTGAGCGTCTTGTCACTTCGTGCTCATTAAATATTCGAAGGAGACTAGAGTCATCTTTTCGTCCTTTTCTCGACTCTTGAAACATGAAAAGGTCAAGTTTAGTTCCTGTGTCTTAAAAATTTATTCGGCCATGATAACATTACCTGGTTAGTTCTTGTGTGCGTTAGCTTGAGTAGGGTCTTTATCGTTAGTTTCCTTTAGGTTTTTGTGTGGGGTTTGTCATCCTGGCTGACCCGTCAACTCCCGGTCCAAGTGATCAAGGTTCTCCATCTTCTGTTGCTCCTGAGGTACCAGTTGTAAGCGATACTCTTCCGGTTGTCCCGAGTATCCAACCTATCAATGTACGTGCCCCGGGCGACGAGGATTACGAAGAAGATTGGAACCCTATCTCGGAGCCTGATGAGGACGATATTCCTGTTACCCCTCCCGGTATGTCATCTCCGATGTCCACTTCCCACATGGACGAGACATCTCCCAGCGCAGGTGAGACACCCGTGGTGTCAAATATTGAATCGCCCATTCCAACTACTTCTCCACTCCCCCCACGATATCAGTCGATGAGGGATAGAATAGCTGCCAGGATGCCTTCTACGACTATATGGGATCCTAGTGTCATTTCCACCATGGAACCCTTTCTTTCGTAACCCCCTAATACACATGTTACCTCAGTTCCCACGATTCCAACTGTTTGTGTAGCATACTCAACTCCGGCCGTCAGTTCTGTTACAACATCTTCATCTACGAACCCTGGGGCTGGTCCCTCTCACGGTCAAGTGAGTAATGGCCAGCCAGGACTTTCGTCTGGAGTCGTCGACCCTGCACAAAGTGCTCAACCCTCTTCTGGTCCTGTTCCAGGAGGGGGGCCGTATGATGCCCATGGGAAACCCATTGTGGACCCGGATTACCAAGGTCCACTCTTTCATTATGATTCTACCGATCAGTACCTCCAGTTCGCTCAATCCGCACCTCTTCAACATTTTGTTGAAGTCTCAGTACCATTATCCATTACTTATGACATCGGTACTCATTCTTTTCATGGGGGCCAAGCAATTCCTGGACAACCTCAAGGACCACCTAATCTAGGCCAGCCACCTTATGTGCAAGCCCCCCAAGGGCAACCACTTTATGGCCAGTCTTACCTAGGACAATCTGAGGGCCCACAAGGACAACCCTACCCGGGACAACCTTCGGCCATTGGTGGTCCATCTTTTTCCTATCAGAGTCAACCTTCTGGTTATCCGGGGCAACCGGGTACCCAGCAAGGTTACCCGTATGGACAACCAGGACAGCCTTACATCCAACAAGGCCAACCTGGTCTCCAGCAGGGATATCCCGCCAGACAAGCTGGGCAAAATTATATTCCTCAAGGTCAACCAGCAGTCCAACAGGGGTATCCTTCTGGGCAAGGGGGACAACCCTACGTGCAGCAGGGCCAACCCACTACTCAGTCTAGTCATCTTTCTAGGCAAGGGGGGCAACCCTACGTACAGCAGAGCCAACCCAATGCTCAGTCCATGCAACCTTCTGGAAAAGGGGGGCAACCCTACGTACAGCAGAGCCAACCCACTGCTCAGCCAGTACGACCCTCCAGACAAACGGGCCAGCCTCCTATGCAGCAAGGCCAACCCACTATCCATCCTAATCACCCATCTGGACAGGCCGGCCAACCGCAAGGTCAACCAGCCATCCAGCCTGGTCAGCCATCTGTTCCGCAAGGACAACCCTTGGTTGCTCAAGGACAACCTGGCACCGAGCAAGTACGTCCTTCTGGGCAAATAGGTCCATCCCAAATTCAACCAGGCCAACCTTCCGGCTAGATGACCCAAGCCCAACCGATTCAAGGACATTATTCTGGGCCCCAAACTCAAACAGGTTATCAAATGCAAGGCGGGCCATGGCCCCAACCTTCCTACCAAGCGCAGCCTGCTTATCAGGCTCAGTATGGAGCCCAGCAAATGTATGGCTACCAGCAACCCCAGGGGCAAACTCAGTTTACCCCTTATCAAAATTATCAACAGATGCAGGTCACTCCTTACCAAAATTACCAGTATGTTGCACCTGCGGGTCAAGTTGTTAATACGTGGGGTGCTGGGGGGAAAAACCAGGGACAACTGTCTGCATATGGACAGAATCCGTATGGACAGAACCCCTATGGGCAAGGTCCGTATGCGCCAGGCCCTTTTGGGCTAGGTCCATCTGGACAGAGTCCATGGGGGAAACCACCACCTGGTTGGAACCCTACTACTGCCTCGAATCCACAGCCACAAATGTCCTTTAACCCTCAGTTTCCGTTCTTAGCAACGTTGGAACTTCCGGATGTGTCCAAGCTGACGAATGATCCCATTCTGCATAATCCGTATTGGCCACCAGTTCCAACTAAAATACCCGGTGATTGTCCAAAATTTTATGGCAAAGCTGGTGAAGATGCTCAAGCCCGTGTTATGACCTATCACCTCTGGTGTTCATCGAACTCATGGCTTGATGATTCTATCCGACCCCGCCTCTTTCAAAGAACTCTCACCGGCTCAACCGCTAAGTGGTACATTGAGCTGAATTGCGGCACGTTTCAAGATTTCAACTCGCTGGCTATGGCGTTCTTAACTCATTTTCAGTTACCCATTCGGTACGAGACGGGGACACATCTCCTCATGTCTCTCAAACAGGACACGGAGACCCATATATCTGATCATATACATGAATGGAGAAGGTGTCGTCGCTTGATCAAATTTTGGATTCCTGATCAACTCCTGACCGATTGGTTCACAACCTCCTTTGTCCCTACGATTGCGCGAGACATCGCCATGGGAGCTTGTGTAACTGAAGAGCAAGCAATCGCGCGAGCTCAGTACCTAGACTTAGTATACTCTCAGTCGGGTACTCTATATGATTATTTTCCAGACGTCCCAAGGCGTGGACAGCCCAAGGCTCCGCCCAAACCATCTATTGATGGAGTCATTGGTTCTGTAAATTTGTCATCGAAGAAATCAGTCGCGAACCCTGGGAAGCAAAAACAGAACGCTTCTAATGGAAATTCTCCTCAGGGCCAATCTAATCCTGGAAGTACCTCCGAGGTAAACGCTGTTCAGTCCACCGTGGCGGATAAATCCTCAAAAGGGAAAAAGAAAGGGAAAGCTAAAGATAAATCTGGACAGCCCAAGCAGGATCCCCCTAAGCCTTCACCTGAGGAAGGAGCTAAACGAAAACCTAAGTATCCTTGTCTCATCTGTGATGAGGATCACTACACTGAGGACTGCCCAAGGTGGTCTGAAGTTAGTTGGTTATTGAAAGGTGCTCCTAGGACTCCTGCCGTGCTTAAAGAGCCTTTCCCTTCCCAGCAGACTCAAATGGTGTCAGACCCGTCTCAACCCTCTTCCTCGTTCAGTTCTCAAGTGTTCATGGCTGGAACGATTCCCATCCATGTTTCAACTCGAGCGAAAGACTATCCATCTCATGTCGGGAAAGAGTCGGAGGTTCCCTCCAGTGCTCCTCCGTCTAGTTCTGGTCCTCTCCACATCGAAAGGTCCAGCACTGAGACGATCCCCCGACCCCCTCCAAAAGGTGTACTCAGGAAGTCATCTTACAACCCTAATGCTCGTGCTGCCCAGCACTATAGCATTGTTGAGGACTTAGCTCAGGCTCCGTCTACTATGCTCGCTCTAGAAGTCCTCCATAGCTGCCCCTCCCAGAGGAAGTCCTTGCTATCAGCTATTGGTGGCATCGACCCGGCAGATTCAGATTTGATTTCTTTTGATCTCAAGGGTTTTACACAGAGACTGCCTCACCAAGTCGCTTTCCTTATACAGGTCATCATCAATAGCAGAACGATTCATCATACAGTTATTGATGAGGGTGCCTCAACCTGCATCATGTCCGTTGCTTGCTGGAAGGCGATTGGTTCCCCTACTTTGAGTCAGTCTCCTAAGACGTTAGAAGCTTTCGATGGAAGAGAGTCCCGTCCTTACGGTATCCTCCAACGCCTGCCCATCTCTTTAGAAGGGAAGACCGTAGAAGTGGAGGTCGAAGTTGTTGACGCCAATCTCACCTACAACCTCCTCCTTGGATGAAGCTGGACAAACGCCATGCAAGCCGTGGCTTCCTCCCTGTTTCGTGTCATTCGTTTCCCTCACCAGGGGAAGATTGTCACAGTGGACCAGCTCTCCTTCTTCGCCTCTTCTTCTGAAGGTAATGTGCCATTCGTGGAGCATAACTCTAAGTCACTCGAGAGCTTGGGTGCCGGACTTTTCAAAGATCCCACTTTAATGGGAGTCTTTCCCCTCCCACCTCCGAATCTCGCCCCTATAAACATGATCTCTGTACGCTCTGATCCGTGGGTTCTTCCTCCTGCTAATCAGGAAGACTCTTGGGGTGATATGATGCCGTTGAGTCCTGCTGAACTCAGCTACATCGAGATTGTTGCTGCATCGGCTCCCCCTGATGAACCTGCTCTCCCGAGTAGTGTTCCCGATTCGTATGATCATTTCCCTTGGCTAGGAGATGAGGCTACTTCGGATCCATTGAAGGAAATATTTCCTTCCAATGAAGCCATCATAGAGACAATGTCTCTCGAAGAGCCCCCTTGGTCAGATCACCACCACCGCTCTTCATTTCTCCCTCCCCATCCGGAAATGACCGTATGTCTCGAGCGGTTTGCTTTGTGTGTCCCATCTCCGCCCCTCCAAACACCCATTCAGCTTTATCAAGTGTCTTCAGAGGGCAATATGGGAAATATCACGCAAACCCAACCGATCGACATCTCTGTCAAACCAGGGATTGTCGAGCACATTCATATTGGAGTCACTTGCACTCCAGAGGAATTTCAACTCTACACTGCTTTATTTTGCGAATTTCGTGATGTCTTCGCATGGTCCTATGAGGAAATGCCTGGCATCGATCCTAGTATAATGGTGCACGAAATACCTACATATCCAGGTGCTAAGCCTGTTCGTCAGCGTTTACGCCCTGTGCACCCCCGAAAGGCTGCAGCCATCAAGGTCGAAGTCGAAAAGCTTCTTAAAGCAGGTTTCATTTACCCCATTCCCCTTACGGACTGGGTGTCTAATATAGTCCCTGTGAATAAAAAGCAGGGCACTATCCGAGTCTGTGTTGACTACCGTGATATCAATCGTGCCTGTCCAAAGGATAACTTCCCTACGCCCTTCATCGATCAGCTTATTGATGAGTGCGCAGGAAGTGAAATTTACTCGTTTATGGATGGCTTCTCTGGCTATAACCAGATCAACATTGCACCCATGAACCAACATAAGATGACTTTTATTTGTCCTTGGGGCACTTTCTCCTATCAGAAGCTTCCTTTCGGTCTAAAGAATGCTGGCGCTACATTTCAATGTGCAATGTCTTATGCCTTTCACGACATTCTTCACATTGTACAACCTTATCTGGATGACCTCCCAGCTCATTCAGCTAAGCACCAGGACCACCCCTCTCATCTTCGCGAGATTTTTCTTCGCTGTCGACACTACTGCATTAGTCTTAATCCTCATAAGTGTGTCTTCTGCGTAGAATCAAGTCGACTGCTCGGGTTCATCGTCTCCCGAGAAGGCATCCGTCTGGATCCCCTCAAAGGTGAGGCCATTTTGAATCTTCCTCCCCCTGCCTCTTTGCAGCAATTGCAGAGCTTGCAGGGCAAAGCGAATTTCCTCAGACGATTCATTCCAAATTATGCCGAGGTGGCTAAGGGTTTCACACGGTTATTAAAGCGAGACACACCCTTTCATTGGGATGCCATCGCCTAGGAGTCTTTCAAGTGACTCAAGGACCTCCTTGTCTTGGCCCCACTCTTAAGACCTCCGAACTACCACCGTGATTATACTCTCTATCTAGCTGCTGCTGACACCACCATCGGCATGGTTCTGGTGCAGGATGATGATGATGGCAACGAACACGTTATCTATTACCTTAGTCGCAATCTCTTGGATACGGAAACTCGCTATGCTTATGTCGAGAAGTTGGCATTGGCAGCTGTCTGCGCCGTCCAACGATTCCGGCACTATATCTTGTTGCGCACTACGACCGTGATTTCCGACTGCAACCCCATGACCTACATCTTGTCGCGTCAGCTGCTGGGGGGAAAGTACTCGAAATGGATTGTCATCCTACAAGAGTTTGACTTGGAATTTACTACTGCCAAGTCTAAGAAATCTCTGGTCTTTGCAGAATTTCTCTGTTCTTTGCCATCCCCTTCTGCACCATCTCGTTCGAAAGAGCATATCCCAGATGAAACATTGTTTCTAATCAGCACCATCGACCCTTGGTATGGGGACATCATAGTATATTTGTAGACGTCTTCCTTCCGTCTTAATGTATCGAAAGACACTCGACGGAGGATTCGTCACCAATCTCAACCCTATCGCATTATTGGCGATACCCTGTACCGCCTCGGCGTTGATTCTGTTCTCCACCGATGTTTAACTCTCGAGGAGGCTGAGTGGGTGTTGAATGACTGCCACTCCGGTGCTTGTGGTGGCCACATGTCTGAATATGCCACTGCCCAGAAAATCCTTCGTGCTGGTTATTTCTGGCCTTCTATCTTCAAGGATTGCATCCTTGTCGTCCGTGCATGTCATGAACATCAGGTCTACCACCAGAAAATGCACACACCTCCTGCACCACTGCACCCTGTTGTTACCGTAGGTCCATTTGCCAAATGGGGCATCGATTATACGTCTTGTAACCCTCGTTCGGCCGGGGGGCATGGGTATATCATCGTTGCCGTGGATTATTTCACCAAATGGGCCGAAGCGATGCCTACATTGAACGAAGACGGTTACACAGTGGCGCAGTTTCTGTTTAATCATGTCATTACTCGGTTCGGAGTCCCCCAGGCTATCGTCACGGATCACGGAAAACATTTCCGTAATCACATGATGACGGAACTAACGACCCAGCTAGGCTTGCGTCAAGATAGCTTGATGCCGTATTACCCTCAATCCAACGACCAAGTTGAAGTCGTGAACAAAGTTTTGATCACAATGCTCCAACGTACCGTGGGTACGCACAATTCTAACTGGCATCTGATGTTGTTCCCCGCCTTGTGGGCCTATCGGACCTCTGTGAAGGACGCCACCGGTTTCACTCCTTTTCAGCTTGTTTATGGATTGGAGGCCACCCTTCCTGTTGAGTGTGAGATTCCTTCGTTAAAGTTAGCTGTCGAGATGCTTCCCAACACCACTCTGGTGGAGGAATGGCTTCTTTATTTAGAACGGCTAGACGAGACCCGTCGCTTAGCTTCTCTAGCTATTGAAGCACAGAAGAAGAGGGTTAAGGCTCACTTCGACAATACCATTCAACCTCGTTCCTTTGTTGAGGGAGATCTAGTACTGCTCTATGATCAAGCTAAAGATAAGCTGGGGATAGGTAAACTCGAATCCATGTGGCTAGGCCCCTATATTGTGAAGAGAGTTTTGCAAAAGGGGGCATATGAGCTAATCGACTACGAAGGAAATCCTCTCGACAAGCCCCGCAACGGGCTCTATTTGAAAAAATACTATGCATGATTTCGTGCACCTAGTTTGTACATACGTGTGTTCTTAGCAAGTGTGTTATGTGTGCATGATTTCTTGTTTTGATTTGCTGTGAAGGTGTGTTTGCCTCTTATTGTGTTTTCTGCTTCTTGTGTAGATGTCTAGTACACCTTATGTTGGTTTCCCTGATGGCGCCTGCCATAGAACTTGCAATTTGTCTTTTGCGGCGTGGGCGATCTACGATCCTCACAGCGAGTTGCTAGATCTTCAAGGCATGTGCCCGGGTCGTACCACCAACAATGTTGCCGAATACAGTGTTGTAATTGAATTACTTGCCGAAGTAGTTGACCTCGGCATTCGTGCATTGGTGGTGAACCTGGACTCTCAACTTGTCGTCCATCAACTCAACGGGCGATATTCCGTCAGAGACCAACGCATTCTAAGGTTGTATTTACGTGTAAGATTGTTGGAAAGGAATTTTGATTACATCACATATCAACACATTCCAAGACGATTAAACACATTAACTGATGCATTGGCGAACCATGTGTTAGACAGACATTTGCGTAATAGATAAACATCATACAAGAAGACATAGAAAGCATAATAAGACCATAGAATAAGCATATATAAATTATTTTTCAAGCATAGTTTGCATGTGTGTTTGCATGTGTGTTTTTAAGCTTGCATAAAAAATGAAAATGTGTGGATCGCATGTTGTGCAACTGATACAATTAAGATCACATTTGTGTTAGACATTTGCATAGCATATAAAACATCATCATATGTAAAAGATCCATCCAAAATCGGTATATATATATCATGTGGCACACTAAGGCGCTCAAAAATAAGTGTATATCTCTGAAGTAAGGTCGATGTTCTCAGTACATCTGAGACATGTGTCTCTCAAAAAACATCAGAGGAAATAAAACCTAGATGTCTACTGAGCTGGGTTATGCTCTCTATAGCATACAGCTGCCCGTGCCACCCGCCTCAAAAGGCGGCGCATCCTGGGTTCCACCCCCACTGTGTGGATCTGAGAAGCTATGGGGACCTCCTCGACCCCCTGGTAATCTGGCACCCCCACCAGTAAACCCTCGAGGTTGTGAACTATAGTCTCCGTCATGTTAGCTCCTGGAGGAGCCAGGGCCAGGACTCCAACACCTTGTCCCTCTCTCCGTGCCTCTGGGGCTAGACCAATGGGTCTCACGGGTCCCACATCTACACACCATGACATTTATCAAGACATGTACATGAAAAATAAAAAACATTAAAAAATATTAAAAAGAGATCAAGTGTCATACCTCCATCATCCCAATGCTCTCCCGCAGGCAGTGGCATGTCGGGATCGCCGCGGAAGTCCATACCGGCATATGGCCAGTCCTCTACGAAAATGACCTGCCGATCCAGCCACTCTCGAAAATACACTCCCCAAGCCACTGGGCGGCCGCCACCTCCGCGCGGCATGACACGGCCCCATCGACTGGCCCTCATCTCCCGGGGACCTCTGGGTGGATCCACGACCATGTCCTATAGCTGTAGGGCCGGCACCCGCTCCAGCATGAGCGGAAGTAAGAGCGACCCATAAGCAAACTGCTTCGACTCTCCGCGTCGACAGTTGCTCAGTTGCCTCTTCATGCTGGTCGTCACTGCTACTGCCCAGTTAAAAATGGTGGGTTGTAAGCACTCAAGAGCCAGTAGTAGATGGGTCTTTGAGGCCTCATGATTGGCCAAAGAGCCCGCTGCCCGGGTCACCATGAAGAGTATGGTGCGAAGGACGATGTCGTCCACCGTCGGAATGGCCACTTTCCCGCTCCGTGTTTTTCGTGCCTGTGGGCACACTCGAGCCATGAGCTGGTCAAGGGTCTCACCGCTGGGCCGTTGCCCCTCCAGGATGGGCATCTGGCCCCAGCGTGACAATCCAGTCAAAAAATAGATGTCCGTGGAGTCAAACTCAATGTCCCAGCCACGGATTGTGAATTTTCCGTCGACTGGGTTCCAGGCTCTGATTAAGAGCTCAAGAAGATCAGGTTGTGCCCTCAGGCACGAAGTAAGGAAGAATTTTAAGAACCTGCATTCCCGCATTGCATTTCGGCATTCCACAATGGCATAAGCGGTTATATCCTCGTCATCATGAGCTCTCTCTTGCCAAACAAAAGCCATTATGTCCTGCAAGACCATAGAAAAATATTAAGACCCTAACCGTTGAAGTTTGCACGTTCAATTTTTTAAAAATCAAATTTCACGGCGTCAGCGCGACTGTTTTTAAAACAGTCGCGCTGATAATGGCGCCCCAGTGTTTTTCTTCCTGGGTCAGCGCGGAAGCACACGTGTTTTCCGCGCTGACCCGAGTAGTGGTGTGTGTAAAATAAATCGATCAGCACGGACCCGATGAGGATATCCACGCTGACCGAGAGCGCATTAGAGCTCAAAGAATTTGCCCAAAAGGCCACTTCCCACCATGGAATTGCTCTCAGAAAGACTCAAATTAAAGCGCAGGAGGAGGAGAACCTACCTAGAACAAGCTGCCGGATGAATGATGTCCGCATGGGATGGAAATCGCTCCATCAACCTCGCAGCTCCACAACGTTCTTCACAACTCAAAACGATAACAATGGTAAAAATGACTTTTACCCCCCTATTTATGGTAAAAAATTTGTAATTGACTATGGTTTTTTATAAATGTGGGTTTTTGTCATGTTTTTACCATGGATTTAGCACTAATGTCGCTATATTATGCTTTTATGCATGTTTTACTATGTTTTTTAACATGTCGAACAGGTTTACGCGGGTGGTGTTCTTGTGCAGGTTCTAGTAACCGGCGTGGTCACAGCAATTCTATGAACACTTGGTCCCAAAAAACGTCGTCTTCACGCTCTTTTCCGACATAAAGTAAGAAAATATGGCCAGGTTCCCTCTCGACTCGTTAAACGGAACGAGAGGCAGTCGTTTTTAAAGCTCTTTTTTCGACCGTTTAACTTAAAAAGATCATCGGGTGTTTGTCGTTTCGCACTCGTTATTGGCCCCAAAACGACGTACTTCCGACCACTTTTTTACTTTTTCGGGTCGAAGTCACTATTCACGAAAAGTACTCCTCGATCATACTGGTCAGGCAGTTCTTTCGAGCATTGTTTTATACTTTTTCGGGCTCGAGAGACACAACATTACGAAAAAGGACCCCCCTGGAGTTTTCTTTTCCGCTGTCTTTTCAGACTCTCTAAACAAGAAAAGACGCCGAGTTCTTCCTTTGTCAGGCTCGTTAAAACTTAATGACATTGGATATCATCAAAATGATGCCTTCCCAAGCATATGCTATCCCCGTCAAGCTTGTCCTCCAAAAATAATCGGGGTACTTGCCAGAAATGGTGGGGGAATTGAAACTGTAATAATGGTCGTGTCGACAGTATGTCTCTCTTGAACATGGCACTCGTCTGCATTCGTGTCTGGGTGGGGATTTCTCATCTTGTTTTACACTAGCCTCCGTGGGTTTGGGTTATCCTATTTTGACCTCTCATCTGCTCATTGCCCTGTCACCATGACCTCTGCTCATTTGATGTCAGATACTGCCAAATCCGTTGTTGTGCCGCCAATATGTTCAAGAGAAGTTGGCCTCTGCAAGCTTACCACCTCCCTCTGATGTCTCACACAAAACATTTTATCCTTCTCTGTCTCGTGTCGATGATGTGGGAAACATAATGGCCAACCTTCGATCAAGGTTACTTCCTGTCATCTTCAGCTCATTATCCAGGAAAGTGACCTAGAGACTCCCTTCAAGTGCCTTAGAGCCTGCATGCCTCAATGGCAGGTTCTTCGTGTTCGACGTGAGGTTTTCATCATTGGCCTCTGCTCGGATGATTCTGCGGGTGTTCGACACCAGCTCATTGATTCACACGCCGCGGATTGTACCTATAAGTACCTTGAGGACCATTGTCATTATTGGTGGTACCTCTCGCGTCTGTTAACAGTTTTCATTATTGGCTGGTAATCAGACGATGTTCATGCATGTTCGACTTCAGCTCATGTATTCACATGCTTGGACTTGTACTTTGTTCGGATTGGGATGGAGCGCAAGACCCTGGTTTTTTCCTGTTACGAACCAGGATGCGATTTTGTGGATTATTATTACATGACTCATTGATGGATGGTTGCGCCCATACCTGAGTCTTTGGATGGCTGCAACCATACCTTTTTATCATCATGGTGTCTTCAGCTGGGTGGCTGTGTCCATACCACAGACCTTTTTTATATGTCTTTTGGATAACTGCGCCCATGCCTAGACTACATCTAATCGAGATATCAGTTGTACATACGTGCAGGTCCTTCCTGCTGATGTTCCAGTTCAGCAATTTTGTAAAGCATTTCACCCCTCCCACTCTCTCGGGCTTCATGCTTTAGGGGGCATCTATTACGCAGTAATTTGTCACTATCTCCCTGTCAGCCTCCCTACTATGTCATGAAATCAAATGCACCATGCTCATGCTCTCTGAACTGGCCAAATGACCCACTTTGCCAAAGTTTATTTCATCAGCGCGACTGTTATTAAAATAACCGCGCTGACTGGCGGTTGATAGTGTAACTGATGCGCTGCCAACGCGGAAGCACATGGGTTTTCCGCGCTGGTCGAATTTCATGAGCCAGCGCATCCTATGAAAGTATTAAGTCGTGTTGACATAGCCTGCTCCGTTATTAAGATGTGCTGTCAGCGCTACAGTTCAGTTATATACCCGCGCTGATCGAGTTTGGGCGAATTTGTTCCAACAGCCAGCCTTCCAAATGACTCCAGACTTGGTTGTTGGCCTTGTGGGTATTGCCCTCCCTTCTATGGCATGTATGTTCGTCATTTGAAACCACCTTCCTTGAAGATAAGCTCATCCTCCCACCATTCATGGAGACTCCTCCTATTTAAGCTTCTACCATTGCCATGAGCAGCTAGTTTTTGGATAGTGTGGAATTCATAGTGCTTAGAGTGTTGCTGCTAGTAGGTAGTTGGTGTGACAAGTGTGGATTTGCTAGAGGAAGCTTAAGGAAGGTTGTGAGTATTGCTTGTGTGAGAGAGAGCTTTCTCTTGGGAGAATCTACCTCCAAGGGTGAATGCTTAAGAGACTTACTGGCTGGACCCTCTAGAGAAGGACTCAGCATCAGAACTTTGGTTGTACCTTTCTCTTTTATTGATTAATAATAGATGACTACTATTATGGTTCCATTCTCATTTGTCTTTATAATGGTTAATGTGAATTACATCCTTTCTGACTGATGTATAATTGCATTTATTAGATTTCATGCTTGTGTTTGTGTTTCTCTTCGTGTGTGCAGGTATCTGTCTACGGGGATCGTGGAAGATCGTGACCGGCCAAAGCGAAGGAGTGAGAACGACGCCTCTTCATCAAATAATAGCGTTGGGATCCAAGTAGGTGTTCATTGCCTCTTTTTTATTTGCAATTAGGAACTTGCACAGTAGCATTGATTGATTGTTGCTAGAACCATTCTGGGCTAGTAGGGATCGCCTATATCCGTAGAGGGGATTTACCTCTCCAACAGGATGGAAGACATTTTTGGTGAGGTAGAGTACATTGTTGTATATATTGATGATTTTCTTGTATTTAGCGGAGATGTAAATATGCACAAGATCCATTTAGAACAATTATACCAACTTGTATATCAGCATGGATTAGTACTTTCAGATTCAGAGGAGAAGTTTCAGTTTGGGAAAGTCAAGATTGATTACTTGGGTTTACACATAGAAACAGGACATGTAGAACTCCAGCCACATGTACTAACCCATCTATTGAAGTTTCCTGATATAATTTCCGATGTAAAGACCTTGCAGAGATTTCTTGGATGTCTGAATTATATAAGAAATTTTTATGCCAAACAATCAGAGGATACAAAGATACTGCTGAACAGACTAAAGAAGAAAGTTGTCAGTTGGACAGATGAAATGACAGCTGCAGTAATTAGTATTAAGAGTAAGCTTAATGATTTGCCAAAACTCAAGCTGCCTGATACTAATCTTCCTTTTATACTTGAAACAGATACTTCTGATCACACTTGGGCTGTTGTTTTGTTACAAAAGCATGGAAGAAAAGAATTGGTTTGTGCCTATTCCTCAGGATCTTTTGATCATACAGATAAAAAGTATCCTTCTTCTCATATAGAAATACTTGCAGTAAAGAGAGGAATAAAGAGAGTTCACTTGTTCTTGAAAAGTGTTAAATTTATTGTCAGAACAGATCTAAAGCATATGAAACAGATGTTGGAAAACAAAAGATTGTTAGAACAAGGTAGTACCAGAGTACTAAGATGGGCACTATGGCTTGAAGGTTTTGATTTTGATATTATTTACAAATCTGGTGTAGAAAATTATATTGTTGACATGCTTACCAGAGAAGGTGCTCAAGAAATCAAGGAGATCAAGATGTTCAGACCACTCAATCAGCACGAAGCCTCACAAGTCAGTCCAGTCATATTGAGTCAAAAAGAGTTAAGTATGTCACAGTCTGTAGTAACTGTCATTATGAGTTTTGTCTTGAGTGTCTATCAAAACAAGTCTGAGTCTTTCCATTATGCTTAAGACAAATCATTTTGCAAAAATGGTTTGATTCTGAGGAGTCTAGATGGTCATATACAAAAGAGTTACCATATAGGATTAGGCCATGGCGTGTTTATTATGCATTGTCTAGGGAACCAGATCCTGTTTATTTTGGGTGTATTCAAAATACTGACTGGACATGGTCAGACTATTTTTCTATTCACCAGAGAGATAGGATACATGGTTCGATTAAGGTCATATTTTATGCTCCAGCTATAGATCCCTCTAACAATTGGTGGATTCCATGGTTTAAGCTATTCATGTTTAGGTATTTGCCTAGAGCTAAAAGTATTTTTGATAGGACTTTTGTTGAGTTTGTCAGAATTTTCCATTGGGAAATGCATGTAGCTGTCCAGAATGATTATTTCTTAGAGTTTGAATTCATCCACAAACACACAATTGTCATTCCTAATGAAGAAGATGAGTCCTTTAAGCTTTCTGTCAGATTCAGAGGATTGATATCAGTGGACCCACAAGACAGGTCAACATTCATGTTCACATTCCCGTTCTTTTGTTGTACCAGAGATACATCACCATATTGGCTAGATGAATCTATCCCATACGAAGTGCTTGCTCCAAATAATGAAGAACTAATTGTGGAATTGGTAGAACAAGACCAAATCAGACTTGGCCATAATAATCTAGCTTCTCCAGATACACATGCACATGATTATGATGACAGAGCTAACAGCGATTGATTGAAGGGATCAATCAAATGAAATCCTTTCATATCCTGATTTATTTGTACATATACTGCTCTTTGGTTTCCGTGGGATTTAGTCCGAATAAAATATCCACTATGTAATTACTTTATCCTGCTTTATTTGTACATATACTGTTCTTCGGTTTCCATGGGATTTAGTCCAAATAAAATCTCCACTGTGTAATTACTTTTGTATAAGAGCCGATGTCCTAGATTACGGCCATCTTTTCATTTCATAGGCGTCATGATTCGGTCCCCATATGGCTTAGCCTTCAAGGAACGAGATAACAAGTGGTAGTCCCCACTTGCCTGAATCTTTAAAACTATTCATTACCTTTTGTACAAAGTCCTTTCGTGATAGACATCTTGCATGATGATCTAGCGAAAGTTTTATTCTTCTGGTTTCAAGTTCCCGGTAAAAGCTTTCACCGGATGATCTGCTAGGATATTATAAATACTAGCATTGTAAGCTCATTGAGGGGCATTAGAGTCTTGAGAGTTTGGAGAGAGTCTGAGTCTGAGTAGTGTTAAAGTCTCAGTGAAGTCTCCCTACTCTGCATCTGTGAGAAGTTTTCTCGATCTGCTTGCACCACGGAGTTTAACTCTATAGTCTGTATTGTGAGTTTAAGTTCTTTGAGTTTTAGACAAGATGAGATCTCCCTGCTCTGCATCGGCGAGAAGTTTTCTCGATCTGCTTGCATCATGGAGCGCTAGTCTTATATCTGGATTCTGTAATTATCTGAGAAGCGAATATATCTTTACATCTTTGTATTTATGGTATCAGAGCCATCTGGTTCTTTGTTCAAGAGTTGTTTTAAAATTGTCTGGTTCTTCCATTAAGTAGTATTTGTCTGAGCTACTTTCCACGAGTCTAAGTTTGAGATAAGGCGCTGGTAGAGAGCTGTGAAGGCGAAGGACTGCCATGTTTACTTTCCTGGTGCACAAAAGCTTTGATTCTCCTCTGTTCAGGTGCTTACTCATACTTTCTTTAAATGGCTGGTTATATGAATGAGTTTTCTCTTCAGAAGCCCGAAGACAGAAAGATAGCTCATAAGAATCGATGGTCTTTTATGAATAAGTTTTTAAATAAAACCAGAAATGAAGATGTTCTCTATGATGAAAAAGTATTAGTACAAGAGTTTGAACCACAGCCTAACTGGACATTGCCAGAGATTGATATTGATAAGCTTTATAAAATTCTTGTTTTCCAGTTTCGAGCTGCTCAGTTATTTAGATTTACATCTGTGAGTATTCCTATTTCCACTGGCCAGTCTGTATATCAAATCCCACTAATACAACCAGAAAATATCAAATGGGGTTTAGAAAATGGTTATAGATATATCCATATCGGTATCATACAATTTGGAATTAATCCTCTAGTCCATCCTGGTCTAAATACTTCATGCTTGACATGTGTCCTTGATACAAGAATGAATAACTTCGATGACGCTTTATTGGGAGGATTCCAAAGTCCCCTCAATAATGGCCCTGTTTGATCATCACTTATCCCCAGGTATCAAGTTTCATTGACAAACCCTTATATCAATGAATTATTGAATGCTTATATTCAGTTTTATGGTTTTGACGTTGCCCCACGGTCACAGATTGCTCAGCTCCATGCTTCTATATGCCTGAGATTTGTCTCCACCTCCATGCCTCCTCTGAATCCAAAGATAGCTGGTAGAGCTTTAAAAGAAGGTGTTATTGTTGGCCCTGGTAACACTGCTCCCCTACAGATTGGTTTTTCAGAATGTACTCTTCTAGATGAATGGAATAGTACTTATATTCCACTTTCATAGAAATATCCTCAACTGAAAACATCTAAAGTTCCTCCGAAATTATCTCTAGTCCATCATCCTGACGGATCCTCTAGTCTTAAATTTACCACTCCTTCACTTACTAGATCTATGTCATCCTTCCGTAGATCTACAATTTTGGGTGGTAGGAATCCACATATACCCTCTGTTCCCAGAAGTTTATCATCAAGACATTCTGCTCCAAGAGAGGATCATAGAAAATCCACCTCTCATAAACCTGATGATTGTCAGTTCTGTGTTCCATCTTTATCTTCTACATTCCAGACTGATGAATCCCCTAGCTCTAAAGTCTTTATACCTGATATCAAAATTTTCTCACTTCCTAGAGCTCAGTCAAAAGTTACTGCAAAAATACCAGAAAGATATTTAGAATCTGGAAATTCTAGAAGGACATTTAGCAATGGAACGAAGAAAGTAGATTTCCAATGGTTATCTATGAGAGCAACTTCTGATCCAGATCAGAACGAAAATGAAATGTTGCATAATTATACAAACTACCAAATAGTTTGTATGCTTCAGAATATTGATGATATAGCCCGAGATGTTTTAGAAATTAAAGAGCACATCAAAAAGATGCATATTGGTTATATTGAGACATTGGGAATCCAAGATACACACACACAAAAGTTAAATAATATTCAGTCAAACCTGGGTATCATCTCCAAGTCTTTGGAACATATTACAAATGCACTCCCCACTCCTGCTTCTCCACCTCATTATAGAGAAGTACATGTCTTAAGTTCAAAGCTGAAATTCTCCTCCAATTCTGATGAATCAAAGCAAATCTTTTTTAAAGGGGTAGAGAATATAGATAAATCCAGACTTGAGAAGATCCAGAAAGGAATCAATCTAGCTAGAGAAAAGATAGAGTTGATGAAGAATAGACTAGCTGATCTTCCTTCTATTGAAAGTCTAAGACTGCCAAAGAACTATGTCAACCTTAGTTCTTTGATGAAACAAAATGGCCAACCATCTGCTCCTACAATAATGGCCATGTCAAGAGTAACTGGTGAGCAAACACAAGGTGAATCAAGTTCTAAAAGAGATAGAAGTGATTCTTTTTTCCATTCCAACAAAGGAAAAAGAGGTGCTGGTGATACCAATGCACATGAAGCATCAGCATCTAGCCCGTTCAGCAGATATACTGAAAATCTGCAATCTATACCTATAAGGCTAGACAATCCTGCTTCCAGAGGATATGGAAATTCATTATTAGTAAATACTGATTGCCTTGATTATAATGAAGTAATTTCTGTTTTGCATAATGTCCATGCTTGGGCATTACAGAGGAAAGCTGAAGCCAAAGTATCATGGTCTGATGTAGTTACTCAAATTGTATGGTCTTTTACTGGCACACTAAAGCAATGGTGCGAAAGGCTTGTAGAGGAAGAGAAAGATCAAATAGTTGAACATAGTACTGATCCATTAAGAGCACTGTTTGAAGCTTTAAAACATGAATTTGTTGGATTAGTCCCTGAAGATTCAGCCCATCATTCACAGCTATTTCTCTCTCAGAAGTTATGCGACATTGATTACTTGCAAGAGTATTTTTATTTTTATGTTTGCACAAAGATGCAAGGATGTGCAAAGATGTAAAATATATATTCGCTTCTTAGATAATTACAGAATCCAGATATAAGACTAGCGCTCCGTGATGCAAGCAAATCGAGAAAACTTCTCGCAGATGCAGAGCAGGGAGATCTCGTCTCGTCTAAAAATCAAAGAACTTAAACTCACAATATAAACTATAGAGTTAAACTCCGTGGTGCAAGCAGATCGAGAAAACTTCTCGCAGATGCAAAGCAGGGAGACTTCACTCAGACTTTAACACTACTCAGACTCAGACTCTCTCCAAACTCTCAAGACTCTAATGCCCCTCAATGAGCTTACAATGCTAGTATTTATAATATCCTAGCAGGTCATCCGGTGAAAGCTTTTACCGGGAACTTGAAACCAGAAGAATCAAACTTTCGCTAGATCATCATGCAAGATGTCTATCACGAAAGAACTTTGTACAAAAGGTAATGAATAGTTCTAAAGATTCGGGCAAGTGGGGACTACCACTTGTTATCTCGTCCCTTGGAGGCTAAGCCATATGGGGACCGAATCATGACGCCTCTGAAATGAAAAGATGGCCGGAATCTAGGACATCGTCTCTTATACAAAAGTAATTACACAGTGGAGATTTTATTTGGACTAAATCCCACGGAAACTGAAGAACAGTATATGTACAAATAAAGCAGGATAAAGTAATTACACAGTGGAGATTTTATTCGGACTAAATCCCACGGAAACCAAAGAGTAGTATATGTACAAATAAAGCAGGATATGAAAGGATTTCATTTGATTGATCCCTTCAATCAATCGTTGTTAGCTCTGTCATCATAATCATGTGCATGTGTATCTGGAGCAGCTGGATTATTATGGCCAAGTCTGATTTGGTCTTGTTCTACCAATTCCTCAATTAGTTCTTCATTATTTGGAGCAAGCACTTCGTATGGGATAGATTCATCTAGCCAATATGGTGTTGTATCTCTGGTACAACAAAAGAACGGGAATGTGAACATGAATGTTGGCCTGTCTTGTGGGTCCATTGATATCAATCCTCTGAATCTGACAGAAAGCTTAAAGGACTCATCTTCTTCATTAGGAATGACAATTGTGTGTTTGTGGATGAAGTCAAACTCTAAGACATAATCATTCTGGACAACTACATGCATTTCCCAATGGAAAATTCTGACAAACTCAGCAAAAGTCCTATCAAAAATACTTTTAGCTCTAGGAAAATACCTAAACATGAATAGCTTAAACCATGGACTCCACCAATTGTTATAGGGATCTATAGCTGCAGCATAAAATATGACCTTAACTGAACCATGTATCCTAGCTCTCTGGTGAATAGAAAAATAGTCTGACCATGTCCAGTCAGTATTTTGAATACACCCAAAATAAACAGGATCTGGTTCCCTAGACAATGCATAATAAACACGCCATGGCCTAATCCTATATGGTAACTCTTTTGTATATGACCATCTAGACTCCTCAGAATCAAACCATTTTTGCAAAATGATTTGTCTTAAGCATAATGGAAAGACTCGGACTTGTTTTGATAGACACTCTAGACAAAACTCATAATGACAGTTACTACAGACTGTGACATACTTAACTCTTTTAGACTCGATATGACTGGACTGACTTGTAGAGGCTTCATGCTGATTGAGTGGTCTGAACATCTTGATCTCCTTGATTTCTTGAGCACCTTCTCTGGTAAGCATGTCAGCAAGATAATTTTCTGCACCAGATTTGTAAATAATATCAAAATCAAAACCTTCAAGCCATAGTGCCCATCTTAGTACTCTGGTACTACCTTGTTCTAACAATCTTTTGTTTGCCAACATCTGTTTCATATGCTTTAGATCTGTTCTGACAATAAATTTAACACTTTTCAAGAACAAGTGAAATCTCTTTATTCCTCTCTTTACTGCAAGTATTTCTTTATGAGAAGAAGGATACTTTTTCTCTGTATCATCAAAAGATCCTGAGGAATAGGCACAAACCAATTCTTTTCTTCCATGCTTTTGTAACAAAACAACAGCCCAAGTGTGATCAGAAGCATCTGTTTCAAGTATAAAAGGAAGATTAGTATCAGGAAGCTTGAGTTTTGGCAAATCATTAAGCTTACTCTTAATACTAATTACTGCTGCTGTCATTTCATCTGTCCAACTGACAACTTTCTTCTTTAGTCTGTTCAGCAGTATCTTTGTATCCTCTGATTGTTTGGCATAAAAATTTCTTATATAATTCAGAAATCCAAGAAATCTCTGCAAGGTATTTACATCGGCAATTATATCAGGAAACTTCAATAGATGGGTTAGTACATGTGGCTGGAGTTCTACATGTCCTTTTTCTATGTGTAAACCCAAGTAATCAATCTTGACTTTCCCAATCTGAAACTTCTCCTCTGAATCTGAAAGTACTAATCCATGCTTATATACAAGTTGGTAGAATTGTTCTAAATGGATCTTGTGCATATTTACATCTCTGCTAAATACAAGAAAATCATCAATATATACAACAATGTACTCTACCTCACCAAAAATGTCTTCCATCCTTTTTTGGAATTCAGATGGAGCATTTTTCAGACCAAAGGGCACCACAGTCCATTGATATTGGCCATGAGGAACAATGAAGGCTGTTTTATACATGTCAGCAGGAATAATACCAATCTGCCAAAATCCACTTTTAAGATCAAACTTGCTAAACACATTAGCATTAGCAATCTTAGCAAGAAACAATTCTTTGTTAGGCAAAGGATATCGAATAGGAAGAAGAGCATCATTCAAGGCTTTATAATTAATCACAAGCCTTTTCTTGCCTCTTTTCTGCTCATTATGCTTATTGACATAAAAAGCAGGGCAGGCCCAAGGGCTCTTGCAGGGTTCAATAAGCTTTTGTTCTAACAATTTTTCAATTTCTGCTTTGCATAATTCTTGCTCTTTTGGACTCATATGATTTGCACTAGCTTTTTGTGGCCTAGGAATATATCCTTCTCGGTAAGGTAGTGCAACAAAATACTTTTCTCTTACCCAAAAGGCATCTGGCCTACTGGAAGTACAATCTGCACGAAGTTTATCAGAAATTGGTTGAAAAGATTTGGGACCATGTAACTCTGCATTTTTTACGATCTTATCAATCTTGGTCAGATCTTGCAGACTATACTGGAGAGGATCCTGATCTTCAGGCTGCACATTAATTTTATAATCACTGGAAGCAGGGACTCTGATAGGACCAGCAGTGGTGGAGAATATAACATAATTCTGTCCAAAAGTGACTGGAAAATATTTCTTTAGATAATCTTGTCCTAACAAAACATCAGCGCCAGTATCAAAACTATACAAAGTGACAAAAACCTAGACATCATTCAAGAAAATAGGAAATTCAGGAGCTATATGACTTATTTCCATTAAATCACCAGTGATAGCCCTGAATTGGAGTTTAGTAGGTTGCCAATAATAATGAGGAATGGCTTTATATTTGCAGCAGCTACTCATAGCACCAGAATCTATTTGAGCATCCAAAGTATAAGGTTTAATGCTAGGGACTTTAATTCTTATTGGAATAACCACTCTATCTCCGATGCCCATAACATTAAAAAGCTCAACATTTTTCTTTGGGGATATCTCTTCAATAACTGGCACATTTTTCATCATTTGGCTTGTTAATTTAGAATTACAATCATCATAATCAGAAATAAGTATTTGAAGTTTGGATGGCAACTGTATCATTTCTGACCTTGTATGATGAATTGAAGATTCCAAATCTGTGATCTTCTTTTTAAGAGCATCAATTTGATTCATACCTGGAGATACGAAAATCTGCAAAGGTCTGAACATTGAATCGAACTCTTTCTCGATGAAGTCATCACCATCTCTTTCCTCTTCTGAAAATCTTTCTTTCCTTTTGGATGGTAGTTGTTTCTCAAGATTCTCAAGTTTTTCAGTCAATCTTCTTCTTGCCGTAAACTGAACTGGATCTAACTGTGCTAGATCAGCTTTGACTGCTGCAATCTTTGCTTGTATCTCTCCTGAGGAATTCAAACTGAAAATTTTAATATCAGGAATGAATGTTTCATCAGAATCAGATGATTCTGAATCAATTGTTAATTTCCTGATTTCAGGAATTTCACTATCTGAAGATTCTGGAGAAGAACTTGAAACTTCAAAATATTCTCCATCAAAGTGGGATATGAGATCCCAATCTTGTGGATCATGTATTGTAGAAAAGATATTCATTATCTTCATCTGCTTTTTATCTTTTCTTTCTCTGCAAGCGTTAGCATAATGACCTTCTTTACCACAAATAAAACACACACCTTTTTTAGAAGGTTTTGATCTTTTCCTAAATACTACCCTTAGTCCTTTAAATGATTTTTTGGAAGGAAAGTATTTTTTCTTTTTAGGAAAGTATTTATCAGCCTTACAGGAGCAAGAGTTATCAAACTTTGCCTTTTTAGAAACCTTTCTTTCACTTTTCTTGTGACAACCAAAATTATAGGTTTCTTTCAAATTATTGCAAAGCTTTGTGCTAAAGTGCATCTGTTTTGAAAAATTCTTCTTGGCTTTGCTCTCTGCACATTCTTTCTGCAATATTGTGACAATCAATTGGTGAATAGCTACAAATGATTGTCCTTCCAAATTCACTTTATGATCTGCTATGTACTGGTTAATTAGATCAAGAATTTTACCAGGCATAGACTAGATGTAATATCTCAGATAGGCAACATTATGTGGATCACTAGCCCTATAGAAGTTTTTGCATAACACAAAAATACTCTCGCAAGTAATCAATGTCGCATAACTTCTGAGAGAGAAATAGTTGTGAATGATGGGGTGAATCTTCAGGGACTAATCCAACAAATTCATGTTTTAAAGCTTCAAACAGTGCTCTTAATGGATCAGTACTATGTTCAACTATTTGATCTTTCTCTTCCTCTGCAAGCCTTTCCCACCATTGCTTTAGTATACCAGTAAAAGACCATACAATTTGAGTAACTACATCAGACCATGATACTTTGGCTTCAGCTTTCCTCTGTAATGGACAAGCATGGACATTATGGAAAACAGCAATTACTTCATTATAATCAAGGCAATCAATATTTACTAATAATGAATTTCCATATCCTCTGGAAGCAGGATTGTCTAGCCTTATAGGTATAGATTGCAGATTTTCAGTATATCTGCTGAACGGGCTAGATGTTGATGCTTCATGTGCATTGGTATCACCAGCACCTCTTTTTCCTTTGTTGGAATGGAAAAAAGAATCACTTCTATCTCTTTTAGAACTTGATTCACCTTGTGTTTGCTCACCAGTTACTCCTGACATGGCCATTATTGTAGGAGCAGATGGTTGGCCATTTTGTTTCATCAAAGAACTAAGGCTTACATAGTTCTTTGGCAGTCTTAGAATTTCAACAGAAGGAAGATCAACTAGTCTATTCTTCATCAACTCTGTCTTTTCTCTAGCTAGATTGATTCCTTTCTGGATCTTCTCAAGTCTGGCTTTATCTATATTCTCTACCCCTTTAAAAAAGATTTGCTTTAATTCATCAGAATTGGAGGAGAATTTCAGCGTTGAACTTAAGACATCTACTTCTCTATAATGAGGTGGAGAAGCAGGAGTGGGGAGTGCATTTGTAATATTTTCCAAAGGCTTGGATATGATACCCATGTTTGACTGAATATTATTTAACTTTTGTGTGTGTGTATCTTGGATTCCTAATGTCTCAATATAACCAGTATGCATCTTTTTGATGTGCTCTTTAATTTCTAAAACATCTCGGGCTATATCATCAATATTCTGAAGCATACAAACTATTTGGTAGTTTGTATAATTATGCAACTTTTCATTTTCGTTCTGATATGGATCAGAATTTTCTCTCATAGATAACCATTGGAAATCTGCTTTCTTCGTTCCATTGCTAAATGTCCTTCTAGAATTTCCAGATTCTAAATATCTTTCTGGTATTTTTGCAGTAACTTCTGACTGAGCTCTAGGAAGTGAGAAACTTTTGATATTAGGTATAAAGACTTCAGAGCTAGGGGATTCATCAGTCTGGAATGTAGAAGATGAAGATGGAACACAGAACTGAAGTAGTATTTGTCTGAGCTACTGTCCACGAGTCTAAGTTTGCGATAAGGCGCTGGTAGAGAGCTGTGAAGGCGAAGGACTGTTGTGTTTGTTTTCCTGGTGCACAAAAGCTTTGATTCTCGTCTCTTCAGTTGCTTACTCATACTTTCTTTCAATGGCTGGTTATATGAATGAGTTTTCTCTTCAGAAGCCCGAAGACAGAAAGATAGCTCATAAGAATCGATGGTCTTTTATGAATAAGCTTTTAAATAAAACCAGAAATGAAGATGTTCTCTATGATGAAAAAGTATTAGTACAAGAGTTTGAACCACAGCCTAACTGGACATTGCCAGAGATTGATATTGATAAGCTTTATAAAATGCTTGTTTTCTAGTTTCGAGTCGCTCAGTTATTTAGATTTACATCTGTGAATATTCCTATTTCCACTGGCCAGTCTGTATATCAAATCCCACTAATACAGCCAGAAAATATCAAATGGGGTTTAGAAAATGGTTATAGATATATCCATATCGGTATCATACAATTTGGAATTAATCCTCTAGTCCGTCCTGGTCTAAATACTTCATGCTTGACATGTGTCCTTGATACAAGAATGAATAACTTCGACGACGCTTTATTGGGAGGATTCCAAAGTCCCCTCAATAATGGCCCTGTTTGGTCATCAGTTATCCCCAGGTATCAAGTTTCATTGACAGACCCTTATATCAATGAATTCTTGAATGCTTATATTCAGTTTTATGGTTTTGACGTTGCCCCACAGTCACAGATTGATCAGCTCCATGCTTCTATATGCCTGAGATTTGTCTCCACCTCCATGCCTCCTCTGAATCCAAAGTTAGCTGTTAGAGCTTTAAAAGAAGGTGTTATTGTTGGCCCTGGTAACACTACTCCCCTACAGATTGGTTTTGCAGAATGTACTCTTCCAGAAGAATGGAATAGTACTTATATTCCACTTTCACAGAAATATCCTCAACTGCAAACATCTAAAGTTCCTCCGAAATTGTCTCTAGTCCATCATCCTGACGGATCCTTTGGTATTAAATTTACCACTCCTTCACTTACTAGATCTATGTCATCCTTCCCTAGATCTAAAATTTTGGGTGGTAGGAATCCACATATACCCTCTGTTCCCAGAAGTTTATCATCAAGACATTCTGCTCCAAGAGAGGATCATAGAAAATCCACCTCTCATAAACCTGATGATTGTCAGTTCTGTGTTCCATCTTCATCTTCTACATTCCAGACTGATGAATCCCCTAGCTCTGAAGTCTTTATACCTGATATCAAAAGTTTCTCACTTCCTAGAGCTCAGTCAGAAGTTACTGCAAAAATACGATAAAGATATTTAGAATCTGGAAATTCTAGAAGGACATTTAGCAATGGAACGAAGAAAGCATATTTCCAATGGTTATCTATGAGAGCAACTTCTGATCCAGATCAGAACGAAAATGAAAAGTTTCATAATTGTACAAACTACCAAATAGTTTGTATGCTTCAGAATATTTATGATATAGCCCGAGATGTTTTAGAAATTAAAGAGCACATCAAAAAGATGCATACTGGTTATATTGAGACATTGGGAATCCAAGATACACACACACAAAAGTTAAATAATATTCAGTCAAACATGGGTATCATCTCCAAGTATTTGGAACATCTTAAAAATGCACTCCCCACTCCTGCTTCTCCACCTCATTATAGAGAAGTAGATGTCTTAAGTTCAAAGCTGAAATTCTCCTCCAATTCTGATGAATCAAAGCAAATCTTTTTTAAAGGGGTAGAGAATATAGATAAAGCCAGACTTGAGAATGATCCAGAAAGGAATCAATCTAACTAGAGAAAAGACAGAGTTGATGAAGAAGAGACTAGCTGATCTTCCTTCTGTTGAAAGTCTAAGACTGCCAAAGAACTATGTCAGCGTTAGTTCTTTGATGAAACAAAATGGCCAACCATCTGCTCCTACAATAATGGCCATGTCAGGAGTAACTGGTGAGCAAACACAAGGTGAATCAAGTTCTAAAAGAGATAGAAGTGATTCTTTTTTCCATTCCAACAAAGGAAAAAGAGGTGCTGGTGATACCAATGCACATGAAGCATCAGCATCTAGCCCGTTCAACAGATATACTGAAAATCTGCAATCTATACCTATAAGGCTAGACAATCCTGCTTCCAGAGGATATGGAAATTCATTATTAGTAAATATTGATTGCCTTGATTATAATGAAGTAATTGTTGTTTTGCATAATGTCCATGCTTGGGCATTACAGAGGAAAGCTGAAGCCAAAGTATCATGGTCTGATGTAGTTACTCAAATTGTATGGTCTTTTACTGGCATACTAAAGCAATGGTGGGAAAGGCTTGCAGAGGAAGAGAAAGATCAAATAGTTGAACATAGTACTGATCCATTAAGAGCACTGTTTGAAGCTTTAAAACATGAATTTGTTGGATTAGTCCATGAAGATTTAGCCCATCATTCACAGCTATTTCTCTCTCAGAAGTTATGCGACATCATTGATTACTTGCAAGAGTATTTTTGTGTTATGCAAAAACTTCTATATCAGGCTAGTGATCCACATAATGCTGCCTATCTGAGATATTACATCCAGTCTATGCCTGGTAAAATTCCTGATCTAATTAACCAGTACATAGCAGATCATAAAGTGAATTTGGAAGGACAAACATTTGTAGCTATTCACAAATTGATTGTCACAATATTGCAAAATGAATGTGCAAAGAGCAAAGACAAGAAGAATTTTTCAAAACAGATGCACTTTAGCACAAAGCTTTGCAATAATTTCAAAGAAACCTATAATTTTGGTTGTCACAAGAAAAGTGAAAGAAAGGTTTCTAAAAAGGCAAAGTTTGATAACTCTTGCTCCTGCAAGGATGATCAATACTTTCCTAAAAAGAAAAAATACTTTCCTTCCAAAAAATAATTTAAAGGACGAAGGGTAGTATTTAGGAAAAGATCAAAACCTTCTAAAAAAGGTGTGTGTTTTATTTGTGGTGAAGAAGGTCATTATGCTAATGCTTGCAGTGAAAGAAAAGATAAAAAGCAGATGAAGATAATGGATATCTTTTCTACAATACATGATCCACAAGATTGGGATCTCATATCCCACTCTGATGGAGAATATTTTGAAGTTTCAAGTTCTTCTCCAGAATCTTCAGATACTGAAATTCCTAAAATCAGGAAATTAACAATTGATTCAGAATCATCTGATTCTGATGAAACATTCATTCCTGATATTAAAATGTTCAGTTTGAATTCCTCGGGAGAGATACAAGCAAAGATTGCAGCAGTCAAAGCTGATCTAGCACAGTTACATCCAGTTTAGTTTACGACAAGAAGAAGATTGACTGAAAAACTTGAGAATCTTGAGAAACAACTGCCATCCAAAAGGAAAGAAAGATTTTCAGAAGAGGAAAGAGATGATGATGACTTCATCGAGAAAGAGTTCGATTCAATGTTCAGACCTTTGCAGATTTCCGTATCTCCAGGTATGAATCAAATTGATGCTCTTAAAAAGAAGATCACAAATTTGGAATCTTCAATTCATCATACAAGGTCAAAAATGATACAGTTGTCATCCAAACTTCAAATACTTATTTCTGATTATGATGATTGTAATTCTAAATTAACAAGCCTACTGATGAAAAATGTGCCAGTTACTGAAGAGATATCCCCAAAGAAAAATGTTGAGCTTTTTAATGTTATGGGCATCGGAGATAGAGTTGTTATTCCAATAAGAATTAAAGTCCTTAGCATTAAACCTTATACTTTGGATGCTCAAATAAATTCTAGTGTTGTGAGTAGCTGCTGCAAATATAAGGCCATTCCTCATTATTATTGGCAGCCTACTAAACTCCAATTCAGGGATATAACTGGTGATTTAATGGAAATAAGTCATATAGATCCTGAATTTCCTATTTTCTTGAATGATGTCCAGGTTTTTGTCACTTTGTATAGTTTTGGTACTGGCGCTGATGTTCTGTTAGGACAAGATTTTCTGAAGAAATATTTTCCAGTCACTTTTGGACAGGATTATGTTATATTCTCCACCACTGCTGGTCCTATCACATTCCCTGCTTCTAGTGATTATAAAATTAATGTGCAGCCTTAAGATCAGGATCCTCTCCAGTATAGTCTGCAAGATCTGACCAAGATTAATAAGATCGTAAAAAATGCAGAGTTACATGGTCCCAAAACTTTGCAACAAATTTCTGATAAACTTCGTGCAGATTGTACTTCCAGTAGGCCAGATGACTTTTGGGTAATAGAAAAGTATTTTGTTGCACTACCTTACCGAGAAGGATATATTCCTGGACCACAAAAAGCCAGTGCAAATCATATGAGTCCAAAAGAGCAAGAATTATGCAAAGAAGAAATTGAACAATTGTTAGAACAAAAGCTTATTGAACCCTGCAAGAGCCCTTGGGCCTGCCCGGCTTTTTATGTCAATAAGCATAGTGAGCAGAAAAGAGGCAAGAAAAGGCTTGTGATTAATTATAAAGCCTTGAATGATTCTCTTCTTCCTATTCGATATCCTTTGCCTAACAAAGAATTGTTACTTGCTAAGATTGCTAATGCTAATGTGTTTAGCAAGTTTGATCTTAAAAGTGGATTTTGGCAGATTGGTATTATTCCTGCTGACAGGTATAAAACAGCCTTCACTGTTCCTCATGGCCAATATCAATGGACTGTGATGCCCTTTGGTCTGAAAAATGCTCCATCTGAATTCCAAAAAAGGATGGAAGACATTTTTGGTGAGGTAGAGTACATTGTTGTATATATTGATGATTTGCTTCTATTTAGCAGAGATATAAATATGCACAAGATCCATTTAGAACAATTCTACCAACTTGTATATAAGCATGGATTAGTACTTTCAGATTCAGAGGAGAAGTTTCAGATTGGGAAAGTCAAGATTGATTACTTGGGTTTACACATAGAAAAAGGACATGTAGAACTCTAGCCACATGTACTAACCCATCTATTAAAGTTTCATGATATAATTTCCGATGTAAATACCTTGAAGAGATTTCTTGGATGTCTGAATTATATAACAAATTTTTATGCCAAACAATCAAAGGATACAAAGATACTGCTGAACAGACTAAAGAAGAAAGTTGTCAGTTGGACAGATGAAATGACAGCTGCAGTAATTAGTATTAAGAGTAAGCTTAATGATTTGCCAAAACTCAAGCTTCCTGATACTAATCTTCCTTTTATACTTGAAACAGATGCTTCTGATCACACTTGGGCTGCTGTTTTGTTACAAAAGCATGGAAGAAAAGAATTTGTTTGTGCCTATTCCTCAGGATCTTTTGATGATACAGAGAAAAAGTATCCTTCTTCTCATAAAGAAATACTTGCAGTAAAGAGAGGAATAAAGAGATTTCACTTGTTCTTGAAAAGTGTTAAATTTATTGTCAGAACATATCTAAAGCATATGAAACAGATGTTGGCAAACAAAATATTGTTAGAACAAGGTAGTACCAGAGTACTAAGATGGGCACTATGGCTTGAAGGTTTTGATTTTGATATTATTTACAAATCTGGTGCAGAAAATTATCTTGCTGACATGCTTACAAGAGAAGGTGCTCAAGAAATCAAGGAGATCAAGATGTTCAGACCACTCAATCAGCACGAAGCCTCTACAAGTCAGTCCAGTCATATTGAGTCAAAAAGAGTTAAGTATGTCATAGTCTGTAGTAACTGTCATTATGAGTTTTGTCTTGAGTGTCTATCAAAACAAGTCCGAGTCTTGCCATTATGTTTAAGACAAATCATTTTGCAAAAATGGTTTGATTCTGAGGAGTCTAGATGGTCATATACAAAAGAGTTACCATATAGGATTAGGCCATGGCTTGTTTATTATGCATTGTCTAGGGAACCAGATCCTGTTTATTTTGGGTGTATTCAAAATACTGACTGGACATGGTCAGGCTCTTTTTCTATTCACCAGAGAGCTAGGATACATGGTTCGGTTAAGGTCATATTTTATGTTGCAGCTATAGATCCCTCTAACAATTGGTGGAGTCCATGGTTTAAGCTATTCATGTTTAGGTATTTTCCTAGAGCTAAAAGTATTTTTGATAGGACTTTTGCTGAGTTTGTCAGAATTTTCCATTGGGAAATGCATGTAGCTGTCCAGAATGATTATGTCTTAGAGTTTGAATTCATCCACAAACACACAATTGTCATTCCTAATGAAGAAGATGAGTCCTTTAAGCTTTTTGTCAGATTCAGAGGATTGATATCAGTGGACCCACAAGACAGGCCAACATTCATGTTCACATTCCCGTTCTTTTGTTGTACCAAAGATACAACACCATATTGGCTAGATGAATCTATCCCATATGAAGTGCTTGCTCCAAATAATGAAGAACTAATTGCGGAATTGGTAGAACAAGACCAAATCAGACTTGGCCATAATAATCCAGCTGCTCTAGATACACATGCACATGATTATGATGACAGAGCTAACAACGATTGATTGAAGGGATCAATCAAATGAAATCCTTTCATATCCTACTTTATTTGTACATATAATGCTCTTTGGTTTCCGTGGGATTTAGTCCGAATAAAATCTCCACTGTGTAATTATTTATCCTGCTTTATTTGTACATATATTGTTCTTCGGTTTCTGTGGCATTTAGTCCAAATAAAATCTCCACTATGTAATTACTTTTGTATAAGAGCCGATGTCCTAGATTACGGCCATCTTTTCATTTCAGAGGCGTCATGATTCGGTCCCCATATGGCTTAGCCTCCAAGGGATGAGATAACAAGTGGTAGTCCCCACTTGCCCGAATCTTTAAAACTATTCATTACCTTTTGTACAAAGTCCTTTCGTGATAGACATCTTGCATGATGATCTAGTGAAAGTTTGATTCTTCTGGTTTCAAGTTCCTGGTAAAAGCTTTCACCGGATGACCTGCTAGGATATTATAAATACTAGCATTGTAAGCTCATTGAGGGGCATTAGAGTCTTGAGAGTTTGGAGAGAGTCTGAGTCTGAGTAGTGTTAAAGTCTAAGTGAAGTTTCCCTGCTCTGCATCTGCGAGAAGTTTTCTCGATCTGCTTGCACCACGGAGTTTAACTCTATAGTCTGTATTGTGAGTTTAAGTTCTTTGAGTTTTAGACGAGACGAGATCTCCCTGCTCTGCATCTAGGAGAACTTTTCTCGATCTGCTTGCATCACGGAGCGCTAGTCTTATATCTGGATTCTGTAATTATCTGAGAAGCGAATATATCTTTTACATCTTTGCACATCCTTGCATCTTGAGAGAGTCTGACTCTGAGTAGTGTTAAAGTCTGAGTGAAGTCTCCCCACTCTGCATGTGCGAGAAGTTTTCTCGATCTGCTTGCACCACGGAGTTTAACTCTATAGTCTGTATTGTGAGTTTAAGTTCTTTGAGTTTTAGACGAGACGAGATCTCCCTGCTTTGCATCTGCGAGAAGTTTTCTCGATCTGCTTGCATCACGGAGCGCTAGTCTTATATCTGGATTCTGTAATTATCTGAGAAGTGAATATATCTTTTACATCTTTGCACATCCTTGCATCTTTGTATTTATGGTATCAGAGCCATCTGGTTCTTTTTCCAAGAGCTGTTTTAAAATTGTCTGGTTCTTCCATTAAGTAGTATTTGTCTGAGCTACTGTCCACGAGTCTAAGTTTGCGATAAGGCGTTGGTAGAGAGTTGTGAAGGCGAAGGACTGCCGTGTTTGCTTTCCTGGTGCACAAAAGCTTCGATTCTCCTCTGTTCAGGTGCTTACTCATACTTTCTTTCAATGGTTGGTTATATGAATGAGTTTTCTCTTCAGAAGCCCAAAGACAGAAAGATAGCTCATAAGAATCGATGGTCTTTCGTGAATAAGTTTTTAAATAAAACCAGAAATGAAGATGTTCTCTATGATGAAAAAGTATTAGTACAAGAGTTTTAACCATAGCCTAACTGGACATTGCCAGAGATTGATATTGATAAGCTTTATAAAATGCCTGTTTTCCAGTTTCGAGCTGCTCAGTTATTTAGATTTACATCTGTGAATATTCCTATTTCCACTGGCCAGTCTGTATATCAAATCCCACTAATACAGCCAGAAAATATCAAATGGGGTTTAGAAAATGGTGATAGATATATCCATATCGGTATCATACAATTTGGAATTAATCCTCTAGTCTGTCCTGGTCTAAATACTTCATGCTTGACATGTGTCGTTGATACAAGAATGAATAACTTCGACGACGCTTTATTGGGAGGATTCCAAAGTCCCCTCAATAATGGCCCTGTTTGGTCATCAGTTATCCCCAGGTATCAATTTTCATTGACAGACCCTTATATCAATGAATTCTTGAATGCTTATATTCAGTTTTATGGTTTTGACGTTGCCCCACAGTCACAGATTGCTCAGCTCCATGCTTCTATATGCCTAAGATTTGTCTCCACCTCCATGCCTCCTCTGAATCTAAAGTTAGCTGGTAGAGCTTTAAAAGAAGGTGTTATTGTTGGCCCTGGTAACACTGCTCCCCTACAGATTGGTTTTGCAGAATGTACTCTTCCAGATGAATGGAATAGTACTTATATTCCACTTTCACAGAAATATCCTCAACTGCAAACATCTAAAGTTCCTCCGAAATTGTCTCTAGTCCATCATCCTGACGGATCCTCTGGTCTTAAATTTACCACTCCTTCACTTACTAGATCTATGTCATCCTTCCCTAGATCTACAATTTTGGGTGGTAGGCATCCACATATACCCTCTGTTCCCAGAAGTTTATCATCAAGACATTCTGCTCCAAGAGAAGATCATAGAAAATCCACCTCTCATAAACCTGATGATTGTCAGTTCTATATTCCATCTTCATCTTCTACATTCCAGACTGATGAATCCCCTAGCTCTGAAGTCTTTATACCTGATATCAAAAGTTTCTCACTTCCTAGAGCTCAGTCAGAAGTTACTGCAAAAATACCAGAAAGATATTTAGAATCTGGAAATTCTAGAAGGACATTTAGCAATGGAACAAAGAAAGTAGATTTCCAATGGTTATCTATGAGAGCAACTTCTGATCCAGATCAGAACGAAAATGAAAAGTTGCATAATTATACAAACTACCAAATAGTTTGTATGCTTCAGAATATTGATGATATAGCCCGAGATGTTTTAGAAATTAAAGAGCACATCAAAAAGATGCATACTGGTTATATTGAGACATTGGGAATCCAAGATACACACACACAAAAGTTAAATAATATTCAGTCAAACATGGGTATCATCTCCAAGTCTTTGGAACATCTTACAAATGCACTCCCCACTCCTGCTTCTCCACCTCATTATAGAGAAGTAGATGTCTTAAGTTCAAAGCTGAAATTCTCCTCCAATTCTGATGAATCAAAGCAAATCTTTTTTAAAGGGGTAGAGAATATAGATAAAGCCAGACTTGAGAAGATCCAGAAAGGAATCAATCTAGCTAGAGAAAAGACAGAGTTGATGAAGAATAGACTAGCTGATCTTCCTTCTGTTGAAAGTCTAAGACTGCCAAAGAACTATGTCAGCCTTAGTTCTTTGATGAAACAAAATGGCCAACCATCTGCTCCTACAATAATGGCCATGTCAGGAGTAACTGGTGAGCAAACACAAGGTGAATCAAGTTCTAAAAGAGATAGAAGTGATTCTTTTTTCCATTCCAACAAAGGAAAAAGAGGTGCTGGTGATACCAATGCACATGAAGCATCAGCATCTAGCCCGTTCAGCAGATATACTGAAAATCTGCAATCTATACCTATAAGGCTAGACAATCCTGCTTCCAGAGGATATGGAAATTCATTATTATTAAATATTGATTGCCTTGATTATAATGAAGTAATTGTTGTTTTGAATAATGTCCATGCTTGGGAATTACAGAGGAAAGCTGAAGCCAAAGTATCATGGTCTGATGTAGTTACTCAAATTGTATGGTCTTTTACTGGCATAGTAAAGCAATGGTGGGAAAGGCTTGCAAAGGAAGAGAAGGATCAAATAGTTGAACATAGTACTGATCCATTAAGAGCATTGTTTGAAGCTTTAAAACATGAATTTTTTGGATTAGTCCCTGAAGATTCAGCCCATCATTCACACCTATTTCTCTCTCAGAAGTTATGCGACATTGATTACTTGCAAGAGTATTTTTGTGTTATGCAAAAACTTCTATATCAGGCTAGTGATCCAAATAATGTTGCCTATCTGAGATATTACATCCAGTCTATGCCTTGTAAAATTCCTGATCTAATTAACCAGTACATAGCAGATCATAAAGTGAATTTGGAAGGACAATCATTTGCAGCTATTCTCCAATTGATTGTCACAATATTGTAGAAAGAATGTGCAGAGATCAAAGCCAAGAAGAATTTTTCAAAACAGATGCACTTTAGCACAAAGCTTTGCAATAATTTCAAGGAAACCTATAATTTTGGTTGTCCCAAGAAAAGTGAAAGAAAGGTTTCTAAAAAGGCAAAGTTTGATAACTCTTTCTCCTGCAAGGCTGATAAATACTTTCCTAAAAAGAGAAAATACTTTCCTTCCAAAAAATCATTTAAAGGACGAAGGGTAGTATTTAGGAAAAGATCAAAACCTTCTAAAAAAGGTGTGTGTTTTATTTGTGGTAAAGAAGGTCATTATGCTAACGCTTGCAGAGAAAGAAAAGATAAAAAGCATATGAAGATAATGAATATCTTTTCTACAATACATGATCCACAAGATTGGGATCTCATATCCCACTCTGATGGAGAATATTTTGAAGTTTCAAGTTCTTCTCCAGAATCTTCAGATAGTGAAATTCCTGAAATCAGGAAATTAACAATTGATTCAGAATCATCTGATTCTGATGAAACATTCATTCCCGATATTAAAATGTTCAGTTTGAATTCCTCGGGAGAGATACAAGAAAAGATTGCAGCAGTCAAAGCTGATCTAGCACAGTTAGATCCAGTTCAGTTTACAGCAAGAAGAAGATTGACTGAAAGACTTGAGAATCTTGAGAAACAACTGCCATCCAAAAGGAAAGAAAGATTTTCATAAGAGGAAAGAGATGATGATGACTTCATCGAGAAAGAGTTCGATTCAATGTTCAGACCTTTGCAGATTTCCGTATCTCCAGGTATGAATCAAATTGATGCTCTTAAAAAGAAGATCACAGATTTGGAATCTTCAATTCATCATACAAGGTCAGAAATGATACAGTTATCATCCAAACTTCAAATACCTATTTCTGATTATGATGATTGTAATTCTAAATTAACAAGCTTAAACCATGGACTCCACCAATTGTTAGAGGGATCTATAGCTGCAACATAAAATATGACCTTAACCGAACCATGTAACCTAGCTCTCTGGTGAATAGAAAAATAGTCTGACCATGTCCAGTCAGTATTTTGAATACACCCAAAATAAACAGGATCTGGTTCCCTAGATAATGCATAATAAACACGCCATGGCCTAATCCTATATGGTAACTCTTTTGTATATGACCATCTAGACTCCTCAGAATCAAACCATTTTTGCAAAATGATTTTTCTTAAGCATAATGGCAAGACTCGGACTTGTTTTGATAGACACTCAAGACAAAACTCATCATGACAGTTACTACAGACTGTGACATACTTAACTCTTTTTGACTCGATATGACTGGACTGACTTGTAGAGGCTTCGTGCTGATTGAGTGGTTTGAACATCTTGATCTCCTTGATTTCTTGAGCACATTCTCTGGTAAGCATGTCAGCAAGATAATTTTCTGCACCAGATTTGTAAATAATATCAAAATCAAAACCTTCAAGCCATAGTGCCCATCTTAGTACTCTGGTATCTTTGTATCCTCCGATTGTTTGGCATAAAAATTTCTTATATAATTCAGACATCCAAGAAATCTCTGCAAGGTCTTTACATCGGCAATTATATCAGGAAACTTCAATATATGGGTTACTACATGTGGCTGGAGTTCGACATGTCCTTTTTCTATGTGTAAACCCAAGAAATCAATCTTGACTTTCCCAATCTGAAACTTCTCCTCTGAATCTGAAAGTACTAATCCATGCTTATATACAAGTTGGTAGAATTGTTCTAAATGGATCTTCTGCATATTTACATCTCTGCTAAATACAAGCAAATCATCAATATATACAACAATGTACTCTACCTCACCAAAAATGTCTTCCATCCTTTTTTGGAATTCAGATGGAGAATTTTTCAGACCAAAGGGCATCACATTCCATTGATATTGGCCATGAGGAACAATGAAGGTTGTTTTATACATGTTAGCAGGAATAATACCAATCTACCAAAATCCACTTTTAAGATCAAACTTGCTAAACACATTAGCATTAGCAATCTTAGCAAGTAACAATTCTTTGTTAGGCAAAGGATATCGAATAGGAAGAAGAGCATCATTCAAGGCTTTATAATTAATCACAAGCCTTTTCTTGCCTCTTTTATGCTCACTATTCTTATTGACATAAAAAGCTGGGCAGGCCCAAGGGCTCTTGCAGGGTTCAATAAGCTTTTGTTCTAACAATTGTTCAATTTCTGCTTTGTATAATTCTTGCTCTTTTGCACTCATATGATTTGCACTGGCTTTATAATTAATCACAAGCCTTTTCTTGCCTCTTTTGGAATTCAGATGGAGCATTTTTCAGACCAAAGGGAATCACAGTCCATTGATATTGGCCATGAAGAACAGTGAAGGTTTGTTTTATACCTGTCAGCGGGAATAATACCAATATGCCAAAATCCACTTTTAAGATCAAACTTGCTAAACACATTAGCATTAGCAATCTTAGCAAGTAACAATTCTTTGTTAGGCAAAGGATATCGAATAGGAAGAAGAGCATCATTCAATGCTTTATAATTAATCACAAGCCTTTTCTTGCCTCTTTTCTGCTCACTATGCTTATTGACATAAAAAGTTGGGCAGACCCAAGGGCTCTTGCAGGGTTCAATAAGATTTTGTTCTAACAATTGTTCAATTTCTGCTTTGCATAATTCTTGCTCTTTTGCACTCATATGATTTGCACTGGCTTTTTGTGGCCTAGGAATATATCCTTCTCGGTAAGGTAGTGCGACAAAATACTTTTCTCTTACCCAAAAGGCATCTGGCCTACTGGAAGTACAATCTGCACGAAGTTTATCAGAAATTTGTTGCAAAGTTTTGGGACCATGTAACTTTGCATTTTTTACGATCTTATTAATCTTGGTCAGATCTTGCAGACTATACTGGAGAGGATCCTGATCTTCAGGCTGCACATTAATTTTATAATCACTAGAAGCAGGGACTGTGATAGGACCAGCAGTGGTGGAGAATATAACATAATCCTGTCCAAAAGTGACTGGCAAATATTTCTTCAGAAAATCTTGTCCTAACAGAACATCAGTGCCAGTATCAAAACTATACAAAGTGACAAAAACCTGGACATCATTCAAGAAAATAGGAAATTCGGGAGCTATATGAGTTATTTCCATTAAATCACCAGTGATAGCCCTGAATTGGAGTTTAGTAGGCTGCCAATAATAATGAGGAATGGCTTTATATTTGCAGCAGCTACTCATAGCACCAGAATCTATTTGAGCATCCAAAGTATAAGGTTTAATGCTAGGGACATTAATTCTTATTGGAATAACCACTCTATCTCCAATGCCTATAACATTAAAAAGCTCAACATTTTTCTTTTGGGGATATCTCTTCAATAACTGGCACATTGTTCATCAGTAGGCTTGTTAATTTAGAATTAATTTCATTATAATCAGAAATAAGTATTTGAAGTTTGGATGACAACTGTATCATTTCTGACCTTGTATGATGAATTGAAGATTCCAAATCTGTGATCTTCTTTTTACGAGCATCAATTTGATTCATACCTGGAGATACGGAAATCTGCAAAGGTCTGAACATTGAATCGAACTCTTTCTCGCTGAAGTCATCATCATCTCTTTCCTCTTCTGAAAATCTTTCTTTCCTTTTGGATGGCAGTTGTTTCTCAAGATTCTCAAGTTTTTCAGTCAATCTTCTTCTTGCTGTAAACTGAACTGGATCTAACTATGCTAGATCAGCTTTGACTACTGCAATCTTTTCTTGTATCTCTCCCGAGGAATTCAAACTGAACATTTTAATATCAGGAATGAATGTTTCATCAGAATCAGATGATTCTGAATCAATTGTTAATTTCCTGATTTCAGGAATTTCACTATCTGAAGATTCTGGAGAAGAACTTGAAACTTCAAAATATTCTCCATCAGAGTGGGATATGACATCCCAATCTTGTGGATCATGTATTGTAGAAAAGATATTCATTATCTTCATCTGCTTTTTATCTTTTCTTTCTCTGCAAGCGTTAGCATAATGACCTTCTTTACCACAAATAAAACTCACACCTTTTTTAGAAGGTTTTGATCTTTTCCTAAATACTACCCTTCGTCCTTTAAATGATTTTTTGGAAGGAAAGTATTTTTTCTTTTTAGGAAAGTATTTATCAGCCTTGCAGGAGCAAGAGTTATCAAACTTTGCCTTTTTAGAAACCTTTCTTTCACTTTTCTTGTGACAACCAAAATTATAGGTTTCTTTGAAATTATTGCAAAGCTTTGTGCTAAAGTGCATATGTTTTGAAAAATTCTTCTTGGCTTTTCTCTCTGCACATTCTTTCTGCAATATTGTGACAATCAATTGGTGAATAGCTGCAAATGATTGTCCTTCCAAATTCACTTTATGATCTGCTATGTACTGGTTAATTAGATCAGGAGTTTTACCAGGCATAGACTGGATGTAATATCTCAGATAGGCAACATTATGTGGATCACTAGCTTGATATAGAAGTTTTTGCATAACACAAAAATACTCTTGCAAGTAATCAATGTCGCATAACTTCTGAGAGAGAAATAGCTGTGAATGATGGGCTGAATCTTCAGGGACTAATCCAACAAATTCATGTTTTAAAGCTTCAAACAGTGTTCTTAATGGATCAGTACTATGTTCAACTATTTGATCCTTCTCTTCCTTTGCAAGCCTTTCCCACCATTGCTTTAGTATGCCAGTAAAAGACCATACAATTTGAGTAACTACATCAGACCATGATACTTTGGCTTCAGCTTTCCTCTGTAATTCCCAAGCATGGACATTATGAAAAACAAAAATTACTTCATTATAATCAAGGCAATAAATATTTACTAATAATGAATTTCCATATCCTCTCGAAGCAGGATTGTCTATCCTTATAGGTATAGATTGAAGATTTTCAGTATATCTGCTGAACGGGCTAGATGTTGATGCTTCATGTGCATTGGTATCACCAGCACATCTTTTTCCTTTGTTGGAATGGAAAAAAGAATCACTTCTATCTCTTTTAGAACTTGATTCACCTTGTGTTTGCTCACCAGTTACTCCTGACATGGCCATTATTGTAGGAGCAGATGGTTGGCCATTTTGTTTCATCAAAGAACTAAGGCTGACATAGTTCTTTGGCAGTCTTAGACTTTCAACAGAAGGAAGATCAACTAGTCTATTCTTCATCAACTATGTCTTTTCTCTAGCTAGATTGATTCCTTTCTGGATCTTCTCAAGTCTGGCTTTATCTATATTCTCTACCCCTTTAAAAAATATTTGCTTTGATTCATCAGAATTGGAGGAGAATTTCAGCTTTGAACTTAAGACATCTACTTCTCTATAATGAGGTGGAGAAGCAGGAGTGGGGAGTGCATTTGTAAGATGTTCCAAAGACTTGGAGATGATACCCATGTTTGACTGAATATTATTTAACTTTTGTGTGTGTGTATCTTGGATTCCTAATGTCTCAATATAACCAGTATGCATCTTTTTGATGTGCTCTTTAATTTCTAAAACATCTCGGGCTATATCATCAATATTCTGAAGCATACAAACTATTTGGTAGTTTGTATTATTATGCAACTTTTCATTTTCGTTTTGATCTGGATCAGAAGTTGCTCTCATAGATAACCATTGGAAATCTACTTTCTTCGTTCCATTGCTAAATGTCCTTCTAGAATTTCCAGATTCTAAATATCTTTCTGGTATTTTTGCAGTAACTTCTGACTGAGCTCTAGGAAGTGAGAAACTTTTGATATCAGGTATAAAGACTTCAGAGCTAGGGGATTCATCAGTCTGGAATGTAGAAGATGAAGATGGAACACAGAACTGACAATCATCAGGTTTATGAGAGGTGGATTTTCTATGATCCTCTCTTGGAGCAGAATGTCTTGATGATAAACTTTTGGGAATAGAGGGTATATGTGGATTCCTACCACCCAAAATTGTAGATATAGGGAAGGATGACATAGATCTAGTAAGTGAAGGAGTGGTAAATTTAAGACCAGAGGATCCGTCAGGATGATGGACTAGAGACAATTTCGGAGGAACTTTAGATGTTTGTAGTTGAGGATATTTCTGTGAAAGTGGAATATAAGTACTATTCCATTCATCTGGAAGAGTACATTCTGCAAAACCAATCTGTAGGGGAGCATTGTTACCAGGGCAAACAATAACACCTTCTTTTAAAGCTCTACCAGCTAACTTTGGATTCAGAGGAGGCATGGAGGTGGAGACAAATCTCAGGCATATAGAAGCATGGAGCTGAGCAATCTGTGACTGTGGGGCAACGTCAAAACCATAAAACTGAATATAAGCATTCAAGAATTCATTGATATAAGGGTCTGTCAATGAAACTTGATACCTGGGGATAACTGATGACCAAACATGGCCATTATTGAGGGGACTTTGGAATCCTCCCAATAAAGTGTCGTCGAAGTTATTCATTCTTGTATCAAGAACACATGTCAAGCATGAAGTATTTAGACCAGGATGTACTAGAGGATTAACTCCAAATTGTATGATACCGATATGGATATATCTATAACCATTTTCTAAACCCCATTTGATATTTTCTGGCTGTATTAGTGGGATTTGATATACAGACTGGCCAGTGGAAATAGGAATATTCACAGATGTAAATCTAAATAACTGAGCAGCTCGAAACTGGAAAATAGGCATTTTATAAAGCTTATCAATATCAATCTCTGGCAATGTCTAGTTAGGTTGTGGTTCAAACTCGTTTACTAATACTTTTTCATCATAGAGAACATCTTCATTTCTGGTTTTATTTAAAAACTTATTCATAAAAGACCATCGATTCTTATGTGCTATCTTTCTGTCTTCGGGATTCTGAAGAGAAAACTCATTCATATAACTAGCCATTGAAAGAAATTATGAGTAAGCACCTGAACAGAGGAGAATCAAAGCTTTTGTGCACCAGGAAAGCAAACACGGCAGTCCTTCGCCTTCACAGCTCTCTACCAGCGCCTTATCGCAAACTTAGACTCGTGGACAGTAGCTCAGACAAATACTACTTAATGGAAGAACCAGACAATTTAAAACAGCTCTTGGACAAAGAACCAGATGGCTCTGATACCATAAATACAAAGATGCAAAGATGTGCAAAGATGTAAAAGATATATTCGCTTCTCAGATAATTACAGAATCCAGATATGAGACTAGCGCTCCGTGATGCAAGCAGATCGAGAAAACTTCTCGCAGATGCAGAGCAGGGAGATCTCGTCTCGTCTAAAACTCAAAGAACTCAAACTCACAATACAGACTATAGAGTTAAACTCCGTGGTGCAAGCAGATCGAGAAAACTTCTCGCAGATGCAGAGCAGGGAGACTTCACTCAGACTTTAACACTACTCAGACTCAGACTCTCTCCAAACTCTCAAGACTCTAATGCCCCTCAATGAGCTTACAATGCTAGTATTTATAATATCCTAGCAGGTCATCCGGTGAAAGCTTTTACCGGGAACTTGAAACCAGAAGAATCAAACTTTCGCTAGATCATCATGCAAGATGTCTATCACGAAAGGACTTTGCACGAAAGGTAATGAATAGTTTTAAAGATTCGGGCAAGTGGGGACTACCACTTGTTATCTCGTCCCTTGGAAGCTAAGCCAGATGGGGACCGAATCATGACACCTCTGAAATGAAAAGATGGCCGGAATCTAGGACATCGGCTCTTATACAAAAGTAATTACACAGCGGAGATTTTATTTGGACTAAATCCCACGGAAACCGAAGAATAGTATATGTACAAATAAAGCAGGATAAATTAATTACACAGTGGAGATTTTATTCGGACTAAATCCCACGGAAGCCAAAGAGCAGTATATGTACAAATAAAGCAGGATGTGAAAGGATTTCATTTGATTGATCCCTTCAATCAATCGCCGTTATCTTTGTCATCATAATCATGTGCATGTGTATCTGGAGCAGCTGGATTATCATGGCCAAGTCTGATTTGGTCTTGTTCTACCAATTCCGCAATTAGTTCTTCATTATTTGGAGCAAGCACTTCGTATGCGATAGATTCATCTAGCCAATATGGTGTTGTATCTCTGGTACAACAAAAGAACGGGAATGTGAACATGAATGTTGGCCTGTCTTGTGGGTCCACTAATATAAATCCTCTGAATCTGACAGAAAGCTTAAAGGACTCAGCTTCTTCATTAGGAATGACAATTGTGTGTTTGTGGATGAATTCAAACTCTAAGACATAATCATTCTGGACAGCTACATGCATTTCCCAATGGAAAATTCTGACAAACTCAGCAAAAGTCCTATCAAAAATACTTTTATCTCTAGGCAAATACCTAAACATGAATAGCTTAAACCATGGACTCCAATAATTGTTAGAGGGATCTATAGCTGCAGCATAAAATATGACCTTAACCGAACCATGTATCCTAGTTCTCTGGTGAATAGAAAAATAGTCTGACCATGTCCAGTTAGTATTTTGAATACACCCAAAATAAACAGGATCTGGTTCCCTAGACAATGCATAATAAACATGCCATGGCCTAATCCTATATGGTAACTCTTTTGTATATGACCATCTAGACTCCTCAGAATCAAACCATTTTTGCAAAATGATATGTCTTAAGCATAACAGCAAGACTCGGACTTGTTTTGATAGACACTCAAGACAAAACTCATAATGACAGTTACTACAGATTTTGACATACTTAACTCTTTTTGACTCGATATGACTGGACTGACTTGTAGAGGCTTTGTGCTGATTGAGTGGTCTGAACATCTTGATCTCCTTGATTTCTTGAGCACCTTCTCTGGTAAGCATGTCAGCAAGATAATTTTTTGCACCAGATTTGTAAATAATATCAAAATAAAAACCTTCAAGCCATAGTTGCCATCTTAGTACTCTGGTACTACCTTGTTCTAACAATCTTTTGTTTGCCAACATCTGTTTCATATGCTTTAGATCTGTTCTGACAATCAATTTAACACTTTTCAAGAACAAGTGAAATCTCTTTATTCCTCTCTTTACTGCAAGTATTTCTTTATGAGAAGAAGGATACTCTTTCTCTGTATCATCAAAAGATCCTGAGGAATAGGCACAAACCAATTCTTTTCTTCCATGCTTTTGTAACAAAACAGCAGCCCAAGTGTGATCAGAAGCATCTGTTTCAAGTATAAAAGGAAGATTAGTATCAGGAAGCTTGAGTTCTGACAAATCATTAAGCTTACTCTTAATACTAATTACCGCAGCTGTCATTTCATCTGTCCAACTGACAACTTTCTTCTTTAGTCTTTTCAGCAGTATCTTTGTATCCTCTGATTGTTTGGCATAAAAATTTCTTATATAATTCAGACATCCAAGAAATCTCTGCAAGGTCTTTACATCGGCAATTATATCAGGAAACTTCAATAGATGGGTTAGTACATGTGGCTGGAGTTCTACATGTCCTTTTTCTATGTGTAAACCCAAGTAATCAATCTTGACTTTCCCAATCTGAAACTTCTCCTCTGAATCTAAAAGTACTAATCCATGCTTATATACAATTTGGTAGAATTGTTCTAAATGGATCTTGTGCATATTTACATCTCTGCTAAATACAAGCAAATCATCAATATATACAACAATGTACTCTAAGCTTTTGTTCTAACAATTGTTCAATTTCTGCTTTGCATAATTCTTGCTCTTTTGGACTCATATGATTTGCACTGGCTTTTTGTGGCCCAGGAATATATCCTTCTCAGTAAGGTAGTGCAAAAAATTACTTTTCTCTTACCCAAAAGGCATCTGGCCTACTGGAATTACAATCTGCACGAAGTTTATCGGAAATTTGTTGCAAAGTTTTGGGACCATGTAACTCTGCATTTTTTACGATCTTATTAATCTTGGTCAGATCTTGCAGACTATATTAGAGAGGATCCTGATCTTCAGGCTACACATTAATTTTATAATCACTGGAAGCAGGGACTCTGATAGGACCAGCAGTGGTGGAGAATATAACATAATCCTTTCCAAAAGTGACTTGCAAATATTTCTTCAGAAAATCTTGTCCTAACAGAACATCAGCGCCAGTATCAAAACTATACAAAGTGACAAGAACCTGGAGAGAATTCAAGAAAATAGGAAATTCAGGAGCTATATGACTTATTTCCATTAAATCACCAGTGATAGCCCTGAATTGGAGTTTAGTAGGCTGCCAATAATAATGAGGAATGGCTTTATATTTGCAGCAGCTACTCATAGCACCAGAATCTATTTGAGCATCCAAAGTATAAGGTTTAATGCTAGGGACTTTAATTCTTATTCGAATAACCACTCTATCTCCGATGCCTATAACATTAAAAAGCTCAACATTTTTCTTTGGGGATATCTCTTCAATAACTGGCACATTTTTCATCAGTAGGCTTGTTAATTTAGCATTACAATCATCATAATCAGAAATAAGTATTTGAAGTTTGGATGACAACTGTATCATTTCTGACCTTGTATGATGAATTGAAGATTCCAAATCTGTGATCTTCTTTTTAAGAGCATCAATTTGATTCATACCTGGAGATACGGAAATCTGCAAAGGTATGAACATTGAATCGAACTCTTTCTCGATGAAGTCATCATCATCTCTTTCCTCTTCTGAAAATCTTTCTTTCCTTTTGGATGACAGTTGTTTCTCAAGATTCTCAAGTTTTTCAGTCAATCTTCTTCTTGTCGTAAACTGAACTGGATCTAACTGTGCTAGATCAGCTTTGACTGCTGCAATCTTTGCTTGTATCTCTCCCGAGGAATTCAAACTGAACATTTTAATATCAGGAATGAATGTTTCATTAGAATCAGATGATTCTGAATCAATTGTTAATTTCCTGATTTCAGGGATTTCACTATCTGAAGATTTTGGAGAACTTGAAACTTCAAAATATTCTCCATCAGAGTGGGATATGAGATCCCAATATTGTGGATCATGTATTGTAGAAAAGATATTCATTATCTTCATCTGTTTTTTATCTTTTCTTTCTCTGCAAGCATTAGCATAATGACCTTCTTTACCACAAATAAAACTCACACCTTTTTTCGAAGGTTTTGATCTTTTCCTAAATACTACCCTTCGTCCTTTAAATGATTTTTTGGAAGGAAAGTATTTTTTCTTTTTAGGAAAGTATTTATCGGCCTTGCAGAAGCAAGAGTTATCAAACTTTGCCTTTTTAGAAACCTTTCTTTCACTTTTCTTGCGACAACCAAAATTATAGGTTTCTTTGAAACTATTGCAAACCTTTGTGCTAAAGTGCATCTGTTTTGAAAAATTCTTCTTGGCTTTGCTCTCTGCACATTCTTTCTGCAATATTGTGACAATCAATTGGTGAATAGCTGCAAATGATTGTCCTTCCAAATTCACTTTATGATCTTCTATGTACTGGTTAATTAGATCAGGAATTTTACCAGGCATAGATTGGATGTAATATCTCAGATAGGCAACATTATGTGGATCACTAGCCTGATATAGAAGTTTTTGCATAACAAAAAAATACTCTTGCAAGTAATCAATGTCGCATAACTTCTGAGAGAGAAATAGCTGTGAATGATGGGCTGAATCTTTAGGGACTAATCCAACAAATTCATGTTTTAAAGATTCAAACAGTGCTCTTAATGGATCAGTACTATGTTCAACTATTTGATCTTTCTCTTCCTCTACAAGCCTTTCCCACCATTGCTTTAGCATGCCAGTAAAAGACCATACAATTTGAGTAACTACATTTCAGCTTTCCTCTATAATGCCCAAGCATGGACATTATGCAAAACAACAATTACTTCATTATAATCAAGGCAATCAATATTTACTAATAATGAATTTCCATATCCTCTCGAAGCAGGATTGTCTAGCCTTATAGGTATAGATTGCATATTTTCAATATATCTGCTGAACGGGCTAGATGCTGATGCTTCATGTGCATTGGTATCACCAACACCTCTTTTTCGTTTGTTGGAATGGAAAAAGGAATCACTTCTATCTCTTTTAGAACATGATTCACCTTGTGTTTGCTCACCAGTTACTCCTGACATCGCCATTATTGTAGGAGCAGATGGTTGGCCATTTTGTTTCATCAAAGAACTAAGGCTGACATAGTTCTTTGGCAGTCTTAGACTTTCAACAGAAGGAAGATCAGCTAGTCTATTCTTCATCAACTCTGTCTTTTCTCTAGCTAGATTGATTCCTTTCTGGATCTTCTCAAGTCTGGCTTTATCTATATTCTCTACCCCTTTAAAAAATATTTTCTTTGATTCATCAGAATTGGAGGAGAATTTCAGCTTTGAACTTAAGACATCTACTTCTCTATAATGAGGTGGAGAAGCAGGAGTGGGGAGTGCATTTGTAAGATGTTCCAAAGACTTGGAGATGATACCCATGTTTGACTGAATATTATTTAACTTTTGTGTGTGTGTATCTTGGATTCCCAATGTCTCAATATAACCAGTATGCATCTTTTTGATGTGCTCTTTAATTTCTAAAAAATCTCGGGCTATATCATCAATATTCTGAAGCATACAAACTATTTGGTAGTTTTTATAATTATGCAACTTTTCATTTTCGTTCTGATCTAGATTAGAAGTTGCTCTCATAGATAACCATTGGAAATCTGCTTTCTTCGTTCCATTGCTAAATTTCCTTCTAGAATTTCCAGATTCTAAATATCTTTCTGGTATTTTTGCAGTAACTTCTGACTGAGCTCTAGGAAGTGAGAAACTTTTGATATCAGGTATAAAGACTTCAGAGCTAGGGGATTCATCAGTCTGGAATGTAGAAGATGAAGATGGAACACAGAACTGACAATCATCAGGTTTATGAGAGGTGGATTTTCTATGATCCTCTCTTGGAGCAGAATGTCTTGATGATAAACTTCTGGGAACAGAGGGTATATGTGGATTCCTACCACCCAAAATTGTAGATCTAGGGAAGGATGACATAGATCTAGTAAGTGAAGGAGTGGTAAATTTAAGACCAGAGGATTCGTCAGGATGATGGACTAGAGACAATTTCGAAGGAACTTTAGATGTTTGCAATTGAGGATATTTCTGTGAAAGTGGAATATAAGTACTATTCCATTCATCTGGAAGAGTACATTCTGCAAAATCAATCTGTAGGGGAGCAGTGTTACCAGGGCCAACAATAACACCTTCTTTTAAAGCTCTACCAGCTAACTTTGGATTCAGAGGAGGCATGGAGGTGGAGACAAATCTCAGGCATATAGAAGCATGGAGCTGAGCAATCTGTGAGTGTGGGCAACATAAAAACCATAAAACTGAATATAAGCATTCAAGAATTCATTGATATAACGGTCTATCAATGAAACTTGATACCTGGGGATAACTGATGACCAAACAGGGCCATTATTGAGGGGACTTTGGAATCCTCCCAATAAAGCGTCGTCGAAGTTATTCGTTCTTGTATCAAGGACACATGTCAAGCATGAAGTATTTAGACCAGGACGGACTAGAGGATTAATTCCAAATTGTATGATACGGATATGGATATATCTATAACCATTTTCTAAACCCCATTTGATATTTTCTGGCTGTATTAGTGGGATTTGATATACAGACTGGCCAGTGGAAATAGGAATATTCACAGATGTAAATCTAAATAACTGAGCAGCTCGAAATTGGAAAAGAGGCATTTTATAAAGCTTATCAATATCAATCTCTGGCAATGTCCAGTTAGGATGTGGTTCAAACTCTTGTACTAATACTTTTTCATCATAGAAAACATCTTCATTTCTGGTTTTATTTAAAAACTTATTCATAAAAGACCATCGATTCTTATGAGCTATCTTTCTGTCTTCGGGCTTCTGAAGAGAAAACTCATTCATATAACCAACCTTTGAAAGAAAGTATGAGTAAGCACCTGAATAGAGGAGAATCAAAGCTTTTGTGCACCAGGAAAGCAAACACAGCAGTCCTTCGCCTTCACAGCTCTCTACCAGCGCCTTATCGCAAACTTAGACTCGTGTACAGTAGCTCAGACAAATACTACTTAATGGAAGAACCAGACAATTTTAAAACAGCCTTTGGACAAAGAACCAGATGGTGCAAATCGCTCATTAGAAACTGCCTCAGAATTCGATTCCGGGGCTCCGAAGTGCGACTTTCGCGCCTCTGCGCCAAAAAGGGTTGATTACATCAGCATGACGTCAGCATTGTATGGCAGGTGAGGTCAGCATGGCGACGTGGCGGGATGACGTCAGCATGATGTCATCTCGTACGGTCGGCGACGTGGTAGGTACGGTGGCGGGACATGTGGCAGTGACGTGGCAGGAGGCCACGTAGGCGGGTGACTCATCGGGTGACTGTACAAGGGGGGTGGCATGGGCTGTTGATTGTGCAGGGGTGACGTGGGCTGGTGACATCACCGGGCGGTAAGCGGTAGGTGGCGCACCACTTATGGGGGATGGCGGTTTCGGAGGGAGGGGCTCCGCCACAGCCCGGCACTTGACGCGTGGCGGGAGTATGGCGGAAAAACTGCCGAAATCCTAGACATTAAAGGTCGGGCGCGTTGGGGATGAGGATGCCCGCCAGCTGTAGATCTGCGGGGCTGTGGATCTGACGGCTGGCGGTGGACGCCACGTGATATGGGGTTAACAGGCGCAAATATTCACAGGAATATTCTAGATTTAATATGCGTGGGGGTTGTAGACTTAGGGAAAATGGGTTTGCGGGGTTAAATAAAGGCGTGGGTTAATGTTTATGCGCAGGAACTTTGGGTTAGGGGCAGAATGTGGGTTAAGGGAGAGGTTGCTAGCTGACCAGATGTCAAACTAGTTCCTCAATTACTCGGATGGGCTAAAAACAGTCCCAGATGGACTGCGATTTCCCGGACTTAGTAGAAAGTATGGCTATAATGCCAGGGAGGGGTATTTACATAGGGGGTTTATATACATGATTTTAATAGGGGCAGGGAAAAACTAATAGGGAGTTACATAATAAGGGTGATAAGAAAAAAAGATGTTAGTGAACTCCAGCCTGAGTACCTCCAACTGAAAAAACTGCCTCAACCCAAAAATGGATTGCTTTATCAAAATTGGAACACAGCAGTGGCCTTTAGACCAGCCTACTCCTATGGATACTTTTTTTTTTGGCCATCTGTAGTAAATATGGAGCATTGCAGCATGCATAGCACGACATATTTGGCATGTAAAACTGTCGATCATGAAAGATGATTAACCGGCTACAGCAGGAGGCTAACATGCTCCATAGTAGCTAATGGGAAATTATCTTTTACGCTTGCCTTATTCAGATTTCTGAAATCTATACAAATCCTGATGTCGCCATTTTTCTTTCTAACAGACACCATATTGGAGACCCAGTTTGAGTGCCAAACGGGAAAAATAATCTTAGCTTTCAAGAGTTTATTGAGTTCCGATTTTATTTGACTCTCTAAGTTTGGATGTATTTTTCTAAACTTCTGTTGAATTGGTTTCTGTTCGGGAAGCATTGGAATGGTATGCTGGATGATGGATGTATCTTATGTCTTTAAATCGTCATATTTTCAAGCAAAAACATGTTTATTTTTTCGTAACAGTCTAATGAATGCTTCCTTTTCTTCCACAAAAAGTCTTAATCCTAAATTAATGTTTTGAGGATTTTGCTCAGGTTGGGATGTTGAAGTTGCTAATCCCTGATGAACAACAATGTGTGATGAGGGAGTGGATGGTTGACTTCGCATTGGGGAAGATGATATGGAGGATGTGGATGAAAGTGCTTCACTGTCAGATCCTTCAGTGTTTTTCTTCGCCTTTTTCCTTTTGGGTAAAGGGAACTCAGTAGGTTCATACCGAGCTTTCCACTCTGAAGTCTCGTGAGAGGGTGAGGTAAATTGAATTGCGAAGTCACACTGCTTTGGGATACCTCAGATTTCTATGGTGATATCGAGAACTCTGAATTTTATGGATGAGAGACTGAACTTCAGGAGATTCAAGACTTAATTGTTCTGGAGTATTGTGGGTTTGAGCAGTGGTAGTTGATTCCTCTTCTTCTTGTTTGGATACTGGAGAACTAGCATGCAATTGGGAAGTACGAGGTGATGTGGAGGGAGAATTACTCTTAGAATGGTGTGTAGGTTTGGGTTTGCTTGCCATTTACAGTTGAGGCCCTCCTTCTAGCGCCAAAAATGTTGATGCCCTGAAAATCGTTGTATCAACATTGGGGGATAACCACCCGGTCCGGACCTTAATACAGCTCCTTTTCCGTTTGGAATGGTGGCTCCGACTGGGTATAATGGGACTAGTTTCCCAATAATGAATAAAAGGGTTGGATGAACAATTGATTATCTAATCTAATGATAGGTGAATAACTTAATCTATCAGCAAAAATAAAAGAACTACTACTAATCCCGGGAACTGTTATTCTTTGAAATGTAGCGCTTGATAACCTTTGTTTATTAACAGGCATATAGATGACTCTATCTAATAAACATAGACATTTATTCACTCAATGATTACTTTGTTTAAATAGTTAAACAAAGTGATTAACACAATATTGCTACACTTATCATTCATATTATCGATACATATATGATCAGAAGAAAAGCATACTATAAACATCCAATAGTGGAAGGAATAAAGAATGCTGTTAAAAAACACATGCATATATCCGATAATAGCAAAAGCGATCAAATGACAATTCATATAAAAAGAATGAACTCAGACACAGATAATAGTACCATATGAGCTGCTAATCACTCCCAATATCAATCACTATTTGAAATTCTTCTTCTGACTTAGAAATACTTTCAAACAAAGATAGTAATGCACATCCGCATAAAAGCTTCTTTGTCAAAATCAGAATGATTGGCCCAGTTTTATAAAATAATATGCCTGAAGTACAGTAGTGCAACTTCAGGTTTTCAGTCATATATAAAACTTACGACCCTTTCTAAATACATGAAAGGGTCTATAAATACTTAATAAAGTTAAATACCTATGAAACTAAAATCCTACTTAATTGGTATCACTTGATTCTGAATATCTCCTTCACGGCAATCTAGCAGTCGGCGGTATGAATCATCACTTAGGTTGTTTGCCTTTAAACCTGAGCTGGCATATCGCAAGCATTGGTTACACTTCAGGTGGTCTGTTGAGACGAGAATTGAGTTGGGTATCATAGGTGGCATCCTGTATATCGGGAATGATATACTCGATTGCATCTGTGAGGCATTTGAGGGTGAATCTCTGGCTGTATGGTTTGACTAAGAAGAACCAATAGGTGTCCCATGTCAAACTGGTAATTCCTGCGATTAATCTCCCATTTTTCTCTAGTTCCGAATAGCATGACTGCTCCAATGTTTTAGCCGCTGTCAGTTTACCTGGAGTACATTGAGAAATCATGTTAGACAAGTAGAGAGTATCATTAACCAATTCAACCAAATTACTTGTGGTTAATTTTCATCTTGAAATTGCTCTCTTTGCTTTCATTAACTGGGACTTCCATTCCGTAAATAATATATCCTTATGTGATTCTAGGATTTTTGGCAAATTAGCCACCTGTCCCTCATCGGTGTCTTGCCACTCAAGAAAATTAGTTAGTGTTTCATCGGCTTGATCCAAATCTGTTCTAGCTTTTTCCGATTTTTCACCTATTGATGTCGTCAAGTCACATGAAGGTTTCGCCTGGGTGATTTGTTGACATATAATCTTTACCTGTGTAATCAATGCCTTGTTTATCTGTAATTCCTTTGCTCTGAATTCAGTTAGCTATGGAAGATTATTTTTTTTCTCTAGCTGGGCTAATAGTTGAGCAATTTGTTCATCTTTCGACTTCAGCATTTGTTCATTCGCTGCTTTTAGTTGCACCAATGCCTCAGACAGCTCTTTCTGCTTTTGAACTACACTGTAATCAATCCTTTGTTTCTCTTCCTGCAATTTTTTAGTCAATTGATTATTTATTTGTTGTTGTGTAAACAATTTTCGTTCTGCTTGCTCCGCCTTCTGTTGTGCCTCCGATAGTTGTGCTTGTAGTGAAAAAATCTCCTAGTCTTTTCCTTTTAATAAATTACTCACCTCTGATGCCTTGTCTATTGTAGCTGCCGAATAGGCTCCAGCATATTGGGATAGTTTTGTAAGGTCATCAGAGGGATCAAATTCCTCTTTCCAAACCACGTTGCCCATCATTGTTTGTTCAGGGAATAGGGAAGGTTGATCAGTCCTTCTCCTTTTCCGCTGTCGTCTTATGACAGCCTTGTGTCTTGGGCTGTAAAAGACATCTAAGGGAGGAATTTCTTCTACTTGCAAAATAATCTAATCGGAGGGATCCTTAGGGATTATCTCTACTTCTTTAGAACTGGGTAGGCCGTTGGTTCCACTTGGAACCTATTTTGAAGTTGTCTCCTGTGTGTCAGCCACTTTTGATGTTTCGGCTTCCTTCGAGCACTCAATATTGCTTATGATTGAGTCGAATTGCTGCCATTCCTGGAGCAAATTCGGGTCAATCTGGGCATCTACATTCACTTCTGTGCTGCTCTGTTCCTGCTCTTTTGTCTGGGCTTCCTCTTGTTTTTTCATATGCACTTCCTCCTGTTCTTTTGATGTAATAGGAGGTTCCTTAGTGAGTCGCTGCTCAGGCTCGCTTGATTCTGTCATTGGGGTTGTTGCTAACAGATCTAGATGCAGAGTTTTCAACCTCTGTTCTCTAAGTCTGTTGAATTCAACTAACCCGTCATCTTTATATTCCATTCTGGCCAGCGATTTAACTAGGGACATTGACTCGACTCAGGAGAACAGGTCATCGAACATATCTTCTTTATGATCAAACTTTGTCAATTTTGCCTGTTCAAGTGCATTATAGGCGACTTTGTTTGGATCAAATCACCTATTAGGAAGAGTTGCTAGACTTAATGCCTTCATTTTTTTAGCTTCCTTCTTTGCATGTTTAAAGTCATGCAGAGCGTAGACACCGCATCTCAGAGGAAAAGAGGGCCAAACCTGCTTCTTTTTGTTCTTTAGAGTTTGTGTAACTCCTTCGGATGTAATCTGATAGGCTATCTCCCTAGCCAACAATTTATCAGGTATGTACAAAGGGAGGACATGAGGTTTGGCTTGGCTGCCAAAAATTCTTACATAGGTAAATTTTTCCTCTCCGAACCATCTCCCTATGGATGTCAAATCAACCCCTACTTGGTAGGAAATCTTAGGAGCAGGTTTATCAAAAATAGAGTAGTGAATGGGTAACATAAAACCATTGCAAACTTGATATAAATGGTGCTTATAGTAAGTTTTCCACAACTTCTGATGATATATATGAATGGGCATGGGGTCTTGTGGAGTCCACCTCCATCCAAGCATAGGAAATTCAAAATTAAAACACAGGGTGTCCAAGATATAAGCATTGTAGTAGAATGGGGGAATAAACCTTTCAGTGATGCGGGTTTTGCTTCTAAAATCAAGAACTGTGGTTGCTAGCTTATCCGACAATACAGTTGCCCAATCCATTATTTCACTATTACATGCTGCCTCCATCAAAGGAACCATTTCTATAGTGAAATTTGCGGAATCATGTAACCCCCACAATCTACACATCATTATCCCAGCATAACAATAAGGAGAACACAGAGAATCAACAGAGTACTTACCCGAAGACTCATGCTTGTGTTTTGCTGGATTTTGCCTCCAATCTCGAATGGGTTTAGATTCAATTTTGTTCTCTTCTCTGAATTTCTCCAGGAATGCCTTATTGTACTTCTTCTTCGGTACAGGCAAATGATACATGTGCCTCAAATCATTAGGTTGAAATGAACCGAAAATTCTCCCATCCATGGTGCAAAAGGTTCTGTCTGTAATTGGGATTTCTTCAATTGCCCACCTCACTACATCCGTATATGGGAGAATTTGTTCCCGGGCTGCTATCGGATGAAGGAAAGAGTCGGCTAAATCCTTTAGAGTAGCATCAGATTTTCGAGTCGTATCTACTGTGGCTTGTACTGCTGTCACCTCGGGTTCTTCGGCCTCAATCAAATTATAGGTACTTTGCCAAGTAGTTTTGCCAAGTCCTAAACATGTGTGTCGGATATTAATCCTTTTCTTTTAGTTCCTGGATCAGCGATGAGTTGTCTTATGGCTGGCGAAGTGGAGGCTATTGTAGTCTTCTTAGACTTCTTCCCCATTCTGCTTGAATCTACTGCTTCGGAAGAGCTCTACATAGGAGTGAAAATGAACGTAATACAGAGAATTGGTAGTGCAAAACAAATATGAGAGAGATATATTAATCAATGCATGATGAAGGATTAACTTAAAATGGCCACGGATACAATCTGTGAAAAGGTTTTTTAGACTTACTATTTCATTAAATGGCCATTAAAACCTGTCAATCCTTTAAATGCCCATCATATCGTTTATCGGCCGAATGATTCGTTTAAGCGTGTCTTGGATGTTTTGGCGGTTGAGCGCAAGTGAATCGCTATTTGGAAGATAAGGCCTTTAATATGAATTAACCATAATGTCCCTGCTTTATCAATTTTTTTTGAAATTCGCGCTTTTAGCTTTACCGCAATCGGCCGTCGGGGAAAACTTAATTCGTTATATTGGTTCCTTTTGGAATCCCGATTGCCGATAGCGATATCGCCAATTTCCATCGGGAGTATTAACTGAGAACTTTGAAAAGCATGCATGGTACATCTCCGATCACCGATAGCGATATCACATCGCATCGGAGTGAAAGACTTTTGTTATGGTAACTCGTTATTGCCGATATCCGATAGCCTTTTGCGTGTTGTCGCGTCGAAGAAAACCAATGGGTCTTTAAGTTATGCCTCCCTTGTCATTACGACATGTGATCTTGCGATCGCTTTATCGCAATGATAAAAGATTAATCATTTATATATTATAAGACCAATTAATTGGTTTATCAAAAAGGTTTTGTAATGTTTTCATTTTGTTTTCGGATCTTTTTGAATAATACTAAGTTGATACCAATTAAAATAAAAAGGGGCCCATTTCATATTATAGTATTGAGAATAAAAATGATATGAAATGGGGGGTTGTTGTAGAGCACAACATTAGGTTGGAATGGTAACTTACAAGTGCTGGCAAACATTGCTAAACTATGAGCCTGCATATTGTGTTTCCTTGGAATGACTGCAAGCTTAGTTTCTAAGAAAGTGTTCATTATTTCTATAATTGTTCCTCTATAAAAACTTAATCTAGGATCTTTAGTCATATATACAGCATTAATTTGTTTAATAACCAACTCAGAGTCTCCCATGACAGAGACTCTTTTGGCTCCTAAATTCCTAACTAGTTTAAGACCTAATATTAGGGCTTCATATTCAGCCATGTTGTTAGTACATTTGAAATTTAGTCTATAAGCATGGCCCTCTGAGTGATCATTCTCCAAATTGTAAATCCATACTCCTGCTCCTGCTCCTAACTTATTCACTGACCCATCAAATTCAAGATGCCATAAAATCTCATGTTCATAATTTTCACTATCTGGGGGAAGAAAATTCTCCTTGTTTGCTGCATTTTCATCATCTTGTTTATTGGAGAGCTCTTGAATTTGAACAGTTTCATTTTCATTTGTAACTGCAACGTCTTTTGGTTCTATAAAAACATTATTTGCAATTGTCTTTGGTGTTTGTTCAGCATTATACAAAGGGAAAGAATCAATGTCTGAATTCATGGAGTAGATAGGAAAGTTTTTAGGCCAATCCTGGCTACTTACCACATATTTCATTAAAGTTTCTCTATACAAATTTTTGGGTTGTCCAAATATAGAGATTGTAGCATATGACATGTCAAGTTGTAAAGATCCTTGGAGTTTGGCTCCCCATGATCTGGACAAAATCATGCCATATTTGGATGGGATGTCAGCAACTACTATGTCCATGTGAATGCTCTTAGCATGATATTGTACCAAGGTAACACACAGGTCTTTGATTAACCCTAGACATTTTACCTGACTTGAATCAAATGAAAACAAGTCCTTATAGGACCTGGTAATGTCTAAGTTCAATTTTTCCATAACTGATTTGGGCATTAAATTGTGTGATGCACTGGAATCTAGCATTGCATTGTGTAAGTTCTTATCATGAACACTAAGGCTGATATAGAAAGGTGGTACACCTCCTTCTAGTGGTTTTCCATTCACATTAAGATTGAATATAAGTTCGGGCTGATCATCAAATAAGTTGACAGAATCGTCATTCTCATAAATTTTTAAAGTTTGGTTTATTTGATACTTATAGGTTTCACTTTTCATCAGTTCTGTCAATGGAACTGAAATCTTTAGTTTAGCCACCTCTGTTCCAAAATTGAAAGGCAAAGGGTTTTTTCTATCTGAGGGCTTGAGATTTTTACAATAGGAATTTGAGTAGGAAGATCTTATTTTTCTGTGCGAGGAATATTTTCATGTGGTTTTTCTGATATGGGGTCTTGATTTTTTTCCATCGTTTGCTGGGAGCGAATTGAAGTGGATGGTTGATCATTAGAGGATTGATTAGGGGTGATATCTACAATGGTGGGGCCTGGAGGGTTATGATTTGGTCTAGGAAGGATTTTGAGAGTTTTAGTAACTGGGGCTGCTTTGATTTTCTTGGGTTGGTTTGGCATAGTTTTAATGGTTTGATAAGGAGTATCAATGTTCTTTTTACTCCTTAAGTTATATTGTTTGTGTACCTCAAAAATGGTAGAACCATATCCTTGTTTATAATAAAATGATTCTCTGGATTGGGTCTGCAATTGCTGTAGCATATGCAGTTCCTACTCATCTTAGGTCAAGAAGACTATATCTTCATCATTTAATCCCATCAGGGTAATCTGTGTGTCTTGTTCAGGGTCATCTGAATGAGAAGTTTCAGCATAGTTTTCTTGAAAAGGAGGCCTAATGTTTTGATCAGGTCCATTCTTTCCATTGTTTAATTTTGGTTCTTTCTAAAGTTTGGGTTTCTTATTGGAGGTTCCTGTTGATTGTCCCATTTAGGCTTCCTCTCCATGTTGTCTATCCTATCCATAAACTTTTCCATACTCTTGGCCAGAACATCTATTTTGAGGTCAGAAGGAGAGGTTTCATCTTTGGCAAATCCTCTCCTTTCGTTCCTAACTCTAGCTCTTTTTGCTAATAGATTTGCTTCTACACTAACAGCTAAACTTTACATGTCTCCTAGGGTTGGTGGATTTCTCTCTCTGAGATGGAATGCCATATCAGTATCAAACCCATCAGGAAATTTTATTAAGGCTAAATCAGGTGAGGGTCTAACGTTAACTGGTATTGCATTGTATATATTGTTAAATCTGGTGCAATAATCATGGACTGTTTCATTAGGTCCTCTTTTAATGTTTTCATACTCAGAAAGGATGTGCAAAGGATTCTTTTTCTTTTCCCATCTATTTAAAAATTGTTGATAAAATGCTTCTAAACTATCTATACTATTAGCAAGTAACGCTCTAAACCATTTCCTAACATCACTAGCCAAGGTCTGAGCAAAAAGTCTCATTTGAACAACTCCAATATCAATTTCATGCAATTCAAAGTAGTCTATCATTTTGTTTACATGATGTTGTGTTGTATAAGGTCTTGTGTCATCAAACTAGAGAATTTTGTTTTGATAGTCTTGTGGCATGGCAACAAGTGGGGCAGGTAACACCAAAGGAGCATATCTATTTGCCATGGCTCTAAGTTGGGAAGGGCTAAGAAGAGGGGTTGAGGTACTAGGGGATGGTAAAGTAGTATATGGAGAACTGATAGGTAATGGTAGGTTGGTTAGGAAGTGAAGGTGTGAATGGAGGTGAGAAATGAACTTTAGAGGTGGAAGGGAATAACGGTGAACTAAGGGTATTGGACACTAGTTTGAAAGGCTTGGGGATCTGAGGAGTAGTGAGGGATGATTGAGGGGAATTCAGAATATACTGATCAATTGACTGGTTTTCCTTTTGAATCTCAAGGTCTGCAATAAACTCTGGATCTAGAACTATGTCATCAAGTGCACTTTCAGACCTGGTTCTAAAGAGGGAAAGATCAAATGGAACATCAAAAGGGATATCTTCTAAAAACAACCACTCATCTTGGCATGAATCCGCTTTTATTGAAGGTGTGGGACCAACTGAACTTTCTTGTTTTTTGGGTATCCTCAAAATCAGGTTAAAATTATCCACTATTGGGGTAGGGTTTAGATCTGGATTAGCCCTAGTGTAGTGAGTTCTCTTTGAAGCCAAATTTTCGAGATTTTCTAATTATTTTCTTTTTGTGAAATTTTTTGAATAACTTCAAATATATCCTTTAAGAGGCATGAAGTAAAGATTTAAAATTTTCTCAAAGGTTTATTAAAAACCTGAGGATTTGACTCCCCAGTATGGTTGCCACTATGTTATCACTCAGAATTTCCTTAGAAGTTATTAGAAGAAGGCATAATCCAAGGTAACCACAAACCAATCTTTTAAGTATAGGTGCTAGCCAACCTATGACTCAGAGAGGGTTCTCTCTTTATAATTTAGCTTTGTTTTTATGGGATTTTAGGCTAGTTATTAATGTTCTAAAGGTTTTGGTTTTAAATTTGAGGTTTGGTGGTGGAATTTTTGGAACAGATAGATAGAGTAGGGTCTTCAAGCCATTGGGCTATGGAGTCAACAAAAGGATAGCAGAACTAGACCAAATCATTAAAGGGAATGTCTACAGGGCAAGCTAGCAAAACGAAAGGCAAATCTTTAGGCCAAATGGGTGAAGAGGTTCTAACCAGGGTGAAAGGGCACTTAAGAATCCTTAGATCGGGATCAGAATGAAGAACAGGGGATAATCATGAGCAAAGGGCAATGAAGAATCCTTTGATATAGATCACAAGAGGTTACCTAAACTAAGGAACAATGAAAAATTCCTTAACTTAGATATATGAAGAAAACATTAGTAAAGTATAACAGTCAAAACAAAGTGCATTTAAGCAATTTCTGAAATATCATTTCATGTTATAACATTTAGAATTAAGAGATACATAAAATATTTATGGAAAAACATAATAAAACAGAACATTAAACAAGAGAGAATATGTATTTGTTATTAAATTTACATAGGAATCCTGTAAAATATCTAATATTTATTCCTTGGTCCAGCAAGCCAATCCAGTCATTGATACAATAGAATTTTGATTTGAGAGAAAAAAATATATAGAAATGTCTTTGAATTTACCCTACATACTTCGATATGTGGAGTATTTATACAAAAAATAATTAAAAAATATCTCATAACAATCTAAGATTTAATCTAGGGAATAAAAATATCTTCAAGCATGAAGATAGAGATAGATGTAAAACTGCATCATGCTGTCTCTTTTATCGTGGTGTTGCTAGCTGTTTCAGTTGAGTTGTGAGCCCCTTAAGATGGCTGGTAGTTGTGGTATTTATACGCTGGAATCTCCTTTACTTTGATCTTTCACTGATACTCATTGACTTTGTTACTCTTTGACCGTGTTGATCTTGTTTTCACCTGTTTCATCTGGCTTCCTTTAGATTTATTGTTGTAACTTTCTGATGTAAAACTTTTCATAGTAAGTCTGTCATTTTCTCCCACCATTTTGACTCAGGTAATCTCACCTTTAACATTCTTTTGTAAATTTCATCTTCCTTTGTGTACTTTGCAAAATTGGGCTTGGTGAGAAACAAATGTCTCACCTCATGTTCTAAGAAAAACAGGTATTGTAATGTATCATATAATACTTTGCCTGTTGGAAATGCTTTAATAGTTGATGTACTTGACTATTCCTTTGCCAATCTTATTAACCTATCACCATAGTCCAGCTGAGTCATAAGTTTTTCATTGATGACCATAGGGCTGGGAAGGCCTTTTTCCCTCAAAATCTGAAATTTAGCCATGAACTTGTCAATGGCTACCTGCATGTTGCGGCACTTCTCTTCTAGGTTGAGCATGAGGTTTATTTTGGAAAGAACCTTTTTAATCTCTAGGATGGCTTCAGTCCTATCCTCCATGTCAAGCTCATGGAGCTCATACCTGTTCTTACTATTCAAAAAGTGGATGAGTCGATTAGCATCCTCTGGTTTGTCTCCCAGTTCTTCCTTTACTTTTACAATAGCTTCAGTGGCTATTTTCACTAATTCTGTCTGCTCAAATATAACTTGTATTGATGGCCAAATATCATTGATAGATTCAATGATATTGGCCCAAAGAATCTCTTTTATTTGTCCTAGTGGTTTCTGCAGTGTTAAATTTTTCTCCAGGACTTTGATTTTATCACCCATCCTTTGGGCCTTCTGTGTTTCTTCTCTTTTCTGAATTTGGGCAAGTTTACAATCAGTTTCTAAACTTGCCACTTTCTCCTTTAACTTTTTGAGCTTTGTTTCCTGGATTGACACGTCTTTCATGGCTTTTACCAATTTTTTTGTTTTCTAAGTTGATGCACCTATTGTTGTAGTAGACTCGGCTGTCACTGGCAATGTTGTGGTTGGTGGAGCTATAGGTGCCAATGATGCTGCCAGTGTGGAAGGAATTGTTGTTGACACTGTGGGAATGGCAGTCTTGGAAGTGGTGGCGAGGTCACTTTGTTTGGACTGAATCAAAATGTCCAATTCCTTCTATGTTTCTTTGAGCTGATCATTTAGCTTTAGGACTAGGTCCATAAGCTCTTCATGTCCTTTTTCTGCTTCTAGGACTTCTCTAGCTTGTGGGTGATGCAGTTGGGGAATTTTTAGCTACTTCTTCAGTGCAGCAATATCATCATTCTTCTTTTTTATTAGTTGTATTATGGCCTTTACATCTTTGGGATTGTGTCCCAACTCTATTACTAAGTCCTCTAAGGACTTGATTCTAGTATCTTTGGCCTGTGAGGAGGCCTTCTCCAACTGGAATTATGCTGATATATTATTAAGAGAGTTTTGCAATTGGTGAGCAGCAATTTCTTTCCCTGTTAAGGTGGAGTATATCATCTCCCCTATTTGCTTATGCAGCTCAATCTAGTCAATGGGATATATATCCCTTGCCAATACTTCAAAATCCATTGTTTTGAAATCTGATCTTGTCCTTGGCTGCTGAGTGGTTGGTTTGATGAATGTCATTTGCATTTTCCCCTCTTTGACATCAAAGGCTGACATGAGCCTTTTTTTATTGGTAGGGGTCATCTTCAAATACTGTGCATAGGTTTGGGCTTTCAGCCTCTCATTTCTAACCTTTATTTCTTTGTATCTCTCCTTAATATCCTAGTTTTTATCTGCTTGTATTCTGAAAGAGGATACCTCAACACTTTGTTGCCTTTCCAGCATCTGAGCATGTGATGTGGAAGGTTCTAGGGTGCCTCTAGATGGAGTGGCTAGCCTGCTCCCATCTCTTTCTGTGCTTGTAACCTCAATTTTCTCCTTTGTATATTCCTATTCAGAGACAGGATTCAATGTTTGTCTCTTGGCCTGGCTTGTCTCTGCAAGGGCTTGTGATGTTTCCCTTTCTGAAGTAGTAGCCCCTTCCCAGTTTCTTTTGAGGTTTCTCTCCTCATTTAGAGGATTCTGTAAGACTGGAGGGGTACTCATGGTGGCCTCTATTCTATATTCTTTCTCTGGTATGTTTGTTTGATCTGGCACCTCTGATAGGTCTGGCACTTTTGATCCCTCTAGCACCTATGATTCTTCTGGTAACTGTGAATCTCCTAGCACCTGTGATTCTCCTGGCATCTGTAGGAAAGAACCCTCATCAAGTTGTTTCTCTAGGTTAATGTGTGCATTTTCAATGTCTACTTTGGTGCTGTCCTGATCTACTAAGGTCCCTTCTACCCATTCTGATTGGTTTGCAAAGGCTTCAATTTCAGGAATGGGATGATGGATGAAAGGTCCCAGCTTGACCTTTTGTCTCTTTTTAGTGATAAACTCCAAAGGGTCATACCTCCAGGCAAAGCTTCTTTGGAACTTCATGTTTTGTAATATCATATTATCTTCATGGCCTGCTTCCCTTGAGTTACAAATAAAGGGGCCTAATTGGTCTTTGATTTTGAAGTTGGCCTTCTTCTTGGCATAAACAAAATTAGTTTCATCTGCACTGATCATCTGCCTGTAATACTCCAAAGAAAATAACCTCATTGGGAGGTATTTAGGGAGCTTGTATGGTGCTAGCATGCATCCATAGATCCTGATTTCGGTATGGTTTTGGTACAAGTACCAATCACCTACCTTGGACTGTTTTGACAATTTCACGATTCTTTTTATGTCTGAACTTATTCTTGGAGGAGGGATTCCTATCAACATTGTCACAATTGGATACACAAATAGGTCAATGAATTCAAAGTATGAATATGGGGGTGATATTTTTGTATCAATGGAGTCCAAAAAATTACTGATCTACGGTGACCTTTTTTGTCAAGTTTCTGGAGAGTAAATGGGAACTTATCTGCTTGAAAATATAGGAAGAGGTGGTATAAGACAGAGGAGTATTTGAAGACTCACTCATTACTCATCCTAAGGAACTGGTCATGCATCCTATCGGCTATAAACTTGGCATAATCATATATGACAGTAGGAGGTTGTCCTGGAGTGAAGATGGACATGAAAGCCAGGATGATTTCATCTATATACTCATTGGTGGTATAACCTAGGACTCTAGATATCATTGCTACATTGTCCTGACCAAATGAGGAAAATACGGTAGCCACATATGGAGGAGGATCTCTTGGGATATGCTTTTCCTCCCTGATGAAAGTTTTTAACATCTCACCAAGTTTAGCAGTGGTGAGCTTGGGGAATTGATCTAGTAGGTTTCCAATTGATAGAGGGGTTATTTTTTGTCCTGTTTGAAGTTGCGTCATCTCATTGATAGATTCAGCATTGATGGTGAAAGGTATGGTCTGGTTATGGGACGTCACTGCTCTTTGACTAGGGATATAATTTGCATGGAAGGTAATGGATAATTTCTGGGAAAATGTGTACTTCAGGGAATTGGTACTTGGGAAAATTGAATTCCCAAAGCCCAATTTTATCAGCATGGTTCAGGTATTGTTCTCTATATCGATAGTATAGTTTGAGCAGGGATTATAGGACAGAGGTGTCCTTTATCTGAAAATCCTTATCGGCCAAGGGGGGGTGGTCTAGGTCCAGATGAGGAGTGGAAATGGGTCTAACATCCATGGCAATTGAGGTGGCCATTTTCAGTTCTTGTGGATTTGAGAATGGAGGAAGTGATTTTTAGTCTTTTAGGGCAATGGTGGATCAATACAGAGTAGGCTTAAGTTGCTTGAGTTTCTTTAATTAATTTTTTACCTTAACTAAGAAAACTCAGTAAGTAGTTCTTGAAATTAACAAGGTTTTCCAGTGAATTATGGGTTAAATACCTGGAATTGAGGAAAATTGGCTCTTGAATAGGGCAACTGGAAACTGTGAATGGTCGAAAAGGCTCTATGTAGGCTGGAAAGAAAATTGGGTGCTCTGTGGCGTCTTTAGGGTACAATTGAACGTAGGTTGGCAGCTTCGACATTCGCAGGTGTGTGCATGGAGGTTTACAGTTGAAAAATCGATAAAAAAAAATGATTTGGGGCTTTTGGCTTTATGCGCGAAAGTCAATTGTTGGCCGATACGGGTGAATAGTGGTTGTTTTGGCATGTAGCAAGGTGAACAGTAACCATTTTGTCGTGTAGTAGGCGGGCGGTCAATGGTTTCCATCGCACCACTTTTGGACGCTCGGTGGTATTGGAGGGAGGTCGCCCAATATGGATAATGGCCATCAATACCACCGATATCATTAACTCCTGATATGGATAATGGCCATCAAATGTGAAGGGAGGCAATCGTACAATGATCGGGCGGGGAAACTGCACGGAGGCTAACGGAGGGGCCCGGCTGGTGATTAAGTGCGGTGGTTTTGGAGTTAATGACAGATTAAGGCAGGGTTAAGGCGTCGAGGTCATTAGTGGAGGGATTAACTGGGTTTTTGTCCTAACTTAATCGCAGATCGATTAGTTTGAGGGTTTTTCAAGGTTTGGGTGAAATTATAGTTTATATTTAAATTAAGGGTAGGGTTAATTTATAGATGGGATTTAAATAATATGGGGAAATGGGTTTTTGTCGGGATTTATTAAATAAATTAGTAATTAATAAAATTGGTGGAATGGTGATCTGAAATCACCCTTAGATGACCTTAGGAAATTAACGAAGGTATTACAGACTCATGTGTTGGGGCATGTCTATGTTATTTTAAGCAACGGATCGATAAGATTGTGAAATACACAGACACTTGAAACAGTAAGAGAAACACAGTAAGCACATACAAAACACAAAAAATTTAATAAGGAGTTCACCCAATCCTCCTGGGCTACGTCTCCTGGTCCAGCCTTCAGTGGTGGCCTTTTCTATTGTGTCTTAAAGCAGAGTTTTTACAATAAGGAGCTCAATTTGAGTCTCACTTTAACAGTGTTAGGGTCCCACCCTAACCCCCTTATTTATATCACGGGATCACGTCATAGTCAAGAGTCAATAAAGCCCATATTAATATTTGTAAGTGGTTAACCCGCAATTAATGACGGGACCACAGTTAGTTGCAAATGGGCCGTAGTATTAGATAGATGGTATTAATAAAACCCACAGTATTGGCCGTGGTATTGCATGTATGAGTCATATATAAAGGATAGAGACTCCCTGCGAGGAGCATTGTGTCTTATTTTTGTAATCGAGCTCTGCTCTATTGGAGGTTGCCCCCTCGAAGAGGCATGTGAACATTGCTCTCTGAATAATAAAATCATTGCTATTTTGTGTTCTGGGTATCTTTTCTTTGCATATTCTGTATCTGGGTATTATTTTGCAGGTTAAGAGCATAACAAGTGGTATCAGAGCACTTTCCAGGGCTCGGTGGGATCTCCAATTTTTAGCAAAAAAATTTTGGCTAGAGATGTGTTCCGGCGTCTTTAAACCATGTGATATGTCGTTGAGCGCATAAACCTGCGGATTTGGGGAGGCACGCACGCAGGAAATACAAGAGGTGGTCACGTCTGTTGGACTCCCTTGTAACCCCTATGGGTACCCCTTCGAGTAGTAGCGCATTAGACAGAACCGCGCACGGACTGTCTTCCACGTACCCTCTGGGTATATAGGAAGCCCCCTAAGCTCCCTTGAAACCTCGCCATAGATAAACCTTCGGCCGTCTTGTGGCTACAGTACACCGAGAACAGCACTCGGAGAGATTACTCGCCCGTACGATAGGGTAGTCGGGTTGTACGGCTAAGGGTATGGTCGATCCTCCTTAGTTAGAGCCCTGAAACATTGGGTCGAGTACTACTGTCAGACCCTTATGTATATTGCGATCTGTAGCACCTGACACTCCTCTAGACCATAGTTCCCTTTTCTATCGGGGGATCACACATCATCTATTCCAGATCCGCGTGTTCAAAGATGTGCCGCAGCAGCAGACATCAGTCCTGCAGCTCCATCAGATCCGCAGCATTAGTTGTTCCACCATTCAGATCTCTCAGATCCACCAGATCGGAGTTGTTGTGAAGGGTTCCTATACCGGGGTATACTTTTCGCAGGACTTTTGGCAGCATTGACATTTTGAGGATTTGGCGGCTGTAGTATTGATCAAGAAGGAGAAAAACTCCGTTAGGAGTTTTCCAAAAAAAAAAAAAGTCTGAGATCTTCCGAGGCGCTTATTGGTGATCTAGCCCATCAGCATCAGAACGACGAGCTGAGCAAGGTGGTACCATTCAATTTACTAGTAAAAAAAAATTTAGGCGGTCCCAATTTTTTCATCAAGTTGGTGTATGGTAGAAACTAGAGCTCAAGCAATGGCCAATGAAAGGTTGGACAAACTTGAAGCAAATATGAGCTCCCTCCAACGTGAGATTAGCGGACTAAGTCTCCAGATACAACAAGCACTCTCGAAGGGCAAGGAGCCAGCCCACGAGGAGGTGGATAATGGCCATGAATACCATGAGGGGGAGTCTAGCCACTCTCCTCACATCTGGCACACCCATCCACCACCCAGTCAGCGACCTCCCAAGTTGGATATGCATAAATTTGACGGTTCTCACACGTCCGCATGGCTAGCACAAATGGAGCAGTATTTCAAATTGAATCATATCCTAGATGATTGGAATAAGCTTATGGTGGGGACCATGTACTTGGACAATGAACGATGGCAATGGGGGGAATGGCATCAGCGTTGCAATGGACCTTTTCAGAATTGGGCCCAATTTACCAAAGCTCTTCGAAACCGCTTTGAACAAGAAGACTCTTTTTTGGGGCGTCTCACTAAGCTCCGACAGACGGGTACAGTGGATGAATATATTACCGCTTTTGAAGCCTTAGCCTTCCGCACTAAGGGTCTCACAGATGAGTTATACACAGAATGTTTTATCAGCGGTCTTAAAGAAGCCATCAAAGCTCAAGTTCTACTCCACCACCCTCCCACGTGGACAGAGGCTTGCCAGGTAGCTCGTAAGGTGGAACATGCATTATCAGCCTAATACAGCCACCCCAATTTCCCCGCTAAAGGTCGTCCCCCACAGGCTCCCAACACGACTCAGACACTTAAGATTCAAAAGGTGTCACCTGCGGAAATGGCCGAAAGAAGGAAGCAAGGACTATGTTACTACTGTGATGAAAAATATTCCCCGGGTCATAAATGCAAGGAGCCCAAGTTTTTTCAAATAGATGCCACTGACTACAGCTCCACTGAGGAAGATCCACCACTTGAGGAACTGGAGGTGATTGAAGAAGACAACCAAAAGGAGATTGTATCTGATGAACCAATTATTTCACTAAATGCGTTGGCAGGAATTTCTTCCCCTCAAACTCTCAAAATCAGGGGTTTTCTTAAACATCGCCCAGTAGTAGTCTTGATTGACAGTGGAAGTACCCATAATTTCATCCATCAAAAAATCGTAGAAGCAGTGCATTGTTTTGTACGGGTAGTCTCTAACTTCCAAGTCCAAATTGCATATGGGGGCACAATGAAATGTGAAGGCCACTGTGAAAATGTCAAACTTCAAATGGGGGATTATCAGTTGAAAACCCACATGTTTGCCATACACATGGGGGGTTGCGACATTGTCCTAGGCACTGAATGGCTCCGCACTCTTGGGCCAATCACAATGGATTTCCAGGAGTTATATATGAGTTTTAATTAGAACAACTCCACACATACCCTCTGTGGACTCCAGGCAGGAGCCCCCTCTATCATCAGCTCGCATAGGATGGAAAAATTGTTAAAAAAGGGCCATCATGGAGTGGTCGCTCAATTTAATGCCATCCAGGTAGTCGAAACCTTGTCTCTGCCAATTCATCGTGAGATGCAACAGATTTTAAATAACCATCAGACGGTCTTTGACAAGCCTCATGAGCTTCCACCCTCGCGAGGGGAACATGATCATAGAATCACCTTGGTTCCAGGGGCCCAACCCCCAAATGTGCGGCCATACAGATATCCGTTCACCCAAAAGAATGAAATAGAAAAAATCATCAAGGAATTGTTGGAAGCAGGTGTCATTCGTCCCAGCATTAGTCCTTATTCATCCCCAGTGGTCATGGTCCTCAAGAAAGATGGGGAGTGGCGGATGTGTCCCGATTTCAGGGCCCTCAATAAGTTGACAGTCAAAGATAAATTTCCCATCCCGGTGGTTGACGATTTGCTGGACGAACTCAATGGGGCTCAATTCTTCACTAAGTTGGATCTTCGCTCAGGCTACCACCAAATTCGCATGAAGGAAGTCGACATTCCCAAGACGGCTTTCAGAACTCATGAAGGCCATTATGAGTTCCTGGTCATGCCATTTGGTCTCTGTAATGCCCCCTCTACTTTTCAGAGCCTTATGAATCACATTCTCAAACCATATCTCAGAAAATTTGTCCTTGTCTTCTTCGATGACATCCTCATCTATAGTGGCACTTGGGCGGCACATCTTCAGCATGTAGATCTACTCTTGCAACTGCTCCGCAAGCATAAATTATTTGTCAAGATGTCTAAGTGTTTGTTTGGCATGGAAGAAGTTGAGTATTTGGGCCACATTGTGGGGCGTGAAGGTGTCAAGGTGGACCCCAAAAAGATCTAGGCAATGCAAGAATGGCCTCAACCTAATACCTTGAAGAGCTTGAGAGGATTTTTGGGTCTCACAGGCTATTATCGTAAATTTTTCTGTAACTATGGCTGCATAGCGAAGCCCCTCACTCAACTCCTAAATAAAAATTCCTTCTTTTGGAACGAGGAAGCACAACAGGCATTTACCGCTCTCAAAAACGCCATGTGTTCCACTCCAGTCTTAGCACTACCTGACTTCACCAAATCCTTTGTCATTGAATGTGATGCTTCAGGTACAGGTATTGGGGCGGTCATAATGCAGGAAGGGCGACCATTGGCCTTCACAAGCCAACAACTCAGTGGGAGGAATCTGGGCCAATCTACCTACGAGAAGGAAATGATGGCCATCTTACATGCAGTAGAGACCTGGCGACCTTACTTATTGGGGCAACATTTCCAAATCCGCACAGATCATCACAGCCTTAAATATTTTCTAGAGCAACGCCTATCCTCCCCACAACAAAATAAATGGTTAGCCAAAATGCTGGGATATGATTATGAGATCATTTACAAGAAAGGGAAAGACAACAGTGTAGCAGATGCATTATCTCGCCAATTTGAGGAGGAAAGTACTCTGCTCGCAATTTCCCTCCCCATTCTAGACTGGATTGAAGAGGCTCGCAGGGAATGGTTTTCACACCTAGGGCTCTCCCAACTCATTTCTCAATTGCAGGTAGATCCTAATTCCAGCAAGGGCTACTCGCGGCAGAATGATATTCTTCGCTACAAGGACAGAGTTGTAATATCACCAACATCCACCCTCAAAAGTCGCATTTTGGCATAATTGCACTCATCTCCCATTGCAAGACATTTGGGCTTTCAGAAGATGTATGCTCGCACCAGAAGATCATTTTTTTGGACAGGCATGAAACAGGACATCCTTACTTTTGTAGCAGAATGTGATGTATGTCAACGCCACAAAGGGGAAACCATCAACACACCAGGCTCATTACAACCATTTCCCATTCCGACATCAATTTGGACGGAGGTTTCTATGGATTTCATTACAGGTCTTCCAAAGTCAGGGAACAAGTTAGTCATCATGGTGGTTGTGGACCGACTGTCGAAGTATGCTCATTTCTGCGCCCTAACCCACCCATTTACACCAACTTTGGTTGCTCAATCTTTCATGGATCAGATCTTCAAATTGCATGGCATGCCCACTTCTATTGTGTCTGACCGCGACCCGATCTTCACCAGTAATTTTTGGCAGGAACTCTTCAGAATACAAGGCACTCAACTCAAACTCAGTACTTCATATCATTCGCAAATAGTTGGTCAAACCGAAGCCATCAAAAAATGTCTAGAAACCTACCTTAGGTGTTTCACTTCAGAAAAGCAACACCTTTGGGTACAGTGGTTACCTCTGGCTGAATGGTGGTATAACACCAACTATCATTCCACCACCAAAATGACTCCCTGTGAAGCAGTCTATGGTAAACTTCCGCCTTCCCCTACTTCTTATCTCAAGGGGTGCTCCAAAGTACAAGCAGTGGATCAACTCCTACAACATCGCGCAACCATGCTCGCCCATCTTAGACAGAATCTTCATCAAGCTCAGAACCGCATGAAGCAACAGGCCGACCAACATCGCTCAGAGCGCCAATTTCAAGAAGGGGATCAGGTCTTTTTGAGGCTGAAACCATATAAGCAAACATCACTCAAAGACAAGGGTTGTCAAAAGCTCTCTCCAAAATTCTACCGACCATACCAAGTACTTCAGCGCATTGGAGAAGCGTCTTACAAGTTGGCTTTGCCACCTACGGCAAAAATACATACAATTTTCCATGTATCGTGCCTCAAGAAAGTGATTGGGAACAATTTCCAAGTTCAAATCAGTCTACCTGAATTGGACGAAGAAGGGTCAATCTGGCTTCAACCCGAACAGGTTCTAGATACATGAGACAAGCACTTGCGCAGCCGCATGATTAAGGAAGTCCTCGTCAAATGGAAAGACACCTCTCCGGAAGATGCAACTTGGGAACCAGCCACTATTCTTCAGCAGTTTCCGCAGCTTCAGCCTTGAGGACAAGGCTAGTCTTAAGGGAGAGGGCATGTTAGGGTCCCACTCTAACCCCTTTATTTATGTCATGGGATCACGTCATAGTCAAGAGTCAATAAAGCCCATATTAATATTTGTAAGTGGTTAACCCGCAATTAATGACGGGACCACAGTTAGTTGAAATGGGCCGTAGTATTAGATAGATGGTATTAATAAAACCCATGGTATTGGCCTGTGGTATTGCATGTATGAGTCATATATAAAGGATAGAGACTCCCTGCAAGGAGCATTGTGTCTTATTTTTGTAATCGAGCTCTGCTCTATTGGAGGTTGCCCCCTCGAAGAGGCATGTGAACATTGCTCTCTGAATAATAAAATCATTGCTATTCTGTGTTCTGGGTATCTTTTCTTCGCATATTATGTATCTGGGTATTATTTTGCAGGTTAAGAGCATAAAAAATAGATGATGATCAGTAGGGTGGTACTTGGATTCCCCAAGCCTCTAGAGTACACAGACCCCCCCTTACTGAGTCTTGACATCAAATGCCCTCAGTGGTATGAGTCCAATTTGCTACTCAATACCGGACATGTATACACAGGGGAGTTGCTTGAACCTCTCAAACCTTCTCTAGAGTTGACTCTCGGACTCTTTTTGTTCTATCTGCTCGATGCTGCCTTTGCTCTGTAGGTCAGCTCAGCCTCTCTATTTTCTTCTTTCTTTTACTTCTTCTCTAATTCTATTCTCTTTTTCAATTTGTATGTTCATGGCTTAAAGCCCATCTGCTCCCTGACTATTCGTTTTTGCTTCTCGGCTCTCTGGATCGCCTACCTCTATCCGCTGGGATTCCCCTGCTCTGCGTCATCATCGCTGTGTAATGCTTCACAGAGAGGTGACCACCTATTTCCTCACAAACTGAGTGTCAGTTCTCTTTGAACGGTCATTATTTATGTTACTCGAAGGTTGCTCGCGAAACTAATTCTTCTGCCACCTCAGAAGTCATGCCGGACCTCAAATCTCATGTACCTCAGTCTATTTCCCTATCAAATATGGTCATCAATCGGGTTGATTCTCCACCATTGATCAGGAGCCCCTAGATCCTATGGTCTCCGTCTATATTGTGCGAGTAAGTTACTCGACCGTTACTCACACGATGTAAGCGGTTTTCTCTCACATCCGCTGGACACGTGTCACCCAATGTATGGCATCACACGGGACTTAGCCAAACCCACTTACCACTCGAAGTTCACATGATATCCTTCTAGTTTTGGGCGTGGGACCCTCCTTCTGATGGTTTTCTACATGGTTTCCTATTTTCCTCGTGACCAAGCACTCGGGGCTTTCCTTCACTGAGATTTTTTTCCTGCGATACGCGATTAGCGCTAATCACGTATTAGAAACTACCTCTGTTTCTAGATCTAGGCTTTTGATTGCCAATTTGTGTCCATGCACAGTCTCCATGGGCCAACGATCAGCGCGCTTTGAATGAGGGTCCTCGTTGTTCCCTGCAAGCCACAAATTGCCATTGTCCAAAGGTCATTTCGGATAAGCTCGTTATCCATAGCACTTTGAAATTTTGGTATGAGTTTTACAGAGTTCAGGAAACTATAAGAGTGTTTGAGGATCCAATTCGGATCAAAAGGGGACACCATACACCAAGTAAATGATTTTTTTTACATTTTAATGTTTTTTCCAATATTAACATAAATACTTAGGATAAGGTGTTTTTATGGGTTTTTTGGGAAAAGGGGTTTTATATGGGGGTGATTTCTTTTCCTAGGTAAATAGTGTTTAAACCTTAGGAAAAATGGGTTTATTAGGGAAATGAGGGGGATGAATGAACTGAAGGGGGGGATGAATTTTGTGAAGGGATGTTTAGTACTTATTGCCTATTAGTCATTGATCTGACGGTCCAGTCCCTCCAAAAGTCAGAGAAATGCTCTGAGCCTCTTTGACTTAAAGGTTTTGGTACTTTGAACTTTATTTGTGGGAAATTAGTAAAGAAAAGGGGTGAAGTGAATGGGGGAAATTAATTAATTGACTTTGTAAACTTTATGCATGCTCAATTGCTCACTCACATTTGGAACTTTCTATGATGAGAATGATAAATATGCTTTTTGTCTAACCAATCATCATAATTTCTGCAACCTTTCTTCTACTTACCCATCTACTCATCCTACCATTTTTACTTCTCTTTATTAGGGTGCATTTGAGCTAGCAAATGCTTATGAATATTTTTCTTTTTTCTTTACAATAGAAATCTAACTAAATCTAGCCTTATTACATCCGAGGGCTCAGATTAAACAATTGAGCTCCTTTTATTCACTCTATCTATCTAATTATCAGCCAAGTTTACACTATTTGGTCAAATTTTCATTCTCTATCTATAGACATAAAATTGAAAACATGAAATATCCAAGCTTAAACATTTTGACTATCATGGATTGTGGCAAAGATTACAAGCTACACACAATTATTTATTATGCATAAAAACAAAATAGGAGTGGCATTTTGACTTGCTCACTTTCATGGTATTTTTCTTTTCTTGGGGTTCATATTTTTCATCCTTTTTGACCTTTTTGTTGTCTTTGTCCTTTGATTATTCTTTTAGGACATACCCTCTTTATATTTTTTAATTTTTAATATGAAAAACATTTGCAAAAAGCAAAGGTATGTACAATATTACAAGTTTCAATCTCAGTCATTCAAAATTATGACTCCTATTGGTATAGGAACCTAACACAATCCAAGACTCTTCAAGAAATCCTTCTCCTAGCTAGAAAGGGTAGCATGTAAGCATAATTAGCATAGGGATGCAGCAATCAATGACCAAGCTTTTGGGGATGGAAGGGAGTGAATTTATAGGAAGGGAGAGGGAGCTAGGAATCCACAAAAGAGGGAGGAAGGTCCACATCTCAAGGGGGAAGCCCATGATTATAAGATCAATAGGTCCAAATTGGAGAGCTTGACGATATCAACAACAACCAACATTGAGATCATTGTTCTCCAAGGTTCTAGTGCATGAAGCTTCTCCTCCAGTTTGGGGAACCCACGAGAAGAGGTTCAGCATGGGTTTTCATATCAAAACCCACATTGGAAGTGCTAGGGTAGAAATGTGCAACCTACCATCAACACGAAACAGCAGTGTAGTAAAACATGTTGATGCTAACATTTAGGTTTTTAGTTAACCTTCTTAAGAATGGATTCGGGGTATTTTTCCTTTGATTCTTCAGGTAGGTTTTGGTATGTATATCATGATGGATATGTTGAAAAGTTGCCAATGTTTTGGCACTTTGGAATATGGAATAGGAAGTGAACACGAGGTGTGAGAAAATAATGTGTAACACCAACAAGACTGCTAAACACAAAACATACTGCGCATGGAGCTTTATAACACAGCTCATTGTAGTATTTACAATGACCATCTGCTAAAACATGAGAAACACACCATTTACTGGAGCTTTATAACACAACTCATTACGGTATTTACAATAAACATATATACACATACACATTTTCTTGAACCAGAAAATAACCATACTGTCTGTGGAGCTTTATAAACCAAATCATTACAGTATTTACAATAATATACACATATACACATTTTCTCAACTAGAAAATTGGATACAATGTCTGCATTCACAACAAGGAAATCCATAAGATCAAATCTCCACCCTCAAGTAATACCAAGATTCACATCCTTCCCAGGAAGTCCAGAATCTACTGCCACAGTCAAAGTTGCATCCAATTTCTAGTGTTGCAATCCCACACCACTTTTCCTTTCAGTGAACAGTTACCAACTCATTGTTCTAAATCGCACTACCAATGTGCATATAATTCCATCTAGCAATGCTAATGACCAAAATAAACTCATCCCTAACCTTCTCTTCTCTACTACATAATCCCTCGGGAAATCTGGTCAATCCCTTCTGTGCAGTCACTCACCTTCCATATTTTGTTAGTACCCCCATCTCAGGCAGTCCATCCCTTGGCAGGGCTTCCTTGCATTGAAAGGTAAAACAACCAAGGCATATACCTACGTCAAAACCATCATACTAGTCATAGCATGCTCATGGAAATCAATGGACACTATTGGGTACTAGTGTCTCACAATGGCCCTGCTCCTGAAGTGCCCTACCAGCATAATGTTGCATGTTCCAATCTTTTTCACTCTTGCTACTAATTCTTGTAGTCGATTTCAATTACGTAACCAGGAATTTCATGCATTCCTATACCAAGCACATAACTTCCATTAGGTATAAAATAAATTCAAATCATACCTCATTGGTAGCTCGTCAATAAGGTACATTGGCAATCATGTTCGCTTCCTATCATAACAAGTCAAACTAGCATATTTGACCAAATCAACATGTATAAAAATATTACATCAAGTTATCTCAAAACATAACCATCAAAACCATAAATCACATGTAACAATGATAAACCAGAATCATAGATCACATGTAATCATCATAGATGAGAATCACAAATCATATGCATAGTAAAACTGAAATACAATACCGATACTTATCCTTCATCGATCCTTACTTTTTTCCTTTTTTCTTTCTGTACACACACTAGATCAATTTCCACACATGAAAAACACCCAGCGCCTTCTCCTCAATCATGTGCACATACACATAGTGTGCATCACACATATAAAACCACACATGACATACAACACCATACAATACATGAACACACACCTAACATACTACACATACATCTACACCCAGCGTATGACACAGTACAATACATGTGCCTATACCAAGTGTATGACACAACACAACATGTATACGTACACAATGTACATTACAAGGCATACATCTACACACAATGTGTAACACCACACAATGAATAAACACACATCTGGTAAACAATAGAACTCATACATCTATACTCGATGTACAATTCCACACAATACATGTACCCACACAGAGTACAACACAATGAATACACATGTAACGATACCATGACTACACAATGCACATATATAGTACCGCATGCCCACAACACGACATATATGACATGCACAAAATACCACGCGTACAACAGTACCATATATACAACATGTACACAATACCACTTGTACACTGCACCACATGCACAACATGTGCACAACATCACATGTACACAGCACGACCTGCACAACATGTACACAATGCCACATATACACTACACCACTTATAAAACTTGTAAACAATTCCACATGTACAAAGTACCATCTATACCCAACATTGAATATGCAGCATTCATAAATCACTATCTGTACTAACACCCTGTAAATAATATTACATAAACAACATGTACATACGCTACATATGAACAATATTGCATGTGCACAATCATCACAAATGTAACATGTACAACATGTAAGACAAATGCACAACAATAATACCACACACATGAAACCACACTACCTCTACTAGGAAAGCTTGCTTCTATTGTCTTATCTATGCTTGTCCCAACATACCACATACCACACTGCTTTCATTTCACCGATGTATCCCTCGGTATATAATTTCCACAACATAGACATAATATAATCACATAATATCAATTCATAACCACATGATGTTGACCTCATATATTTCTCACGACTACTCTTCCCACTTGATTCCTCATAGACCATGAACTTCTTCATGTCATTTGCCTGCATAAGAAATCATTCCTCCATGAGAATGATTCCTGATGACCCTATTAGATAATGACATAGATACATGTACACATACATACATCCTAAAATAATAATTATCTCGTCAGTCAATGTCATACATACATACATATGTACATATAAGCATTAGCATAAAATAATCATGATTCATGATCACCCTGTCAAACATGACATGCATACACACCTACATGTATAAACATCAAAATAATCATGGTTATAACATAATTACTAGATATCAAGGTCAAGGTTAAGAGAACTTCCTTTATTCATACACAATTTTGAGAAAAATCGTTCCCAACATAACCAAGGCAACTAACACCTCAGACCCATTTACTTTACCTTTTTGGGTTACCTTTCTCATGACTGTACTTCCACTGTCCATTTACTACAATAGACCCAACCAATCCAACCAACTGTCATAGTCTTACCTTCTACTACGCTTACTCATGAATTGAGCTTCATTTTTGTCTTACATTACTTGTTGAGTACCACACATCTCTCTCCGAGCTCCTTTAACTTTCCTCCTTCTCAAGAAATTCCCAAGACACTCAAAACATGAAAGGCAAGACAAGAAACAACCAAGAAGGAAACCATGAAACCAATAATGAAATCACAACCCAAGTGGCATGGCCATGCACAAGATGCAAACAAAACTACAATCAAGCACAACAAAGCACCAAAATACTAGAAGCACAAGACTAGCAACAATCACCATGACTCAATCCCCATGATTCCCACGGAAATCTCAACCCAAGCCTTCTTCAAGATTTTGTGGCAATCTCTTCGCCATGAAATCTCCTGCATCATACTACCATATACACATAACTGTCAGTGCATAAATAAATATAGCAATACACTGGTTACCTTATCTTGTCATACCAAGCACATTGCTTGCAACTGAGCACATCCACGCCATCTCTCAAGGGACTCCAATTCCCTTAACAAATCCACCTGCAACTAGAGATTCGCTAATATATCTTTCAAGTACATGTTCATGAATACAGCACATATCCACATAATGTCAGAAAAATCAAGGTTAAGAAGACTCCTTGTATTGAAAGCACTCATTTGTTTGGAATTAGGGTTTCCAAACATAGCCAAATGAATTCTTTCCCACTTCCTTCCTTTTACCTTACTTTGTTGCAATCAAGGCTTACTATGTACTGCCACATCACCCAACTGTTAGTTATATAAGCACACCAAATATTGCCTTGTCAAGCTAATACCAGCATGCTTCCTGCAACTTCTCACACATGTCAGCCACATGTTCCAAATATCAAGACAATCATATCTATCAATTGAAATCAACCTTTACCAATACTAACAAACATATCATAATCCATAGTCAACTCATATTCATTAGACATAATGCTACAACTATCACCTATTACACTCAGTTACCTATCAACTATCTCAACACAAATGTGTTAGTACAATCTTCTTAAAACAAGCTCATTTCGGCAAGAAACCTTATAAAAAAATACTCATATTATGCAATTCATCAAACATCCAACCAACTTGAAAGCATACCATGTTAAATAAATCAACTAGAAGGCATAATAGACACCAAACATGCAATCCTCAAATAGACGAGATCATCAAGAATAAAGCAGCAAGTATACTACATAAGCGAACTCATACCTTAGTGTACTTCAGGGAAGCTATCTTGTCTGCACAATCAATTCAGTTAGCAAGATATAACTTTACAGCATGTCAACTGAAACATAAATAAGATCACAGTATCCATAACACTAACTAACTAACATGTTCCCATGATAAACTCATAATCATTTATCATTTATGTATATCAATCACATATGTATAATCGGTCTAGATTAGTAACACACACAATGCAACACATTAAGTCAACTCCTACCTAAATTTCATAACCCTAACCATCTACATAGGCCAATACAATTTAGCACGATACATATAACATCAATATGTTTAATTTAATAACCCTAATCATCAAGTTACTATCATATAACTACCATAATCTATATATCATGCTCATTGACAAAATATTACCTAATCTTTAAGCTAACTATCATATAGTAACAACAAGTTAACCTATAACATACTCATCAACAACACAAAACATAATAATCAGATCATCTAATATAAAACAACAATAGTAGTGAATACAACTATAGGTTATCATCATTCTTGACTATCCGACACATATGCATAAAACTACATTAATCAGCTAACATCTATCATGAATGTAACCATAATATCATCAAACATCTACATAAACCTAATGTATATAAACATAATGCATAGGAAAACCCTTAACTTACAAACCTGCTTTTCAAACATACAATACATGTATGACTATCTGTTCTTGCCTTGAGGACCAATGTTGAAACTTCACTTGATGACCTACATCTCTTGTTTTATATGAGCCAACACATTAGCATCACAACAACCAATAGCACCATGATGACCTAAACCGCATATAATGAATTCACAATGCATGTTTTCCCTACTATTCATGCATAACTATAACAAAGACCATACATGTATGACAACTGCATAATCAACCATACACACATGAAGACATACTCCACGACCACACCTTCAACCTTCACATGGTGACATCACTACAACCATGATAAACACCATGCAAATGAAACAATCACATCGACTACATGCATAAGGAACACATATGCAACCAACATGAAAGCATGATCAACACACAGACCAAGGATGGGAAAACCACGCTCTAATACTACTTTGTAACACCCTCCTCCCACATCTACCCAAGAAACTGGCCAGCTAGGGTAACATGTAATGAGAGGCCACTATGATATGATTCAACCTCCTATGTCATATTAAGGAAGTGGAACCGACGGAAACAAACCATATAGATAACCAACATCATCAACAGAACCCTCAGAAGACAAGTCAGTCACTCAGACAACCTGTCCCTGGGTCCCACTGTTGTTTTAGGTCTTTTGAGCCATAGTTGCACTCATGTTATGGGCAAGGGAGTGACCAACAACCTAAATTCACTCTCTCAAACCTACCTGTTAGTGACTGTGGATCAAAATTGTTAGTATTGTGCCAGCCACTTCAGGATTTGAGCCACTTTTTCAGGCCCAAAGCCCAGGACACTAGCCAGAAATGATCCATCTCTTCAAATCAATAAAGTAACATAGAAATCAAAGTACTAAATAAAATACATGTTCAATACCTTGACTGGATCCCTACTAGCCATGATAGGCACTTTATCAAACATATCATCGACATGTAACCTACATGTGTAAACAACAAAATTAAGTGTATGGATCTCATACTTATCTGAGAATCACTATGAACCATTATTCCCTGATTCCATTTGTTGCATTATCAACTATTAGGGCATAGGCACATTATCCATTCCCATACAAGTAAAAACATGCCGAGATCCATACATATATGTTGTCATAAAATATGCATATTGTTGGGAATAATACTGAGAGGGGGGGGGAGTGAATGAGTATTATCAAATCAATAAATTTTTCATTTCATAATCAAATTTATATATGCTACTTCATTGAAGGGAACTCGCGTATGCATGCCACTATTCTTAAGGAAACCAACTTATATCCAGTGAACTTATGTTTTAATTAATTATTCATATGTTGATCTTTAGTCACTACATCAATACTTTATTAACCATTAAATAGTAACCATGTATAGTAAAAATAGAATAAACCATCACACATAAGCAACACACATGAACACCAAGATTTAAGGATGAAACCCAATGCGGGAGAAAACCACTTGTTGTTGTCGTCTCTATCTTCTTTTAATATAAGAAAAACCTATTTACAATATTGTACTAGAGCATACTCATACCAGCATGCAGACACCCACCTGTAGAATGCTACAACCTTCTCTCGCTCTCAAGCTTCTACTAGAAGGGAGCTACAACCCCCTAGCTCTTGTACTAGCCGATATGTTTACTAGTACGTAGGCGCCAGCCTATAGAAGGTTCCAACCTTCACTCATTCTCTAGTTACTACTCGAAGGGAACTCCAACCCCCTGGCTCTTGTACTGGCTGATATGTTTACCAGTATGTAGGTGTTGGCCTATAGAAGGCTACAACCTTCTCTCTTCCTTTAGGGACCATGTTTCATAAATTTTTAGACTGAATACTCCTAGTACACAACAACACAATATGAAGGCCACATTTCATCCAATTTTCATATTGGACCCATCAGTAACATTGAAGCTCAAAATAAAACACCACTACAATACAAAAAATCACTGAAACCCATCAGCACTAAAGAAAATCACAATCAATCAATCTGAACAATCAAATCACTGTCACTAGAACACAGAGATGAACCCAGAACTTTGCATCAACAACCAGAACCAACTGCAACTTCAAGCATCATATTTCATAGTGAATACACTACTTAGAAGTGCCTAACCAGCGTGTATATGCGCGTTCACCAAGGTGAACAAACGTATAGATCTGTAAATAACAACTTATGACTTCATTGGTTGTGTTGAATTGCATGACTTTCACAAATTATGATTTTGGTAGACTTCCCAATAAAGCATTGACTGCTTTGGCATTGATTTCATATGATTTATTTTCTGTTGGATACGTGAGGACTGTTGCTATATATTGGTATCCTCTTTCCACAATTGCCCAAACCTTAGCTCCAAGTGACTGAGAATAGGCTCTAGTTCTTGTCTTCCAATATACTAAGTTATATCCGTTGAAGATTAGAGGTCTGATACATCCCATTCCTTCATTATTTCTCATCTTGAGATATCTTCCTTCAAGCAATCAAGCTTCTTCTGAAGGACCTTCTCTGATACCAATTGTTGGGAATAATATTGAGGCGGGGGTGGATCAGTATCATCAAATCAATTACTTTTTCATTTCACAATCAAATTTATATACACTACTTCAGTGAAGGGAATTCGCGTGTGAACGCCACTGTTCTTAAGGAAACCAGTGTATATCCAGTGAACTTATGATTTGGTTACTTCATCATATGTTGATCTTTAATCAGTGCATCAGTACTTTAATAACCATTAAAAATTAACCATGTGCAGTAATAATAGAATAAACCATCACACATAAGCAACACACATGAACACCAAGAGTTAAGGTGGAAACCCAATGTGGGAGAAAAACGACCTACTATTGTCATCTCTATCTCCTTTTAATATAAGAAAAAACTATTTACAATCTTGTACTGGCGTAGAGTCATATCAGCATGTAGAAACCCACCTATAGAAGGATACAACCTTCTCTCGCTCTCAAGCTTCTACTGGAAGGGAGCTACAAACCCCTAGCTCTTGTACTAGCTGATATGTTTACTAGTGCATAGGTGTCAGCCTATAAAAGGCTCCAACCTTCACTCATTCTCCAGCTACTACTGGAAGGGAGCTCCAACCCCCTATCTCTTGTACTAGCTGATATGTTTACCAATACATATGCATCGGCCTACAAAAGGCTATGACCTTCTCTCTTCCTCCAGGGACCACTTTCATAAATTTTTAGACTAGATACTCCTAGTACACAACAACACAATATGAAGGCCATGTTTCATCGAATTTTCATACTAGACCCATCAATAACATTGAAGCTAAAAATCAATCACCACTGTAATACAACCAATCACTGAAACCCATCAACACTGAATCAAATCACAATCAATCAATCTAAACAATTAGATCATTGTCACTAAAACATAGAGTTGAACCCAGAACTGTGCATCAACAACCAGAACCAACTGCAACTTCAAACATCATATTTCATAGTGTATACACTACTTAGAATTTCATAACCAACGTGTCTATGTGCCTTCACCAAGGAAAACTAGTGTATATATCTGTAAATAACAACTTATAACTTCACAACTAATACATACTTTAGACATACCTAGATCATACCACTTAAAGAATAAAACATGTGTTAGCATTTAGATCTAGCCCATCCATTATCAGATCATACAAGGATAAGTTATTTCAGGTCTCAAGATCACAACCCAACATTGTATTTGATAGGTTCCTATACCAATAGGAGTCATAATTTTGAATGACTAAGAATAAACCTTGTAATATTGTACAAAACTTTGCTTTTTGCAAATGTTTTCCATATTCAAAAAATAAAAAATGTAAATAGGGTATGTCCTAAAAGAATAATCAAAGGACAAAAAGAACGAAAAGGTCAAAAAATGATGAAAAATATGAACCCCAAGAAAAGAAAAAGACCATGAAAGTGAGCAAGTCAAAATGCCACTCCTATTTATTTTTATGTATAATAAATGATTGTGTGCAGCTTGTGATCCTTGCCACAATCCATGAGAGTCAAAATGTTTAAACTTGGCTACTTCATGTTTTCAATTTTATGTGTATAGATAGAGAATAAAATCTGACCAAATAGTGTAAACTTGGCAGATAATTAGATAGGTAGAGTAAATAAAGGAGCTCAATTGTTTAATTTGAGCCCTTGGATGTTATAAGGTTAAATGTAGATAGTTTGCTATTGTAAAGAAAAGAAAAATATTGATAAGGGTTTGCTAGCTTAAATGCACCCTAATAAAGTGAAGAAAAAATGGTAGGAAAAGTAGATGGGTAAGTAGGAGAAAGGTTGCAGAAGTATGATGATTGATTAGACAAAAAGTATATTTATCATTTTTTCATCATAAGTTCCATAGATGAATGGACAATCAACTATGGAATTGGATTTCAAAGTCAACTAATTAACTTCCCCCATTCATTTCACCTTTTACTTAACTAATTTCCCATAATAAAGTTCAAAGTACTTAAAAACCTTTAAGTCAAAGAGGCTCAGAGCATTTCTCTGACTTTTGGAGGGACCGGACCCTCGGCTCAATGATTTATGGATATCAAGTACTATATTCTCCCCATAAAAATTCATCCCCCCTTCAGTTCATTCATTTTCCTAAATAATGTTCCTTTCCTAAGGATAAAACACTTTTTCCTAGGAAAAACATTCCCCCCCCCCCCACATAAAGCACTTTCATATCAAAAACCCACCAAAATGAATTACCCTAAGTATTAATGTTAATATGTGAAAAGCATCTAATTCACAAAAAAGCATTTGCTTAGTGTGTTTTTTCCCTTTTCCGCCCATTTTTCATATTAATTACTAATTTTATTATATTAAATCCCGATAAAAAACCATTTTCCCGTATATATTTAACTCCTACATGTTAATTAACCCTACACCCTAGTTTAATTATAAACTATGATTCTCACTTAAACCTTGACCAAAACCTTTGACAAGTCGATCTGTGATCAAAGTTAATAAATCCCCATTTAAATCCTTCGTTAATTACGCTGATGGCCTAAACAAACCTTAAAGCCATCATTAACCCTGAAACTATCATAATTAAGTGCCCGTCGGGCCCCCCACTAGCCTCCGTGCAGTTTCCCCGCCCGATCGCCGTGCAATCGCCTCCCTCGTCATCCGATGACCCTCATCCATATCAGACCAACCCGATGTCCGTCCTTTACTCGCTCGATAAAGTGGTTTCTTCCCCAACCTCCGATGCTACGTGTCAGCCGATGAATGGAATCGGGCGGCTCCTCCCAAATACCACCAAGCACCCAAAAGAAGTGTGAAATAAACTATTCACCACCCTCCCGCTACATGACAAAGGAATCACTATTCACTCGTACCCGCCAAAAATAACTTTTCGCGTATAAAGCCAAAAAGCCCCAATTTGTTTGTTTTCGTGGAAATTTTCAACTGTAAACTTTTGTACGCATGCACGCCACCTACAAATGTCGAAGCCATCAACCCATGTACAATTGCACTCCAAAGAAGCCGCAGACCACCTAGTTAGCTTTCCAGCCTACACATAACCCCTTCGATCATTTGCAATCGCCAGTCACCTTGCTCAAAACCATTTCACCTCAATTCCAGGTATTTAAACCAATATTCACCAAAAATACCCTGTCAATTTCAAAGAAACCAGTTACTAAGTGTTCTTAGTTAATTAAAGAAACTCAAGAACTCAAGCCTACTCTGTGTTGAACACCATTGCCCTAAAACACTGCAAATTACCTCCCCCATACTCAAATCCACAAGAACTGAGAATGGTTGCCCCAATTGCCATGGATGTGAGACCTATCACTACACCCCATCTAGACTTGGACCACCTTCTCTTAACCGACAAATATTTCCAAATAAAGGACACCTCTGTCCAAGAATCCTCGTTCAAAGTACACTTCCTAAGTAGGGATAATTACTTGAACCATGCAGATGAAATTGGTCTTTGGGATTCCAATTTGCCTAAATATCACTTCCCTCAAGTCCACATTTTCCCAAAAATTGTGCATTACTATCATGCCAATTATATTCCAATTCAAAGAGAAGTCATGTCTCCTAACCAGACTATACTTTTCACTATCACTGCACAATCCATAAATGATATGTTACAAGTCTAGCCTGGCCAAAACTTGACTCCTCTTTCAATTGGAGCCTTATTAGACCAGTTCCCTAAGCTTACTACTACAAAATTGGTAGAGATGTTCCTAACTTTCATAAGAGAAGAAAAACACATCCCAAAGGATCCTCCTCCTTAGGTAGGTACCATTTTTTCCTCATGAGGAAGAAATATTGTGGCAATGATATCTAGTGTCCTAGGTTATACCACCAGTGAATATATTGATGATATTATCCTATCTTTCATGTCCATCTACACTCTAGGGTAGCCTCCTACTGTTATCTATGACTATGCCCAGTTTATAGCTGATAGGATGCATGACTAATTTCTCAGATTGAATAATGAGAGAGTTTTCAAATACTCCTCTGTCTTGTATCACCTTTTTCTATATTACTAGTGAGAGAAGTTTCCATTCACCCTTCAGAAGCTTGACACAAAGGGTTAGCCCAAATCAATCATTTTCTGGACTCCATTAATCCATAAATATTAGTCCCATATTCATATGCTGACTTCATTGACCTATTTGTACATCCATTCATGATAATGCTAATAGGAAGCCCTCCTCCAAGAATTAGTTCAGACATTAAAAGATTCCTTCAATTGTCAAAGCAGACCAAGGTGGGTGATTGGTACTTCTACCAAACCATACCGAGATCAAAATTTATGGTTGCATGGTGGAAACGTACAAGCTTCCAAGATACCTTCCAATGAGGTTATTTGCTTTACAATACTATAGGTAGATTGTCAATGCAGATGTGACAAACTTTTTCAATGCCAAGAAGAAGGCCAATTTCAAAACAAAATACCAACTAGGCCCCTTCATATGTAACTCTAGGAAAGTAGGCCATGAAGCAGAGGTTATATTACAAAGCATGAAATTCCAGAGGAGTTTTGTTTGGAGATATGACCCTTTGGAATTCATATCCAAGAAGAGGCAAAAGGTCAAGCTAGGGCCTTTCATTCACCATCCCATAGCTGAGATTGAAGCCTATGCCAACCAATCAGAATGGGTGGAAGGAACCTTAGTTGATCAAGATAGCACCAGGGTAGACATAGAGAATTCTTTAATTAATCTGGAAACACAACTTGATGAGGGTTCTTTCCTACAGGTGCCAGAACAACCAAGTAGGCCAAAACAATCCGAAGAACCAGAGACTACTTCAGGTACCCATCCAGTCATTCAAACTCCTCAGAATGAGGAGAAGATCCCAAAAAGAAATAGAGAATGGGCTTCCACTTCAGAAATGCCCACCTCTAATTTGTAGCAAGAATCAAGCAAGAGGCAAAAGCCCAACCCAGCCTCTGAGCAAGAACTTACTGAAAACTCAGTTGAAGTCACCAACATAGATGTTGATGTTAATGGAAAACCACTAGAAGGAGGAGTACCACCTTTATATATCAGCCTTAGCATTCGTGATAAAATCTTACACAATGAAATGTTAGATTCTGGGGCCTCACACAATTTATTGCCCAAATCAGTCATGGAAAAGTTAAACTTATACATTACAAGGCTTTACAAGGACCTATTCTTATTTGACTCAAGTCAAGTAAAGTGTCTAGGGTTAATCAAATACCTGTGTGTTACCTTAGTACAATATCCTGCTAAAATCATTATCATGGATATAGTAGTCGCTGACATCCCACCCAAATATGGCATGCTTCTATCTAGATCATGGGGAACCAAACTCCAAGGGTCTTTACAACTTGACATGTCATATGCGACAATCTTTGTTTTTGGACAACCTAAAAAGTTGTACCGAGAAACTTTAATGAAATATGTGGTAAGTAGCCAAGATCGGCCTCAAAACTTTCCTATCTACTCCAAGCATTCAAACATATATTCTTTTATTTTGTATAATGCTGAACAAACACAAAAAACTATTGCAAATAGTATTTTTACATAACCAAAATAAATTGCAGTTACAACTAAAAATGAAACTGTCCAAACTCAAGAGCTTTCCAATAAACAAGATGATTAAAATACAACAAACAATGAAAATTTTGTTCCCCTAGATAATGAAAATTATCAACATGAGATATTATGGCATCTTGAATTCGATGGGTCAATGAATAAGTTAGGAGCAGGAGCAGGAGTGTGGATATACAATTTGGAGAATGATCACTCAGAGGGCCATGCTTACAGACTGAATTTTAAATGCACTAATAACATGGCTGAGTATGAAGCCCTAATCTTCGGTCTTAAACTAGTTAGGAATTTAGGAGCCAAAATAGCTTCTATCATGGGAGACTCTGAGTTAGTTATAAAACAAATTAATGTTGTGTATATGACAAAACACCCTATATTAAGTTTTTATAGAGGTACAATTGTAGAAATAATGAATAATTTCCTGGAAACTAAGCTTACAATCATCCCAAGGAAACATAATATGCAAGCTCATAGTTTAGCAATGTTTGCCAACACTTGTAAGTTACCATTTCAAACTAACCATCAGTATACTATTGAGGTTAGGCACAGACCTTCTATCCGAGATAACTTGAAAAATTGGAAAGTATTTGCTAATGACAAACAGATAAACAATCTTTTAACCTTAGAAGAAGAATTTGTAAATAGCAATATAGATACTAACATAACAATAGATCTAGACTTTAAAAATGAAATAGAAATTAATGAAATAGAACGTGCAGAGATAGATAGATTCCATCCCACTAAATTTACAAGATCAGATGTAGATAACCTAAAGTAAATTGAGATTGATGAGATAATTAATGAAGACACTGAAGTCATTAATCTCAAAGACAACTTTTTGCCTAAAGGGTTAACCCCTTTGGAAGACTTGTTCAACTCAAATGATGTTCCTATAAAATAAAAAATGGAACCCCTAAAATCTGATATAGAGGAGTGTAATATTGGGACTAAAGAAAATCCAAAATTAATCAAACTTTCAAAGTCATTACCTCCAATTGAAAAAGTGAAATACATTGAATTATTAAAAGAATTCCAAGATGTCTTTTCTTGGAGTTATGAGGACCTCAAGTCCTATGACACTAGCATCATACAACACACCATCCCCATAAAAGAAAACCAGAAACCTTTCAGACAAAAACTGAGGACTAATCCCATCCTATTACCTTCTATTGAAAAGGAAATCTAGAGAATGTATGATGCCAAGATAATAGCACCAATCAGATTTTCTGATTGGGTTTCGAATTTGGTGCCAACAAGGAAGAAAACTGGCGAGATCAGACTTTGTGTTGATCTCAAAAATATTAATAAAGTTTCACTTCAAGACAATTACCCTCTCCCTAAAATGGATCATATCTTAGAAAGGGTAGTTGGGTCAACCAAAATCTCATTATTGGAGGGGTTTTCTGGTTACAATCATATCTTAGTTCACCCTGATGACCAAGTCAAAACTGCCTTTACTACTCCTTGGGGCACATTCATGTATGTGAAGATGCCTTTTGGATTAATGAATGCAGGAGCCACTTTCCAAAGGGTTATGGACATAGCTTTTGCCAAGGAAAATCATGACTTCCTGCTAATATATTTAGATGAAATCATTGTATTCTCAAAGTCTGATAAGCAACACTTAGATCACCTAAGCAAGGTTTTCATTAAATGCAAGAAGTATGGAATTTATTTGAACCCCAAGAGATATTTGTTTAGGTTAGAAGAGGTAAAGTTATTAGGTCATATAATCTCAAAAGATGGTATCCAAATAGATCCTGCAAGAATAGAAGCCATCTTACAGATACAACATCCTAGGAACCTTAGGGAATTACAAGCCTTTTTGAGGAAAATTAACTTTCTTAGGAGATTTATTTCTAATCTAGCATAATTAATTAGATCACTGAACAATATGTTGAAAAAAGATTCGACCATAAAATGGATTGTTGAGGCCAAGAAATCCTTTGAAGACATTAAGCTAGCCTTAACTAAAACACCAGTTCTGATCAGTCCAAAATTTGATAGAAATTTCATTCTTTTTTCCTTTGCTTCGGAGCATACAATTGATGCAGCCCTACTGAAGAAAAATGATCAGGGTTATGAACAACCTATTGCCTTTTTTAGAAAAACCCTAAGGGATGCCCCTTTAAAATACAACATAATGGAAAAACAAGCCTTTGCTTTGGTCAAAGCTATCAAGGATTTCAAGGTTTACATTTTATATTCTCATATAGTAGCCTATGTCCCTAACTCAGTAGTCAAGGAAATCCTAAATCAGGAAGGTCCAGATGGAAAGAGAGGGAAGTGGATCGCTACTATTTTGGAATATGACTTGGAAATCAAACCAACAAAGTTAATCAAAGGCCAAGGTTTAGCCAAGCTCATGGCTGAATCGAACTATCAGGCCTTAGATATAAATTTTATTGTAGAAATGGATAATGAAGAGGAGATGGCGACTCCACCAACAAGCCAAGACTTTATTGATCACCATGGTATGCGGATATCATATATGTTTTACTAAATTTACAAGTTCCTCCTAATTATCTAGGACCAAAAGCAGGTTTTTAAAAATGAAATCCTTAAAATTTTTCATAGTAGATAATGCTTTGTTTTGGAGGAATCGTGAAGGTATTCTTCTCAACTGTTTATTGAAAGAAGAATATGACAAAGTGTTACAAGAATTTCATGCAGGTGACTATGGAGGACATCTTTACTAGAAAACCATTGCTAATAAAATTCTCAGAGACAGTTTCTATTGGCCTACTTTGTTTTCTAATGTGAAGAAATATGTCACCTCCTGTCATAAATGTCAAATCTTTGAAGGAAAGAAAAAGCTTCTACCTTTACCCCTAAAACCAATCTCTGCTAAAGCACCTTTTCAATAATGGGGTTTAGACTTCATTGGTGAAATCCATCCACCTTCCTTTGCCCAACACAAATTGATCCTCACTGCCACATATTATTTCACGAAATGGATAGAGGCCATACCTTCAAGGCAAGCCACTGACATTGTTATCATAACCTTCCTTGAGGCCAACATCCTATCAAGATTTGGATGCCCAACCAAGATCATCACTAATAATGCAGCAGCTTTCAAATCTAGAAGAATGATAGATTTCTGTAATAAGTATCATATAACCCTAGGCCATTCCATAGCTTATTACCCTCAAGGAAATGGACTAGCTGAATCCTCAAACAAAATTTTGGTAAATATCATCAAAATGTTGTTATAAGATAACAACAAAACATGGAATTAAAAGCTAGTAAATGCCTTGTGGGAAGACAAGCTAACCACAAAGAAATCAATTGGTACTTCTCCCTACCAATTAGTTTATGGAATGGAAGTTGTTTTTCCATCTTCCTTGGGAACACCAGTGATGAAGCTGCTCCAAGAGTTGCAGATTGAACCAAATGACATCCAAAGAAGAATCAACTAAACAATTCATTTACAACAAACCAGGGAAGAAGTGTACATCAGATCGCAGGTTGTGTAGGAAAGGATCAAGAAAATTTTTGATAAAAGGACCAAGGCTGAGAATTTCTACCTTGGGGACAAAGTCCTAAAATGGGACTCAAGGAGAGAAGATAAAGGTAAACATGGTAAATTTGATTTCCTATGGAAAGGCCCATATGTCATTTATGCTTTCAGGGGTAACAATGCTTTCTTCCTAAGAGAAATGGATGGTACAGAAGCAGAAGGTGGACCAGTGAATGGTTGAATGCTCAAACACTATATTGAAACTGACTACTAATTTCACTTATCATTTGTACATACTTTATTTTCAAAAAGTCTAGAGTTGATTTGATGGTGATTTTTGAAGTTGAAGCCCAGAGAGAAGGCCCTAAGCTTTAAAGGTTTTACTTTCATAATTAGTAATAATGCAAAAACATAAAGGAGAAATGTTTCTAGAAATTCCCACTGTAGATCACCTGGTAATGCAATGTACTAAAGCAAAATACTTGATCTACTTCTACAAACAATTTAGCGGAAGCTTAATCGAACATGAGCAACATCAAGCATGAATAGATATAACTGAGAATGAGAAGTAATCAACCATAACACAGAAGATATATCACTGGGGAAAGCACTAGCCTAAAACCCCAACTCTGTATTATCATACAAGTGGAAATCTTGTTCAAGTTACAAAAAGAATCAGCTCTCAAGCTATCCTGCTCTCTCTGCACTCAAACAATACAGCTCACAGACTCAATAGACATAGAATATATCTTCCTCAAGCCCTCCAAGCCTCCTATTTCCTTGCACAATTTTGATTGGGGTCCAATGATATCACATGTGTGAATTGGCCTTATCACACTCACTGTAACCTCAGGTCCAACTGTGCAATGCATAACGAATGATATTCCTTCTGCATGCAAGGGATATTCACCAAGGATTATCCTAACAATTGATAGTACATTGTCCCTCCATCTGATCTCAACTAGGTCTCTGACTGAACTGACATGCATGAGTTATCCATGAGTGAATACTCATATATCTAAAATACAGTAGTTACATGCATGCAAGCATTAACTAACTAAACTCTCATTAATTTAACAAACTATTAAATTAATCTAATTGGCCTTGACTAAGTTAAAATAAGTCAACTGATTACAACTCATCCTTATCTCTTTAACTAAAGGTTAAATTCCTCAATTAATGGAGAAGTTGTTGCATGTCCCCACATAGACTTCAAGTTTGATTTTCCTTAACTAATTAACTCAAGCTGAATTAATTAATTAATTTCCAAATTGTTGTTGATATCAAATTCGAATTTTACTTCCTATGTTTAGTCCAGGGACTAACTAAAATAAGAAGGGATCCCGAAATGCTATTTTTAGAAAAATTATTTTTAGCACTTTCACTTTTCACCCATTGTTGCTAAGTTCACCAATGGCTAAACTGCTATTTATAGCCTGGCTATTTATAGCAGTGCTATTTTTAGCATTTTCTATTTTTAGCATTTCTTGCTGCAAATCTCAACACTCCCTCTCAACAAGAAAGGGATTATCAGTAACCCCGATCCTGTCTCTATCAAACTCAAACTTGCATTTTTACAATGCCTTAGTCAAAATATTAGCATCTTGCTCCTCGATCGAAACATACTGCAACATCATGATCCTCTTGACCACACGGTCCCATAGATGATGGTAACAGATATCTATATGCTTGGACCTGTCATGAAACATTGGATTCTCAAATAGTTTTATGCAACTTTGATTATCGCAGTATATCACTGTAGGATCCATCATCTGACCAAAAAATCCCACTAGAATCTTCCACATCCAAATGGCCTCACATGTTGCCTGACTTGCAACCATGTATTCAGCCTCTGCTGAGATAACTGCAACTGATCTCTGTTTCCTGCTATACCAAGAAACTTCAGTTGAACCAAGGTTGAAGATTCCTCCATGAGTGCTCTTCTGGTCTGATGGAATACCTACCCAATCCACATCCGTGAAGCCTTGCAGCTTCACTCCCTCTATCTATATGTACCATAATCTATATTGTGTAGTGCCTCTGAGATATCTCAGCACATCCTTCGCTACCTTCCAAAACAACTTGGTAAGCTGAACCATAGCTTGAATCAGTTGGTTCACCGCAAATCATAAGTCAAGTAGTGTGTTCACCAGATGCATGAGTGAACCAACCAGCTTCCGATAAATAGTAACAGCTACTACCTCACCTGAAGTAGCATCCTCCTTCCTCCAGTTCCTAGCTAAAGGATTCTGCATGGGCTTGCACTTCTCCATGTGAAATCGCCTGAGTATCTCATTGGCATACTTTCCTTGAGACACAAATACTTCCCCATCTTTCTACCACACTTCCATGCCTAGAAATTAGTGCATGAGGCCCATGTCCTTTATCTCGAACTCTCTTGCAAGGCCCTCCTTGCAAGACTGTATCAGCTGCTCATCACTTGTCACAATCAGATCATCGACATAAAGTACAATAATCAAGGGATTACCATCTACCATGATGTGGTATAGGTTCTCATCTGCTTCACTCTTGGTAAAGCCCAAACTGGTGAAATAGTTGTTGATCCTGGTATACCAAGCACGGGGTGCTTGCTTTAGCCCATATAGTGCTCGCTTGAGTTGGTAGACATGCAACTCACAATCGAAGGTCTCAAATCTTTCAGGCTACTCAATGTATACCTCTTCCTCAATCTTCCCATTGAGGAATGTCGTCTTCACATCCATCTGATGGATCTTCCAACCCACCTGAGCTGATAGAGCTAGCATCGATCTGATAGATAAGTACCTTGATATGGGAGCAAAGGTCTCATCGTAGTCGATCCCCTCAGCCTATGAGAAACCTCGGGCAACAAACCTTACCTTGTGTTTCTCAACATTGCCATCAGCTGCCTGCTTTACTTTGTAAAGCCATCGGGAACTAACCACTAACTTGTCCGCGGGTCTAGGGACAACATCCCACACACTGTTCCACATGATAGAATCATACTCTTCTACCATTGCACCAACCTAGACTGATTGTTGCACTGCCTCCTGAAAAGAAGAAGGTTCGGTCGCTACACACTCCCCACCCAAGGCCATGTAGCCATTGTATCTCTCAAGAGATCTCCTCTATCTACACTGAGAGGATGACGGCCCCACATTCTCTCTCGCATCCTACATCAATCTGTCAGCTTCCCGTGAGCGTTTATGCCCGTCTCTGGAAGACTCTCCAGGAGTGGTGGTCTCCACTACTGGATCCTTTGCATGTGGATGATCCACATCATCAAGAGGCTCCTCCTCCTTTGGAACTAAAATTTCCTCATCGCCATGCAACTTGAGCTCCCTCTCAAGTGACACTTGCATGGCCCTTTCCTCGTCGAAATTTAGATCCTTGTGCACTATGGTCCTCTAACTGGCAAGAAGAAACACACGATAGTTGTGGGGTGTATCTGTGTACCCCACAAGTATCCCCAACTCATTTGTTGGGTCTGGCTTCTTTCAAGCATATTTGGTCACATGACAGAAAACTGGTGATCCAAAGATGCGGAAGTGACTCACATCTGGTCGCTTCCCCGAAAAATCCCCCATAGGTGTCTTCATCCCCAAAACACAATGAGGACTTCTGTTCTAAATATACATTATTTTATTGCATGCCTCAGCCTATAGATGAAGTGGTAGGCCTTGGTCATGCAACATCGCTCGAGTTGCTCCCACAATAGATTTTTTCTTCCTTTCGGCCACCCCATTCTGTTGTGGGTTATGAGGTGTCATTAGTTCCCATTTAATTCCTTCTACAGCACAGAAGTCTTTAAATTGCTGGGAAACATACTCTCCACCATTGTCGCTACGCAAGGCTTTTATTTTCTTCCCGTATTCTTTCTTTGCCGAGGCTTTAAACTCACAAAACCTCAAGAAGGTTTGATCCTTATTTTGCATAAAGTAGATCCAACATCTACGAGAAAAATCATCAATAAAATAACATACTACCTTTGCTTAGCGGTGGAGGTTGTAGAGAATGGTCCACATATATCTGAGTGAACTCACTCCAGGATTTCTCCAGCTCTACTATCCCGATCCTGAAAGGAAGCTTTTGCATACTTACCTAGGGTGCATCCTTTGCATGTATCTGTTTGCTCCAGTTTTCCCTTGGGTAAGCCAGTAGAAATTTGCTACATGATCTTCAAGGCCCTGTGATGCAAGTGGCCTAGTCTTCTATGCCATAGCTCGCCAACATCTTGGCTTTGCACCACCTCTGCTTTGGAACTCAGTGCAGCACAGTCATCTACCTCCAACTTGTAGAGATTCTTTACTCGAATCCCAATTCTCTTGGTCTCTCTGGTGCCGATATGCCTTAGGAACACTTTTCCTTTACTAAAGACTACGTCATAGCCTTTATCTTCTATCCTAGCAACAGACACAAGATTCGTTTTCAACCCTGGTACATACTTAACAATAGATAGGGTGAGAGGAGCACCATGCTCCCTCTAAAACACAAATGTACCTTCACCTGAGACACAGTATTTTCCATCATCGTCCATATCGATCTGCATCTAGAGATCCTTCTCCTCCAATATACTGAAAATATTCTTATCACCCAACATGTGGAAAGAAGCTCTACTATCCAGGTACCAAACATATCCCACCATGGATGAAACCATGCATGTGATAAGCGCGAAATCCAGCTGAAATTGTGAAGCTAGTGTTGTGTGTGGAGCATGATTGTTCAGAGGTATTTGTTTCAGTCGGATGTATACACCAGGAATTTTTGTACACCCCTCCATGCAGGGGGGTGTGGGGGGGACTTGTCCCCCCCGCGGGGGTCCAGGGGGGCCCATCACCCCCGGCTGGGGGGTCCGGGGGCCAGTGGTCTCTCGATGGGGGCTCAGGGGCAGTGCCCCCGAAGCCAAAAATAAATGTAAAATTGCCTTGTAAAAGTATAGTAATTTCTAGTCAATCTGGGCCATTCATTAGGCGAATGATCTGACGGTAGAATTTATGTTTGTTTAGGGTTTTTTGCGCTAGAAGGCAACCCCTCTCTTTGTATGAGGGTATTGTATTTGAGGTTGTGTGATAGATGTGTATTATGTGTGTGAGCGAGAAATAGAGAGGTGAGACTCTGAGAGAAAACAAAGGATATTACAGTGGATTTGTTGTAGGTTGTGTCTCTTAATTTTGCTGGATAATAGAAATGAAGGACTGGTTGTTTGGGGTGGACGTAGCCCAAACTAGGTGAACCATGTATATCTGTGTCTCCCTTGTTTTGTGCGTTTTCTGTGTTTATATTTCTGCAATATTTTATGTGTTCCATTGCTCCATAATATATAATTTTCTAACAGCTAGTGCATCACCATCAGATCCCTTTAAGGAACCCTTCTTGGATTTCTTCTATGGACAATTCATAGCATAATGGCCCACTTCATGATAGTGAAAGCATCGCACCTTCAACTTTTCAACCTTCTTTCCACCATGAGAAGATTTGGATTGGTATGCCTTCCCTTTCCCTTTCTTTGCTTTACTCGCTAAAGCTAGATTTTCTTCATCATCTTGTTTTGATGAAGATCCATCACTGGTGCTCTTCCTTATCTCCTCCTGCATTAGGTCCGACCAAATTCATTCCCAATCAGCAGTTTCTCTCTTCCATTAACTAAGTCCTGGTAGCAATGCCAGCTCTTAGGAAGACTGAGGAGTTATAGACTCACCATGTCATCATCATCAGTCATGACCCCTACACTTGCAAGCTTATCCCTGCAGGTGGTGAGCTTGTTCAGGAATGTAGAGATTATGTCACCCTTTTCGCACTTGATCTTGCGAAGTCTATCCTTCAGCGCCAGTGTCCTATGATCGTTTCTATTCTAATAAAGACCTTTCAATGTTTTCCACATCGAAAATGGAATCTCCTTCCCATGGAGGATCAAGACAATGTGATCTTGAACTCCCTTCAGGAGGATTCTCCTTGCTCTAGCCACACACTTTTTCCATTCGCCACTTGAGTAGCATCAGTTGGCTTTTGGACTTCTTGATCAATGAATTCCTTAAGACCGTTATCTTCCAATACTGCCTCCATGTGATCCTTCCAGGCTATATAATTCGAACTGCCATCAGAGCATATTTGATTCTTAAACCACTGAGTGCGATCAGTGAAATAGATGTGATAAGAACTCAATTCAATATTCGAAATCAAAACTTCATACTTCTCCTACTTGTTTATTGTTCTTCCTTGATCACCTTTGCTCTGATACCATGTAGAAATCCCCACTGTAGATCACCTGGTAATCAATGTACTAAAGCAAAACACTTGATCTACTTCTACAAACAATTTAGCGGAAGCTAAATTGAACATGAGCAACATCAAGCATGAATAGATATAACTGAGAATGAGAAGTAATCAACCATAACACAGAAGATATATCACTAGGGAAAGCACCAGACTAAAACCCTAACTTTGTATTATCATACAAGTGGAAATCTTGTTCAAGTTACAAAAAGAATCAGCTCTCAAGCTATCCTTCTCTCTCTGCACTCAAACAATACAGCTCACAGACTCAATAGACATAGAATATATCTTCCTCGAGCCCTCCAAGCCTCCTATTTCCTTGTGCAGTTTTGATTGGGGTCCAATGATAGCACATGTGTGAATTGGCCTCATCACACTCACTATAACCTCAAGTCCAACTACACAATCCATAAGGAATAATATTCCTTCTGCATGCAAGGTATATTCACCAAGGAATATCCTAGCAACTGATAATACACTGTCCCTCCATCTGATCTCAACTGGGTCTCTGACTGAACTAACATGCATGAGTTATCCATAAGTGAATACTCAGTTATCTGAAATACAGTAGTTACATGCATGCAAGCATTAACTAACTGAACTCTCATTAATTTAACAAACTGTTAAATTAATCTAACTAGACTTGACTAAGTTAAACTAAGTCAACTGATTACAACTCAATATTACAACTCATCCTTATCTCTTTAACTGAAGGTTAAATTCCTCAATTAACGGAGAAACTGTTGCAAGTCTCCACATAAACTTCAAGTTTGATTATCCTTAACTAATTAACTCAAGATGAATTAATTAATTAATTTCCAAACTGCTGTTGATATCAAATTCAAATTTTACTTCCTATGTTTAGTCCAGGGGCTGACTAAAATAAGAAGGGATCCCGAAATGCTATTTTTAGAAAAGCTATTTTTAGCACTTTCACTTTTCACCCATTTTTGCTAAGATCACCAATGGCTTAACTATTATTTATAGCCCGGCTATTTATAGCCCGGCTATTTATAGCAGTGTTATTTTTAGCATTTTCTATTTTTAGCATTTCTTGTTGCAAATCTCGACAATGTGGCAGGGTAATATCACAGAAATTCAGAAGGCTACTGGTCTACAAAGTTCTTGAAATTTCACCAGGAAATGCCATCCCCAAGTGGAGCCACTATTAGGTTCCTCTACCAATAGGAATCATAATTTTGAATGACTTAGATTAAACCTTGTATATTGTACATACCTTTGCTTTTTGCAAATGTTTTCCATATTCAAAAAATTAAAAAATATGTAAAGAGGGTATGTCCTAAAAGAATAATCAAAGGACAAAAAGAACAAAAAGGTCAAAAAAATATGAAAAATATGAACCCCAAGAAAAGAAAAAGACCATGAAAGTGAGCAAGTCAAAATGCCACTCCTATTTATTTTTATTTATAATAAATGATTGTGTGCAGCTTGTGATCCTTGCCACAATCCATGAGAGTCAAAATGTTTAAACTTGCCTATTGCATGTTTTCAATTTTATGTCTATAGATAGATAATAAAGTCTTACCAAACAGTGTAAACTTGGCAAATAATTAGATAGGTAGAGTAAATAAAGGAGCTCAACTGTTTAATCTGAGCCCTTGGATGTTATAAGGTTAAATGTAGATAGTTTTCTATTGTAAAGAAAAGAAAAATATTGATGAGGGTTCTCTAGCTTAAATGCACCCTAATAAAGTGAAGAAAAAATGGTAGGAAAAGTAGATGGGTAAGTAGGAGAAAGGTTGCAGAAGTATGATGATTGATTAGACAAAAAGTATATTTATCTTTTTTTCATTATAAATTCCATAAATGAATGGATGATCAAGTATGCGAATTGGATTTCAAAGTCAAATAATTAACTTCCCCCATTCATTTCACCTTTTACTTAACTAATTTTCCATAATAAAGGTCAAAGTACTTAAAAACCTTTAAGTCAAAGAGGCTCAGAGCATTTCTCTGATTTTTGGAGGGACCGGACCCTCAGCTCAATGATTTAAGGATATCAAGTACTATATTCTCCCCATAAAAATTCATCCTCCCTTCAGTTCATTCATTTTCCTAAATAATGTTCCTTTCCTAAGGATAAAACACTTTTTCCTAAGAAAAACATTCCCCCCCCCACACCATATAAAGCACTTTTATATCAAAAACCCACCAAAACGCATTACCCTAAGTATTAATGTTAATATGTGAAAAGCATCTAATTCACAAAAAAGCATTTACTCAGTGTATTTTTTCCCTTTTCCACCCATTTTTTATTAATTACTAATTTTATTGTATTAAATCCCGATAAAAAACCATTTTCCCGTATATATTTAACTCCTACATGTTAATTAACCCTACACCCTAGTTTAATTATAAACTATGATTCTCACCTAAACCCCAACCAAAACCTTTAACTGGTCAATCTACGATCAAACTTAATAAAGCCCCATTTGTATCCTTTGTTAATTACCCCAATGGCCTAAACAAACCTTAAAGCCATCATTAACCCTAAAACCGTCGTAATTAAGTGCTCGTTGGGGCCCCCACTAGCCTCAGTGCAGCTTCCCCGCCCAATCACCGTGCGATCTCCTCCCTCCTCATCTGACGACCCTCTTCCATATTCGGCCGACCCGACATCCATCCTTTACCCACCCGATAAAGTGGTTTCTTCCCTAGCCTCCGATGCTACCTGTCAACTGATGAATGGAATCGCGCGGCCCTCCCAAATACCACTGAGCACCCTCCCGCTACATGACAAAGGAATCACTATTCACCCTGTACCTGCCAAAACTAAATTTTCTCGCATAAAGCCAAAAAGCTTGTTTTCACTGAAATTTTCAACTATAAACCTTTGTACGCATGCACACCACCTGCGAACGTCGAAGTCGTCAACCCACATACAATTGCACTCCAAAGATGCCGCAAACCACTCAATCAGCTTTCCAACCTACACAGTGCCCCTTCAATCATTTTTAGTCGACAGCGGCTCTGTTCAGAACCATTTCACCTCAGTTCCAGGTATCTAAACCAGTATTCACCAAAAATGCCTTGTCAATTTCAAAGAAACCAGTTACTGGTTGTTCTTAGTTAAAGTTAAAAATTAATTAAAGAAACTCAAGAACTCAAGAGATTATCCTATATTTCATGTCCATCTACACTCTAGGGCAGCCTCCTGCTGTTATATATGACTATGCCCAGTTTATAGCTGATAGGATGCATGACCAGTTCCTCAGATTGAATAATGAGAAAGTTTTTAAATACTCCTCTGTCTTGTATCACATTTTTCTATATTACCAGTTAGATAAGTTTCATTTCACTCTTCATAATCTTGACACAAAGGGTCGGCCCAGATCAGTCATTTTCTGGACTCCATTAATCCATAAATATCAGTCCCCATATTCATATGTTGACTTCATTCACCTATTTGTACATCCAATCATGACAATGCTAACAGGAAGCCCTCCTACAAGAATTAGTTCATACATTAAAAGAGTCCTTCAATTGTCAAAGTAGACCATGGTGGGCGATTGGTACTTGTACCAAAACCATACCAAGATCAGAATTTATGGTTGCATGCTGGCACCATACAAGCTTCCAAGATACCTCCCAATGAGGTTATTTTCTTTAGAATACTACAGGCAGATTATCAATGCAGATGAGACAAACTTTGTCAATGCCAAGAAGAAGGCCAATTTCAAAATAAAAGACCAACTAGGCCCCTTCATATGTAACTCTAGGGAAGCAGGCCATGAAGCAGAGGCTATATTACAAAGCATGAAATTCCAAAGGAGTTTTGTTTGGAGATATGACCCTTTGGAATTCATATCCAAGAAGAGGCAAAAGGTCAAGCTAGGGCCTTTCATTCACCATCCCATACCTGAGATTGAAGCCTATGCCAACCAATCAGAATGGGTGGAAGGAACCTTAGTTGATCAAGACAGCACCAGGATAGACATAGAGAATGCTCTAATTGATATGGAAAAACAACTTGATGAGGGTTCTTTCCTGCAAGTGCCAGAACAGTCAAGCAGGCCAGAGTAGTCAGACAGGCTAGAACAATCAGAAGAACCATATACTATTTTAGGTACCCATCCAATCATGCAAACTCCTCAGAATGAGGAGAAGATCCCAAAAAGAAACAGAGAAGGGACTTCCAATTCAGGAATGCCCACCTCTGATTTGAACCCAGAATCAAGCAAAAGGCTAAAGCCCAACCCAACCTTCTGAGAAAGAACTTACTGAAAACTCAGTTGAAGTCACCAACACAGGTGTTGAAATAAGTAGACCCATCACTCCATCTGGAAGTATGAAAGAGCCTTCCACATCACAAACACAGATGTTGGTAAGGCAGCACACTGTTGAAGTATCTTCCTTCAGAATGCATGCAAACAAAGATCAAGATATTAAGGAAAGGTACAAAGAGATCAAAGCCATAAATGAGAGGCTTAAGGCCCAGACATATGCCCAGTACCTAAAAATGACCCCTACAAATCAAACAAGGCTAATGTTAGCCTTTGATATCCAAGAGGGGAAATTGCAGATGACCTTCATCAAGCCTACCACTCAACAGCCAAAAGCAGCATCAGAATTCAAGAAGGTAGATTTTGAAATACTGGCAAGGGATATTCATCCCATTGACCAGATTGAACTACACAAACAAGAAGGGAGATGATATACTCCACACTAACAGCAAAGGCCATAGCTGCCCACAAATTACAGAACTCCTTAAATAATATGTCAGCACAGTTTGAATTGGAAAATGCCTCCTTCCAGACCAAAGATACAAGAATCAAGTCCTTAGAAGGCTTAGTAATTTAATTGGGACATGATCCCAAGGATGTAAAAGCTACAGAGCAGCTGATTAAGAAGAAAAATGATGATATTGCTGCACTTAAGAAGCAGCTAAAGATACCCCAGCTACATCACCCACAGACAATGGAAGTCCTAGAAGCACAGCAAGGACATGAAGAGCTCATGGACTTGGTCCTGAAGCTAAATGATCAACTCAAGGAGACAGAGAAGGAGTTGGACACTTTAATTCAGTCGAAGCAAAGTGACTTGGCCACAACTTCTAGAACTGTCATCCCTACAGTATCTACAGTAGTTCCTTCTACACTGGCAGCATCATTGGCACCCACAGCTCCACCTGCCACAGCATTGCCAGTAATGACAGAGCCTACTACAACAGTAGGTGCACCAATAGACAAAGTAGCAGAACTTGTGAAAGCCATGGAAGATATGTCTATCCAGGCTACAGAGTTGAAAAGGTTAAAGGAGAAGGTGGCAATTTTGGAAACTGACTACAAACTTGCCCAACTCAAGTAGAAAGAAGAAACATGGAAGGCCCAGAGAATGGGTGAGAGAGTCAAGGTCCTGGAGAAGGATTTGACACTGCAAAAACCACTTGGACAAACCAAAGAGATGATGTGGGCCTATGTCATTGACTCTTTCAATGATATTTGGCCATCAATCCAAGTAATCTTTGAGCAGACAGAATTAGTAAAAATAGTTGTTGAAGTTATCTAGAGAGTAAAGGAAGAATTGGGGGATAAACCTGAGGATGGAAATCGACTCATCCACTTCATGAACAACAAGAACAGATATGAGCTCAAGGAGCTTAACATCGAAGATAGGACTGAGGCCATTCTAGAGATTAGGAAGGTTCTTTCCAAAAGGAACCTTATGCTCAACTTAGAAGAGAAGTGCCATAATATGTAGGTAGCTATTGATAGGTTCATGGCTAAGTTTCAGATTTTGAGGGAGAATGGTCTTCCCAATCCTTTGGTCATCAATGATAAACTCATGACATAGCTGGACTATGGTGATAGACTGAGAAAATTGGCTAAGGAACAAGCCAGTTCATCATCCATTAAATCCCTGCCAATAGGAAAAGTGTTATATGACACATTGGAGAATTTGTTTTTTCTAAAGCATGAGGTGAAACATTTGTTCCTCACCAAGCCAAATTTTTCAAGGCATACTGAAGCTGATGAAATCTACCGTAGAATGGTAAATGTAAAATTACCTGATGCAAAATGGTGGGAAAAAATGACAGATTTACTGTGATAAATTTACATCAGAAAGTTATTGCACAGTAAAAATGAAGGAAGCCATGTAAAACAAGTAAAAATAGGGCAGCAGGGTCAAAGAGTATCAGAATTAAAGAGTATCAGGTGAAAGATGAAAGTAAAGAAGATTCCAGTGTAGAAATGCCACAAATATCAGCCAGCTTAAAGGGTTCCAATTCAACTGCAACAACTAGCATCACCACAATAAAAGGGACAACATGAAGCAGTTCAATATCTGTGTCTATCTTCAAGCAAGAAGATATTTATATTTCCTAGATTAAATCTCAAGTTGTTTTGAGATATTTTGTAAAATATTTTTGTATATATACTTCACATTTCGAAGTATGTGTGGTAGATATTTCTATAGACTTTTTCTCTCAAATCAAAAATCCTATTGTATCAGCAACTGGATTGGCTTGTTGGGTCAAGGAATAAAGATCATATATTTTACAGGATTCTTATGTAAAGTGAAATACAAATAAGTATCCTCTCATGTTCAATGTTGTTTTTCCTTATGTTTTTTCCATAATCTTTTATGTATCTCTAAATTCTAAATGTTATAACATGGAATGATATTTCAGAAATTGTTTAAATGCACTCTGTCTTTACTGTTATGCATTATTATATTTTTTCTTCACAAATATAAGTTAAGGAATTCTTGATTTCTCCTTAGTTTAGGTGAACTCTTGTGATCTATAGCAAAGGATTCTTAACTACCCTTTGTTCATGATTATCCTTTGTTCTTCATTCTGATCCCAATCCAAGGATTCTTAAGTGCCCTTTCACCCTAGTTAGAATTACTTTACCCATTAGGCTTAAAGATTTTCCTTTTTCTCGCTAGCCTACCCTGTAAACATTCCCTTTAATGATCTAGTCCATTTATGCTATCCATTTGCTGACTCCATAGCCCAATGGCTTGAAGATCTAGCTCTTTCCATCTGCCCCAATAATTCCATCGCCCAACCTTCAATTCAAAACCAAAAGCCCAACGAACATTAAGAACTAGCCTAAAATCCCATAAAAACAATGCTAAATTATATAGAGAGATCCCTCTCTAAGTCATAGGTTGGCTAGAGCCTATACTTAAAGATTGGTTTGTGGTTACATTGATCTATTCCTTCTTTTGATAACTTCTAAGGAAAATTCTGAGTGATAACAGTATCCAAAGGTGCACAAGATATTTTAGATCATATCATAACCATATCCCTTACAACATCAAGTATAATTCAAAAATAAGTATTCATGAAAAAGCCCTTTCACTTGCACACTTAGCCCTTTGATCTTTTCCTCCTTATATACTTAGATCCTTTGTCAATACCTCAGACCAAAACCATAGTTATTTTGTTGGTATTCTTTGATGGTATCAATATTCCTTGTCACGCTCATTACCATGGGTCAATACCATGGTAAGAACCCCTGGTATTCATTATCCTTAATTTTCCATCCCATACGCGCTTTTCCTTTTGTGAAAGTGTGTGCATAAGTATATGCTATTTTTGTTCTATGAATCCTCTTGTATATGTGACTTCGACTAGGTGAACAAGTGTATATTTCTTAAAGAATTCTCTTTCTTAAATCTCTGGAGTCTGATCTGTAATTCTTTGTTATTGACTTGTTGCACTATGAACTACCAGCATAAATCATATATGTGAGTTGCCATCAAGGACAACATTTGTATCATAATGCCAACAATATCCCCCTTTGGACTTGATGGCAACCATATTGGTGTTTATTACGACAAGTTGTAGAACCTGTTAGATATATCAAATAACACCAATATACTCTCCCCCTTTGACATCAAGGGAAAAGGGTGGACAACAATATTCTCCCCCTTTGAGATACACTATGTTGACCATGCTCCCCCTAAGCACATGCAGAGTCTGTAGAAATATTTTTCAAGAGAATAACATGACCCTATAACTCAACTATGTGAGTATGACCTTCTTATCACCAATGACTCATAAATACATCACCCACCCAACCAAGTGGGGATATACCAAATTTGACATGATCTAAAATTCCTTACATGAATGAATATAACAATTATTACATCATAGGTTTTTACATGACCTTTACATTAAATGATATACATGACATTCATAACAAGGACCAACAATCTAAACAAGATTATGATAGTCATCAGCAACTATCATACGCCATATATGATCTGCACTATAAGAATTTGTCAGCAACATCAAGATCAACAACCTTTATATGTCCATCATCAAAAGAGTCATCTGAATCAAAAAAACTATGTGGATAAAGCAATATAAGTATCATAATGTACCAAGATCTTCTAATATAATGCCAAGAATGCATTATATGCTCCCCCTGAACCTACGCCAACTGTTCACTATCAGATTTGATCATTGCATTTGTCAGTAAGAATCATCAACCAATTATTCATCAAATCATTAGCAATTTATGAGGGCCAAAAGAACTTCTACATATCATCAGCAAATTGTAATCATCATCAATCATAATAGAAAAGATAATTGACAATTGACTGAACCATATCAAACCTCTTTTCCTGAGTTTTTTCCATTGCTTTTTCATCAAATGAACATATATGTGATTGTGCAGCTTCTAACTCATGTATATATGAGACTTGTCTTCATAATAACTACGTATGAGAATTGGAATACTGAAGTTTCACACTTTTAGCTCCCCTTGAGTCTGTTATGTCTATATACCGAGCTATGCCACATCTTTCTGACAGAAATTCATTCTTCTTCCATAACTTGGAGTGTGATCATGTTTGCTCCTTTTGGTATGTTGGCCAAAATTTTCTCTTGCATTCTTTTGCTATATGCCCAAACTTGTTACAAGTATAACATCTTATATGTTTCATATTCCTTCTATCGAAATCACTAGCTTTGTGGCCAAACATATTGCAAGAAAAACAATATCCCTTATAATAGCTGGAAACTGATGATCTTTTTGTGTGACATTTATTAGCTTGAACCATTCTACTTCTACATCTGGCTGCAACATGTCCAAAATTATGACATATAAAACATTCAACATTATTCATCAAAGGAAAGAACCGATTATCACTTCCATAGTTAGGAGTAAATGATTTTCTTTGAATTCTTTCTTTCCTTGGTTGTTGATGGGGTTGACCTCTTATCTCCTTGTTGAGAATTTCATATTTTGCATTAGAGTTCATTGCCTCATCTTGTGAGCTAGATTCACCTTCAATGATTTCATGAAAACCAAGACTAGTCTTTATAAGTGGAGAATGCCAAACTTTGATGATTTCATCTAACATTTCTGATCCTTTAGCAAATCTAAGATTCAGAGTTTTTGTCTTCTCAAGTTCTTTTCTTAGACATAATACTCCACACTCTAATTTTTCATTGTGCTTGTCATTTTTAGTGAGTTGATGTGTCACTGTGTCTATGACTATATCTATTTCTACCAAACATATTTTGAGTTGAGTGATTTCTTTAAGGAAATCTTCTCCTTCTAAGGTATCATTTTCATATGCCATGAGTATTTTAAAATCTTAATCATCTTCATCACTATTAGACAGGCCATCACTATCTTCATGAGTATAATAACTTCTTCTATTACCTTCTACATACATCTTTTCTTTGTCATGAGGACATTTAGCAGCATCATGACCAACTGTTCCACAAGCAAAACATTTGAAGAGAAGCTTAGCTCTAAATCTTACAAAACCCTGTTGAAGTTTCTTCACAAAGTTTACCTCATCTTATTATGATATATATCCTGATTCTTTGAGATCTTCCTTTTCTTTTCCTTTTGCAAAAGCTTTGAAAGTGACTTCTTTGATTTCTAATGGACCTCCTTTCCTCATTTCAAAGGTAGTTAAAATTCCATGAAGTTGTACAATAGTAACATATTGTAGACTTTTCTTTTCTTCAATGTAAGATACTTTTGACTCAAATTTAGAAGATAGAGATCTCAAAATTTTCTCAGATATAGTAGCTTCCTTTATTTCTTCACCCAGAATTCTCATATGATTTACAATCTCATCTACTCGTAAGAAATAACTATGAATACTTTCATCACTGTGCATCTTGAGAGCTTCATACTGGATTCTGAGAGTTTGGAGTTTAGCATGTTTTACCTTGGAGTCTCCTTCATAGTTTCAAATTATTTTGTCCCATATTTCCTTGGCTATGATGAATTGCATGACTTTGATGAATTCTGATTCTGATAGACTTCCAAGTAAAGCATTGACGGCTTTGGCATTGATTTCATATGATTTCTCTTATGTTGGATCCGTGGGGACTACTTCTGGATATTGGTATCCCCTTTCCACAATTTCCCAAACCTCAACTCCAAGTGACTAAATATAGGCTCTAGTTCTTGTCTTCTAATATACTAAGCTTGTTATTGATCTAACCCAGAAATATATGAAAATATAGAAATGTGCCCAAAAATAACAAGATCTGAATATAGATAGAAATGTTTCTTTATTGATCAAACCCTTAAGGTAGGGTAACACCATACATTCACTCCTTAAGGAAGGAGAACACTCCACAAGCCATATGCATGTCCATATAATATTCCTTGACATCTCTCAATGGGGAGTCTCTAGCCTCATACATACAATACCATGGGTCATTACCGTGGTTCCCCCAATACCATCTATCTAATATAATGGGCTTATTACATTATTGCTAACTACTTGTGGTTCCTTACATGATACGGGTTAACCACTTTATTTATTACTATGGCCCATCCCATTATTACATTATTCCCTTGAGTACCTCCCTTTGTACCCCATACTATCTACTATGGCCCATCCCATTATTACATTATTCCCTTGAGTACCTCCCTTTGTACCCCATACTATCCCCCCTAGGTATACTACATTCCACCCCCCTTAAACATGTTTCATCCCCAAAACATAAGAAGAACACAAATAATAAGATTTACTCAAAAGAGTAGTCCATTGGTACCATGCACATGCATCTAGCCATCCAAGAGAAAGGTGAACCCTCGATCTAGTTGGTGCCTCGCTCACTTGAGATGGAAGTTGACCCTGGCGGCTCTTCTGTGTTGTTGTGTTGTGGGTGGATCATCACCCCTCTCTATCTGTCATGCGGGGGTTGTTGTCCTTGTTGCTGATTCGTTGCCATCTTGTTGGTTATTTTCTTGCGAGGTGATATGGGTGGTGATATGCTTAATTTTTAACCAACGGTGTATCTTTCTTTAATTCAACACCTAATGGAGCCTGATTGGTATCTGGTACATGTTGTGGTGTCTATTGTTGTTGCTTATCTTCCAATATTACTTCAACCATAGATTCCTCATCTGATGTATCCGTACCTGTAACATTTTTTGCTTCAACCTCCTTGGACTCTACCTGTTTTTCTCATACCTGGTTTGATGTTTGTGTTTGCTTTTCGACCATCAAGGGCTCATCATCTAATGTGTTAGTCCCTGGAACATCCTCTACTTCAGCCTCCTTGGACTCTACCTATTTATTGATGGAAATATCCTGTCATGTAATTTTATTCTTTTTATACTAGAGCTTCAGGAATTTCTTATGCACATTAATATTGATAGTACCCACAGATTCCATCCAAGGGTATCCCAAAACAACATCCACATTATCCATATCTGAAGCATAAAAATCAGAATGCAATACATGCATGTCCATAGAAATGTTCAAATCTTTATAAAATTGCACCTCCTCATTATTAACATGTGTGTGCTCCATTTGTTTTGCTAGAACTTGCAATTTTTTTGCCAAATTGACATTTATAAGATTTTTCTTGCAACTAGGATTTATAGACACAATGATCTTCTCCTTCTGAATATATTCATGAACCTGTAACAAGGAGACACCAGTAGAAAATAACCCCTTATATGTCTCATTCTCTTGTTTTCTAGCATGAGACCATCTGTCTAAAACGAATTTTTCAAATTCTTCACCGGGCATGTTGAAACACTTCTTTCTGTTAAGTAATTCCCACCATTTGGCCGCCTCATCTTTAAAATTAGCCACTATAAAAAATTTCCAATGTGTCGACCATAAATACTTCTTTCTTTCTAGGAATTCTTCAATAGTAGGACCATCATCTTTTCCTGTAAAAAAAATCTTGCTAGAAGCCATGAAGAGGGTTTTGAAAAAAAATCACTTGGTGAAAATTTAAAATGGCTACCACTCGGTAAATATTGCTCAAAATCCCTATTATGACCTATTTTCGGAAATGGAACAACCATTCTGCATCTTCCCATGTGATAGAAATCCCAATCTAGGCATTGGAATTTCAGATTCGCACTGCAACTGTCCCGTTGTCACAAAAAATTCTGAAAAAAAGAGTTGATTTTAAATCAGCGATATCTCCCTCATCCAGACTCCGATTCGACCGATTTTTTTTAATTGGGTATTTTTTTGCAAAGAACCCAAATCTATAATTAGATTCTACAAATGTTGCCCCAGAACATACAGATCCGATTTGCAAACCCGTCTCCCTGAAAAATGTCTGCAACACAACTGATTTTTAATTTAGCGATATCTCCCTCATCCGAACTCCGATTTGGCTAGTTTTTTCTTCAAAATGGGTATTTTTTTGCAAAAAACCCAAATCTACAATTAGATTCTGCAAATTTTGTACCAAAATATACAGATCTGATCTACAAACTTGCCGACCCAAAACTTTCATGTAAAAATGAAATAAAAATGCTGCTTTGCCCAAGAAAGTGCTCTGATACCACTTGTTATTAATCTAACCCAGAAATATAAGAAAATATATAAATGTGCTTAGAAATAACAAGATTTGAATATAGATAGAAATGCTTCTTTATTGATCAAACCCTTAAGGTAGAGCAACACCATACATTCACTCCTTAAGGAAGGAGAACACTCCACAAGCCATATGCTTGTCCATACAATATTTCTTGACATCTCTCAATGGGGAGTCTCTAACCTCTATATAGGCCTCATACATGCAATGCCATGGGTCATTACCATGGTTCCCTCAATACCATCTATCTAATACAATGGGCTTATTACATTATTGCTAACTACTTGTGGTCCCTTACATGATATGGGTTAACCACTTTATTTATTACTATGGCCCATCCCATTATTACATTATTCCCTTGGGTACCTCCCTCTGTACCCCATACTATCCCCCAAAGTATACTAAAAAGTTATCTCCATTGGATATTGGTGGTATGATAGATCCCATTCCTCCGTGATTGCTCATCTTGAGAGATTTTCGTTCAAGCGATCAAGCTTCTTTTGAAGGACCTATTCTGATACTAATTGTTGGGAATAATACTAAGAGTGGGGCGGTGAGAATCAGTATTATCAAATCAATAACTTTTTCATTTCATAATCAGATTTATATACGCTACTTAAGTGAAGGGAACTCGTGTTTGCACGCCATTGTTCTTAAGGCAACTAGCGTATATCCAGTGAACTTATGGTTCAGTTAACTCATCATATGTCGATCTTTAATCAATGCATCAGTACTTTATTAACAATTAAATAGTAACCATGTGCAGTGATAAAATAATAAACCATCACACATAAGCAACACACACAAACACCAAGATTTAAGGTGGAAACCCAATCCGGGAGAAAAACCACCTGTTAATGTCTTCTATGTCTTCTTTTAATATAATAAAAACATGTTTACAATCTTGTACTAGTGCATACTCATACGAGTATTTAGGAACCCACCTGTAGAAGGCTACAACCTTCTCTCTTTCTCCAATTTCTACTGGAAAGGAGCTACAGTCCCCTAGCTCTTGTACTAGTCGATATGTTTACTAGTACGTAGGTGCTGACGTACGTAAGGCTCCACCTTCACTTGTTCTCCAGCTGCTACTAGAAGGGAGCTCCAACCCCCTGGATCTTGTACTGAACGATATGTTTACTAGTACATAGGCGTTGGCCTACAGAAGGCTACAACCTTCTCTCTTCCTCTAGGGACCACGTTACATAAATTTTCAAACTGGATACTCCTAGTACACAACAACACAATATGAAGGCCATGTTTCATCCAATTTTCATACTGGACCCATCAATAACATTGAAGCTCAAAATCAATCACCACTGCAATACAACGAATCACTGAAACCCATCAACACTAAAGAAAATCAAAATCAATCAATTTGAACAATCAGATCACTATCCCCAAAACACAGAGCTGAACCCAGAACTCTACATCAGCAACCAGAACCAACTGCAACTTCAAACATCATATTTCATAGTGTATACACTAATTAGAAGTGCCTAACCAGCTTGTATACATGCCTTCACCAAGGTGAACCGGCATATAGATCTGTAAATAACAACTTATAGCTTCAAAACCAATACAGATTTCAGACATACCCAAATCATACCATTTAAAGAATAAAAGATATGTTACCATTCAGATCTAGCCCATCCATTATCAGATCATACAAGGATAAGTTATTTCAGGTCTCATGATCCTAATCCAATATTGTATCCAAATGTGCACAAGATATTTTAGATCATATCATAGCAATAGCCCTTACAACATAAAGTATACTTCAGATAGAAGAATTCATGAAAAACCCTTTCACTTGCACACTTAACCCTGTGACCTAATCCTCCTTATATACTTAGATCCTTTGTCAATACCTCAGACCAAAACCATAGTTATGTTGTTGGTATTTTTTGATGGTATCAATATTCTTTGTCGCGCTCATTACCATGGGTCAATACTATGGTAGGAACCTGTGGTATTCATTATCCTTAATTTTCCATCTCATATGCGCTTTTCCTTCTGTGAAAGTGTGTGCATAAGTATACGCTCTTTTTGTTATGTGAACTCGCTTGTATATGTGACTTAGACTAGTGAACAAGTGTATAATTCTTAAAGCATTCTCTTTCTTCAATCTCTAGAGTCTGATTTGTAATCCTTTGTTGTTGACCTTTTTCACTGTGAACTGCCATCATACATCATATATGTGAGTTTCCATCAAGGACAACACTTGTATCATAATGCCAACACATATAACTAGCATAATAAGGACAAAAATATCAATAAAATCATAGCCATATAAACACATATAATCCATCATAATATTCATAGAGACACAATGAGTAATAACCTTTCATTAATGATGCAAAATCCAAACCCGGGATGGTACTTCCACATTCCACCCAATCGTAGAATGGTTGAACCAAATGTCTTGTCATTCATTCACCCCCGTGCCATATTCCAAGCACAATTGTGGGATCTCGTGGAACACATCAATCAAAAATCATCCAGAGCTTCTAGAGTCCATCCACCTCAACCCATCAAACAGTGATTCCACCTCATGGTCGGACATCACAAAACCAACATCAGATCAGTCTTTATCCCAGCCTTCCAGGGCTCCAGAGTGTTTATTCCAACCTGGATCCCAGGACACATAACTAAACCCACGATTGCTACCAGGCTCCAGAAATTTTTCCCAACCAAGGCTCCAAGGTTGGTAACTCAACCCACAACCTTTACCAAGCTCCAGATTATTTGTCCAACCAAGGCTCTCTGACTAGTAACTCAACCCACCAAAGGCTCCAGAGCGTTTGTCCAACTAAGGCTCTAGGACTAATAACTCAACCCAAGTCGTTATAGGGCTCCAAAGCATTTTTCCAACCAAATCTCAAGGAACTAATAGCTCAACCCAAGCTAAGGAAACATGAGAACCAACCAGAAACAAAGAAAATAAACCCACAACACCATGGCTATCCAGAAAATGGCAAGACTAGGAAAATCCATTGTCAATCTAGACAATCCTCCATGCCAGTGACAGATCATGACCAAGAAACCACATGCATGTGCCATGCATGCCAAAACTAGTGAAGAAATCATACATGCAACTCGGTACCTATAAGAAAATATGATGTAGTTGTTGATCATTATGCCCTCTTGCACTTTCTTGTTATTTCTTTGCCTTCTTGCTCCAAATATCCAAGTATACCATACCCTACAAGAGTGCTTCAAGAAAACTCTAAGTCTCCAAGAGTATGAGAGAGAGAGAGAATAATGAGAGAGCTCCAAAACTAAACTGACCAAGTCTTGCCCACTGATCCTCAGAAGCCTTTTTATTAATGAGGCCTCTATTTTCTTCATTTTCCATTATTTTCCTTCAATTTCCTCCTCTCATGCAACATGTGACCTTTCACCTTCCTTTTCTCCTAATTTCCATTATTTTCATAAATAAATGTGACAAATTACCTTTTTGGCTCTTTAATTCCCTATCCATTACCTTTGCCATAAACAACCAAATGAACACCCATTAGGATGTCTTGCCCACCATTCAACTTAGAATATGTGTCCCATCAACGTGGCCTTATATATTTTTTACATGGAATTTTTACCAGGGTTTTTACAATAAAACAAAGGGGTAACTAGGCAGATAAGGATTACCAAGTCACTTGTTTTACCACCTTGGTAAAACAAGGATTTATGTACATGCAGGAAATCTCCCCAAATGTTGTGTTCAGTGTATCAGAGTGTACAAGGCAGTCAACTTGGTTACCTATGGTGGGATATAAATCTAGTAGGTACTTCCAAAATATACTCGTAGGTACGTGGAAGTGCAATCTGTATTAGTGTTCTCTAATGTGTAACCATATGATGAGAGCATTCCCACATATTTTTCATGCATGGAGCGCCATTCAATATACTCAGAGGTATGTGGAGAATGGTCTGATACACTTACATACATGGAATGGGATATCACCCCTAGAATGCAATGCTTGAAAAAAATGACACCTCCCATGTTTAAAGACGTTGGAACACGTCTCTAATCTAGACCTCTATGTGTGTCATTAAGTTTCAAATGCTCCTTAGATTAATTGAGATGAATTTTAGAGTTGATATTTAATTATGTTTCAATTTCACAACTCAAAACTTGATGTCACTTGAACACACCTATAATTCAACTATTTTGACAAAAATATCTCTTTTCATTTTCCTTTGAACAAGGAAATGCCTAACTAAGTAGGGAAAGAATAAATCAATAAGGAATGAAACAAACAGGTGATGCAACAATTGATCTCCTCAACTTCACTATTCCAATCAAAATCAAAGGCCTATATGTAATGCAAATATTTTTTTTCCTTTATTTTATTTTAATGTTTCAAATGAAAAGAAAACTAAGATGCAAAAAGATCATTGATAAGAGAAATCACACATAATATGATTGTCATATAAATTTATTCAATTCAATAAATAATCAAGCTTAATATTTACAAATGGCCTAATTTATGAGAAAAACAAAAAACAAAAGAAATCCTTACCAAAGGGAAATAAAACCAAATGAAAATATTAAGAAGGCTTTTCAGAGACACTAAGAAACTCATGAAAAAATTCTAGACCAAAGCAAATCAAAGATCAAGGGAAGGCATGCAATTTTTTTGCATCCTAGAGGATCAACACAAGTTCATAAGGGACACCAATGCGCTGCATCATAGGTGTATCATAGGAGAATGTGTGTTGTAGTGTAGGTACAGAGGAATCGTCATAAGTTCAAGATAGAAGAAGATGTGTTTTAGTGCAATTAGCGCAAGTGCAACACAGGAGAAGATGTGCTACAATGCAGGTAGAAAATTATGCATGGTGTGCTAGGGTGCTTTGTCTCAAAACAAAGAGATGCGTTGGGGCAGTTTTACTCAAAAAACTACACAAGAAACCCAACCAAGCTCAAACATATGTTTTCTTAATATCAATAAATGTCTGAGTGAGTCAATTAAAGTTGGTTTAAGAGGTGAAAAAAGTGCTAAGGTTAGGGAAACCACTAAGGGAAATAAACGATGCCCATTATGGTCGTTAATTTTTTATCAAGAATTTAAGATTGCAGACAAAAGTATCTTCCCTAGACCTATTGGGCTATTCTAGAACAATAGAAAGCAAATAATATAGATTTTTCCTTAGAAAAATTGAAGAATGAGAAAGAGGATTACTTGGAATCCATTGGAAGCTTTACTTTCCTCCCAGCTTGTAATATCCAATCATAGCTCCAATTTCTATAATTAGGACATGCACATACAACCAAAACAAACCAAGGATCCACAACATCTACATATCGTAATCCAATTACTCCATTCAATGAATTAGTGAGGCATTGAAATATAGGAATGTAAATGTAATACAACACATATAGGAAAACAAGATGCTCCTTGTATTAATAGAGATAGGAGAGAGTTTAAAACCAAGAATAGTGGCTTATCTTGTAGAGATATCCCCAGGTTTACATGTCCTTTATTGTCACAAAGAACATGTTAATTCCGCCCTAATGCATGAAGATAAGGACTCTCTTAGATTCAAGGCAATAGCATGAGGGCATGATCACTATCCAAAATCCAACCCTGATGTTGTGGATGGCAGTAAATATGTAGGAGAGTGTGGTAGTTTAGTAATTCTTATCCATTTACCAATCTAGATTTGAGATCCACTTAAAAGGAGAAGATGAGCTCAAGGGATAATAGGTGCAGTATCCAAGTTAAGATCAAATAGGACTTGAGATTCTTATCCATAATGAATGGTTATAACAACCGTGAAATCTTCTAGAAGAGGATTCTTCGGAGATCTTTTTAATTTTCCTGAATTTGTAGAATCAATGCACCCCTAGCAAGGAGCAAGCTACTGACAACCAGTGTTGGTGTAGAAAGGAGCAATTTGCTACTTATCAACACTGGAACATAAGGAAGAAAGTTTTTGTTGAACGTAGGTCTCTAAAGAAGGAGGGTATGCTAGGGCTTAAAAGCACCGATTTGGAGCAATCAAACCCAGAAACTTAGGCATTTGGAAAGTTCATGCTTAGGGATTTGTGTAGGGATGATGAAAACATGTTCATGGATATTGATTGATCTGGTTTGTAGTCATATTGACAAGATGCTATAAAATGGCCTATAACACAAGGAATGCTTTGACCAACATCCCCAACTATATGTGCCACTTGAGCACAATAGATTTGAGGCATGTCACCTTGGTATAATGGACAATGCTTTGGATGATCTTTACCGCAAATCCAACACTGCAACGGTCCCCTACCATCACCTTTATTGGACTATCGTCTAGGTTGAGACCCATGTCCTTTCTCAGCCTCATTAAACTTCTTATAAGGAGCCATGTTTTCTTTCTCACCTACATCCTGAGATATTCTTCACTTTTGATACCATTTTTCTTTATTTTTATCATTCCCTTTCCAATCACACTTCTTCTTAGGCATGTGCTTTGATTGCTCATAACAATGCTTCAATTTCCTTATGGATTCCTCCTATGAATGAGGCTTGTCAAACTCAATCTGATCACTGAATGCTACTGGTAACCTACTAGTGAACCTTTGAATATTTGTTTTCTCATCCTTGAGATAAGACACATACATCAATAGCTCCATAAATCTCCTAGTGTACTCATCATTTGTCATAGAACACATATTCAGCTCATAGAAATCCTTAGCCCTGTCATCATAGTATCTCTAAGACAAGTATTTCTCCTTGAAGAGACTCTCAAACTCATCCCAAATCAGTTCCTCTTTTTTAATGCTTCTTTCATTCTTCACATCTTCCCACTAGATATTTGATTTCCATTTGAGACTAAGGTGGATATCTTGGATTTCATGTTCTTTGAGTAGTCATGAAACCTGGAAAACTTCTTCATCCCAAGAATCCATGCCTCTGCATCTTTAGATTTCTTCATTTCTCCATCAAATGTAGGAGGCTTTACTTTCTTGAACTCCTCTATAAAGTACTCACTCCTCATATGGTGTTGGTGGTGATTAAAATGATGTCTCCTACAAGAAGCACTAGAATAAAACCCATGCATACCAATCCTCTTATCAGGTGTATCAAAGAATCTTCCGCCCTTCACTTTATCCTCCCTAGCCAACCTATGTCATCTAAGAGAACTACTACCATCTGCCCCATTATTATTCTCCTCATTCCCATCATAGATCCTCAAATTTCTCCATCTCTACAAATATGAAAGATCGTAGAATAACTTCCTTAACCTCTTCCTTCTTTTCCTGAGATCTTGCAAGTATTTCATGTGCCTCAATCAATCTATTATTGTTTGCCTTGAAACTTTTGATCTCTTCCCTTAAACTCCATAATGTGTTTACTAGATTAGGACAATACTCTTCGCCTTTCTACTCAACTAAATTTTTCCATTCCATACAATTCACATCATGCATTTAAGGAGAGTCATGTGAACTGTAATACACCATCTTGCTCTTAATCTTTTTACTTCTCTTTCCTGAAAACATGTCATGTTAGAAAAAAAAAAATAGAAACAATAAAAATCATACCTCAATAAAGTTCAGGGGAGCCTGTCACATCTGCACAAACCAGTCCAGATTAGCACAATACTTATACATACATAATAACATAATAACATCATAGCAACATCTCAAGATCATGCATGCTAACACAAAATTGCAACACTAACCACATGCATGATAACCATAACCATCCTAATGCATGTTGTTATGCATGCATTTAACCCATCCATTCCAAGTGTTTGATCCTAGAAGCTCTGATACCAATGTATAACCCCTCCTCCCACATTTACCCAATTTTACAAGCTCTCCATGGTAAACATGATTTGAGTGCTACTATAATATGACCCGTCCTCCAAGTTCCAGTGATGGAAGTGGGGCCTACAAACTGAAACCTTTCTGACATCCCTGAGGGACTACAGACCACTTAGGGGCCAAATAGCCACCCTAGGTGATCAATCCCTGAGCTGGTGTAACAACCTCAAGTTAAAATTTCATGTAATAAAGGATAATAAAGGAAAAATAATAATACCAAGGTCATAGGACACATATTCCAAGATGAATGTTGGGAAAAAAATCCTAGTGGGTGTCACTTTCAGTTTATTATGGCTAAGGAAATTGGAAAAGGAAAAGAGGCATTAATTGACATTTATTTATGAAAATAAAGGAAAATAGGAGAAAAGGGAGATGAAGGGTCACAAATTTGCATGAGAGGAAAATTGAAGGAAAAATAGAGGAAATTGAAGAAAATAAAGGCCTCAATGATAAAAAGGCTTATGAGGATTAGTTCACATCTTTTGTCAGTCTATCTTTTGTTCATTTATCTTTTATCATTTTTGGCTTTGGAAATAGCTTCAAAGAGAGAAGAGCACCAAGAGGAGAAAGAAAGAAAGCAAACAAAGGAAAGGAAAGAAAGGACAAGGAAAGAAAAAGACAAGCAAGGAAGATTGGATCAAGTAGCTTCAACAGGAGGATATGCAGGTAATAGGTTGGATGTGTTATTTCCTATTTGGTTTGTGAATGCATGGTATATTCATTTGTGTGTTTGGTTCTTTTGTTGTCATTGGCATGGATTTTTCCAAGTGTGACAGTGGTTTCAACCTTTCCTTGCCATTTCTAGAGAGTGATAGTGTGATGGATTCTTTTCTAGTTGAGCTTTGGATTGCCGGAAGGTTTTCAAACTGGCTGAGGTCGTGTCAGGAAAATTCCCAATGGTTGAGGGTGGAGGTGGTTCAATCTCCGAGAAGCCCTCAACAAGTGGGTGGAGATAGGAAAATTCCTCAAGTTATTAGTGAAGAAACTATGATGCATCCAATCTTGTTTTGGGCATTATGATCTGTTGACTGGTTTTGGCAGGATCATAGTGGCCTAAGGGTAGAGGTGGTTTAATATTCAGGAAGCCCTGGTTGTTTATATCTTGATTTCTTGCATTCATGTTTGGAATATGACACAAGGGTGATTTGTCTAAAGAGATATTGGGTTCAACACAATCTGTGGTCAGGTGGTAAGTGGAAGTCCCTAACTTGGTTGGATTTTCCATATATTAATAGGAGTTTTTTTCTTATTATGATTCATGATCACTTATACTTGTTACTATGTGTATTTAATGGCTATTCTATCATGGTCAATATTCATGTTGGTTATAAGCATGGTTCCATAACATGTTCAAGTTATGTCTCTTGTTATGATTTGATTAGTTAATGAACGCATTGGATACCAAATGTTATTTCATCTATTATGATAGGGCATTAAACCTTCTTGGTGAATCTCATATAAATTTCATACTTATATGTTCAAATGTGCATTCATGACCTATATATTACATGTTCACCATATGTTTTACGAAATAACGGTCATGGTTAAACCTGGTTAAGTCAAGTTTCTAATTCAAATTTGTATTTTTAGCCTCGTCATTAAGTTATTTTTCATTCTGGAAAGTCTCAAGAAGTTATTGGTAGTGGTGTGGTGGTTGGCCTAGAATTGTGGCTTAGATATTGGGACCGCAAGCACTGAACTAAGCAATTTAGGTCACAACCGGATGGAGCAAGGCTTGTGACTATGGTTGGAGGCCTTAAACCACATGTAGGCAGTGTCAAGAATGTGGTTGGGAGTCCAGGTAACTAAAACAAGGTTTTGACCCAGGGATTGACCACCTGGGGTGTTTCTTCATCTCTTGGGTGATTTGCAGTCCCTGCAAGATGTTATTTTGTGGTTGGTAAGTATCATATGTAGGCCCCACTTCCTTAACTAAAGCTAGGAGGTTGGGTCATGTCATAGTAGCCCTCATCTCATTTTTACCCTGGCAGGTCAATGAAATCGGGTAAATGTGGGAGGAGGCGTTTATAGATTGGTATGAGAGCATGGTTCAATACTTGGACTGGATCGGTGGAATTTGTTTTGTCATGCATCCATATCAATTTTTATATGGTTGTTATGCATGCACTGTCATTGCTATGGTTGTTACGCATGATTTCATTGTATGCAATTAGTGTTATCATGGATGATGTTGACATATTGATATGATTATGTATATATATGTATCATGCTAATCTAGATTGGTTTTTCAGATGAGATAATCTCCCCTGAACTTCACTGAGGTATGTCGGTTATGTTTATATTTCCTTATATGACATGGTATGTTTACATGAAGAGGAGGATTAGAGATGAATAGCAAAATGGTGGATTATAGTTCACGAAACTCTCCTCATAGATTAGATGAGTAGCACAAAAATGAGTACTCTCCTAACATAGCAGACACTTTAAGAAGTCTAAAGGAATAAATCAGAAGTTGCAAAGTGGATAATGAGAGAATCATTCAATCACAGGAAAAACTTCCCAAGGCACAAGAAAAGCAAGAAGAAGCCAATGCAGTTATCCTTTAGAGTTTGCCAGATTTGCGGATACATGGACTGCCACAGATCAATTATAAACAAGAGGATAGGACTAATGGGGAATATGTTAGTGGGTCTCATGGAGGGCACAAGTCTCACAAGGATGACACAGTTAGAGATGGTAGGTTGTTGGATACACCTGACAGGAGAGCCAATGGTTATGAGTTCTATTCTAGTTCTAGTTCAGATATATATCATGGTCATCATCACTATCATCCTTATAGGAGGAGTGAGAGGGGATACCTTCCGAATGACTTCAAGAAAGGTAAGCCACCAACACTCAATGGAGAGTTGAAGAAGTTAAAAGATTCAGAGGCATGGTCACTTGGAATAAATTTCTTTGAGTTGCATGACTATACAGAGAACATGAAGGCTAGGATAGATATTTTTGGTCTCAAAGGGAAAGAAGACATCTGGTGGGAAGATTTAGAGAATGTCATAGACCTCATGACAGAGGAGTTGATTTGGCATGAATTCAAGAGACTCTTCAAGATGAAGTACTTTTCTGAGATATATTATGATGGTAAGGCCAAGGAGTTCTATGAGCTAAAGATGGGATCGATTATAGATGAGGAGTAAACGAATAGGTTCTTAGAGTTATTAAGATATGTGCCTTACCAAAAGGATGAGAAGGAAAATTTTCATATATTTATCATTGGAATATCATTAGCATTCAAGGATCAGATTGAGTATGATGACCCTCGGTCGCTGGAGGAATTCATTGAAAAGTTGAATCACTATTATGAGAAATCGAAGTGTAAGGCCGAGTCTAAGAAGGGTTGGAAATGGAATGATAATACTAAAGGAAAGTAGCCATTGAAGCGGGGAAGACCTTAGGATGCAAGTGAGAAGAAAAGTGTTTCCCATTACAAGAAGTTTAATGTAGTTGAGAAGGGACACAAGTCTTAGCCTGGAGAGCAGCAGAATAAGGGTAGTGGCACAGAACCGTTGTAGTGTTTGAATACGTGGAAAGGATCCTCATAAGAAGCATTTTCCATTGTATTAGGGTGGTAGACTGCATATCTACAATGATAAGGAAGTGCATGTAGTTGGGGATGTTGGGTAGAGAATTCCTCGAATCTATGCAGCATTTGATAACAAGTAAGCGGATAACCAAGAATCTATTATCGACATGGAAGGTAAGCTGTGTGATTGAGTTGTTTTCATTTTGATTAAAACTAGATCTAATTATAGTTATGTTAATCCTGACCTGCTGGATAAGTGTGGTTTGTGAAAAGAATTGCATGCAGAGTCTTGGTTAGTGCAATTGGCTATGGGTACTAAGAAAAGGTTTCATCATTGGGTAAGAGCTTATGCATTTGAGCTCAATGGTATGCCTACATCAACACATCTAAATGTACTTCCATTGGGGTCTTACAGTATGCTTTTGGGTATGGATTGGTTGTACCTTCACAAGTCTAAGGTGGATTATTATGAGAATACTATCGAGTGCTTAGATGATGATGAAAAGAATAAAATCTTACAGGGTAAGAAGAATCCTACATTAGTGAAAATGGTTACAACTATGCAGGCAAAGCACAGTTGTAGGAAAGGGTGTATATTCTTTGTAGTGCATGTTTCTAGTGACAAAGGTAAGGATGTTGAAGATGCGAAAGTCTTGAAGAGGTATTCAATTTTGCAGTAGTTTCAGGATGTATTTCCATAATAGATTTATGTTGGGTTGTGTTATATTCTTTCCACGACTAGCCCACGTAGTTAACCAGAAGTTTAGAAGGGGGGTGGAGCCCCCCCCCCCCCCCTCGTTGCATTGATTGCGTAGCGGGGGGGTCATAGGGGGTTTGAGGGGTGCAAGTAACCCCACTCTATGGGGTCTGGGGCAGCGCCCCGGAAAATTTTGTTTTTAGACCCTATATTAGGTTGGGCAGACCTACCTATGGTTTTGTGCATGATTTTTCACACATGGTTTTTGACACGATGGTTTTCGGTCCATGGTATTGGATGCTTTGGCATGTATAAATATGTATTGTAACAATGAAAGGAAAATAATGAAAAATCAATCTGGTAGTCCCGGTTTTGAGATCTAGGGGAAAATCTCTGTGTATATGTGGTTTATGTGTTATGCTCTCGCATTCTTTATTTTTTGTGTTTTAGAATTCATATGCAGGTAATTTCGGTACGGGGTTAAAACTTACAATTTCAGAGTTCCCGCCTCACAGGGAAGTGGACTTTTCTATTGAGTTGGTACCAGGGGTAACACCAACATCAAAGGCACTTTACATCATGAGCACTCCAAAATTAGTAGAATTGAAGTTGCGATTAAAAGAAATAGTTGACAAGGGATACATTAGGCCAAGTGTGTTGCCTTGGGGTGCACCAATGTTGTTTGTGAAGAAGAAGGACGATACTCCCCAAGTTGTGCATTGATTGCATCCATTTGAACAAGATGATGATCAATAACATATATCTGTTACCAACGATTAATGATTTGTTTTATTAGTTGAAGTGAGCAACAATGTTCTCAAATATTGATATGAGATTAAGATATCATCAAGTACACATCAAAGAAGAGGACATCTACAAGGCTACTTTCTGTACAAGGTATGGACATTATGAGTACTTTTCCTTTTTATTGACATTTGTAAAATCTTATATATGAACTCCATATTAAAAATAAATAAATTACACATCTCCCTAGTTATGCAAAGTGAAAATATAGGAAATTTTATTTATAACCTATGTTAAAGTTTTCCTTGTTATTGATATTTTTAAAATCTTATATATCACCTCCATATTAGAAATAAAAAAATTGCACATCTCGCTAGTTATGAAAAGTGAAAAAATAAGAATTTTTTTAATTTAAATTACTTTATTTTTCTCCATATAAAATAGATATAAAATTATTGAGCCAAGAGGTTCATTCTACAACCAAGTATGAGGGGATGTGTAAGTTTATCTGGGATATGTAAGTTTATCCATGATTCTATCCATTACCCTTTAAAATAAAAACAAAAGTTAAAAAATATGTTCTAAATAGAATAATAATGTCTGCTATCGTAAATATATATATATATATATATATATATTATATATATATATATATATATATATATATATATATATATATATATATGTTGTAAAGTAATTAGAAGTAAAAAAAATGTGTAAGTAAGATGTTTAAATCTTATAATTTGGTTATTGATAAAATATTTTAAGACTAATTAATATTGACATATACTTAAAAATATGTTAATAATAAAATATCATTTTAATTTTCTTCATAAAATGTCTATATGTACATGTTATGTAAAATATTTTAATGTCAATTGCATATATATATATATATATATATATAGATATAGATATAGATATAGATATAGATATAGATATAGATATAGATATAGATATAGATATCATTTTAAAACAATTATGTATATATCATGAAAAAATCAAGTTTTTATGGTTAAAACATATACTCTATTTAACATTCAAAAATACAATTTAAACAATGAAAAATAACACATTGTATTTTACACTCTAAAGAAGTTTGCACATGAAGAAATTTGATCCCTCTAGGCATCTGCTTACTTAATATGGACATTGATATATTTTACTTATGATTGACAATAAAATATTTTTTGTTAATGATTTGAGGCTTTTGCGATCTGTATTCTGTGTAGTGTTATCTTCTCGAGTCATTGCATTCATGTTTGTAGAAATCGACATTTCGAACCAACCTTTGTGGTTCATCATCATGAATAGATCCATGAGTGAATAAATCAGAATTCAATAGGGTTACTACATAAGGCTAGGGTTGGTATGGGAATGAATATAAGCCGAGAAGTTTAATTCAGTTTTGTTATAATTTTGTTTATTGTTAACTTAATAGTTATTTTAGTTATTGGTTTTTAATTCCTAATTTTATATCTAGTTTTTCTTCATTTAAGATTAAAATTAGGATTAGAATTTATTAATTTTTAATTAATATTAATTAGTGATTATAAACTAATTAATAATTATTTGTATTACTAATTAATTTTTATTAATTATATGATTATCTTGATTTTAAGTTATGTTTGAATGATTAAAAATAAAATAATAAATGCCTAGTGGCTAATAATGATTGAAAACAAATTCATTATTATGCCCAATGAATTAATTTATATTATTAATTATACCCAATGAACCTAATATTTTTAAATTAAATTAAATAAAAAAAAAATTGTTCTTTTTGTTTTTTGTGAATGATGTTGCAAAGGTTAAGTGTATTGTAAATTTAATTATATTTTTATACACTTATTGATAATTACTTTATAAAGAATTATATTTTAGAATTGAATATGATTAAATTAAAGTTGTTAGATTAAATTATTTTTAATTTTTTGATAATTATAAAATTTATTTATTTTTGATGATTTGAAGAAAATGGTTAAATGAATATAGGGTTAGTGTAGTACAAAGGAAGATCAAGGAGGCCAAGTCAAGGGATAAGAGGGCAGGGAACATTTAGGGGAAGGTAGAGGTAAGAGTTAGGATCCAATTATCACTAATTTTCCAACCATCATCGTGGTTAAGGTTGTTAGGGTGTTTACCTATTTCGATAGCTTCTCTAAATTTCCTATGGTGATAATGATCAATTTTGGCCACAACACAAGAGTTTTCAATACAAATATGATGATTGGTTTTATTGGAGTGCTCGGCCAAAGCTGAGGTTTTGGAATGGTTATGCTTAATGTCAGTTGCATGCTCTTGTATCCAAGTTGAGATTGATCAACCAATCTCACCAATGTAGGTTTTGCCACAAGAACAAGGAACCAAGTAAACCCCTTATGGCATTTAGGATTAATGGGATATTTAATGGATTTTAGGCATCTGCTAATGGTGCTCAAACATTTTAAAGGTATTTTTTATGTTGTTCTTCTTTAAAATATACGAAATTTTATCAGTGGTGCCCAATATGTAAGGGAGGTTGACCTTACCAACACACTCATCCATAGGTTTTTCTTTTTAGGATTCTCAACCTTCTTTAAAGCTTTGATTCCTTGAGATATTCTATATCCATTATTTTCAAAAACATCCATAAGATGGTTCTTCTCTTGTTCAAAATGATCATGATCCGAAATGTGAATAGCCCTGGTAGCAAGAGTGTTGAGAACCCCTAGTTTTTTAGCAGGATGATGGTGTGAGTTGGCATGAAGGTAATGCTTTGTGTGGGTTTTCTTATGATATACCTAGTCAAATATTGATCCATATTGGTTTCTTTTGATTATGATGTCAAGAAAGGGAAGGCTTCCATTCTCTTCCACTTCCATAGTAAATTGGATAGAATTAGATTGATTGTTTAGGTGTTTGAGGAAAATGTCTAGTTTTTCTTTTCCATGAGGCCAAATAATATAGGTGTCATCAACAAATCTTTTCCAAAGATTAGGTTTTAATGGTGAAGACTCAATGGCTTTAGTTTCGAAATGTTCCATAAATAGATTGGCAATGATGGGAGACAGAGGTGATCCCATAGCTATAGCGCAAGTCTGCTCATATATATCATCTTTATAACTGAAGAAGGTTGATCTCGAGCAAACTTCTACTAATTTAGTTGTGTAAGGATCAATAAGTTTTTGGATTACCTCCATGGTTTCACCTATGGGAATATTGGTGTAAAGTGATTTCACATCAAAACTCACCAAGATTTCATTCTGGTCAAGTTTTATCTGCTTGATTTCATTAATGAAGTGATTGGAATCTTTGACAAAGGAACTAGTATTCCCCACCAAGGGTTTAAGTTTTTCATAAAGATATTTGGCGAGATGGTAAGTGGGACCTCCAATGGTGTTGACAATGGGTCTTATAGGGATACCTTCTTTGTGAATTTTGGGGGCTCCATAAATTCTAGGGGTGTAGGGATTAGTTTCAATAAGATTCTTAATGTTGTGTTCTTTGCTAGATTTTATTAAGTTACTAACGACCTTGGATATCTTTCTTATGGGATTCTTTTTTAATTTGATGTAACAACTTCTATTAGTTAGGTGGTCTAACATATTCTCATTGTAATCCTTTGTGTTCATTATAACAGTCACACCACCTTTGTCAGCTTTCAAGACCACAATATTAGGGTTTTGGTTAAGGTTCCTAAGAGCAAGATATTCATGGTTGGGAATGTTTCTTTTGGGAGGTTTTGCTCTCTGGAGGATGATGGAACAATCCTATCTAACAATTTCTTTAATTTTGTTTGATAAATCCTTAATCCCACACTCAATGTTGCACAGAGTGTCTTCTTTGGGGATGGTCCATGGAGAAATGGAAAAATTCAAACCTCTTTCAAGCAGACCTAACATGACTTCATCAATCTAGGTGCTAGATAGATTTACAATATTTGTTGAAATATGACAACAAGAATATTCCAACTAAATTTTTCCTTGAATTAAATTGTGAATTAAAATCAAATTTAGTCTTAACATTTACTTGAAAATAATTAATTAATTAATTTTAAATTAATTAATTGGAGAAATTCAAGTTAGAAGTATTTTTGAAGTCATGCAAGAGTTATCCCTTAAATTAAGGAGATAAGATTGAGTTATATTTGAGTTGTAATTAGTTAACTCAGTTTATTGAGTTAAGTCCTATTAAATTAGTTGCGAACTATTTGAGGAACTAATAGTGAGTTAATAGTTAGTTGAGGCATTAATGCACTCAGCTAGTGCTACTCCAGTTAACTGAATATTCCCTCATCAAAAACTCATGCATGTCTATTCTGAGAAAGACCCAATTGAGATTAATGTTCAAGGACATTGTACTATCAGTTGCATGTGTTTTCTCACGGAGAAAACTCATGCATGCAGTCAAGGATTCGTCCTTGAGGATTGCGCAGTTTTGAAGGCTTGTTTTTTCACTTAGTAATAGGCTAATCATCCACAAGGAACATCAAAACGAAATAGGAGCTTGGAGGGTAGAGAGGAAGGCTAGAGAGAAGCCAAGATTGCTTGTGAGCATCTGTGAGGATTTTACTGAGAGTTGTCTAGCTGTGAGAGCTAAGGATTTATATAATTCCTATGTATTTCCACCGTGTATGATATACAATAGTGTGGGGTTTTTATCTGAGGTTTTCCCTAAAGTATTTTCATGTGTATTGTGCCATTGATTCTTCTTCTTTTGGTTATATTGTTCAACTTGATCTTTAAGCTTCCATAAATTGATAGTAGAAGTAGGTTATAGTATTCTTCTTTGATTTATATTTCATTATCGAATTAACCTATCACAGATTGTCTACATGGTATCAGAGCTGTGAACAGTATACTAAGAAGAGAATTCGAAGTTTGAAGTTCGAGGTTGCAGGTGCAAATCAAATTAGTTCTATGGCTTGAGACTCAAGTATGCCTTTGAAGGTAGCTCAAATTACATAGCATGGAAAGATTGAATGGAGGCTGTATTAGAAGACAATGGCTTGAAGGAATTCATTGATTGAGAAATCCCAAAGCCAACTTCAACTAATGCACAAGAGTTAGCTGAGTGGAAGAAGTGTGTGGCGAAGGCAAGACAGATCATCCTTGAGGGAGTTTGAGACCATATTGTATCTATTATCCATGGGAAGGATACTACATTTTCAATGTGGAAGACATTGAAGGACCTCTACTAGAACATTAGCAACTAGAGGAAATTGGCGCTCAAGGATAAGATTTGAAGAATTAAGATGGAGAAGGGAGATATTATTTCCACATATCTAAACAAGCTCACCACCTGCAGAGATGAGCTTGGCAGTGCGGGAATAACTACTGCCGATGATGATATGGTGAGCCTCGCTCTGCTTGGCCTTCCAAAGAGTTGGGATAGCTACCAGGACCCTATGAATGGAAGGGAGAAGCTACCGGATTGGGAACGACTATGGTCGGATCTTATGCAGGAGGAGATCATGAGGAGCACACGAGATGTTTCTTCATCCAAGAATGATGATGAAGAAAATCTGGCCTTAGCAAGTAAGGCAAGGAAAGGGAAGGGAAAGGCTTCCCATTTCAAATCAAATTCTTCTCATGGAGGGAAGAAGGGTGACATGTCTAAAGTAAGAGACTTTAATTGTCATAAGATGGGACATTATGCAACTAATTGCCCATTGAAGAAGTCCAAGAAGGGATCCTCGGAAGGTGAGGCATTAGCCTCTCATTTCGAAATGGACTTTACCCTCATCGCATGCATGGTGTCATCGATGATGGGTTGTGTCTTGTATCTTGACAGTGGAGCCTCATTCCACATGACCGGTGATAAAAATTTATTCAGTGCCTTCGAGGAGAAAGACCTCAAGATGCGCATAGAGATGGGTGACGACAGAAGGTATAGTGTTTCAGGAGTGGGCACGGTTTCTTTTCAGAGGGAGTATGGAGCTCCTCTCACCTTGACAGATGTGATGTATGTGCCTGGACTGAAGAAGAAATTGGTATCAGTCACGATGTTGGAGGAAAAAGGCTACGATGTTGTTTTAAGTAAAGGAAAGGCATTCCTAAGACACATAACCATGGGTCAGACCAAGAGGATAGGGATTCGAGTGAAGAATCTCTATAAACTAGAGGTAGATGATTGTGCAGCATTGAGTACGAAAGCAGAATTGGTGCAAATCCAAGACATTGTCGAGTTGTGGCACATGCAGTTGGACCATTTGCATCATCGGGCTTTGAAGATAATGCAACAGAAATCTACAGGACTTCCCAAAGGTAAACTTGAGCAAGTTGACACATGCAAAGGTTGTACCTTGGGAAAGTACACCAAGTCTTCCTTTCATGATCGAGACAATCGAGGAGAGGCTATCTTAGAGCGAGTTCATACTGATTTGTGTGGACCATTCTCGATGGCATCCATAGTGAAGTAAAGGTATTATGTGATTTTCATTGATCAATATTCTCGTAAATGTTGGATTTATTTTATGCAGAAGAAGGACCAAACTTTCACAAAGTTTTGTGAGTTCAAAGCGTTGGTCAAGAAAGAGTCAGGGAAGAAGATCAAGGCCTTGAGAAGTGACAATGGTGGAGAATATGTCTCTCAAGATTTTAAGGACTTCTATGCAGCGGAAGGAATTAAACGAGAGTTGATGGCACCTCATAACCCACAGCAGAATGGGGTGGCTGAGAGGAAGAGCAGAACTATTGTAGGGACAGCACGGGAAATGTTGCATGATCAAGGCCTTCCACTTTACTTGTGGGTTGAGGCATGCAACATAGTAGTCTATTTGCATAATAAAAGCCCACATCGCATACTTGGGATGAAGACACCATAGGAAGCTTTCTCCGGTAAGAGACCAGATGTGGGTCACTTCAAGATCTTTGGCTCATTGGTATATTTGTGGGGTACACTGATACACCTCACAACTATCCGGTGTACTTGCCTACCAGTTGGAGGATAGTGGTTCGCAGAGATCTTAATTTTGATGAGCAGAAGGCCATGCGAGTTTCCCTTGAGAGGGAGCTCCAACTACAGGCTGTGGAGGAACTGTTGGATCCTAAGGAGGAGGAGCCTCAGACTGATGTGGAGTAGCTGCATGCAGAGGTTCCAGGAGTGGAGACATCCACTCAAGCAAAGTCTTCTAGAAATGGATGGAAGCGCACAAGAGAAGTTGACATATTGTTGGAGAATGTGAGAGCACCATCTTCTCAGCACATACAGAGGAGGTCACATGAGAGGTACACTAGATACATGGCACTTGCTGGGGAATGTGTTGAGACCGAGCCATCTTCCTTTGAGGAAGTAGTGCAGCAGCCGATTTGGGTTGATGCTATGGTGGAATAGTATGACTCCATAGTTCGTAAAGTGTTTGGGACGTCGTTCCGAGACTGGAGAATGAGTCAGTTATGAGTTCCCATTGGTTTTACAAGATAAAGCAAGCTGTTGATGGTAGTGTGGAGAAGCATAAGGCAAGATTTGTTGCCCGTGGCTTTTCATAGGTCGAGGGGATTGACTATGATGAGACTTTTTCTCCTGTCGCAAGGTACTCATCTATCAAATCTATGTTGGCACTATCAGCACAGATGGGTTGGAAGATCCATTAGATGTATGTGAAGACTGCATTCCTTAATGGCCAGATTGAGGAAGAGGTGTACATAGAGCAACTAGAAGGTTTTGAGACATTCGATCATGAGTCACATGTGTGCCAACTCAAGAGAGCATTGTATGGGTTGAAGCAAGCACCTCGTGCTTGGTACACCAGGATAGAGAACTACTTCACCGGGTTGGGCTTCACAAAGAGTGAAGTGGATGCGAACCTGTACCACATCGTGGTGAAAGTAAGTTGTTGATCATTGTACTTTATGTTGATGATATCATATTGATTAGTGATAATAAGTTGATCATGTCTTGCAAGGAGGACCTTGCAAGAGAATTCGAGATGAAAGACATGGGTCTCATGCTTTACTTCCTTGGCATGGAAGTGTGGCAAAAGGATGGGGAGTTGTTTATGTCTCAGGGCAAGTATGCCAACAAGATACTCAGGAGATTCCACATGGAGAATTGCAAGCCCATGCAAAATCCTCTAGTGGGTGACTGGACAAAGGAGGTAGCTACTTCAAGAGAAGTGGTAGATGTTATTGTGTACATGCAGCTTGTGGGTTCATTGATGTACTTAATGAACACATGACCAGATTTTTTCTATGCGGTGAACCAGCTGAGTCAAGAAATGGTTCAGCCTACCAAGATGTTTTGGAAGGCGGCAAAGCATGTATTGAGATACCTCAGAGGCACATCTTAGTATGAATTATGGTACAGATGAACAGAGGCAGTGACACTACAGGGATTCATTGATGCAGATTGGGCAGGGAGTCCATCAGATCGAAAGGGCACATCAGGAGGGATTTTCAACCTTGGGTCAACGATAGTTTCTTGGTACAGTAGGAAACAGAGGTCGGTTGTACTCAGCTCGGCAGAGGCAGAATACATGGCTTCAAGTCAGGGAGCATGTGAGGCCATCTGGATGCGGAAAATCCTAATTGCTTTGTTTGATCAAAGGATGGATCCAACTATGATCTATTGTGATAATCAGAATTGTATCAAACTCTCTAAGAATCTAGTATTTCATGATAGGTCCAATCACATCTACATATGATATCATCATCTCAGAGACTGTGTAGTGAAGATGATCATGTTGTTGTAGTATATTTTGACAGAGGAGCAAGACGTTGACATTTTGACAAAGGCATTGTCAAAGTGTAAATTTGAGTTCCATAGAGACAGGATCGGGGTGGCAGATAATCCCTTTCTTGTTGAGAGGGATTGTTGAAATATGGCAACAAGAATATTCCAATTTAATTTTTCCTTGAATTAAATTGTGAATTAAAATCGAATTTAGTCTTAACAGCTACTTGGAAATAATTAATTAATTTATTTTAAATTAATTAGTTGGAGAAATTCAAGTTAGAAGTCTTTCTGAAGTCATGCAAGAGTTATCCCTTAAATTAAGGGGATAAGATTGAGTTATATTTGAGTTGTAATTAGTTAACTCAATTTACTAAGTTAAGTCTAGTTAAATTAGTTCCAAACTGTTTGAGGAACTAATAGTGAGTTAACAGTGAATTGATGCATTAATGCACTCAACTAGTGCTACTCTAGTTAACTGAAGATTCCCTTATCAGAAACTCATGCATGTCTATTCTGAGAAAGACCCAGTTGAGATTAATGTTCAAGGATAGTGTACTATCAGTTGCATGTGTTTTCTCATGGATAAAACTCATGCATGTAGTCAAGGATTCATCCTTGAGTATTGCATAGTTTTGAAGGCTTGTTTTTTCACTTGGTAATAGGCTAATCATCCACAAGGAACAGCGCAAGGAAATAGGAGCTTGGAGGACGGAGAGAAAGGCTAGAGAGAAGCCAAGATTGCCTGTGAACATCTGTGAGGTGGTACTGAGAGCTAGCTGTAAGAGGTAAGAGGTAAGGCTTTATATAATTCCTATGTATTTCCACCATGTATGATATACAATAGTGTGGGGTTTTTATCTCAGGTTTTCCCTAAAGTATTTTCATGTGTATTGTGCCATTAATTCTTCTTCTTCTAGTTATATTGTTCAACTAGATCTTTAACCTTCCGCAAATTGCTAGTAAAAATAGGTTATAGTATTATGCTTTAATTTATATTGCATTATCCGGTTAACCTATCACAGATTTTCTACAATATTCTTACCTATTTTCTCAGCATATGATGATGTTGTCCCCTCCTCATGAACATCGTTTGTTGTCTCAATTTTTATGGATTCAACCTCAGCTTGGGGTAATGTTATAGACTTATCGTGTTCCCATTATTCGATGGAGTTTTTCTCATCTTCATGCAGTCGTTGTCCATTATCGAATGAGACATCGAAGTAATGTATTCAGTTGTTCTCATCTTCATACATTGGTTGTCCATTCTCGAGTGAGACATCGAAGTTTGGGGTAAGTTAATTTATTCACTGGAATTGTTGTTCGCTGGAGCTGTTCTCCTTTTCTCAGCCCCGCTGTCTATTATCGAACTCGAAGCATCTACGTTCGAAGCCAAAACAACTTCCATACACTCGCAATCCGAATTAGGCCTCGTTTGTTTCTGCGAAGTCTTGAATTCTGCAAATGTTATAGCCTTATTATTGACTTGAGGAACAATGTTAGTTTCATTGAACGTTTCCACCACCGAGTTGTGTTTTCTGGCCCCATTGTCTCTCAAAGCCTTGTCATCTTTGTTCGAAGCCAAAACAACTTCCATACACCTGCAATCTAAATCATGCCTCATCTGTGTTTTCGCAGTCCTATCAATAACTACGCATTCTGGAGTAGAATATTGCTTCACGGATTCTGCAACAGCATTAGTTTCCTTGATTACTATTTCCCCCACCGAGTTGTGTTTCCTGTTTTCAAAAGACTGAGGGGATTCATTTTCCTTCCCGGATTCTGGAGTCGTTGCATCATTTTTTTTTTGGTCATATTTGCTTGAAAATCATTGGTTATATGAGTGACTTCTCTCACCGAATTGTGATTTGACAGTGGCCTAGTTTCATTTGAAATGAGGGAATTTAGAAAGGAGATTTGCGCACGGTTTATCATGGATTGAGACTGAGGTTCACTGGATGTTATGATAGATTTATGAGAGGTGACGACTTTTTTATTCAATTTTTCAAATTTTAGGGTATGGTCGCTCTTTTGTTCTTCAATTTTAAGAGTTTTTAATGATGAGCAGGCTTCTATTCTAGACCAGAGCTCAGGCTTTATTTTTTGTTATCAATGTTTTTTTGTTTTAAATATCACATGTAAACTGAACGTAGAATGAATTACACATCATGTAATATCCATTTTGTTTTACTAGTCTCCATATTAAATAGTGAAGAAAATTCTAAAAGTAAATTATAAATTTTTTTTACTTTCTGTTACTTTATGTCTCTATATAAAGTTATGTAAAATTAAAGTGCAACTTGAAGTATTTTAGTTATGGCCTAAATTAACTTCTTTTGTTATAATTATTTTTAATTTGTTAATTTAAATTATTATTTTACTATTTTCAAATGTAACGTTACCTGACAACATTTCTCTATGACCATCTCTCTATATTGGGTTGTGTAGGGCCTCTCAGCGAACAAGGATAGATAAATTAAAGCATCTTGTCTTGGAGTAAAAAAGTTTAAAATAGGTGATATTATTTAATATTTAATATAGGTGAGATTCATTTAGGTTTAGATATATTTTATTAGAAAATGGGTTTCAAAAAATATTTACAAGAAGGGTAGAAAATTTAAAAAATCTTGTTTTGTAGTATAATTGTTTAATATAGGTGGGATTGGTTTAGGTTATGACAATACTTTTTATTGGAAAAAGTGTTTAGCTATAGTTTATATTGAATTTTAACTATTAATTATTACATTTAAATATAAATAGAAAAAATCAAATCAATAGAGGAGAAAGTTGCTTTGTTTTTCTCGTACAAAATTCCATACTAGTCTTTTTTACGAAATGTTGTTAGAACCAAGAGAAAAAATTGATGTAATATTTTTAAACTTCAAACAAGTGGAAGCAGAAGTTGAAGCATTGAAAGGTAACCACTTTGTAAACCTCAACTATCGGATGTATGATCCTGAGAAAGTCATGGTTGCCCACTACAAAAAAGCAAAGTTCAGTTCATCATATTTACACATTAGACAAGATCATGAAGACGGGGTAAAGAATTGGTATAACACCACTAAGGAAATGAGTCCCAATGAGTAGTAGGCAAGAGATGAGGATATCCTCGAGCATTCCAAGGAAAATGTTAGTCTTCAAGAGGCAGCCTCCATGATGAAGAAGAAACAATGGGAGACACAAAAGGCCACCGGGAAATCCGAGAAGCAAAAAGAGAAAGAGGTCGAAGATATTTTGAGCGACACAGAAGAGGAAGGAATTAATGAAATGTTAAAACAAAGGAATGTTGAACTAGCAAGGAAAAAGAAAGATCTCATGAGGAAAAGAGAGCAAGAGCTCATACAATCTCAAGATTCCAATGACCAATGCTAGATCGAAAAGAAAAGGAGGCTGGAACAGGAGATCAAAGAGAAAGAAGAAAAGATTAAGAAGGAAGAGGATCTTAAGAGGAAACAAGCACTAGCAAAGTAGAAGAGAAAGTAGCGGGAGGAAGAACTGAAGAGGAGCAAAGGAAAGGAAACCAAGGGATTTGAACAAGGAGAGACCAGTAAAACATCTGAGCTGGATACAGAACAAAGTGAGCTAGCCCCATTAGATGTGCCTCCTTCTACTCCCCTCACTGGAGGGCACCTTCCTTTGCAAGGGTTGGGTTTCTCAGAAGGACAAAAGGAGGAGTTCCTAGATCTCATGAAGCTCACCTTCGACGAAGTTAGCCTCAAAATTATGCAGAAAAGGAAAAAGTATTATGCCAAGAATCCGTGGATCCCTTATCGGTCACCACGGCCAAGGAGATCGTTCCCAACATCACTAGGAATCCAGAAATGATCGCCTAGGCTGGGACAGCTTTCGTTACCACCATGGAACATAATGTGGCTTGGATGAGCAAATAAATCATGGACCTTTAGAATAGGCTTTGCATGGTTGAACAAAGGGCAGCTAGTGCAGAGCAAGAAAGAAGGAGAGCAGAAGAAGAGAATGCATCCCACAGTTTAGTTCACTCAAGCACAATGGAATTCTAGACTACAATCAAAGGAGAGGTAGAGAACCTCGGGGAAGTCATGGTGATGGTTTATGAAGAGATGTCAAAGCTACACCACATAGTGGCCCCAATCTTGGCGATACAAGCTCACACAAAAGAAAGAGTTGCAATGTTGAAGGAAGTTGTAATCGCTCTAGACAACATGCATGAGTGGTCTGTTAAGTACCCAGGAGCACCAGCAGTAGTCCCTAAGAAGGATTGGATCACCATGCAAAATTCCAAGGTTCAACTCTGCATCAAGATCCAATCAAAAGAAAAATTAACCAAGGATGTGGATAGGGTGTTGGCTTCCTACAAACACCTTTTCAGTGACCTAGAGTCTATGATCCAAATTCATGGAGTTCCATCTATCGGAGAAGTCAGACATGTAAGGAAGCAGGAGGATATCTCAAGGGAGGTGCAGGATTTTGTTGATACATATAAATAAGAAGCCCATGCAGAAGACATGCCCGTCACCAAAGAAAATATTACATGTTATGTGGTGGAACCAGTAAGAATTTACACCAAACTGGTAACCTTGAATAACCAGGTGAATGCCAAATGGACCACCCTCATTCCAGATGCACTTGAATGCCTACATAGACACAATGAAGAACGGCCAAAGATCACTCCCATCCTAGCTGAGTACAAACTATGGCACACATACTTAACAGAGCAGCTCAACCTAGACATCCCTGAACTTGTTATTGTTAAATTGATAGATTAGATTAGTAGCTTATTTTGTGATGTTTGTAATTTGATAGAATAAGACATTTTGGAATATGAAAGGTCATGAGGAAGTCCAAGAGTCATCGGGTAGATGAAAGGTCATGAGGAAGTTCAAGAGTCAAGGGTAGGCCAAGAGTCACCCTCACTCTATAAATATACTCTCATGACACATTGTAATGGGTTTTGGTTGAGGACCCTTTTGAGACATATTGTTTGAGAGAACTTATGCCCTTTTAATTGATGCAAGGAGCGATGGTAATATTCTACTATTGGATTTCTCAAATATTTTATGACTTCATGCCATAAGTATTTTCGCTTGATGGATTGGATGTTCATGAGAGTTCTTCGATTCATAGTTTGCTCATATGTTGTCTCATACTACAAAAATTGTGTTCCTATGCATGGATGGTATATGATTCGCTAACTCTATGCTCATACTAGTGAACTGTTTCTTTGGTATTGGTATAATCTATTATTAGTTGTTCATTTACTTATGCTTATAGATGTTTGATTTCTGTGAACTACATTACATTTTTTAAGCACCTTATCTTATAAACCATGAGTCTTATTTGAATTCTGCTAACAGTTATTTTACGTCATTTTTATGTTGTTTATGGTCTGGATATTCATGGTATGCATGTTATAGTATATTTATCAATTATTCCCTTGTGTTTATTGAATTTCATGTGTTCAATTGAGCCTACATCTCACTTTTGTCCAGAGCAAGCTTTACACAATCAAACGGCAGTCGGTCCTGCATACCAAACAACATCCCTAAAGAAAATAGTGTAGGGTCTAGTAGATTAGTTGTTTTATTCGTTTATTAAGCAATTAATTTTACCCGACACCGTCAACAGATTTGACACTAGAAGGAAGGCCATGGAAAGTAATAATCCATGTTGTCACACTGAAACTTCTCATCAAGCTAGTAACCAACCCCATCCCCCCATGCCTCTTGAGATACCATACATTCCCCATTATGGTCTGGATTTCACGAGGCCACGGCAAGAAGTGTCCCAACCTCCCCCTCTTGAATATTCCCTAGGAGGAGAGGAACTTCTCATGTTCTAAATCACTAATGAACAGCTTAGGGCCATGTGCCCTATTACTCGACAATTCTCCAGGGATTTGAAATGAATTCCCTCCACTAACTCCCTATCCAACCCCTGCACCTCCATGCATCATCAAGGCATCCTCGTTAACTCCATATCACAGTTAATCGAACTAGCACTCAATGACTATGTGGACATTGTTGAAAGGTTGTCCATTGAGGGTTGGAAAGTCCTCCCGAAGATAAATGGGGTGACCCTAAGAATACCTTTAATGATGAAAACAACCAGTCACAATGGGGAGAGACGCAGGGAAACAATTGACGGCTCCCAGAAGATACCCATCTCAACAACCAATCTCAAAGAGGGAATACGGAGGCGACCCTAGGGTGGGGGACCGGGGAGTCCCTTAGAGATTGTATTAAATTTTACAACAATCAACGACTCCTGAGAAATGCCAGGAATGTGAGAAACACGAGGGATCTAGGACACCTCAAAATGCCTCGAGGGGAAGGAAGGTGACCTCCTCAGACCAGCAAGGGATCAGGCACAGTTAGAAAATCAAAGGGAAATTACAATCACCTCGTGTTTCTTCCCGCACCTAGAGAAAATCATCGCCAACAGACATTGGCCTGGATGGCTCAATCCCCATTAAGAATTAGGGGCCAACTTCATGACATGACCCGCCATTTTGAGAAACAGCTCCCAAAGTTCAACCCCGAGAAGGGAACCTCGACTGATTACCATCTTAGCAATTTCTACCTAGCATTGAAAATGATGAGGGTCACCTATTCCCTCACACTCTCAAAAATAAGGCTGCCACCTGGTATCGATCACTGCCCGTTGCCTCCATCCAAATTGGGATGAGTTCCGGAAAACCTTTCTCGATAACTTTTCAGAAGACAAGACACCTTCTATGCTCCTCACCGAGATTATCATGTTGAACTACCAAAAGAAGGAGAAGGCGAAATATTTCAACCAATGATTCACCACCATTTTGAATAAGTTCCAAAAAGGTGTGGCCCTTGATGATTCCATCACGATTGATTATTACATCGAGCTCTGCCGCAAGACATTGTTGTGTTCATTAAACGTGAAGCAAAACTCACCCTAGTGGATAACTTGTCTACAGCACTAGAGGTCGAAAAGGATTTGCCTTGTATCAGTGCCCCAGAGGACAAGTCGTGGGAGGAGGAAAAACCATCTATTAAGAAAAATCAAGCCTCAGCCAATAAACCCACAGATAAAGACAAAGATTCCTTTGATTTCGAAGGACTGGCCAAATCCTTAAAGAAGATAACTAATGAGGTGTATGAATTAAATAGAAATACCAGTGACGTTTCAGGAGGAGGAAAACCCACTAAACCCTTTTTTCGAAAAGCTAACAATCACCCCCTAAAACATCTCAAGCATCCAATTCAAACTTCAGTGTGGAAGAGCTAGGAAAGAACAATTTTTTCACTTTTCATCAGGCCTCTCGTTCTAAGAAAACCTGCCCCCAATGGCTCCATAACATGACTGTCATAGTAACCCAGCTTTTAGAAGACTAGGCCACAAGAGAGGGTGAAGAAGAAACTAATGACCCTGAAGAGGATGACTCCCCTCCCAATGATGATGCTCCATCTACTGTATTAGCCTTCGAAGTCATTTGTGGGGGAGAAGTGCTAACCACTCAAGAGGCCATCATGGGATACTTCCCTCGAAACCCCCAAAAGCTACAGCCTTAGGAATAAGGGTCCCTTGTTGGATGCTTCGCTAGAAGGTAAGAAAAGGGCCCTGTTAAGAAGGATTCTTCCACTCGTTAACACCAACCACCCATACACCCCTTTCCCTGAAGGGGCGAATGACCTAAGCTCTAAAGAGTCCCCAACCATTGGGAGAGGGGACACATCCACACCCAAAATTTCAACCAAAGGGGTGACAACTAAAACTACCTCATTATCACAACGCTCGTCGGAAGAGGCTTGGATTACAATATTATCGACAACATGAAGAAGGTTCAGGCTAACATTTCATTGTATGATCTATGAAAATTGACCAACCAACGTGAGTTGATTGTCAAAACTTTCTCCACCTCTCCCGCCCCTTCAAAATCCCCCTCATCAGTCAGTGCAAACTCCTCAAACCAATCCCAGGTCATGACTAACCTACAAGCCATAGTAAATTCCGCAAACACAAACACAAACACGAGAGGTTCAACCCCTCCTTTTCTCTTGACCTTTGAATTATTCAACTATAATGTGCACAACTTCCTCGTTGACTCTGGTGTGTCAACCAATGTCATTTCCTGGTCAGTATGAAAAAAACTAAACATCCAGCCCGAAAAAACAGATGCTAAAATCATCCAGCTCGATAGATCCCAAGGCTCGGCCATTGGAGAGTTGAGTAACGTTATTATTTGGTTGTCTTATGATTCTCGGGTTCATCAATGCATTGGCATAACTGTCATAGACATCCTAGAAGCCTATTCTTTACTCCTTAGCTGAGATTGGCATTTCAAGCTTCAAGGCTACTTCACCATAGACTGGTCCCACTTATGGTTTCCCTACAAAGGAAAGAATAACTAGATCAGAGTCAATGGTGAGCCTTGCATGAAGAATGTCGTAACCGATCTTGAGGGCTCTAACAAACCAATCAGCTACACCCAAGACGAGTTGCGGGTGTGTCTCCTCGAGACACTATTTGGTTGCTATCAGTCCCAAACTTCGACTATTCCTCTGGATGCCCAGTCGAAACTCCCAATGAAAACCCCAGGTCATAATAATTAAATATGCGTGTTGAGCCTACACACACCGAACCCACCCATCCTTAATGTTGAAGTTTGGACGTTATATTATGATGGATCCAAGACTCATGACGGAGTTGGAGCAGGTTATGTCCTGGAAGACCCCAAAGGAAATAGATTATTGATTTCTTACGGGTTAGAGTTCCAATGCACTAACAACACTACAGAATATGAGGCATTAATCCTTAGCCTCAAGAAATCCATAGATCTAAAGGTAGATTGTCTGAAGGTAATCACGGATTTTGAAATCATTACAAGGTAGGTACGTAACACAATTCACTGCTTGTCTCCTCACCTCAAGAATTACTAGCAAGCAGTATGGCATTTGATAAATGCATTTAAATCTTTCAATATTATTTTTGTTCCTATATTTAATAATGTCATCCCTGACACCTTGGCTAATGTAGCAACTATATTCACGCCCCTTGGGGATGGATTTTCTATTGAAATTGTAAATAAACTGGCTCTGCCTGATAATATAACTAATTTATGCATTTTCAATGATGACCAACAGATACTGGAGTTCATGACAAGTGCAAAAGTGTTTAAAGACGCAGCCATCAAAGAAGAGGAACATGAAAGGTCCCTGCAGGAAGAAGCAGACTCACGGAAAGGAAACCCTATACCTAAAGGAGTAGTCACGTTAGAGAAATTGTTTGACCTACAAAACCAGTTTTATGGCTTGCCAAATACCAAGAACCAAAGCTCCACCCTCTCGCATGTACAGATCAACCTCAAAACCGAATGTGATCCCAAATGTGTCAACATAGGATTAGGATGCTCCCCTGAAGAATGACAAGCCCTTATCAGCCTATTCAAAAGGTATCGTGACATTTTTGCTTGGACATATGACGACCTGAAAACATATGATACGTGGATTATCCAGCATATCATCCCTACAAAAGAAGGGGCTAAACCATTTCAGCAAAAATTGAGGAAGTTGCATCCCGCATTAGAACCCCTTATCCAGAAGGAACTCAAGAAGTTGTTGGATGCTCGCATTATCTTCAAGGTTAGACACTCTACTTGGGTATCCAATTTGGTTCCAATAAGAAAGAAATGTAGAGAAATCCACTTGTGCGTCGATTTCTGGAACCTCAATTGGGCATCGGATAGAGACAACTACCTGATTCCCTCCATGGAGAAAATTCTCCAAACATCTCTAGATTCAAAATTTTCTCCTTATTAGATGGCTTCTCTAGCTACAATCAAGTCCTAATAGCCGAACCAGACCTGATCAAAATGACCTTCAGAACAAAGTGGGGAACATTTGCATTTCATCTTATGCCTTTCAGACTAATTAATGTCAAGGAAATGTTACAAAGAGCAATGGATATCACATTCTAGGGTGTAAGGGGCCAAAGCATAGTGGTCTACCTTGACGATGTCACTGTTTTCTCAAAGAAAATGGTTGACCTCCTTCACCATTTGAAGCATATTTTTGAATGGTGCTGTAAATATGGAATCTCTCTCAACCCCAAAAAGATAATATTTGCAGTTTCCAAGGGCAACCTTCTCGGACACATCATCACCAAAGACAGAATCATTGTTGACCGTGATCACGTGCAGCTATAGCACAGATTCCCCAGCCAAGCACCAAAAAACGTATGCAATCTTTCCTTGCTAAAATCAATATTCATCGCAAATTTATTTCAAATTTTGCACAAATTGTCAAACCTTTTGTCGAGCCGTAAAAAGGGTCTTTTTCACCTCTATTTACCCCACATTAACTTATCAATCCAGGAATGATTTTTTATCTCAAAGAGTGTACTTAGTTTGAGGCGGTCATTTGTCAGAGTAATGCTAGTAGTATAGTGCTCAAAATACAAGAGTAAACGAATGCTTAAAACAAGATCTACTTACAGCAAAACACTTTAAGACTTAAATCATTCATTCAGAAAACTAAGTAAATTATCAGTCAAGGGTACAGTAACAATAACTCATCCCTCTGTAAACTGATGTAACTGAAGATAATCAAGGAACAGATCATCAACCTGGGAACTAGACAACAAATGTCAACGCTCACTACAGTTTTAGATCGTTCAAAGCAATGACAACACAAATAACAGGAAATGGAACAGCAACTATAATTGAAACAACAACTAGGAAATGGAACAGCAACTAGTTCTTATAAATAGTGAAACCTTATTCTAAGGAGATAAAGGCAGCAATCGTATCCTACAAAAATTAGAGAGCAATCCTTACTCTAAGAATAAATCAGACAGCAAATGGAAATAGAACAGCAACTGATTAGCAATGAAATATAGAATGGCACTTAGAACCAATTGTGAATGTACAGCAAACTGAAATAAATAACACACACAGCACACCTAGATATTGAGAGAAATAATAATCTGAATCCGATACCACAAATATTAATCCCAGTTACAAAGGATAACGATCGCAATTCGTAATGGAACAGCAATGTCAATTGAACAACAATCGTGATTAAGTATAAACCATAGATGAATACAGTAATACCGACTAGGAAGGTTATAGCCTAGTTACTCTGTAATTGAACAACAATAGCATTCTGTAAGGAATAGTAATGTTACATCAATGATTAAAAGAATAGCAATGTGTTACAAGGTCTGAATGAACAATACGACATTCCTGTCATAGAGAACGATATTTGAAATATAACAGAGTTGTGATGTAAAATAACAAAACACATCAGATTACCAAACAAAGCTGATAATGAAAAACCACGCACGAATTAGAGATAATGGTACAGGAGCAAGTGTTCCACCAAGGCCGAGCCCTTAGCCTCCATGGATACACCGCTTGAGATTATTCCAGGATCAAAGATGGAACAACAACTAGATTTAAATTAAAGCATCCAATCAAAGTTACAGTGGATCACTTCTCAATGAGAGTCGATGATCAAAGTTTAAATACAAAGAGAAATTACATAAGAATAACAACAGGTCTCCCTGGGCTAGCAATGCTACCCCTTTTTATAACAACCGAGCGGAGATATAAATGATGCAAAAATAGTTAAGATTGTGATCCCTCGGGATCAAAGGATCCTGAGGGATTCGCTAAACTTTTAATTCCAGTTATCTCTTTGTTCTCTTGCACCGATTCGATATCTCCTTTTCCTTTCTTTGGCTGATATGCTTCAATTTCGATCGCCTTCTCTGCATATGGTTTCCTGCCATAGGGACAGCGATTAACTCTGCCCTGTCTTTTTCCTTGGAATGGAAATCTTTTGTTTTTCCCTTTTTCTGCATAAGAAAATGGCACTTATTAGTTTTTTTGTGTTACATACAAATCTCATAGATTTTGCCATAATTTCTTATTATTTACCTAGTTCCTGATGCAAAGGGATTATGAGTTTTTAAGAAAAGATGACAAAATAATCAATAAAACATACCTTCTTCAGTACTCCACACAACCCCCTGCTTACCCTTTTTCATGCCCTCATGAAAACATTGTAATTGACATGTAAGGTAGTGAGAGAGTAAGCTGGAGACGAGATCTCATGTGGTGGTCTACAGCCATGATGCCTAACTAGGTGTTCAAAAAGATGGCCTGTCTGACCCTCAGCCATCTCATACAGGGCTTGGTACCCAGGTGCAGGGTGCCAAATAATCAGACTCCTGAACCTATATCCTAACCAAGATGGCCCTACCCTCAAGATAAGTTCACCATAGAGGCTCAAGAAATCAGCGACTAACTTAAAGTTTTCATAATTAAATGGTTCCTTGAGTTGGATATTCGGATTAGAGGTCTGCTATCGAAATTTATCAGCTACAATGGCAAGGTCCTTGATGGTAAAGAATTGTTCTATCCCTTGCCGATTGATTCCTGTATGAATGGGTCCTAATGCTTCAATCACGCCCGGAGTCCTCATGAGATTCCTATGTTTATTCCACAACTATAATGGATCTCTAGGCTCAGCTCTTACCCATAAGTCTAATCCGTATTCTTGTCTTTGGAAGGAATTATAGGCTTTAAGCCATTTGATTTGATTAACTCCAAATGAAACAAATCCCTGCATTTTGATATCCCCAACGAAAGGGCCGGGGTTCTACTCTATCTCTTGATCTAACACGAGGTTATGCAGATAGAATTCACACAATAGTCTTTGAACCTTTACTCCATAGTTCTTACAACAATTTATAAAAGCATCAATAGTATTAATTTGTATAGGGCTCCTGCTTTGATAGCCTTAATTTTCAATTGCAAATATCATTCCATTAAAAACAAGTCATAATTCTTAGCAGGGGCTCTACATGCTAGGACACCAATGTACAAAGAGCACAAGGTATCCATCTCCTTGATAACTACATCTAACCTATGAGTTACCTTTGCAACTTTTTCTTCTTCCTTTCGCCATCCTTCAAAAGCCTGGCTTTCAAATAAATTGACATTCCTTAGCTGTTGTTGTAATTCTTCATACTTTTCTCGAGAAACTGTTTGTTTTGTGAGTTTTTCTACTGCTTGTTGAGCCTGCATCAAACCCTCTCGTAGGGTTACTGTCCTCGGATCACTGTCCCACGTAGTAGTGGCAAGTGGAAGATTTACTTGAATCTTCTTATTGCGTCGCCTCGTGTTTATGGTCTACATTCCTTCAGAGGACTGTGCCTCTGTCTAAACTTCTTTGTCACAGGCCGATATATCATTTGTTTGCACTTCAACATGGGCAACAGTTGAATGTTGTTCCTTTTGTTTTTGAATGGCAGTCTGCACTTCAACAGGGTTTTGAATAGCAGACTGTTCTTCAACAGGGTTTTGAACAGCAGACTGCTCTTCAATAGGGTTTTGAACAGCAGGCTGGACGTGGGTCCTCTAAACCTTTTTCTTGGGGGGTCTCACTGAAGTGGTTGCATGTCTTACCCCTGAAGTCCTTTTTGCTCTCTTTCTCATTTTCAAAACCCTGATTTGTTGTCGAAGTCATGCTATCACATTCAGCAACCTTTGTTGTTCTTTTCGTAGTCTTTTAATTTCTTCTGTTTTCTTAGAAAGAACAGTTGTCTGTTTACTCGGGCTTGGACTGTCATCTTGGCCAATTCCCTAGTTTTCTTCTTGGGGTGCTCCTTCGTTGTTCTGTTCGGGTTGCTCAGGAGTAAAAACCCTAGCCGGTTCTGTTATTTCCTGGGTGACTTCTTTTTCCACCCCTTCTTCTTCCTGGAATTCTTCCGGTGTAGTCTGGCTGGGAACAGATTGTTCCTCTTCTGTATCACTTTTCTCTCCTATCATACTTTCATCATGAACAGGATGATTCTCTTCTTCTACTTCCTCGTCATGTAATTCTTTGGGTGCATTTTTGTCCTGCGCAGAATGCTCTTTTGGTTCTTCTTCAATCTGGAGGCCTAGCGGGCTGAGAGGTTGGGCATATTTGCCCATATTGGCCAGAATTCGGGCCAATTCGTCCTCTTGCAAGGGATTTTGCAATGGGATCTCTTCGCGTTGCTCTGTTTCTTCCTCCTCCTACCCATGCTACTTGGTCTCTTCCTCCGTTTCTCCTTCCTCATTTCCTTCCAATCCTTTCTCATTCTCTTCTCCTTCCAATTGCGGGGGTTGCTCATCCCCTGAATCGTCTATCTCTACTGGTTGGCTAGTATTCCCTTGGGAATTTTCCAGCCTCCCTCTAATCCGTGCCAGTCTGACTGATTTCCTTCATTTCAATGGTCTATTTGGTGTACTGGTAGCATGCTTACGTTTTGGGGCCGGCATAGTCAGTCCCCTGTCTATCATGGCAATTAGCTCTTCCCAGTTGCTCTGTTGATGAGCAAGACTATGGCTAACTATTAGCCGTATCAGCCCATGGGGACTTACTATTTATTCTACATGTTGCGATTTTTTCATACTTTTGGAAACATCATGAAGTAATGAATTTAAAAATGCAGGTAAGTTCACAGAGAAATTATGTTTTAATACGGCTAAGAGTTTAAGGTGTCGTAGTCTTACCACATCTTTCCTACATTCACAAGTGATGTAGCTCTGGATGATCTTTGCCAATTCTGCCCACGGCTCCCCCAATGCTGCTGGTAGGACTCCCTTTCCTCTGACTGTCAAGTTCTGGCCTTCGTCTTGAAAGATCTTCATTATCTTTCGTAGTCTCTCCTTCTTTAGAGTCCACAAAGGTCCAGTTGTTGGCAGTCCCAAGACCTCTGCAATTATGTCATCAGTGACTGCTATGTGTCTCCCCCTTACTGTGGAGCGATATTCTTGCAAGTTCTGCAAGAACTCTATTGCTACGGTCTTGTTGGATTCCTGTAAATGATTAAGATAAACTAGCCATCTTGTCCTTGCTAGGATTTCCCCTGTAACATCAGAAACTGTCAATACCTGTGTTTCTCTCCAAATTGATCTTCCTCCCAAGATTTAGCTTACTATAAAAACATAGAGATGGCAATGGTACAGAAGGTTGTTCAAACTATTAGAAATACAGAGAAAATAACGAAACAGCAGGGCTCATTCAAATCCTGGGTTACTTACTAATTGCTACAGAGCATAATACAGAAATGGCTTAGGAATAGCAAGCCATGCAGATTGAAAAACAATATACCGTTGAGCCTTGCTATTTCCAGGTAAAAATATTTCCGAATAATTGTCTGACACATATACCAATAAATTATGAGGTCACGTGCCTCCCCCCTGCAATGTGATAGGCCATCCTCAGTCGTCAAATGAGGGAGCGATGTGCCAAATTGCCATAGTATAGATTCATAAAGGAATAGCATATGTCAAAATTCCATGTTTTACAAAAGGAGTAGATTGCCGAAATCGAGGTGTATAGTAGGATCGCTTAACAAATAAGAGAATGCTATGATATGATGCGAGGCTGGGAGGATAGGACAGCAGACGTGCACAAAAAGTTTGATGCGATCATTATCAACTTTTTCCGTCATGATTTGTTGTAATAGATTTTCATGTGTTTAATGGTTCAGGGAAATGATATACATAATCTCATGTGACATATTACAAAGGTATAAGACAAAGAAGGGTGTTGATGATTACTATTGGTGTATAAGGAATGTGACTTCAATACCATTAACAGAGCTCTGCTGCCGACAGGTGTCCATAACCTTAACAGAGTTGTTTGTTTCACCCATGGAACCATGATCCTTTTTGTATGCTTAGGAAGTGTTGTGCAACATCAAAATGGAGGCCATTATGCTAGCTTGGTAACCAGTTAAACCATAATGCCATTCACCAGGAAGGAGTGAAAGGTGGGCAGGCCAGCTCGTGATGAGACCTCCTATTCCAAGGACTCTTTATTTTTTCTGATGTGCCTCTTGGATCATATCCCTGGTGTGGTGGCCATAGTGGGAATGTCAGTTCACTTTCTTCCTTATGATCATGGTAGGCTGGCTCTTGATGAGACCCCCTATCCTGCATTTGACAACCCATAAGTTATATAAACATTTTTTTTATTTTTTTTCTTTTATAAAGTACTTTCCTATGTATACACAAAGGGTGGTTCAACACTCCTTAAGAGTAGGAATGGTGGAAGAAGTCTTAACATCTCAATAGAAAAATATACCCTTTGTTCTTATTCCTTAATAATGATGAAAGAAGATTATGGGAATTTTTAAAAAAAAGAACCACCATGATAAAGATAACCAATCTTATCAGTATTAGTATGATAATGGCACCAAAAGTGATGGATAATTGTGTCCTTTCCTCTTTCCTCTTATCAATTCAAAGAAATTTCTTGTAAAAATAGCGATTTTATATAATTTACTGATTTCAGTATGCTCTAGTTTTGTATCCATTGCATAAGTGTATAGCTGTGCTCCAAAAGACTCGAAATTATTATATATTGAGAAGAACAGAAGGTGTCCTTTAATTGGAACAACAAGGAGAACAAGCATAAATAAAAGGAATACGAGAATGTTGTTGTTTCAAAAAGGAAGAGCAAAAAGTAGTGTTGTTCCTTTGGAAAAGGAATAGCAGAAAATGAAATTGTTGTTCCTTTGGAAAAGGAACAGCAAATCCCAAAAGTAAGGAACAGCAAGAAACGCAAGTGCCATTCCTTTGGAAAAGGAACAGCAAAAACCAAAAGTGTTGTTCCTTTGGAAAAGGAACAGTAAAAATGCAAGTGCCTTTCCTTTGGAAAAGGAACAGCAAAAACCAAAAGTGTTGTTCCTTTGGAAAAGGAACAGTAAGAAACACAAGTGTCATTCCTTTGGAAAAGGAATAGCAAAAATGCAAGTGTTGTTCCTTTGGAAAAGGAACAGCAAAAACCAAAAGTGTTGTTCCTTTGGAAAAGGAATAGCAAGAAATGCAAGTGTCGTTCCTTTGGAAAAGGAACATCAAAAACCAGAAGTGTTGTTCCTTTGGACAAGGAACATCAAAAAATGCAAGTGTCGTTCCTTTGGAAAAGGAACATCAAGGTGAAAAAGGAATGGTTAATAAAAAAAGTGTTTTTCCTTCAAAAGAGGAACAACAAAATGAAAATGTTGTTTCTTTGGAAAAGGAACAGTAGAAAAACAAAAGTGCACACCAAAATTTACATGTCGGAGTCTTCGCGGAGTTGCTGGTAGAAGGATTCCCGACTAAGTGGTTTGCGGTATAGTCAAACTCGGTGGTCGTTTGCCTTGAAGGTATGTCTCAATGGTGATTAGGGTAAGGGTGCCATTATCATGTACCTTTTGGATTTCGTATGGCCCCAGCCAATGAGTTTGAAGCTTCCCGAGAAAATCTTGAAACCTGGAATCGTATAAGAGCACTCAATCTCCTTCGTGGAAGACTTTCTTTTTAATGAGAGCGCCATGCCATGTAGCTCACTTTTGTTGGATTAATGCAGTGTGTTGAAGGGCAGAGAGCATGATCTCATCTAGCTCATTGATCTGCTGTAATCTATTAATCTATGCCTCGTTTAGATCTAGACCAACTTCTTGTGTTTTTCGCAGTGTTTGGATTTCGAATTCTATGGGAAAAATGGGTTCCCTTCCGAATACCAATTGGTATGGTGAATAGCCAATAGTGCTTCTCCATGTTGTTCTGTAAGCCCACAAGGCTTCTGGTAATCTTGCAGCCCAATCGTGTCTATGTGATGCAATGGTTTTTGGTAAGATCGCTTCTATTATTTTATTGCTGCTTTCTACTTGACCATTTTCTTGTGGGTGGTATGGAGTAGTAATTTTATGCTGGATATGATAGTTTTTTAGTGTTGTGGCAATCTTGTTACCAGCAAACTGTGGTCCACCATCTGTAATTATGTCTCTTGGAAGCCCATATCGCACAAATATATGGAATAGGAACTGTATGACAGAATCCTCTATAGCTCTCGGCAATGCCTCTGCTTCAACCCATTTGGTGACATATTCTGTTGCCACCAGAATATATGTTTTCTGGTTCGAGGATGGGTTAATTGGACCAACGAAATCGAGTGCCCATCGCTCGAATGGTTCAATAACCAGCTCTGGATTCAGGATCATTTAGTCAGACTGACCAGGTCGTCCTACTCTTTGGCAACTATCACAAGCTTGAACGAACTTCTTTGCATCTTTGAATATCGTGGGCCAATAATACCCTGTTTTCAGCACCTTATATCTAGTTTTCTGATCGGAAAAGTGTCTGCCACATGGTCCGTATGACAAGCTTTTAAAATGTCAAAAATTTCATCCTCCCAGACGCATCTCCTGATGTGCATATCTGCTCCTGTGTGGAACAGGTAGCCCCCAATCCAAGAAAATCGAGCACTTCGCTGGACAATCTGTTTTTGTTCATTGGGGGTCAGATGTTTCGGTAATTTGCCTACAACTAAGTAATTCGCAACATTATCATACTAGGTTGTTTTAGTAGTGACAGCAAACAGATGTTCATCTGGAAATTGATCTTCAAGTACTGTTGCATCCACAGGTTTGGGCATCCGCAAGAGAAAGTCAGCTACAAGATTTTCTTTTCCAATTCGTTCCTTGATTGTGATATAAAATTCCTACAATAAAATCAGCCATCTGGTTATTCTACCATTTGTGATTGGTTTATTTGCTAAATATTTTATGGTAGAGTGATCTGTATACAAGATAGCAGGATATCCAGTAATGTAATGCCTAAACTTAATGACAGCATGTATTACAGCTAGAAATTCCTTTTCAGTAACGGTATATTTCAATTCACCAAGGGATAAATTCTTGCTAATATAATAAATTTCATATGGTTTTTATCTTCTTCCTGCCCAAGGACTGCTCCAATAGTTGTATCTGAGGCATCTAATGAAATTTGAAATGGCAGGTCCCAACTTGGACCTCTAAGGACTAGGGCTGTTGACACAAGCCTCTTCAGATCTTGGAAAGCACAGTCACATTTTTCTATCCAAAGAAAGTCAACATTACATGTCAATGAATATAGAGGTGCAGCAATATGCGAAAAATGTTCTATAAATCTTCTATAGTAACCAGAAAATCCAAGAAAACTGCGTACCTTTGTTTGAGTGGTGGGAGTGGGAATTAGTAAAATTATTTGAATTTTGGTTGGGTCTACCTGTATGCCAGCTGCTGAGATATAATGGCCTAGAATAAGTCCTTCAGTCATCATCATATAACATTTTTCATGGCTCAAACAGAGCCTAGTGGCAATGCAACGTTGCAGAACTTTTTCCAGTGTGTCCAATGTTGGGTCAAAATCGTCTCCGTATGGTGTAAAATCATCCATGTATACTTCGAGTCCTTCATTTATTAAATCTGAAAAGATGTTGAGGATAGCCCTCTGAAATGTGGCGGGAGCATTGCATAAGCCAGAAGGTAGAAATCTGTAGGCAAATGTTCCCCAAGGACAAGTAAAAGTGGTTTTGTCTTGGTCTTCTGGGGAAATCTGAATCTGATTGTATCCACTAAAGCCATCTAAGAAAGAAAAGAATTTATTTCCTGCCAGAGTGTCTAATACTTGGTCAATGAATGGAAGGGGAAAGTGGTATTTTTGTGTTGCTTTATTTAGTTCTCTATAATCTACACAAATCCTCCACTTCCCATTCTTCTTTGGTACCACAACAAGTGGAGAGACCCATTTACTATTGGAGATAGGGTAGATGAAGTTCACATCTAAAATTTTTTGAAGTTCAGCTTTTACAATGTCTTTTAGATGAGGATTAAGTCTCCTTTGTGGTTGGCGAATAGGTCTCACATCTTTTTCTATGTAAATGTGGTGTGTACATAACTGGGGATCAATTCCTTTCATATCAGGATAGTCCCATGCAAATTCTTCTTTATATTTCCTCAGTAGTTGGATGAGCTTCTCTTCTTGTTTGGAAGTCAGGTTGGCATTAATGTTTAAAGTCTTTCCTAGATCAATTTCTACAATTTTACTATGAGATAGAGGTAGTAGGTATTATTTGAACGTGTGTATCTTTAAGAGGATCTTCTTCTAATTCATTATCAAATGCTACTTCTATCATGTGACATTGTATGCGGGATCTGGGTTCAGTTTGGCTAATAAAAATTTTAATGGCATCGTCTTATGTTTTGTCTTTGAAATCGAGGGCCTCTTCTATGGTTAATGGAGATCTAATATTTTCGGTGAGGTCTGATACAAGATGCTTGTTAGTTTTTATTATCGTGACACTTGGCTGCGCTGGGGGATATAAAGCTAGATTCTTGATTTTTGCCCCCTTATTTATGGTCATACTGCCTTGTCAGCAGCCAATATAAGCATCGGCAGTTGCAAGCCAAGGTCTGCCTAAAATCAATGGATGTCCATCAAATTGGTTTTTGGGGTTTATTATCATAAAATCGGCCGGATACTCCCAGGAATCAACGGATACCATGATATCATGTAGTGTGCCTTCTTGCCAAACCACAGATTGGTCAGCCAGTTCTAATCAAGTGGAGGTCGGTTCTACTGATGTAATGCCTAGTTTTTGGCAAGTGGTGTTTGTTAAGATATTAATTGCAACTCCTAGGGCAACTAAGGAATTTGAGAAGGTTTGTCCATTGATTTTTACGATTACTATTGTATTTCCTGGGTCTTCGTATTTAACAGGTGTTTCTTTCCCTGATAATAAGTCGGATAGAGTGCCAACTACTTGGAATTTTGGGTTGTTTGTTTTTTTCCTCCTTGTTTTCTTTATACATAGCTCTTTGATAGTCTTTGCATATATCGGGATGTCTTGAATGGCTTGGAGGAGTGGGATTTTTATGTACAAATTTTGTAGTTCTCCCAGAATGTCAAAATCAGGGTATTGTATAGGTCGAGGTATAATTAGGTGTTCTGTGAATGGAGGAGAGGATGTGATTGCTGGATTATGAATTTTTTGTCTGGTCACGTTCTCTTCTTGTGGCGGTTGTTCCATAGGTAATTGATTTTAAACTTGAGCTGTTTTATCTCCCTCTATTTTGATGATACGCCCAGATCTTAATTGAAGGTCATTACACTCCCTTAGGTCAGTTCCTGTCTCTGGTGTCTCAATTATTTGAATGGATTGGACCAGTCTATTATTTGGATTGGGATTGGGTTGGGCTGGGAGTTGCGGTCTTAAGTTAGACTGGGGGGTTTGTTGTAATGTTGGCAGTGTAGGTTGAGGGAGCGGGATGGTTCCTACTGGTTGATTCATCGGTCTTTTCTAGTTTGTCTGCCAGGCTTGACTCTGTGAAGTAGGAGGAGTCCATTGTGCTAGATATGCATTGTTTTTCCAATATGGTAGGGTATAGGGAAAATTTGGCCAATTGGGTTGGCTTGTTTGATTTGGCCATGGATGTGATGAAGGAAATGATTGTTGTGACCAATTTAGGAAGGGAGGTTGACTTTGCTACATTGTATTATATTGTTGAGCATGATATTGTGGAGGCTGAAAAGAAGGAACTAGGTCTGAAAACATACCTGATTGTCGTGGCTGCCATTGACGGCGCTGATTAAGTAGATACACCGATTCTGGCTCTTCTTCTGCTTCCTTGTATACTACTTTCAATCTAGGAAGTGAGGGGCAGCTCTCTGTGGAGTGGTATTTTGTACAAATGGTGCAAACTTGGACTACATCTAATGGACACTCCTTATGGCTGTGTTTCTTTCTGCATCTGGGACAGAAGATTGCCAAATTATGTTCTGCTTCTACTTGCTTTTGTTTGGCCTGCATAATATCAAGTTGTGTTGTCAATGTCCCTAATATGTCAATTTTAAAATTTTCTAATAAATTTACTCCTTCTGCCGAAGTTTTTTTATCTCTTGCAAACCGATCATGTTCTGCTGGTTTTAGTCTTTTGCTGCCTCTCGAGCTCGTGATACATAGATTAATAATGTCAGCAAAATTTTCCTGATAAATCTCCTTTTCCCATAATATTTAGTGTTTCAATCCATTGTTCCTTCATTCCCCTAATTAATGTTGTTTTTAATACATTATCAGGTAAGGGTAATGATGCATAAGGAGATCTTTGAAGATTATACTGGAAATGCTCAACATATTCTTCTAATGTTTCATTTGGTCTAGCTACCATCTGAAATATTTCATCTTTTAACTCTCTAGACCTGCAATAGTCCTGATATTTTTTTAGAAAGACTCTTTCATTTGGTCCCAATTATTTATAACGCCACCACCTAATCCCATAAACCATATTAGAGCAGCCCCTTTTAATGTGGAGGGAAATAATTTCAGTTTCTGGGGGTCGGTGGTATAGTCATATCCTCTACACAGCACATCAAATTCGAATAAAAATGCATCTGGATCTTCTGACGTAAGGCCATGGAATGTAGGGATATGCTGGAGAGGAATTGCTTTCATAGGTGCATTAGTTGCAGTATCCACAATGGGGTATTGCAGTGTAGAGGTTTGGGTGTTTGGCTGGTTCTGGGCCATTTGGTCAAATATATGCCAATAACATTCTGGGATGTATAGGAGGGTATTCCTAGATTGTCGAGGGGAAATGGCTCTAATGGGAATGGCCTTAACAGCACTTCCTTTATCTGGGATGATGAGAGTGTCTAATGTCTGGGAGGGCTCAGGTTCTTGAGTTTCTTCAACTTCGTTATAAATGATTTTTATAGCACTTCCCTTATCTGGGTTGCTTAATGGTTGTATTACCCCAAGAGGAGATTTTGGTTCTTCAGTTTCTCTTTTTTCTCCTCTTCCTTCACAAAGATTGCTAAGGTTCCCTTCTTGCAATGATTTTGGGCTATAATTTTCAATTTCTTGAAATTCTTGCTCTTCGATTTGACTATACACCTCAGCAAAGGCTACAGATGGTGATCCTGTGGCCTGAAGGGAACTAGTAGGCTATCTAGAAGTAACTTTTCTAGGTCCTACTAAAGGCTGAGATTTTGCTTTTTTAAGGATTTCGTCTATAAAGGTCGATCGGCCAAGGGTCACCGGCCCCTTAGCTTTATCGGGCTTGGGTAGAGGTTTGGGATTCTTTTCAAGATTTTTCTGCTTAGTCATACACTCAAATCAACTGCTAAGTTCTACCCAACCAAAATAGCAACAAATCTGTAGGAAAGCAGGTAGGGGAGCAGGGCTATTACATACTCCACACGCAGGTTCTTACCTTTCGTTTTTAAAACCCAATTCTTTCCTAACAGGCTCTTACACTACTCTGAAAGAGAAAAAAATGGCTACACTCTTCCCTGGAAATGGTGCCAAAATGTCGAGCCGTAAAAAGGGTCTTTTTCACCTCTATTTACCCCACATTAACTTATCAATCCAGGAACAATTTGCTATCTCAAAGAGTGTACTCAATTTGAGGCAGTCATTTGTCATAGTAATGCTAGTAGTATAGTGCTCAAAATATAAGATTGAACAGATGCTACTCAGTTTGAGGCGGTCATTTGTTAGAGTAATGCTAGTAGTATAGTGCTCAAAATATAAGAGTGAACGGATGCTTAAAACAAGATCTACTTACAGCAAAACACTTTAAGACTTAAATCATTCATTCAGAAAACTAAGTAAATTATCAGTCAAGGGTACAGTAACAATAACTCATCCCTCTGTAAACTGATGTAACTGAAGATAATCAAGGAACAAATCATCAACCTAGGAACTAGACAACAAATGTCAATGCTCACTACACTTTTAGATCGTTCAAAGTAATGACAACACAAATAACAGGAAATGGAACAACAACTATAATTGAAATAGCAACTAGGAAATGGAACAACAACTAGTTCTTATAAACAGCGAAACCTTATTCTAAGGAGATAAAGGCAGCAATTGTATCCTACAGAAATCAGAGAGCAATCCTTACTCTAAGAATAAATTGGACAGAAAATGGAAATAGAACAGCAACTAATTAGCAATGAAATATAGAACGGCACTTAGAGCCAATTGTGAATGTACAACAAACCAAAATAAATAACACACACAGCACACCTAGATATTGAGAGAAATAATAATCTGACTCCGATACCACAAATATTAATCTCAGTTACAAAGGATAATGATTGCAATTCATAATGGAACAGCAATGTCAATTGAACAACAATCGTGATTAAGTATAAACCATAGATGAATACAGTAATACCAACTAGGAATGTTACAGCCCGGTTACTTTGTAATTGAACAACAATAGCATTCTGTAAGGAAAAATAATGTTACATCAATGATTAAAAGAACAGCAATGCGTTACAAGGTTTGAATGAACAATATGAAATTCCTGTCACAGAGAATGATAATGTAAATATAACAGAGTTGTGATGTAAAATAACAAAACACATCAAGTTACCGAACAAAGCTGATAATGAAAACCATGCACGAATTAAAGATAATGGTATAGGAGCAAGTGTTCCACCAGGGCCGGGCCCTTAGCCTCCAGGGATACACCGCTTGAGATTATTCCAGGATCAAAGATGGAATAGCAACCAGATTTATATTAAAGCATCCAAGCAAAGTTACAGTGGATCACTTCTCAACGAGAGTCGATGATCAAAGTTTTAAATACAAAGAGAAATTACATAAGAATAAAAATAGGTCTCCCTGGGCTAGCAGTGCTGCCCCTTTTATAACAGCCGAGCGGAGATATCAATGATGCAAAAATAGTTAAGATTGTGATCCCTCAGGATCAAAGGATCCTGAGGGATTCACCAAACTGTTAATTCTAGTTATCCCTTTGTTCTCTTGCACCAATTCGATATCTCCTTTTCCTTTCCTTGGCTGATACGCTTCAATTTGGATCACCTTATCTGCATATGGTTTCCTGCCACAAGGACAGTAGTTAACTCTACCCTGTCTTTTTCCTTGGAACGGCAATCTTTCATTTTTCCCTTTTTCTGCATAAGAAAATGGCGATTATTAGTTGTTTTGCGTTACATACAAATCTCATAGATTTTGCCATAATTTCTTATTATTTACCTCGTCCCTGATGCAAAGGGATTATGAGTTTTTTAAGAAAACATGACAAAATAATCAATAAAACATACCTTCTTCAGTACACCACACCTTTGTAGAATATAATAAAGAAATATTTGGTGTTTAAATGGAATCAAGAAGAAAAGGAGTCTTTTGATCACATCAAAATAGCGATCGCTAAGGCCCCTTCCATTTTCATCCAATATTTCATTAAGGACTGCATCTTATACACTTTCACCTCAGACTCGTCCTTGGCCCTAGTCCTCACACAAAAGGGTTGCAACCGCGATGAAATTCCTATATCCTTCATGAGCATAGGGCTACAAGGCGTAGAACCCAATTACCCAAACATCGATAAGCAGGAATATGTTGTCTATGAAGCGGTGAAACATTTTAGACCATATATTCTAAAAATCCACATCACAGTAATGGTCCCACACCCGACAGTTATATCACTCTTCATCCAACAGGAGTTGGGTGAGATGAGGGCCAACTGAATGACTTGACTCCAAGAGTATGATTTGGATTTCAAATTTTCACACATAGTGAAAGCACACGGCCTCTGTAAACTAATAGCCGAGGCAGCAGATCAACAAGTTTCGGAGGTAGATCAATGAGGCAAAAGGTTGGGAACATGAGGTTGAAATGTACCAGAATGAGCTACTCAACTCACATGACCCCTCTTTGTGGTACTCTAACCTGAAGCAATACCTAGTGCAGGGGTCTCTACCAGAGACCTTGTCCGCCAAGCAGAGGAGATCTATCAGTCTCAAGGCTACCTCATATCAAATAGTCAGGGAAATCTATTCAGAAAGCACCACCTCAGAGTACTGCTAAGATGTTTGGAATATGATGATGCTAAGCCAGTGCTGAAGGAACTACATGATGGACCCACGGGAGGTCACTATGCGAATGATGCCTCTACCCACAATATCATGTGGGAAAGTTTTTACTGTCTCACACTCTTTAAAGACGCACATGCCTATGCTTGAAAGTTCCCCATCTATCAAAAGCATGGAGGCAGGTAAGCTAGAACATCCTCCCCGCTCCAACCCGTAGCAGTAGAAGAGCCTTTCCAACAATGGGGATTAGATGTCATCAGAGAGATCATGCTGAATTCATCAAAACAGCATAGGTATATACCCATGGTCGCTGAATATTTCACCATGAGGGTGGAAGCAATCCCGTTATGGAAAATCAATGATGATGAGGTAATATATTTTGTCAATCAGTACATCATAGCCAGGTTTGGTGTCCCAACCTTGCTTGTCTTTGATAATGCTACATATTTTTAATCCTTAAAATTGTATGATTTTTCTTTGGAAAAAAATATCGGTTTAAAACATTCAGCCAACTACTACCCATAGGGGAATGGCCTAGCAAAATCTACTAATAAAAACCTCATCTGTATCCTCAAGAAAACCCTGCTCTCCCACCAAATAAATTGGCAAAATGCACTCAGCAACGCCCTATTGGCTGATCGGATTACTCCCAAACCATCCATTGGCACTTCCCCCTACTTCCTGGTTTATGGGAAAGAAGCCATATTGTCGCCTAACCTTTATATCCTGACCCTCAAACTAGCTCAAGAGTGATCTAAAATGAGATCACAAATAAAGATTTAAGGTATTATAGACTTATGTGTAGGAAATGCCTATATTACTTAGTGCAACGGACCGATAAGATTACGAATAATATATACAATCATCAGTTAAATAGACATAAATAAAACACACATCAACACAGTCAAATGATAAAGGAGTTCACTAGACTTCCTAGTTATGTCTCCTGGTCCAAGCTTTCAGTGCGACCTCTATATTGTGTCTTCAAAACAGAGATTACAAGTGTGAGCTCAAACGTTGAGTCTCAACACAACAGTCAGTGGAAACACATAGAGTTTGCACTTTAAAACAAAATGACAGAACCTCCAGACCCCCTGGATGGCTTCACAACCTCTCTGGCTCTGCTCTGCTCGGCTTTCCACCTCTATACCTGGCTCTCAGGCTCTCTGTCCTATTTGCCACCATTTCTTTGTTTAATTTTGAACTGCAGAAATCTCCTTTAATCTTTTGCTTTATTCATGTTTTTATAACACGTTTTGGTTACATGGATACCACTTATAGCGGGGATCAATTTTTCATAATTGAAATAGTTCGAATGAAAGGACCGGCAGATGCAGTGCACCTGACCGTTCAGCCTTTCTTCACAACAAAATCCTAAAATAGCTTTGTTTGTTCGAAAACAACAATACACAGAAATACATTAAAAATACTGAAAAACCCGACCACGAAGCTTTGAGTCGGAACTCAAATTTTATCAAGCCTACTTTTAAGTTCTTTCAGGTTTTCCCTTACCGCAAGTTGCATGTCAATGCTCCTTTTGCTTTATATCCTGTGATTCTCTGATCTTCGATCACTCCAATTGGTGATTGGCATATTGGCATATCGGCATATCGGCGATCATTGTTTCGTGCCTCCAGTCCTCAGCGTTCCCTGAAAGCGATCACCGATTCAATCTCAACCATTGATTCTTAATGCCGATCCGACGGTTGGCAATACAAGCACTCATAGTCTTAAGGCTTTGGTTCTTTGCGATGCAATAACCACAGTTGATCTCCACCATTGGATCTACACGCCTGATCTAATGGTTCTCGTTTAATCGTTGGATCGTTGATCGCACTTCCCAATGGGCTACCTTCGATACATTCAGCTGGCCACCTCTGATAGCGATATTGTTGATTCAATCCCAACCGTTGATTTTTCAGAGCCAACGGCTCTGATTCAATGATACATCATTTTTTCTACATTTGGGTTTCCGCCTGCGTTCTATGTTTTTCGACATTCTTTAACATTTTTTCTTTGATGCGTTGTTTCTGATATTTGAAGACTTAGAAGTTTTAAGATCCATTTTGGATCACGCCTCCCCACTGAAAATATTTTGGACCACCAAAAGTTGGTTTTAGGCATCAATCAAGTGTGGATATTGTTTCTTCACTTGTTCTATTTCTATCCATTGTGCCTTGCTTGGATTCGAACCCTTGAGTCCTACTTTCAGGTACTCAGCATCCCCTCAATGTGTCGTTCTCACCTTCCTGTCCAGAACTGTCTCCTCCTGCAACTCATTGTGATACTCTAGCAATAGATCCTCAATAGAAGGCAACTGACTTTTCTCTTTAGGATCTTCGATCATTGAAGGTTAATATAATCTCAAGTTCTCAATATTAATGACTGAATAGATCTGCATATAAGCTGGTAAATCAAGGTGAAAATCATTTTCACCAATTTTTTCAATTATTTTGAAAGGGCCATACCTTATTGGTTTAAGCTTCTTACCTTCACCCTGCATTCTGTCTTTACTGATATATAGTCAGACTTGATCACCAACTTGGAAACTATGCTCAACTCGATTCTTATCATGTCTCGCCTTGTACTTGGCTTGACTCCTTTCCAGTTTTCCCTGTATTGCCTAGTGAATCTCATGGATTTTTTCAATGAACTTGGTTGCTTTTTCCACATCGTTGTGTCCATCAACTGCTATGTCTTTACCAAAGACAAAATCCAAGGGAGACTTGGGTATAAAACCAAAACAAGTCTCAAAAGGAGATCTCTGAGTAGAAGAGTGTTTGGCACGGTTGTAAGCATGTTGCACATAACACAAATGCTCATCCCAAATCTTGGGATGCTTGTTGCAATATCCCCTAAGCAACTGGATCACTGTCCTGTTGACCACTTCTATTTAACCATATGTCTATGGATGAAATGATGTGCTTTTCTTCAATCTGGTTTCCATTAACTCCCATAGACTTGACCAAAAATTCCCAACAAATCGAGAGTCTCGATCAGATACAATAGAAGTGAGTAACCCAACATGAACCCATACATTCTGGAAAAACAACTTTGTTGTTTGTTCAGCTGTAACCTGCTTCTTACATGGTATCAAAATACACGTTTTATTGAACCTGTCCACAACTACATACAAATAATCATGACCTTTCCTAGACTTTGGCAATCCCCCAACAAAATCCATGGAAACACTTTCCCGAGCACAAGAAGGAATTGGAATTGGAGTGTATAAGCCTAATTTTCTATTACTAGGCTTGCTTGTAGCACACATAGTACACCCTTTGATATATCTAGAAATTGTTTCATGCATTCTTGGCCAATAACAGAACCTTTGCAACTCTGCAACTGTTTTACTTAAACCAAAATGACCTGATATGAGAGAAGTATGTGCTTCTCGAATTATGTTAACTCTTTCAGTTTGTGGAATACATAACTTTCCCAAATGATATAAGAGTTGGTTCTTTACATAATAATCCAATTCTTCTACTTACTTGCCATGATTTAAAGTTGCATATACATCTTTAAAATCTACATCTTGAGCATATTGTTCAATGTAACTTTCATGAGTTACTGATTTATGCTTAAGTATGGTAGATGCATTCATGATTGGTCTCGAAAACATATCTGCAACCTTATTGTGTATGCCTTTCTTATATCTGATGACAAGATGAAATTGTTGTAGAAAACCCATCCACCTATAATGTCTTGATTGCTGCAGTTTAGTTTGTGAATGCAAATATTGAAGTGGTTGATGATCCATATGTATGATGGTTTCTTTACCCATTATGTAATGTTTCCACTTTTTCACACTTTGTACTAATGCATACAATTCTTTATCATATGTAGGATAATTAATTACTGCAGAAGTAAATGTCTCAGAATGATAACATATGGGTTTCCTGTGTTTCATCAACACTGCTCCCATGGCATAGTCACTAGCATCTGTTTCAATCTCAAATGGATGTTGAAGATATGGCAGTGCTAGTATTGGTGCTATACTAATTTTCTCTTTCAAGGTGTCGAAGGCTTTTTGTTGTTTTCCTCCCCACTGAAACACATGTTTCAAACTTGTTAAATCATGTAAAGGAGACGTAATCAATGAAAAGTTAGTAATAAACATTCTCGAGTATTGTGTTGCCCCTAGGAAACTCCTAACTTCTGAAGCAGATTTGGGTTTAGGCCATTTCACAATGACTTCAACCCTAGAGGGATCTATCTTCAATTCACCACCCCCTACAATATAACACAAATAATTTAAAGATGTTCTGCCAAATTCACATTTCGAGAGTTTCACATAGATATTTTCTCTTTTTAAAACATCTAAAGTCTGCTTCACATGCTTTACATGGTCATCACATGTATTACTAAAAAAAAGAATGTCATCTAAATAAAATATTACAAAATCATCAATAAATGGTATAAACACATCATTAATAACTCACATAAATGTAGTAGGAGAATTAGTTAAGTCGAAAGGCATAACCAACCATTCATAAAGTCCTTGCTTTGTCTTGAAAACAGTCTTCCAGGCATCCTATTCTGCAACTCTGATCTAATGATAGCCACTTCTTAAATCTAACTTAGAAAAGTAAATTGCATCTTTCAATTGATCTAATAAATCATCTATTCGAGGAAGAGGATAATGATTCTTGATCGTTATTTTATTTAGTGCTCTAAAATCAATACACATTCGCAACGAACCATCTTTCTTTCTCACCAGCATGATTGGTGATCCACATTGTGATGTGCTTGGTTGTATAAACCCTTTATCGAGCAACTCTTGTATCTGCTTCTTTATCTTTGCATTCTCTAAAGCTGATAACCTGTACATTCCAATGTTAGGTAGTGGAGTATCTTGTTGTAAATGAATATCATGTACTATTTCTCGCTTGGGTAGCAAACCTTTAGGTTCTTGAAATAGAATATCACACTCTGAAACAAATTTAACTAAATCAGCTTTCTGTTTAGGATCACAACCTTCAAATGCATTGGATTTTCAGGATCCTTTGCTTTTACAACCATTAGTAAAAATTGCTTACTTGAATTCACAATTCTTTTCATCTGCCCTGAGTTTATGAGAGAGTAGTTACCTTTAAATTTATGAGCTCTTGGAATGTATTCTATTCCATATTTAGTGAGTTGATACATATTCTCAGCTCTAAAGAAAATAGATTTTCTATCATACAAGTATGGACTTCCTAAAACAATACCACATATATCCAATGGAACTATATCTAACTCAACCTCATCTACAAATGTTGATCCAATAGAAAACAAAGTTTACATTGTCTCGTGACTTGCAGCTTTGTTTTATCACACACCCAACCTAATGGATATGGCTTCTTATGAGGCTTTGTTTCTAATCCCAACTTCTTTACAATTGTTTCAGAAATCAGATTTACTTGTGATCCACTATCAAATAAAGTATCAATCTTGTTATTCTTGGAAATTACTCTAATATGAAATAGCTCATTTCTTTTCCTCTCATTACTTTCATTATCAACAGATTGTGAAGAATTACTTGTAGATGCTTCAAAATTTTTTCCTTTAATACCTATGGCTGTAACTGTTATTTCATCACCTGAATCTAACCCCAAGTCTTTTTGAACAGCAGCAGCATTCGTTCTCTCCTTACCCCCGAACTTCTTAGGTTTCAATTATGGATGCAAATACCAGCATTGTGCCTCATCGTGTCCTTCTTTCTTACAATGAGTGCATGAAGGTTTATCCTTCTTTACAATGTTTTCTTTCATGTCCTTCCATTTCAGTTTCTTCTTTTCTTTATTCTTGTTTACTGAATATTTAGATGATTTCCCAACCTCTGGGTTTACATTCTTACCTCTAGCCTCTAGATGTGTTGCTTGAACTGATACATCATCTAAGCTAGTGGGACTAACCATGAGTATAGTATGCTTTAAATAACTATGAAGACCACCTATATACTTCAATAAAATCCCAAGTGAGTCTAATGAAATACCTAGAGTTAAATCTCCTTTCCTGAATTCCTAAGTATAACTCTATACACTTTGTCCCTTCAATTGCCGAAGAGTTTGCCAACCCATCATTTTCTGCTACATATAAGCCAAAGGATAGAACCTTTTTTTTGATAGCAGAAACAAATTCATTCCAGGTAGAAATAATTTTACCATGTTTTTGAGTATCAGCTTGTGTCTTGCCTTCCCACCATACCAGTGTAGTTCCTCCTAGTCGAAGGTCAGCCAGCTGGATCTTCTTCCTTTCTAATTCAACGTTCTGCACCCTACAATATACATCAATTTGCCTTATCCAATTATCTAGCTTCTCTACATTAAGTTCTCCATCATAAATTGGAAAATCAAACTTTACATCTAATTTAATTATAGAAGTTTTCTTCTTCTTTTTTGAAGAGCTAGTTTTATGAGAAGAGGATGACTCTGAGGATGATGACGATGATGGAGAAGATGGTGGAGGAGGCTCCTTTTCCTTTGTCTTCTGGAGTTGCAAACAGAAAAGGTTCCTCTGCTCCTTTGTTTGGTGTTTGTGTTGAAGTGCTTTCACCTTGACCCTTTTTGAACTCCAGATACATCTCTTCCATCATAGATCTTATGGTCATATAACAGTCTAAGAACTGAGATTCTAATCCCAATGGAGTTTCTTCTTCCATTCTCCTCTGAGAAAAGACTCTTCTGATCTCGGGATTAGCCTCAACAAGTTCTCCTTCCCCTCTTCTGAGCTTCAATCTAGTTAGCATTCAGATTCTTACACAAGCTTGTCTAAAATGAGATCGTAAATAAAGATTTAAGGTATTACAGACTTATGTGTAGGAAATGCCTATATTACTTAGTGCACTGAACCGATAAGATTGCGAATAATATAGACAATCAACAGTTAACACACATCAACACGACCAAATGATAAAGGAGTTCACCAAACTTCTTGGCTACATCTCCTGGTCCAAGCTTTCACTGCGACCTCTATGTTATGTGTTGACACCTAATCTTCATGATTGGGAATTTTTTGTAAATAAATAAATTGGGAAGGTGAACAGTCATCGGGAGATGAACTGAACAATCACTCCCTATTGTATATAACAATGGGTTACCTATGGAATAAAATACGAATCAGTTTTACTACCTTTGGATAGTTACTGTCTGGCCTGACATTATGTCTTCAAAATAGAGATTACAAGTGTGAGCTCAAACACTGAGTCTCAACACAACAGTTAGTGGCAACACACAGAGTTTACACTTTGAAACAAAGTGACAGAACCTCAGACCCCCTGGATGGCTTCATAACCTCTCTAGCTCTGCTCTGCTCTGCTCGGCTTTCCACCTCTGTACCCTGGCTCTCAGGCTCTCTATCCTATTTAGCATCGTTTCTTTGTTTAATTCTGAACTTTCGAACTCTCCTTTGCTCTTCTACTTTATTTGTGTTTTTATAACACGTTTTGGTTACATGGATACTGCTTGTAGCAGGGATCAATTGTTCATAATAGAAATAGTTCGAACGAAAGGACCGGCGGACGCGGTGAACCTAACCATCTGGCCTTTCTTCGCAACAAAATCCCGAAATAGCTCTGTTTGTTCGAAAACAACAATACAAAGAAATACATTAAAAACACTGAAAAACCCGATCGTGAAGCTTTGAGCTGGAACTCAAATTTTATCAAGACTGCTTTTAAATCCTTTCAGGTCCACCCTTACTGCAAGTCGCATGTCAATGCTCCTTTGTCTTTATATCCCCCGATTCTTCGATCTTTGATCGCTCTGATCGACGATCGGCATATAGGTGATCAGCATATTGGCGATCGGCATATTGACATATCAGCATATCGGTGATCGTTGTTTCGGGGCTCCAGTCCTCAGCTTTCCCCGAAAGTGATCACCGATTCAATATCAACCATTGATTCTTAATTCCGATCTGATGGCTGGCAATACAAGCGCTCATAGTCTTAAGGCTTTGGTTCTTTGCGATGCGATAACCACAGTTGTTCTCCACCATTGGATCTACGCACCCGATCCGACAGTTCTAGTTTAATCGCTGGATCGTTGATCGCACTTCCCAATGGGTTGCCTCCAATACGTTCATCTAGCCACCTTCAATAGCGATATTGTCAATTCAATCCCAACCGTTGATCTGTCAGATCCAATGGCTCTGATTCAAAAATACATCATTTCCGCTACATTTGGGTTTCCGCCTGCATTCTTTGTTTTCTGCCATTCTTTAACCTTGTTTTTTTGATACGCTGTTTCTGATATTTGAATACTTAGAGGTTTTAAGATCCATTTTGGATCAAAGGATCACGAGGCTCCCCTTGCTCCACCATTCAAAACTGTATTGACACACTCCTGAGATTGGAATAAGAGATACTAAAGACCAAGGAGAAATTTGTCGACTACCTAAGCCGGATTAAAAGGTGGTTTGACAAGAATTCTGCAAGGACATGTGAATTTAGTGTGGGCGATATGGTTCTTAAATGGGACCAGGCCCATGAGGACAAGGGAAACCACACCAAGTTCCAATCTTTGTGGGTTGGTCCTTTCCAAATCAAAGAGAAAATCAGCCAACACACCTATAAGTTACAAACCTTAGGAGGGTGAATTGAACCCCTTTGAAGCATAAAAAATGATAGCTTGTAGAATAGAATGTAAAAATACACAAGAGGTATTTGAAATAATAATTTATTATATATATATATATATATATATATATATATATATATATATATATATATATATATATATATATATATATATAATGTATAAGTCATATGAATGTTACAATGAGGCGTTGCTTTTATACCTCAACAGGTGACCTTTCATGATTAGGCATGTCTTCTAGGCATGCTTTTTCACTTAACTTAAAGACTGTTAAAATAACAAATATCTGATTAATTAATATTTACATTCATTTTATTTATTTACTTGTTATGAATTATATTCATAATATAGCTCCTTCCTTCAAAAGCTTTGTCCTCAAAGCTTGTTGATGAAAGGATTTGTTCTCTTATCTGCTACGAATGCCTTCTCTTCACTTGTCTACTAATACTTTCTTCATTTGACTGCATCATTGGTAGCTCATCTTCTATGATTCACTGGTAACTCTGATATGAATCCAGGGTTATTGATTTTTTTTTCTTTAACTCTAAATTTTTATTTTTATTTTTAATAACTCTAATAATTTTATTTTTTTTTAATACTAAGGTTGTTGTCCTTCTTTTATAATAATTTTTTTTTAATAGTGATCTTTATTTTATTTTATTTTTTTAATATTGATTTTTTTTTAACACTCATTCCTTTTTTTAATTAATTGATGTGAAGTAGGAAAGTGTTCCCTCTGTGGACAGAGGCAACCCCTCTAGCCCTAGAGAGGGTCTAGTCACAGCAAAGACAAAACAACAATTGATTCCCTTAAATAGTCATCGTTGGAGGCCTACCTCAAACTGGTGGTTGATGAAGCTCCGTTGCACTGCTCCAGCTTCCGTGTCCTTTTCCTTAATGAGCAATCAACTTGAAACACCACAAGAAAACAATAGAGCACGTAACCGAGAACAATAATGATCTATTTACTCATAAAGTCAAGAAATCATGAGCTATCAAGTAAATTACATACAAGACATAGGAAATCATCATTGATTGTATTAATAATGAATCAAGAGCAAAGCTTACAACCAAGTCTTGACGTCGCAAGCCTTCTCGGAGGGTCTAGCTAGTATGTTTCTTCAAGCATTCACTCTCAAGAATGGGTCTCCAAAATAGACAATATCTCTCTCTCACTCACAAGCCTTAATGCAAAGTGAAGGCACTCCACAACCTCTTACAAACTATTGGCAATCCCACACTTGTAACACTCACACCAAAGCTATCTACCAAACTCAAAAGCACTAGCAGCACTGTCCAACCAAAAGAACTAGTAGATCATAACAATGGTGAGTGATTTTATAGGAGAAGGAGTCTCCATGAAATGAGGGAGAGGGATCTTATCCTCAAGGAAGGTAGCACAAAAGATGGAACCACCATCCCAGAGGAGGAAGGGCGACCCAAACTGACCCAACAACCAGGTCTAGAGACATCTAGAAGGCTGACTGTTGGAACAAATTCGCCCAATCTAGATTGTTGCTAGCCATGAACCAAGTCTCCATGACAGCATCGCAAGGCGGCAATGCATGCAAACCAATCGTCATGATAAATAGCTAATAGCCTCGCGTCGGGCCTTAAAATTCAACCGTTTCAGGAAAAATGTGTACACCTAGGACAGTGTCACGATGACACTGTTTAGGATAGGGGACCGTCGCGTATATTTAGGGCTTACTCATGGCGAGGCAGAAACTTAGGGAATAAGGGTCAACTTGCAGCATCAGAGAGCATTTTCTTAATCTTCTTACATCAATGGGAAGACATGACCATGTTCATTTGATACATGACACAGCAGAGGGACTGAGATGAGGACAGTGACAAATTACTGTGTAATAGATGCCCCCTAAAGCATGAAACCCGAGAGAGTGGGAGGGGTGAAATGCTTTACGAAACTGTCTGAACTGGAACACCACCTTGAAGAACCTATAGGCGCAAGTACAACTGATATCTTTGATAGTGAAATACATGTAGTCTGGGCATGGTTGTAGCCATCCAAAAGACATATGAAACTTGGTCTGTGGTATGGATGCAGCCACCCAGTTGACAAGACCATGATAATGATAAAGGTATGGTCGCAGCCATCCATCAAAGATTCATATATGTAATCACAAACCAATCCATGCAGCCTGAATATATGTAATCTTAGTTCAGGGTCTTGAAACCCAACAGATCATAGTACAAATTCTAGCATGCGAGCAAATGTGCTGAGGTCGAGCATGATAGAAAGGTTCTTGATTACCGGTCAATGATGAAAATCGTTAACAAGCATGAGATAAACCACCAATAATTCCAATGGCTCTCAAGGTATTGTCTAGTACAATCCACTAAGTGTGAAAAATGAGTTGAATTCGAACACTCGTGGAATCACCCAATCGAAGACCAATGATGAAAGTCTATCATCGAACGCGAAGAACTTGCCATTGAGGCATGCAAGCTCCAAGGTACCGAAGGGCATCTCTAGACCAATCTCGTGGATAATGAGCTGGCATCGACAGGAGACGATCCGTCATAGGAGGGTCATAATGTTTCCCTCATCAATGACGCGAGATAAGGAACAAGTGGTAGATGGCAAAACAAAGTATCAGAGGAGGAGGTAAGGGTGTGAACTTCAGAAGGATTATATTCTTGAACATATCGGTGACACGACTCTGGAATGTGGCAGCATTTTGGTACCAAGGGATCGTAGGCTTGATGGAGACAACATGGATCAGATGGAATGAGGCAAAATGGCAACCCAAAACCCCGAAAGGCCAAATGACGATGTGTGGATATCCCAACCCGACAAGAAGAAAAAGTGTCAATGTTCAAGAGTGACTAGCTGCCATAGGTAACCAATGATGACTTCCAAATTTTCCCCCACCATTTCTGGCAAGTACTCCAATTATTTTTGAAAACAAGCTTGAAGGGGTTAGCATATGCTTGTAATATAACTTTGACCCTCGGACGAATCCAACCTAGTAATAGTTTAAAGAGCCCTAGGGAGAAGAAGCTCGAGTCTCGTCATGGCGACGAGTCCAATGTCGTCAGGGTTTAATGAGTCCGACATAGGGAAAACTCTAAGTCTTTTTCATGTTTAGAGAGTTTGAAAAAGACACGAAAAAGAAAACTCCAAGGGGGTCTTCTTTCATAAATTTGTGTCCCTCGAGCCTAAAAAAGTATAAAATAATACTCAAGAGAACCGCTTGACCATTATGATCAAGGAGTAATTTTCGTAACTAGTGGTCTCGATCCGAAAAAGTAGAAAACCAATCGAAGACACGTCGTTTCGTAACCAGTATTGAACTCGAAATGACAAAAGTCTGGTGATATTTTCATGTTTATATGGTCAGAAAAGAGCTCAAAGTGGATCGCCTTTTATTCTGTTTAATGATTCAAAAGGGAAAACTCAGCAATCTTTTCGTCTTTTGAGTCAGAAAAGAGCTTTAAAGAGGAATTTGGGAAAATATGGACCAAGTGTATATGAATCACGACATGTACTCATCACCCATGTTTCTGCACAGAAAATAGCACATCATAAGATCCATTCGATACAAATATATATATGGAAATTAGGTTAAAAAACTCAAAATAAATGGGGAAACCCTAAACCCTATAGTGAAAAATCTTAATTTTTTGGAAAAAAACACTATAAAAAGGGGCCATGGTAATTCATTTTTACATTTACCTTTTGAGTTTCTTACCTTTGGTGATTTTGTGTGCAAACCTAAGCGAAGTTCCGAGGTCGATTCTGGCACCAACGATCAACCATCTCGCCTAAGACTCCTACCAAGTAAGTAATCTCTCTTTTGCACTACATTTCCATGGTTTTTGCATTCAATTTCATGTTGGATAGGTGGGTTTCAGTGGATTTTTAGTTCTAAATCCACCTCTCAGTCGTCGCGGAAGATCCGCTTGGGTTAGCGACAACCGAGCATGTTAACACACACCACCATCAGGATCGTTGCTAGAGATAGATGTACTCTCACGACGATCATGGAAAAAATGAACGTCTGACCTCGAGCCATCACTGTTGTTTGAAAAACAGCCATGATGGCACCGTAAAGATTAAAATTTTTATAATTTGTGTATTTAAGCTTATGAAAAAGGCTCTAATTATTTTTTCCTTCAACGCAGGGCAAAATGGCATTCATGTGGCAGGAAAGAACCCATGATAACAACGACGAACAAGCATTTAATGATCCCGGGTGCAGGAGAGCCCTACTTGAGTGTGGATTGCTGAAATTTTTCCTCACTCCACATCTTCGAGCACAGCCTGACTTGCTAGAGCTGCTAATCCACTCATGGAACCCGACAGATGGGAAGTTCTTCATCCATGGCAAGGACATTGAATTTGATGCAACGGACATATATTTTTTTACTGGTTTGTCTTGTCATAAGGAGAGACCAATCTTATAGGGTACACGGGTTGTCGGTGAGACCCTAGATATGTTGATAGCACGGGTTGGCCTAGGGGCATGTAAATCAACCACCAGCGGGAAACTACAGATCTCGACAGTGGAGGATTTGACTCTTCGCTCAGTATTGTTTATGGTTACGAGAGCAGCGGGCTCTCAAGCACAACATGAGGCAACAAAGACTCATCTTTGGCTGGCTCTTGATTGCCTCAACCCGACCATGTATAATTGGGCCGAAGCAGTGGCCATTAACATGAAGAGGCAGCTTACTAAGTGCCGACGAGGGGAGATGAAACAGTTCGGATACGAATCCATTCTCATCCCGCTCATGCTGGAGTGGGTGTCGTCCCTTCAGCTACAATATATGGACCCTTATATGCCTAGACCACCGAAGACCCACATCACCTGTTGGGCACATGTTATGCCGCGAGGGGGTGGCGGTCAACCAATATCATGGGGGGTGTTTTTCCGAGAGTGGCTAGACTGTCAAAAGGTCATCGTCAAGGATTGGCCGTATGTAATCACGAATTTCCATGGGGACCCCAACATGCTGCTCCTGCTTGGCGAGCAGTGGGATGAGGGAGGTAAAACACTTGATCAAACACCACACTATTTATGTGTTTTGTTTTTAATGATGTTTTTTGGATTTTTTCATGCATATGTCTTAATTAATACCTCTGTGTTACTTGCAGATGTGGGACTGGAGAGACCCATAGGACTAGCTCCTGAGGCACAGAGGGACCCGTAGGGAAACAAAGAGTTGGCCCTGGTTCGCCCTGGTGGTAAGGTAGAGGAGGAGATAGCCCATAACCTTGAGGGCTTGACTAACGGGATCTCGGACTACAAGGGGATTGAGGAGCTCCCATTAGAGTATCAGAGACATACATTCAGAGTGACACCTAGGGTGCATAGGGTCTTGAGACGAGTTGCGTGGGCAGTGGTCTACTATAGAGAGCAGAACCCACCGCTGTAGACACCTAGGCTTTACTTGTTGTTTATTTTTGAGAGACATGTGTCTCGGATGTATTGTGAACACAGACTTTATTTTTTGACATACACACTTATCTTTTGAGTGCCTCAGTGCGCCACACGATATACATATTTATACATGGTATCTATGATTTATTATTGTGTCTAAATGCTTCTATATAATGTTTGATTACAAGTTACGTAAATATTTGTCCAATACATGATTTGCTAATGCATTAGTGAATGTGTTTAATCTTCTTGGAATGTGTTGATATGTAATAAAATCAAAATTTCTTTCCAATAATTTAACATGTAAATACAAACTTAAAATCCGATGATCTCTGACGAAATAATGCTCGTTAAGTTGGTGGACAACAAGTTGAGAATCCAAATTCACAACCAATGCACGAATATTGAGGTTAACAGCCTTGGTCAGTAATTCAATGACAGCGTTATATTCAGTGACATTGTTTGTGGTGCAACCCAGACAAACACCTTGAAGGTCTACTAACTCACCATGAGGATCATAGATCACCCATGCCGCAGAGGAAAGGTTCTGGGTACTACGGCAGGCACCATCAGCGAAACCAATGTAAGGTGTACTAGACATCTGCACAAGAAGTAAAAAGACACAATCAACGGAAATTATGCCTACACACCAAGCCATACATGTAAACACATGCTAAAAATACACACTGAAAACACACGTATGTACATATCATATGCACGAAATTCATGCATAATATTTTTTCAGATAAAGCCCATTTCGGGGCTTATCTATAGGATTCCCTTCATAATCGATCAGCTCATAGGCCCCTTTTTGCAAAACACATTTCACAATGTAAGGCCCATGCCACATAGGCTCGAATTTGCTTGCCCACAACTTATCATTTGCTTGATCATAGAGCGGGACTAAGTCTCCTTCAACGAAAGAATGAGGATTGACAGCTTGGTTGAAGTGAGTTTTCACTCTCTTCTTTTGTGCTTCAATGACTAGAGAGGCTAGTCGACGGGTCTCGTCTAACCGCTCTAGGTAAAGAAGATGTTCTTCTACCGGAGTAGTGTTTGGGAGAAATTCAACAGCTAATTTAAGAGAAGGGATCTCACATTCAATCGGAAAGGTAGCCTCGAAACCATAAACCAATTGGAACAGGGTGAATCCGATGGCATACTTCACTGAAGTTCGATAGGCCCATAAGGTAGAAAACAACATCAAATGCCAGTTGGACTTGTGCATGCCAATGGTGTGTTGAAGCATCGTGACCAAAACTTTGTTGACAACTTCTACTTGGCCATTGGCCTGAGGATAATACGGCGTCGAACTATCATGATGCAAGCCTAGCTGGGTTGTTAACTCAGTCATCATATGATTACGAAAATGAGAACCATGAACAGTGATGATAGCCTGAGGAACTCTAAATTGTGAAATTACATGATTGAATAAAAATTGAACCGTTGTCTTACCGTCATTTGATAGTGTAGGCATCACGTCAACCCATTTCGTAAAATAATCAACTACAACGATGATATACCCATGCCCCCCGACCGAGTGAGGGTTACAGGTCATATAATCAATGCCCCATTTGGCAGAAGGGCCGATGATAACAATAGGGTGTAAAGGAGCAGGAGGCGCACGCATCTTCCATTGGTAGATTTGGCACGCATGACAAGAGCGGATGGCAAGAATGCAATCCTTAAAAATAGATAGCCAAAAATAACCAGCACGGATGATATTTTGAGCAGTAGCATACCTGGACATATGACCACCACAAGAACCAGAGTGGCAGTCATTCAAAACTCGTTTGGCTTCCTCGAATGTCAGACAACGACAGAAAACAGAGTCAACACCGAGAAAGTACAGGGTGTCCCCGATAATGCGATAAGGTTGAGAATGATGGTGAATACGTCACCGAGCATCCTTGGACAAATCAGGATGAAAGGAGGACATCTAAAGGTAGAGAATAATATCCCCATACCAGGGATCAAGGGTGCTAATCAAGAACAGAGACTCGTCTGGAATATGGTCCTCTGATCGAGAGGGTGCAGTAGCAGATGGTAGCGAGCAGAGCAACTCAGTGAAAACGAGGGATTTCTTAGACTTGGCCGTAGTAAACTCCAAGTCAAACTCTTGAAGGATGACAATCCACTTTGAGTATTTGCCCCCCAGTAACTGACGTGACAAGATGTACGTCATTGGGTTGCAGTCAGAAATCACCGTCATTGTGCACAATAGTATATAGTGGTGGAAACGTTGGATGGCATGAACAGCTGCCAATGCCAACTTCTCGACATAGGCATATCGAGTTTCTGTGTCAAGTAGATTGTGACTGAGATAATAGACAACATGCTCAGTACCATCATCATCGTCTTGGACCAAAACCATGCCAATGGTGCTATCGGCGACGGCTATATAAAGAGTATAGTCGCAGTGATAATCAGGCAGGCGTAACAATAGAGTAGAAACAAGGAGCGCCTTGAGCTACTCGAATGACTCTTGTGCAGCGGCATCCCAGACAAAAGGGGTATCCCGCTTCAATAACCACGTATAGCCTTTGGCAACTTCAGCATAGTTCGGAATAAAACAGCATAAAAAATTCGCTTTACCCTGCAGACTCTGCAATTGCTGCAAAGAAGCAGGGGGAGGAAGATTCAGAATGGCTTCAACATTAAGGGGATCTAGGTGGATTCCCTCTTTGGAGATGACAAACCCAAGATGTCTATTAGATTCAACGCAGAAGACACATTTATGCGGATTAAAACGGATACGATAGTGTCGACAGTGAATAAAATTTTCGTGAAGGTGATTTGGATGGTCTTGGTGCTTTGCTGAATGAGCTAGAAGGTCATCTAGGTAAGGCTGCACAATGTGTCGAATATCATGAAATTCATAAGACATTGTGCGTTGGAAGGTAGAAATGGCATTTTTTAGACCGAAATGGAGTTTCTTATAGGTGTAGGATAGTTATCTTTGGGACAGGCACGATTAATGTCGCGATAATCAACTCATACCCTAATAGTGCCCTGCTTCTTGGTCATAGGGACAATATTAGAAACCTAATCTGTGAGTGGGATAAGGTAAATAAACCTAGCTTTAAGAAGTTTCTCAACTTCTGCTTTAATAGTTGTAGCCTTTCGGGGGTGCACGGGGCATAGACACTGTCGAACAGGTTTAGCACTCGGATACGTAGGTATTTCATGCACCACGATTCTAGGATCAATGACGGGCATCTCTTCGTATGACCAAGCAAAAACATCAGGAAATTCTCGAAAAAGATCGGTATAAAGTTGAATCTCCTCTAGAGTACAAGTTACTTCGATGTGAATATGCTCGACAACCCCTGGTTTAACAGACATGTCGATAGGTTGAGTTTGCGTAATGTTCCCCATATTTCCTTCAGAGAAAACTTGATGGATTTGGATAGGTGTCTGAAGGGGTTGGGAGGGGACACAGGAAGAAAACTTCTTAAGACAAGTAATCATAGCCCTGTGGCTAGGGAGAAATGAGGAACGATGGTGATGATCAAACCAAGGAGGTTCTTCGAAAGAAATATTCTCGATAATCGCTTCATCAGAAGGAAAGATTTCCTGTAAGGAATCCGAAGAAGCGTTATCCCCGAGACAAGGGGATTGTATGTACGAGTCGAGAGTCCTGCTCAAAGGAGTAGGTTCAGAAGATGGAGCCGATGCATAAACAATTTTGACATAGTTGAGCTCGGCAAGACTCAACGGCATGACATCGCCCCACGATTCTACCTGATCAACGGGAGGAAGAACCCAAGGATTAGAACGAACAGAAATCATATTAATGGGAGCGATGTTGGGAGGTGGGAGTGAAAAAACACCCATAAGGGTAGGATCTTTAAAAATTCCAACACCCACACTCTCATACGGAACGGAGGTATGCTCCACAAAAGGCACGTTGCCATCAGAAGAAGAAGAAGCGAAGAAGGACAACTGGTCTACCGTGACAATTTTCCCTTGATGGGGAAAATGAAGGACATGAAATAGAGATGAATCCACGGCTCGCATGGCATACTTCCAGCTTTGTCCTAAAAGGAGGTTGTAAGTTAAATTCACATCAACAACTTCGACCGTAAGAGGAAGAGTATCACTAACAACCGGTACCTCAGAAGTGACAGAAGATGGAGAACCTTGGTCACTTGGTACAGGAGACGAGATCGGTGATTCTGCCAGGATGATTTAACTCAAAAAACCCTAGGGACAACTAAGTGAGTAAGGAAAACAAACCTACGTAAACTAAAATGCAAACAATATCTAACAAGGTAAATATGAACGCGGCCGAATAAATTTTAAGACACCGGAACAGAACTTGACCTTTTCATCTCTAGAGAGTCAAGAAAAGGATGACTCTAGTCACCTTCGAATATTTAATGAGCCTGAAAGGACAAGTGCTCAGATGGACCTTTTCTTTTAAGGATTCCGAAAAGGAACGAAAGTGACTACTCTACAGAACTAGGCAAAAGGTTTACCAAACAATCCGTAAAACTGCATATACACCTTGGCGATCATATGAAAGCCAAGGACTTTTTGTACGGCAGTCAATCTTCCTGAATGTTGTTTTCGGTGCGTTACGGTTTGCAAGGCAGCAAACACGGCTTCCTAAGGATATAGGATGAGAACCTAGTGGAGTCTCCCAACATATACTTGACAGTACTAGGAGCCCAAGTCCATACTAACAGCTATTGAGTCATAGAAGGAGGAATCACCCAACCTTAAGTGAAAGAAATAGTGACTAGGTTTAACAACGTTGGAGCACGTCTCTAGCCTAGACCTCTAAATATTGTGTGTTAATTTCCAATGCATTGTTAAGTTCATTTAGTTCATTTTAGAGTTGATCTTGAATTAAGTTTCAATTTCCAGGCCTTACCGTATGTATATCAAAAACCCTAGGATGCAGCTAGAATGAGTAAAGCATCTTTCATTTCGATGAACACCTACTTATAAGAAGGTAGAGAGTTCATTTCCAAACCAAGACAAACAAATGCAAAAGAATGCAAGCGCTAAGAAACACAATTCATTAACACACCAATCCTACAGTGCATCGATAATACTAATGATAGATTTTAAAGTTTTCTTTCCAATTTCTCAAACTTGAAAACTTGAAATGCAAATGTACTTTCACTTTCGTATACTAAATGAATGCAATCTTTTGATTTTGATAGTTTTGAATTTAGAGAGATAAACAAGCAAGTGTGAACTGATTGATCCAAACAATTGTAATCTATGTCTAGTAGTGAAAAAATTGAATCAATATCAAAAATTGGTTCAATGATTGACACTAAGCATCAACCAGCAAGAAACAAGTAATGAAAAATCCTCAAGCAAATCAACAAGACGGTCGTGGATGAACCTTGGACAAACGAGAAACCAGGGCAGATAATTCAAAAACTTGAAAGAGATAGGTCACAAGGCCAAAAAACACAAGATTCACTCAATGAAACCAAAGAGACAATACCTTTAACCAAAAGTAATTAAAACAAACTGATGGGCAAGAGAAAGACAACAGGGGATAAACAAGACTGGTGGATTCAAGAGGTAGAGTTGAAAAAACAACTCTACAGGAATTGTCGAGGGCGTAAAACCAGCAACTAGTGACAATTAGCCAATAGCCGCAGCAACAAAGCGGCGTCATCAAGAGAGTACATGTCTCTTCCGCGATGAGCCGATTTCAGGAATTGTCATGACTGTACGACAGGATTCAGTGACGCACAGGATTATAAAATAGAGACAGGGCGACGTCGGCACGACTGTTAAGCTTTTTTCAGCAACGAGCTTAAAAATAATGGAAAAACAAATGAAAACTCCCAAACAAAGACTAGACTATTCTTCCAGACAGTAAAGGGATTTCCCAGATTGACCCAAGTAACCCAAAAGACTGATGGTTTAACCCCAAAGTTCAAGAGACACTAAATCAAAAACCAGACAAAAGAAAACAAGAGAGAAACATACAAAGGACTTCCTAGCAGAGTCGCCAACTTGTGAAGTAGGAAAGTGTTCCCTCTATGGACAAAGGCAACCCCTCTAGCCCTAGAGTGGGTCTAGTCATAGCAAAGACAAAACACCAATTGATTCCCTTAAATAGTCACCGTTGGAGGCCTACCTCAAACCGGTGGTTGATGAAGTTCTGTTGCCCTGCTCCAACTTCTGTTTCCTTCTCCTTAATGAGCAATCAACCTGAAACACCACAAGAAAACAATAGAGCACGTAACCGAGAACAATAATGATCTATTTACTCATAAAGTCAATAAATCATCAGCTATCAAGTAAATTACATATAAGACATAGGAAATCATCATTGATTTTATTAATAAGACGTCGCAAGCCTTCTCGGAGGGTCTAGCCAGTATGTTTCTTCAAGCATTCACTCTCAAGAATGGGTCTCCCAAATAGACAATATCTCTCTCTCACTCACAAGACTTATACAAAGTGAAGGCACTCCACAACCTCTTACAAACTATTGGCAATCCCACACTTGTCAGACGCACACCAAAGCTATCTACCAAACTCAAAAGCACTGGCAGCACTATCCAACCAAAAGAACTAGCAGATGATAGTAATGGTGAGTGATTTTATAGGAGAAGGAGTCTCCATGAAATGAGGGAGAGGGAGCTTATCCTCAAGGAAGGTAGCACAAAATATGGAACCACCATCCCAGAGGAGGAAGGGTGACCCTAATTGACCCAACAACTAGGTCTAGAGACATCCAGAAGGCCGACTATTGGAAAACATTCGCCCAATCGGGACCATCGCTAGCCATGAACCAAGTCTCCGCGACGGCATTGCAAGGAGGAAATGCATGCAAACCAATCGTCGTGATAAATATCTAATAGCCTCGTGTCGGGCCTTGAAATTCAAGCGTCACGGGAAACAGGTGTACACCTATGACAGTGTCGCAATGTGACTATTTAGGATAGGGGACCGTCACGTATATTGTTATCACTCAGGTTGTCCCTTGGCTCCTTAAGGGATATGGCCGAGGTAACCACAAACCAATCTTTGGGCTGCAAGTCCTAGCCTACCTATAGTCAGAGAGGGCTCTCTCTTTATGATTTAACTTTGTTTTGGGTTGATTTTAGGCTAGTTATGGTGTACATGGGTTTTGTTTTGATTTTGGTGGGAAGGATGATGTTTTCAAGCAGAGTTGGGATGCATAGAGTGAGAAGTTCAAACCATTGGGCATGGAGTCATGGATTAGGGCTTGCTGTTGCGTTTTCTTGGTCACAAGAGGAATATAGAGCAGGATAGCTACACATAGAACAATATCAGGCTGGAATAAAGATGGAATGAAGGTCAGAGATGAAAGGCAATTGAGAATCTTTCATTAGCTAACAGAGAGGGAAGGTGAATGATAGTTTCTCTAGGAGCAATCAAGAATTCCTAAATAACAGTCATATGCGAAAGAAACAGGGTAAACATGATCATTTAAGTATGCATGTTCATAACCATTTCTGAAGAAAACATATAGAAATAACAAGAACTGAGCATAGGGTGCAGTCAAGCAAAACCTAAGCTATTCTTATTTCTTGCTATTCGGATGGTAACACAATGGTGGCATAAACATATGTAAACTGTAAAGAGAGTTAGAAAAACACTTATTGAGCCATGTAGTAGCACAGGAATTCCACAGTCACTCTTTGGCCATTAATAACACAACAGTCAGTTCTTCATCCAAAGCATTCCAGCAGTCTTTGATTATGGAGCTTCTCAAAAATACAGCGCAAGTCCAGAATGAGGATTATTAGCCAACCAACCCGTTAAAAAATGAATTAGGGTGGTTTATATAGAGAAAATATCCAAAAATATCTAGTACAGCAGACCTTAAATAGGTCTGAGGGAAATGAATTCTTTAACCTGATCTTGTCCTTAAATTAATGCAAGAAAATATCTTTGAGCTGCACTAGAGGCAACTGTATCAAAATGAGTTAATATGGTGTCCTTATGGCTCTGTTCTATTCATTTAGCCATAACTGTGCTTTGGGCTTTGATCCCCTGCTCTTGAGTGGCATTGATGTGCATTAACTGTAATCTGAGAGCCTTAAATGGCTTCCCCGCTTTCTTTGACTTTGCTTTGGGGCCTTTAATGTTCACCTGCTTTGGTATTGTCGATCTGATACTCTTTGCTGCTTCACTGATACTCTTCAATTTAATCTGGGCTTCATCTTTCCTCTGATACTCTTTCACAGTTGATTCAGACCACTTTCTCTCCCTTGATGTGCTTGAAACTGTCAAATCGCCCCTGTTCCGCCCTATCAAGGCAAAAATGGCTGCTGCAAATGCTTTTCGTGGCCTCTAGAATGCTATCGGTGCTGACCGATTGAATATGAACCTTTATGAGGAAATCCTGTCAAACTGCGAATTTTTGGGCCTGCTGGTAGCCGAGCAATATGAAGCCTTCCATTTTGATCATTTTTTCTTAGCGATGCGCGATTAGCGCTAGGCGCTAATCGCGCATCAAAAACTGCCTCTGTTTCTTGTTTCAGGCTTCCTTTGACGTGATTTTCACCCTTTGCGCCCTTTCTGTGATGATGTTAGCATGACGTCAGCGGGGGGTCCCGGGTACGGCAGGGTGACACGTAGCAGCGGCGTGCTCGTTGCGACTCGGGGGCTTGATCAGACGGCAGCGATTAAATCGGCGATCAGCAATCGGCGGGGATAGGGAGCGATGGCTTTTATATATGCGATGCGATGGGAGAAATCGCTGATATCGGAAAATCGATAAGGCATGCGGCTATGTGAAAATGTGAAATATTGTGGAAATGCCATATATTGCGGTAAAATGAGGTTAGCGGTAAAACTTAAGTTTTTGCAATATAACCAAGTTTTACGAGAAGTGGAGGTATATATGGATAAATGATGTGATTGCGAAAATGAGTGGATCGCGATGCGATATGCTTTTAGGTGCGATAGCAATATCGCATCGGTGGATGAGAGGGGGGCATATATATATAGGTATAGAAACCTTGCGACTGCCAATCGCGAAGTCGCGATCGGCGGTTTGCCATCGGAGCGTGAATATATATGGGTCAACAAAGTCATTGCCATCTCCGACAGCGATATCGCATCAAAGGTAGGGGGATACGGATCGGAGGAATGCTTTGTTAATCGGCGAAGGCCTAATGTGATTGGAAGAAGGCTTAATGCAATGGAGATGGGTTTTAGTGCATCGGATGAAGATTTTTAAGCTTTAGGAAGGGTCCTTAATGCATCGGAAGGGGTCCGATAGCATTTAAAGGGGGTTTTTGTGTTTTGGAAGGAGTCCAAATACCTTAGGAAGATGGTTTTTGAGCAAAATGAGGGTTCTTACTAAGTTTCAAGTAAACTTAGTAATTCCCAAGCAATATTTATGGTTATATTTCAACCAAAGGAGGGGATATGTAAATAATGGGATTTTTACTATATTTTTTAGTATGGGAAGGGGAAATAAGGAGGGATTTACATAATAGAGTTAGGAGTTAATATGAATTTTTGTGAAGAAAGCACTAAGGATAGAAATCTTAGGCTTTAAAGGGGAAACAAGACCTGTATAAGAAATATAAGCATCCTTAAGCAAAGCAAATCTTTACTTAGGCAAATGCTATGGAATATGATGAATTTTTAAATATATTAAGCAGATCTTAACATCTTTAGGGGAAGTTAGTGAATGATTTGGGGGAAAGGAAGACAGGGAAGTTAATCATGCCTCGTTTGAGCTGCTCCAAAGGAAAACTGCCTTGCACTTGTGATCTGAAGTAAAATAACACTTTGAAATACAAAATTGATCACACTTATTCATTCTGCAACCTCAAAACTACTTACCCAGCCTACTTACCTAACATTTTTTCTTCTTTTTGGTTTGGGTGCACTTGGATTTGCAGACCCTAATTATCTTCTTTTCTTTTGACTACCCTCCTATCTAAATGTACCCTTATCTCTTCCAGGGCTCAAATTAAACAGTTGAGCGCCCTTGTTTCTCTGCCTATCTAATCATTTGCTAAGCTTAAGCTGTTTGGACAGATATTCATTCTCTATCTTCTAAAACAGGCAATTTAAACCTAGGGAAGCCAAGCTTAAGCTGTTTGTCTTTCCCTTATCTATAAAACTCTTCAAAAATGGTATGATTCTTCAAAATGGAACTTCTTGGAAATATGGAACCTTGCAGCATGAAAAGATGACATATTTGGCATGTAAAACAGTCAATCATGAAATTTGAAAAATATTGCAATAGGAGGCTAACATATAAGGGCTTACTCGCGACGAGGCAGAAACTTAGGGAATGAGGGTCAACTTGCAGCATCAAATAGAATTTGCTTAATCTTCTTACATCAATGGGAAGACATGAACATGTTTATTTGATACATGACACAGCAGAGGGACTGAGATGAGGATAGTGACAAATTACTGTGTAACAATTAATTAACTAACTTAACTTAATTAATTTATATAATATATAGATATATAGATATATATATTACCACGGAAATCGTCTCCTCCAAACGCTGAATCAACTCGTGTGAAACTTTGACAGTGGAGAAAAAAGAACCACGTGATATATACACCATCCAAATCGACTTTAAAAAAAAACATGGCGACTGGTCAAGGATTGTGATGTTTCAAAACTGTCTTTAGCGGCCGACAGGATTACCGTGGTTTTTTTTTTAATAATTAAAATTTATAATTATTTTGTTATAATAAAAATATTTATGAAACGTTATTTAATCCTCACCGAAGGGTGGCATTGGTTTACTGTAGTCACGACCGTTGACCATGGTCACGTCCGTGGCTGCAGTTGGTTTTTTTTGTGCAGTCGCCACCATGTACAGAAAGGCCTGCAGACGTCGGACGTATAGCAGCACAGGAGGCTTGGGTCACAGAGGAGGCAGAGAGAACAACGAGGAAGGGTGCACGGAGCAGGAATCAAACACGGAAGTAGGCCAGCATGGGGAAGGCAGAGTGTAACAGTAGAGTTTTTACTGTGTGGTTCTGTCAGGACAACGAGGGCATCGACAGCACAGTGGAACAAAACAATAGTCATATTATTTACAGCCAGTGCAGTCGACTTTTTTGCGATATTTTTTCTATTCCTGTTGGTTGAGCATTCATCGGTTTGTATTTTCAAAAATGGAAAAGGGGGAAGGCCCCACTATCAGAATTGATCTGATATTCCTAATATTCATCACAGGAAAGCATGCTTTGTCAACTATACCCAGACAATCTCTTGGTGTGCATGTGCATTCAGAACTTTCGGTCACTATATCAAGAATTCTCAAACTTTATTTGAGTGTTTCATGTTGAGGGTCCTCCATCAATAGTCCCACTACCCATAAGGAGTCTGATTGAATACATGAAGTGTATCTTTTAATTTTGATACTTCCTGACGAACCACATAAGCAGTTTGAAATAATGTTTTCCTTGAAACGAGCCGCATTGTATGCCCCATAAAGGTCTTTGACCCTTTTGGCATGAAAATGACACAAGGATGTTGAGTTTCTAGGCCAAACACTACACTGTTGGCACCTTCCAAACCAAGAACAGAATGTGAAAATTCAATGACAGCAATCTGTATCCCCAAGCAAATGCCATTGCATGTATATTTTGCTGCCTATGTTTTTCCTTGCACACCTTGATCACCAAATCCCCATGGGACTAGAACACTAGCTGCACCCTTCAAAACCTTCCATCCAGAAGCATGAATGTCTGGTCTCTTTTTTGCAACTACATCTTCAAGATTGGAAGTTGCAACCCATTCTACAAACAATTTCAATGAACATGCAACATAAACATGTAAAAGAGCCTTCAATACAGAAAGGTAAGAATCTGACAGCCTAGTATATTTTCCCACCATGGAAATTTTTATAAGAGTTATAAGGTTATCATAGCACACTGCTCTCACATTCCATTCCTCTAAATCTGGAGTTTTAGAAAAACTTAATATATTCAATTGTTTCATTATTGCCTCGTGAGCCTTTTGATACCTTAGCAATACAGGGACATGCCAAATGTTTGATACATCATAAATATTCAGAAGGTTTTTTTCTGGAACATGACAAAATTGAGATAGCATCTCCTTAGTATTCTCTAGTAAGGGCTGAGAACTTCGAAAAACTAGCCAATGAGGTGTCAACCCCAATGCTCTTAGTTCCCTAACACTATGTTGTGTTGGTTTGGTTTTCTTCTCTCCAACAACACCTATAAAAGGTACAAGGTTTACATGGACCCGAAAAAAATTTTTTGGCCCAACTAAATATGACAGTTGACACAAAGACTCAATGAATGGCATTGATTTAATATCCCCAATTGTTCCATCCAATTCAATGACGCAGACATCTACTGGACCTTCTTTCCCATCAACATGAATACCTGCATTTTCTTCTTTCTCTTCCCCATAATCCACTTTTTCTTTTTCAAATATATCATCTTCATAATTATCTTCAAAAATATCTTCTTCTTTTGCTTCTTCCATGTCTTCCTCTTCATCATCATCAATGTCTTCTTCTGCATCCTTCTCATGGTTATGATATTGTTCATCTTCTCGTTTTTCAAGATGGTCCTCATCCACATCAGGATCAGCGTCATCTGTAATTTCATCTTGATCAATATCCTTTTCATATTCATCATTATCTATCACATCTACATGTTCCTGATCAAAATCTTCTTCTTCTGCTTCACCTTGTTCCGTTTCTTCATTTTCACTATCATCTTCCTTATTATTGATTTCCTTTCGACATGCTTTAACTTCTGCAAATGAATTTTCTAAATGATGAAATGCTTCTTGAATTTTATTAAACTATTCAATGCAATTAGGACATGAGCATAATGGCACATTGTGCGGTGAACAACGTTCAAAGACCCGCATGATTATATTGTGTGCCATGGATCCGATACCACTGAAGCATAAAAACTGATAGCTTGTAGACTTGAATGTAAAAATACATAAGAGGTATTTGAAATAATAATTTATTGTATATATAAAATGTATAAGTCATATGAATGTTACAATGAGGCGTTGCTTTTATACCTCAGCAGGTGACCTTTCATGATTAGGCATGTCTTTTAGACATGCCTTTTCACTTAACTTAATGACTATTTAACATAACCAATATTTTATTCATTAATATTTACATTTATTTTATGTATTTACTTGTTATTAATTATATTCATAACTCCCTTCCTGTGAATCGCCAAGAAGTCAAGTTCTACTTCACCTAGTATCCCTCAAGGCTGCTAGTCCCATCTTGTACCATATTTCCCTTTCGTTTTCCTAGTTAGTCATTTTGTTTTGTTTTCGGTATATTTTGATGTGTTTTTTCTTTGAAAATAAAAGTTTGAGATGACAGGTAGAGGTTAGAACAGCCCTACAATTTGGCTTCCATAGATTCCCTATGGAACCATTTGCTAACTGAACCTTAAGTCATGACTAAGATAGAATGTGAGAAATTGGCAGTAGTGGGGAACTCAATGACAATCAAGGCCTCCCTTTTCCTCTCGTGTTAGCCTATCCTAGCTGCTTGCGTGGCTGAAAGTTTGAATTTTTCTAGCTCACTCATTGTTTTGGGAATGAAGGGGGAACTGAAGAAACCTTTTGAGTATATATACATTTCGAGAAAACAATAAGGTCTCTGAAAAACTAGAAAAAACCTCTTTGCAAGTAAAATAAGATGGGATCCCTCGTCCACCTAGGCTTTAAGCCACCATTAAATAAGTGCAAATAAGCACAGACAAATAAGTTCCAATGAGCACATCCAATTACTCATAATAAGGGTTAAAGGACCAAGAAAGGCTTCATGCGCAAAGAGGTGAGGCAACAACTCCGTTGGGGTACTGACTAGGCTCGCTGGTAGTGGAGAAACGTTCGCAATTTCTAGGTAGTGACTCCATCAGGGTACTTTTCAAGCTCGCTAGAAGCGGAGCAACACCAGAGTACCATGACCACTAGACCAAGTAAAAAAAAAAAATCTTACATCTCATATCATTACTTCAGCTTCCCTTTTCCCTCCCAAAAGGATAGGAATTAACACCCTATCCCATGTGTTAAAGGCCAAGCTTTAACAGATTGGGATAGTTGACTGGTGTGTGGGACCCATAGCTATATGGAAGCAACACTCTTTCAGGCCCCCCTTAAACCCAAGCCAGAAAATGTCAGAGATCTTGGAGTTCTCCTAGTGAATTGCCAATTTTTGTAGCTATTGCAACAACCCCTCCAAAAATTTCAAAATCCTTAAATATTTCAGAGCCCCTGTATCACTCGAGAACTTTTCACACCTTAAGAATATGCTCAAAGGCTCGTTAGGCCAAAAAAGCCTCATGAGGACCTAAATTTTCTTGCTAATTCGGGGTAAGTCGCAAATCTAGTTCAGGTAAGTTAGTCACGGCTTCAGAATGTGACCCTTTCCTTCGCACGTGACTTGTGCACCTATGCGACCAAAGTAGCATAAGTCACATGAGTCACATAGGTCGAGTCTCAAAATTTTGTGACCCTTGCGACCATTGTGACCTTTTTATCGCTATGTCACCGAGTCACAAAGGTCCCAAAGTTCGTATTTGAAAAATTCACAAACGTTGTGACCCTCTTGACAAATAGGTCATGTAGGTCACAATGGTCGCAATTGAGGTATTTGTGACCATGTGAACCTTGCAACCTCGCGATCATCATAGGTCACAAAATCGCATAGGTCTCATAGGTCGCAAGGCCGGACATGCGACCCCCACACGTGCAACCAAAACTATAAATGGTAGGTCACCCTGATTCATTTGTAACAGCTCCTTTGGTCGCATGAGAGATTAAGGTGGCTTGCGACTTGGATGCATGAACGTTTTCTCCAAGTAAACGACATTTCACCTTCCCAGTCATCATTTTTTCGGTCCAAGGGTTATTGTTTTCCACCCTGAATCTCCACATTCTGCCCTAGGGAGGTTTTTATCTCCATTTTGGCCTAGGTTTTCACCTAAAACCCAAAATCAATTACTATGGCCCCGTGCTATCTCTCCAACCCCCTTCATAGCCATGCCTCAACCTTAACCATCCCTATTTTCTCCAGTAAGACTGACCATCTGGCTATAAATATTTCCATACCTCCCCAACCCTCAAGATTTTCGTTTAAGCCATCCTAAACCCTAGGTCGCATGGCTCACAGGCATGATACCATAATTTTTATGACCTTAGTGACCCCCCGACTTACCGACCTCGCAACTTCACGACCAAAAACTCATACACTTTTTCACTATTTTCCTTGCAACCTACGCAACCTACCTTTCAGTGCAACCTATCAAAAGGCCTCCTGACAACTTTTGAAATTGATTTTATTTAATAAATTTTATGTTTAATTTTCACATCATTGCTCTCATCGTGGGATTTCCTATTCAGAATTCCAAGTGAAGTAGACCTTAAGTGCATATCCATCTCCTCCTTCGAAGACGAAATGGCACCCCCAACTACGAAGGTTTCTCGTAGAAGCTCGGGAAGTAGTTCATTAGAAATCTACTAGTACGAGGAGCCACCCATCTATGGGGACACGTCTTGCAATATCAATAAAACCACAAGACTCTCCTGGTATAACATCTACGAAGAGTTCGCGAAGCTGAACATACTAAAAACCCAGGAGGATTTCCTGATATACTTGAATGTCAATAGGTCTAAACTACACAAGATAGTATCACATCCTCTGATATTTCTGTGCATAGAAAGTATTGACAGGGTCCTACATAATACAGATACAGATTCGTGGATAATCAAGGACCACACTGGAACGCCCTTAGATGCAATCTCCCCTTAATTTATGGCCACCTACTACAGACTCCCCGAAAGGAAGGAGACCTTCAATACTCGGTGGCTCTCAGGTTTTTTAATACCAATCAAATATATTCTAAGGGAATGGTGGCAAGACCCGTCAAAATTCTAGGTTAGAGAAAATCAGGCATACAAGACAGAGGGGCTAAGGATATTGTATCAAATAATTTCCTCTATGATGTGCCACTTGTATGGCAAAGCAGATTGTGACACATTTTATGGAACTTGGGTCCCTCTCATGCACGATGTCTCCACCCGAGGAATAATCTTCAACTGAGTGAGGATTTTGGCATCGTCCCTAAATAAATGACTGCGGCCAAACACCCAGAGCTAGAGAAGCCACCTGAATTCTACATGGCTTCATACCTTATGGATGTTGTCTACATAAGATGTCTATTTGATAATTGGGATACATCAGTGGCCAGTCTTTTGCACCACCACTACAAGGTTTTCTGGGACACTACCTATTAAGGTATGATAGACGTGATTTCAGAATATTTTATCGCCCTGCTATACCAACAGCTATTTGGGGAGGAGCCACCATGAATGTCAAGGAGGGCCGTGGAGATCATGGTCAAGGTAGTGCATTGGTTTCCCATCTAGGAGGGCACATTCATCAGAGTCGTCAATACACACAAGGTCCCCCATGTGTTGCCCAAGTTTGTTAAAGATAAAACACTCCTACGAGAAGTTTGCTACCAGATGACACAGGGATTTTCAAAGGTACTAGATAAATCCAAGAAGAAACCATGGCCCTCCTTCCCGCTCATCATTAGAGCATATATAGTTGATAAATTCAAACAAGTGGAAGAAGAATCCAAATCATTGAAAGGTAACCACTTTGTAAACCTCAATTATTAGACGTACAATCCTGAGAAATTCATGGCTGCTAACTGCAAAAAAAGAAAAGTTCAGCTGGTCATATTCACATGCTAGACAAGATCATGAAGACGGGGTAAATAATTGGTATAAAACCACTAGGAAACTTAGTCCTACTGAGCAACATGCCAGAGATGAGGAGCTCCTTGAGAATTCCTAGGAAAATTTTAATCTTCAAGAGAGAGCCTCCACCATGAAGAAGAAATAATGGGAGACACAGAAGGCCACCAGGGAATCTGAGAAGAAGAAATAGAAAGACGTTGAAGATATTTTGAGTGAACTAGAAGAGGAAGGCATTAATGAAACACTAGAACAAAGGAATTCTTCCCTAGCAAGGAAATGCAAGAGCTCAAGAGGAAAAGAGAGAAAGAGCTCAAACAATCTCAAGGTTCTAGTGACCAAGGCCAACTCGAAAAGAAAAGGAGGCTAGAATAGGAGCTAAAAGAGAAAGAAGAAAATCTTAAGCAAGAAGAGGATCTTAAGAGGCAACAAGCACTAGCAGATAAGGAGAGAAAGCGGCAGGAGGAAGAATTGAAGAGGAGCAAAGAAAAGGAAACCATGGGAGTTGAATGAGGAGAGACCAGTAAAACATTTGAGCTGGATACATAACAAAGTGAGCTACCCCCATTAGATGTGCCTCTTTATACTCCCCTCACTAGAGGGAACCTTCCTTTGCAAGAGTTTGGTTTCTAAGAAGGACAAGAGGAGGAGGTCCTAGATCTCACGAAGCTCACCTTCATGGAGTCAACCTCAAAATTGTGCAAGAAATGAAAAAGTATTATGCCAGGAATCTAGTGGAGCCCTTATCGGTCACCAAAGCCAAGGAGATTGTGCCCAACATCACTATGAATCCAGAAATGATCTCCTCGGGTAGAACAATTTCCGTTACCGCCATGGAACACAATGTGGCCCAGATGAGCAAACAGATCACAGACCTTCAGAATAGGCTTTATGCAGCTGAAAAAAGGGCAACCAGTGTAGAGCAAGAGAGAATGAGAGCAGAAGAAGAGAATTCAGCCCTCCATTTAGTTCATTCAAGCATAATTAAATTCCAGGCAGTAATCAAAGGAGAGGCAGAGACCCTTGAGGAACCCATTGCGATGGTTTACAAAGAGATGTCAAAGTTGCACCACACTATGGCCCCAATCTTGACGATACAACCGCACACAAAAGAGAGACCTACAATGCTAAAGGAAGTTGTAATCACTCTAGACAACATTCATGAGTGGTTTGTTAAGTACCCAGGAGCACCATCAGTCGTCCCTAAGAAGGATTGGATCACCATGAAAAATGCCAAGGTTCAGCTCCACATCAAGATCCAATCAAATGACAAATTAACTAAGGATGTGGATAGGGTGTTGGCCTCCTACAAACACCTTTTCAATGGCCTATAGTCTATCATCTAACTTCATGAAGTACCATCTATCGGAGAAGGCAGATAGGTACAGAAGAAGGAGGATATCTCAAGGGAGTTCTAGGCTTTTGTTGATACATATAAATAGGTAGCCCATGCAGAGGACCTGCCCATCACCAAAGAAAATATTACATGTTATGTGATGGAACATGTAAGAATTTACACCAAACTAGTAACCTTGAATAACCAGGTGAATTCCAAATGGACCACCCTCATCCTAGATGCACTTGAATGCCTACACAGACATGATGAACAATAGACACATATCACCCCCATCGCAACTCAGTACAAACTATGGCACACATACTTAACAGAGTAGCTCAATATGGACATCCCTAAACTTGCTATTGTTAAATTGATAGATTAGATTAGTAGCTTATTTTGTGATGTTTGTAATTTGATAGAATAAGACATTTTGGAATATGAAAGATCATGAGGAAGTCCAAGAGTCATCAAGTATATGAAAGATCATGAGGAATTTTAAGAGTCAAGGGTAGGCCAAGGGTCACCCTCACTCTATAAATACACTCTCATGACACATTGTAATGGCTTTTGGCTGAGGACCCTTTTGCGACATATTGTTTGAAAGAACTTATGCCCTTCTAATTGATGCAAGGAGTGATTGTAATATTCTAGTATTGGATTTCTCAAATCTTTTATGACGCAATTCCATGAGTATTTTCGCTTGATGGATCGAATGTTCCTAAGAGTTCTTTGATGCATGGTCTATTCATATGTTGTCTCATACTATAAACTTTATGTTGCTACGCATGGATGCTATATGATTCGCTAACTCTATACTTGTACTGGTGAACTATTTCTTTAGTATTGGTATAATCTATTATTGGATGTGCATTTACTTATGCTTATAGATGTTTGATTTCTGCGAACTACATTACAGTTGTTAAGAACTTTATCTTATAAAACATGAGTCTTATTTGAAGTCTTCTGACAGTTATTTTATGTAAGGTTTATGTTGTTTATGGTCTGGCTATTCATGGTATGCACATTATAGGATATTTGTCAATTATTCCCTTGCTTTTATTGAATTTCATGCGTTCAATTGATGCTGCATCTCACTTTCGTCCAAAGCAAGATTTACATAACTGAGCAGCAATCGAGACTACATACCAGCCGGGATCCTTAAAGAAAATAGTGCAGGGTCTAGTTGGGAACCTATGCCAGGGAGATCCCCTTTGTTGTTGCTAAAGAATTCCAGCCCATCAACAAATTTGGCGTTGGAAGGAAGGCCATGGAAAGTACTAATCCATGCCCTCACACTAAAACTTCTCATCAAGCTAGTTACCAACCCCATCCCCCCACTCCTCCTAAGATTCCATACATTCCCCCTTATGGTCTAGCTTTCACGAGGCCATGGCAAGAAGTGTCCCAACCTCCCCCTCTTGAAGATGCCCCGGGAGGAGAGGAACTTCTCTTATTTGAAGTCACCAGCAAACAACTTAGGGCCATGCACCCTATTACTCGATAATTCTCTAAGGGTTTGAAATGAATTCCTACCACTAACTCCCTATCCAACCCCTGCGCCTCCACGCCTCATCAAGCTAACCTCATTAACTCCATATCACAGTTGATCATACTAGTGCTCGATGACTGTGTGAACATTTTTCAAAGGCTCTCCATCAAGTGGTTGGATAGTCCTCTCGAAGATGAAGGGGGTGACCCTAAGAATACCTTAACCGATGAAAAGAACCGGTCACGATAGGGAGATACGCAGGGAAACAATCGATGGCTCCCAAAAGATACCCATGTCAATAACCAACCTCTGAGAGGGAATACTGAGGGGACCCTAGGGTGGGGGACTGGGGAGTACCTTAGAGATCGTATTAACTTTTACAACAATAAATGGCTCTTGAGGAACCTAAGAAACACCAAGAATGTGAGAAACACTAGGGATCTAGGACACCTCAAAGTGCCTCGAGGGGAAGGCAGGTGACCTCCTTAGAAAAGTGGGGGATCAGGCAACGTAGCGAATCAGAGGGAAATGATAATCGTCTCTTGTTTCCACCCCCCCCTAGAGGCAATCGCTTCCAATATCTATTGTCTTGGATGGCTCAATCCCCATTAACCATTAGGGGCCAACTTCATGACATGCCCTTCCATTTTGAGAAACACCTACTGTTATAGACAATTTTGTGCCTGGCAGCATCGGGCATGAATTGTCAATAATCAAAGGGATCCAAAGTCCCTAAACATGATTTTCCTACCCCTAGAGGAACAAGGTCAGCAAACCAAGAGCTCTCAGATCAGTTCTCCACCTGAAAACACTCAAAAACAAGTAATCCTGAGATCAAAGCAGGTGCTCCACTAGGCTTCTGCGCTAAAGCTCAACTCCTCCATGGTGTACCTGCGTTGCAAAGCAGGTAGAACAAAGGCCACCTGGGCTGAGCGAGATGGGACAAGTGGCACACTGAGTCATTGCTCTGGAATCTTCCAAAAATGACACTTGGATCAGGGATTTCGCCTTGTGATGAGTCAGAGGCTCTGTTTCTCCAAGTGGAAGCAACGTTCTCCAAGTGGACTCAAGAACTGAAGATCAACTGAAGAGAGAGAGGACACAAGGCAGCTACACAGTAGTTGCAAGCTGACTCATCCTTTCTCAATTCATCTATATATTGAGCTCTCTCCTATGAGCTCAGGAGGCTGGAATTTTGTGCAAAGTAATGATATGTTGTTGGTTTCACTATAGAACTATTGGGTGATTGCTTGAAGGAGGTGAAGAGGAGAAATTCTTTCTGCTGGGAGGTGTTGCTGGATTGGGGCCTTCAATGGTTGTAACACTCTCAGAACTTTACTTCTTCCATTAATAAAAGCTATTGAGGTTCTTCTATATGCACTTGTTTCAATGATGTATTGTGATAATTGTATATTTGATTTATGCTAATCCTTGAATCAGTTATGATTGCATGCTTCTTGTAGTTTCCTTCTTTGTTATTTTGCAGGATCTCATTGTAGCTAGGCCAGCAAAAGAGCAAGCAGCTGGGAGCAAGCAGCAAAGAGAAGAGTTTGGATTCGACATTAAGCGCAAGGCAACGGTTAGTGCATTTCTTCATTCTCTCTTGCTTTCGTAAAGAAGTAAACCTTAAGTAGTTTTCTTTACAGTTGTTGCTGAGGTACTATCACCCTTAGAGTGGGATAGGGTCATCCGAGTCGGATACTTTTCCCTACAACAAACTGGCGACTCTGCTGGGGATCGTATCTGTTTGATTGTTTGTAGTATTTTGCTATTCATTTCCTGAACAAAAGAGTACCAAATCGAAAAGCTTTTGACTATATCAAAAGCGAAGTAGAGGACAGCTACTCTAGCTCATTTCTGAGCATGTTCATGATTTGAAGAGCTGATCTACAAGGATCCTTGTAAGCTCTTAGTGATAGCTTTTCATCTTCCTTGTCATCCCTTAGTGTGTGCTTGACTAATAGCTTCTGATTTGAGCAAAAACTGTGAATTTTTGAGAAAATTGTGACCCGGAAACTGAGAAAACGCAACTTTCGTTTTCCAAAGCAGGTAGTACACAGGCTACCTGCTTTGCAACGCAGGTCCCGAAGGGGCTACCTGCGCTGAGAGCCAGACTGGCTGTGCAGCACCTGCGTTGGCCCAATTTTGCCTTGTGCATTTGGGATTTCCTCCCTTTTTCTTGCATGTTTTCACTATAGATTTTGCAGCCAGTTACCAGTCTTGTACCTGTTTTGAAACCGACCTTACTTGCCATCATTCCGCCTCTGTTATATAACGAAATTGTACTTGTTCTTTTGTATTTCTTACATCATTTACAATTTCCCATAACGAAAGTGAACTAGTCTTGCTTTGGCCTCTTAGATCTGAACCTGTGTTAGGCATTTTGCTGGTCTAAAGAGTTAGCTTGTTTGCTGTCCATAGCTGATTAGTCTTTTTACTTTCGTCATTATGGTTTGATTTCATGCATTTCCATTGTTTAAACAAGTAAATCTTAAGGTGTCTTTTGATTTTGGACCAGCTTGTTTACTTTCGCTTGAAATCGAAATCAAAGTTATATAACAACTTTCTTTTTGTAATACATCAACATTAAGAAAGGGAAAAGAAAATACATGCATTGTGCATTTTGCATTTGACTATTTGCATACTGATTTAGGAAAAATTGCATTAGTGTGTGCTCTATGATCTGTGTGAAAAGATTTGTCTTTCTTTTCCCTCAGTAGTTAAGATTTTCAAAGTTGAAAGATTGAAAAGTTTGCTTCTCATCTTAGACTACATTCAGAAATTTGTTACATACATCTCGTGGTGATCCTTAAAGGCAAACTGCTAAACAAGATCAACATTAAAATAAATTCAATTTACATAACAACGCTTTGTAACATAACGCAAACACATAGAGGTCTAGGTAGAGACGTGTTCCGGCGTCGTTAAACATAGTGACTGTCAATCTCTACGAAGGTGGGTGATTCCTCCTGAGAGTCGATGGCACTAATACGGACTTATGCTCCCACGTACCGTCACGTATATATTGGGAGACCCCTATAGGAACAAAGCCTTTATCCATAGGAAGCCGTGTCGGCCGCCCTACTGATCGTGATGCAGTGAACACAGCATTCACGAAGATCGACCACCCGTACCGTAAAACGTATTCTGTGGTTTCGCGAAAAGTTTGGCACACCCTCTGCCTAGAACTCCAGAGAAGTTTCTTTTGGCCTTTTTCAAACTCTATAACTGAAAAAGTCCATCCGAGCATTTGTCACTTCGGGCTCGTTAAAACATCGAAGGAGACTAGAGTCATCTTTAGATTTTTCTCGACTCTTAAAACATGAAAAAGCAAAGTTGTGTCTAAAGCGTCGTTAATAAAATTTATTTTAATCAGAACATAATCACCTGTTATTCCCACGTTGATCTTTCAGTTGAAAAGTATGGAGCCCACCAACCAAGGAAGTCACCTTGGTGGAAGTCCCAATCCCTTCTCCTCTTGGGGAGATGTTGGTGCGCCTCATATGGCCACATTGTCACTTCCAGGATTGACAATTGGCCTACCTGTATGGCTCTTTTCAACTAATGTAGTTCAGATCACCACTAATCCTGAGCAGTCGAATCAACAGTCAGACCAGTCTAGAGCTACCCACCAGCCTTCCACTTCTTACAATTCTTCCTCTGATCCTTCATCTTCGCAAGGTAGAGCCGGAAAAAGTCAGCCTCCCATGGAGAAGAAGGAGAGGAAGAAGAAAGAAAAGAAGCAGAAGGAGCCTAAGGCGAAGGCGACTGGGGGCAAGCAAAAGACATCTGACAAAAATCCACACACTGCACCGACCGGGCCTAAATCGCCATGTGTCATTTGCAAAGAGACCCACTTCCACCGTGACTGTCCTTATATTCCCCGGATACTAAGGGACTGGTCCCCCAGGTTGCACAATCCGGTAGCATCAACCTCTGATAGACATGTTGATTGCATTCTGTCAACTAGCGAGAGTGAAGGACAAAGAGGGAGACCAAGATCACCCTGCAGACTGTGTGAAGGCGATCACGCCATCCACCATTGTCCATTCTTAGATGAGGCAAAGAGAGTTTTGGAAGATCGTCCGGTTTCACCGTTACGACTTCCTCCTGGATACCAAAAACTCGTGCCAAGTCCCTCGATAGTTGAAAATCCAGCTGGCCCGATCAAGTGGTCAGCTGAAGTGTCGGTCATTGAGAATGAACCTACTGAATCCAGACCAGACGAAAGTCTAAAGGTCGAAACGGCAGTTGACCCGGTTCTTCCTTCAGAGGTTTCATCCTCAAATGACACCGTCGTTGAAGATTCATCTTCAAATGACACCCTCACTGAAGAGAACAAGGATGACACCATCCAGATTCTTTTCATCAACACAGACTCTGATGAGCATCAGGGCAACGCGCCCATTCCTTTATCGCAGGAAGGAACATCGTCAGGGTCATATCCGGCCGTGTATTCGGTCCCACCACCAAGCAACCTGGTTGTGTCCTTTGATTGGAATCAACTAGGCAGACCCCGGTTACCAGCCAGTATCCCATTCAGAATCATCGTCCAAATCTACAGAATGGTGATGGTTGGAACTATCATTGATGAAGGGGCATCTGTGAGTATCCTTTCCTCTATTGCTTGGAAAGCACTGGGTTCCCCGGCGCTTTTACCTGAGATGAGAAATCTATCAGGTTTTGATAAAGGAACCAGTCGCCCGTTAGGGATTCTCCCCAATGTTCCCGTTACATTGAAGGGGGAGACAGTTCATATGAACGTCATGGTCGTCCAGGGACCCTTGGTGTATAACTTACTCCTTGGACGAGACTATATATATTGCATGGAGGCGATAGTGTCCTCAAGTCTCTTCAGAGTTATGTGTTTTCCGCACAAAGGAAGAATGGTCAAGCTCGTAGACCAACTTTCATTTCCAGGATCACGCATCGCAAATAGTCAAATACCATCCCTTAACGGTTTATTCACTCAAGGAATGCCTCCACCCCCGGTTCTACTTCCCGATGAATGCGAGTGATTCGGAAGAAAGAACTGGGACCCAGGGGGCATGCACCCTGGCCTGCCTTGGGCAGAGAAAACCTTGGGTATAAAGTTAATTTCCGCAGAAGAATATGACTAGTCCGTACCCCGTCCGGCATGGAAGAGAGGGTTGTTCTAGGATAAAGTTCTTTTGTCAAAGTTATGTGAGTGAGATAATCAGCTTCTCGCTCCCCTTGTCTAGGTAAGTAGGGTGCCGAGGGAGGAGATCCATTTGTGGCGGCAAGTAGCCACCATCTTTGAAGGCAAGCCTCACCCATTAAAACATATGTTTTGAAGGATAAGTAGGGGTAGCCTCCAAAGAAAGAGATGAAATTGCTGCAACAAGTGGTCACCATCTTTAGTAACCTAGTAATAGACATCGCCGGAAAAAAGAGTTTAGTTTGCGGCAGCGAACAAAACCATTTTTCGGATAATAAGTAAGAGGAAAACCTCCCTCCATAACGCCAATGTTTTATCTGTTGCGATCTTGCAAAAATAAAAAAGTGAACTGATGGGAAGACAAGTACCGTCGGCACCGAAAAATAACGAGAAGACAAGTATCATTAAAAATATAGCAAGACGACAAGTAGAAAAACAGAGGTGGGACAGAGGAGGGGTAGCCTTGAAATTATACTTTATACCTGGGGGCATGCGAACCTTTTGGAGTGCAAGCATGGGACAACTATTTATTTTTTAAATCTTTAGGTCCTCCCTTTAAACCTGTAGGTCTAACCCGTTAAACTCGTAGGATTAGCCGTTTCCAGCTTGCATAAAGAAAGGATGTGGGGCAAAAGTTAAAACTTGCCAAATTGGAGTAACTAGTGAGGTATAGCTCCTTAAATATGACTACCTCACCTGAGGTGTTCCTTGTATTAAGACTGGTATAATCGAGCAGTTTTAGCAATGTTCATGCTCGTTAAAAAATAAACGCAAGATTCGAGCAGTTTTAGCACACAGTTCATGCTCGTTAAAAAATAAACGCAAGATCCGAGTAGTTTTAGCACATAGTTCATGCTCGTTAAAAAATAAACATAAGTTGTGAGCAATCTTCCCCTAGAGTTCAAGCTCACCCAGAAAAAATGAACCGGTAAATAACCTTGGTAAATGTAACCTTTGACAGCCATATTAAAGCCCTTGGTCGTGTTCTTGCAGTCTCACCTCCATCCGTTCATTTGGCCAATCGTTCATCTCCATATGTTTGTTTACCCATTTTGAGGAACAGCTGCGAAGAGTGATTTCACTTAGCCATCCTTGTGACACTGCCGTGATTGGAAAATTCCAACCTGTACCTGGAATCTGCTGCTATCCCTGTTTATCACTCGTTCCTCAAAAGACGAGTCTTCTTTGAGCTCTTTTCTCCTGACTCGTAAAATATGAAAAGTTTGCCGAGTTTTGGCCTTCCAGCTCATTAAACGACCGGAAGAGCTATCCCTCCTCTAGATTTTAATTTTTTTGGACCTGAGGGATTATTGCACAAAAAGATCGAGCACTTGTTTTGTTCGGCTCGTTAAAGCAATCGAAAATTCATCCCTTCTGTATTGTTTTATACTTTTTTGGACTTAAGGGATTAGATGACGAAAAAGGAATTCTAGAGTTGACTTTATGTACCTTTTTAGACTCTCTAAAAATGAAAAGGACCGAGTTATCCTTGTCGTTAGACTCGTTAAATTCATTAAATAGTGACAAACTTGTCTTTAGACGAGAACGAGTTTCCCTATCGCTAGGCTCGTTAAAACATAGCGATGGGCTTGCCCGAAGGGCAGGTTATAGAACAAGCATATGTTATCCTCCTCAAGCTTGATAAAAATAAAGAGGTACTGGTCAGCAATGACTGGGGAAAAATTGGGAGAACCTCACAGCTTTAATGGTAGCAAGTCGCTCTTGAACATGACACTTTGTCCTCCGTATCACATCGGGTTGGGTTGTTTCATTCACCGGTCTCATCACCATGGTCCTCGCCACACCATCCACTTTTGGGGTAATGCTACCAATCCATCACATCAGTGTCGTTATATGTTCAAGAGATGTTGTTCTGCAAAGAGTCAACCATGTCCCATCCACTGCCATACATTGTCCTTCATCCATTTCATGACCGCCACCCTGAATCATACATCACAGTTTGTTTTCACCTCATCACAATCACTAGCTCCGTTCCCTGTCACTGATGTGGGATTCATTAAGGCCCTCCTTTGACAGATCGCTCCTTGTTGACATCAGCTCATTATCCAAGGAGTTGATCTAGGAACAACCCCTTCAGTACTTTGAAGCTTGCATGCCTCAATGGCAAGTTTCTCACTTCCGGCGACAGGTATACATCAATGACCTTCGACCAGAAGATTTTGCATGGTGGTCGACGCCAAGTCCTTTATTCCCACCATGTGAATTGTACTGCCGTACCTTGAGGGTCATCATCCTTATCGGTGATTCCTCTCGCGCTTGTTAACGGTTTACATCATTGACCGGTAATCAAGCGATCTCTTTCCATGTTCGACTTCAAGAAATTCTCACATGGATCGACTTGTACATCGAGTGAAGATTGGAAGAGATTGAAGACCCCAGATCTAGTTTCATCCATCCAGGATGCGATATATATTCAGGATATAAAGACATTTGATATGTACATCATTGCAGCAGATGATCATCCTTCTCAAAGGATGATAATTTCAACGGAGAATTATCAGTCTATCATCAGACGATCGTCTGTGCTATGTACCAAAATGAATTTATAAAGCTGAGCATGGGAATGCCCGCCTCAGCTAGATCATGAAAAAGAATGAAAAATAATGTATTGTATTGTATCTTATTACAGGACACTTCTCAGCAGATTGAATGAACTTCGGATCCTCCTAATAAAGCATTTCACCCGATAAACGACCTCATACTTTAGGGGGCATCTGTTATAGACAATTTTGTGCCTTGCAGCATCGGGCATGAATTGTCAATAATCCAAGGGATCCAAAGTCCCTAAACATGATGTTCCTACCCCTAGAGGAACAAGGTCAGCAAACCAACAACTCTCAGATCAGTTCTCCACCTGAAAACACTCAAAAACAAGCAATCCTGAGATCAAAGCAGGTGCTCCACTAGGCTTCTGCGCTGAAACTCAACTCCTCCATGGTGTACCTGCGTTGCAAAGCAGGTAGAACAAAGGCCACCTGCGCTGAGCGAGATGGGACAAGTGGCACACTGAGTCATTGCTCTGGAATCTTCCAAAAATGACACTTGGATCAGGGATTTCGCCTTGTGATGAGTCAGAGGCTCTGTTTCTCCAAGTGGAAGCAAGGTTCTCCAAGTGGACTCAAGAACTGAAGATCAACTGAAGAGAGAGAGGACACAAGGCAGCTACACACTAGTTGCAAGCTGACTCATCCTTTCTCAATTCATCTATATATTGAGCTCTCTCCTATGAGCTCAGGAGGCTGGAATTTTGTGCAAAGTAATGATATGTTGTTGGTTTCACTATAGAACTATTGGGTAATTGCTTGAAGGAGGTGAAGAGGAGAAATTCTTTCTGCTGGGAGGTGTTGCTGGATTGGGGCCTTCAATGGTTGTAACACTCTCAGAACTTTACTTCTTCCATTAATAAAAGCTATTGAGGTTCTTCTATATGCACTTGTTTCAATGATGTATTGTGATAATTGTATATTTGATTTATGCTAATCCTTGAATCAGTTATGATTGCATGCTTCTTGTAGTTTCCTTCTTTGTTATTTTGCAGGATCTCATTGTAGCTAGGCCAGCAAAAGAGCAAGGAGCTGGGAGCAAGCAGCAAAGAGAAGAGTTTGGATTCGACATTAAGCGCAAGGCAACGGTTAGTGCATTTCTTCATTCTCTCTTGCTTTCGTAAAGAAGTAAACCTTAAGTAGTTTTCTTTACAGTTGTTGCTGAGGTACTATCACCCTTAGAGTGGGATAGGGTCATCCGAGTCGGATACTTTTCCCTACAACACCTACCAAAGTTCAACCCTGAGAAGGGAACCTCAGATGATGACCTATTGACGGTGTTGGACCCACCAACATGTTAGGGTATCTCCCCAGTAAGAAGTCCCAACTAGACCTCAAACTGTTTGGTGTAGGAGTCCTAGCAGTGGGTCGTACGGTATCACCTTAGCCGTGGTTTCACGTAGAGGCAAGTAATATATCCCTATCGGTAGCAAGGATGTGACATATGCAGCAAGTCAAGGAAGGTATATGAATGGTTCTAACACATGAAGAGTGAGATGAGTGCGCCCCTTGTAAACCTGTGAAAGCATGTGGCTAAGAAGGGAACACATGAGCGAAGATGCATCACAAACTGGAAAGAAATTAAGCTAACAATCCAAATTGATGGTTAAACCAACATCACATTTCATTAAGATGCATACATACATATACAGAAAGAGTCTATACACACATGCATAAGTAAACATATACATATATCATTAGAGTAAACAAGATAGTTGAAATATAATAACAACATATGCATGAAACATAATGGCTCTGTTATATTAAGAAGTGAAATTTCCAATCATATAGTAAAACCATGACCGATCACTAGTCCCAATAGCGGAACATTATAGTCACTGCCACCTGCTCCTCCAAAGAGATGTACTAGCTCTGCATTGTCGAGAAGCCAAGGCTCTTTACAATACTCTCCAAGCTTTCTCTAAGATACTCCTATCGAAAGCTTGGCTAACCAAAAGCAAGCTCTACAATGAGTTATGAGGTACTATATGTAGCAAAGGGTGGGGTGACCTCTGACATTCCCCTTTGTGACTGTTCTCCTACCCTCATAACTCTTCAACTGCTCTATGATTGTTACATTCAACTATCGACACTTGAACTTCCACTTGAAAAGATGTTACATACAATCTGCACATGTACCCATGTGATACAAAATAGACTTGAGAAATCCATGCAAGACATCACTAACACTCAGACAATTGTGGTAATACCAACTCTTTGACATATTTTCGATGATCGACAGTGGCGAACTGATGCCAAGCTTACTTGACTGTGACGGTGTCTATGCACTTCAATGGTGACATCTTGCTGAAAGTGAACTCTTGCCTCCTTTGCATTCGGGTACACTGATATGGCTCCTCTATCCAACTCGTTTGATAACATGTGCGTCATCATCTTGAGTGCAGTTGGACCAACAACATACTGATGCATAGTGTCTGTGTTGATCTTCAAGTGTGTGCTAGTGACCATGTGCAACAAATTGTCAAAATACATGTTCAACTCTAGTCAAACTTTCTTGTTGTCTTCACCTCGGTGAATGTACCAAATGGGTCGGATCGCATGAGTGCACAATGACATCCATGCTCCTGAATACCCTTGCATGCCATCAATGGCACTACTCACCTTTTCTGTTGCATGCCTATTGGCGAATGGATTGGAGCCTGTATAGGCACAGTTTCATCAGTTTTTGGATGTTGCGCCTCCTGATGTACCTGTTCCTACTGCAAATCCTTCTCTCGTATATGCAGCTCATGTTCTTCCTTGAGTTATTGCTTCAGCACCTGTAACACCTTCTCTGTTTCTCTCTTTACCTTCGTGTGATCCTCTTATTGCGATGTCGCCTCATAGCCTCAATCTCCAAATCTTCTTTCATCATAAGTGGATCTTCTTGAGCTTGCAACTCTGTTCCACCTCTATGTTGTCAACAACCTTCCTCTTTCATTTGTCATATGCAGGTACGCTACCTTCTACTACTACTGATGGTGTTTCTCGTTGTGATGCCACTATCATTTCATCTTGATATCCTTGTCCATAACAACTTGATGCCTTCGTATATAGGCAAGTTCATAGACACTTTATCGACTGAATCCCCAGTTGTGCTCTGAACATTGTCTTCGACTCTGCTATCTTGGAAGCCATTATACCTATGTTGTTGAGAGGCAGGCGAACACCTATGATATCTGAAGACATAGCAACACTCATGACAATCAATCTTTCATTCCAAAACCAAAACAAACTAGAGGACTGACATGCAACATACATGTGTGACTGTCTGTGAAGATTGCACAATTTTCACCTGGAGGCTAGGGGACTGACTGCCAAAACTGCACAAGGCATATTCCAAGTTGTCGGGCGGCTGACTAAATGCTGGAACTGCTTAATGCACAGTCCATCCTAGCCTGCTAAGGACTAAAACTGTGTAATGCACAATTTTAGTCAGCAATAACATGCAAACCAGCAAACTGCATTGTACAGTTTCTGGGGCCAGCAAGGCACTACCTCCCAGAATTATGCAATGCAAGCCTAGAGGTTAGTGTTGGGCCAAACTCACTCAATTTCTAGAAGGAAGGTAGAGCCTTCACTTCCAGAAATATGCAATGCCAACCAAGTAAGGTAAGGTCTGGGCTAAGGCATCCCAGACCCGCCGACGGGCGACTGAAAACATGAGAAGTCTGAATGCATGGTGATATTGAGTGTAAAAAAGAGTGAATTATCATGCATGCAAATAATAAGTACAAGATTCAGAAATGCGAAATCATGCATGTGTGTGAAGCGAGTCACCACAACAGTGATCGTCGGTGCAAAAACAGTGTCATGCATGCGACAGGAGTGAGATGCGAACAAAAACTAAAACAGTGCTTCTAAAAGCTAACATACATTGAAACGATAGCAAGCACTCATTGAAATAAAGCAAACAGCACTCACATAAAGCGAAACACAAAAATAAATAGAAATGCAACACAAGACATGAAAAGGAGAATTACCCTTAAACAACTAAGCTGAAAATTCCAAAGACTCCTAGATGCAATGTGGGATGTCAAAGTTATAAGATCGATGTGAGAAATGAGCTCTGCAATGTCCAATTCATAATTTTTGATAGGATTGAGGTTATGACGCACATGCCACAAATCTAGGAAAAAGCGACACTTGGCAAAAGGTTTCTAAAATAAGCTTTGCATGCAACCTCCAGTTGCTAAGACTAAATCCCTAGATCTAAGGATGCCTTTGTATGCTACCTTTTGCTATATCGGAAAGAGCAGCCCATGCATGAAAATCAATTTTGCTTGATCCCGAAGGGAACCGGTCAACTTAAAGTCACATGCAGCAACCTGCTTGACTAGGAGAGGGATTTGCATAATTTATGAGAGGAACTGGGGTGGGCATCCTAAAGAGATTGCACAATTTTTGGGAGTAGGTGACTGTCACCCAGAATTGCACAATTTCTGGCAGGAGCTGGGCTGGTTGTCCCAGAGGGATTTCTGGGAGGAGCAGGTGATTTCTTGCTTGAATTGCGCAATTTTTGGGCTGAGCTATAGTGTTGGACTAGATTGCGCAGTTTTTGGAAGGAAGCATGTCTAACTATTCTACGTAGTTTTGGAGCCCAGTAGACTGCTTGGCTAATTTGCACAATTCCTGGAGGGAAGGTTGGTTCCCCTCCATAATTGTGCAATTTTCTGGGGGAGTGTCTCATCCAGCAACTAGCCCAAGTCCGAAATGGTAGCCTGTGAGGGGAGTGAAGCAAATTGACATGCATAGGATGAAAGCTGTTGAAAAACCAATGAAGCCTATGTACTTTATAGTGTAATACATGTTGCTAGTATGGTTGGTAGGGAGGCTCCAAAACGAAGCTAAAGAAAAATTTTCGAGGGTGGTTGTAGCCGCTACAACATGACCATATTAGCAATTTCTACCTAGAATTACAAATGATGAGGGTGCAATATGACGATGTGGCTTATTGCATGTTCCCTCACACTCTCGAAAATAAGGCTGCCACACGGTATCGGTCACTTCCCATTGCCTCCATCCAAACTTGGGATGTGTTCCGGAAAACCTTTCTCGATAACTTTTCGGAAGACAAGACACCTTCTATGCTTATCACCAAGCTTAGCATATTGAAGTGCCACAAGAAGGAGAAGGTGAAATATTTCAACCAACGATTCACCACCATTTTGAAGAAGTTCTAGATTGATGTGGCCCTTGATGATTCCATCATGATTGATTATTACACCGCACCCTACTGTGGGACATTGTCGTATTCATTAAACATGAAGTAAAACTCACCCTAGTGGAGAACTTTGCTACAGCGCTAGAGGTCGAAAAGGATCTTCTTTCTATTGGTACCCTAGAGCACGAGTCATAGGAGGAGGAAAAACCATTCGTTAAGAAAAATCAAACCTCATCCAATAAACCGTCAGATAAAGACAAAGATTGCTTTGATTTCAAAGTATTGGCCAAATCCTTAAAGAAGATCACTAACAAGGTGTCCAAAATAAAGAGAAAGACCCATGACATTTCTAGAGGAGGAAAACCCACTCAACCCTTTTTATGGAAAACCAACAATCCCCCCCCCCCAAAAAACGTCTCAGGCATCCAGTTTGAACTTCAATGTGGAAGAGCTAGGAAAGGACAACTTCTGCACTTTTCATCAGGCCTATCATTCTGAGAAAACCTACCCCCAATGGCTCCATAACATGATTGTTGTAGTAACCTAGCTTTTAAAAGACTAGGCCATGGGAGAGGGTGAAGAAGAAACTAATGACCCTGAATAGGATGACTCCCTTCCCAACAATGATGCTCCATCTATCGTATTAGCCTTCAAAGTCATCCATGGGGGATAAGTGTTGACCACTCAAGAGGCCATCGTGGGAGACACCCCTCCCCTAAAACCACCCAAAAGATACAATCTTAGGAGTAAGGGTCTTGTGTTGGATACTTCGCTGGAAGATAAGAAAAGGGGCATGCTAAGAAGGATTATGCCACCCGCTAACACCAACCAGCCATCCACCCATTTCCCTAAAGGGACAAATTACCTAATCTCTAAAGAGTCCCCAACCGTTGGGAGAGGGGACACATCCACACCCAAAATTTCGACCAAAGGGGTGACAACTAAAACCACCTCATTATCGCAATGCTCATCGGAAGAGGCTTCATCCATAGACTTGGATTACAATATTATCGATGACATGAAGAAGACTCAGGCTAACATCTCATTGTATGAGTTGTACAAATTGACCAGCCAACATGAGTTGATCATCAAAACATTTTCCACCTCTCCTACCCCTTCAAAATCCCCCTCATCAGTCAGGGCAAACTCCCCAAACCGTGATTGACCTACAATCCATAGTAAATGCTGCAAACACAAACTTGAGAGGTTAAACGCCTCCTTTCCTCTTAACCTTTGAATTATTCAACTACAATGTGCACAACTTCCTCATTGACTCTGGTGCATCAACTAACGTCATGCCCTGGTCAATATGCAAAAATCTAAACATCCAGCCTAAAAACAAATGCTAAAATCATCTAGCTTGATAGCTCCCAAGTCTTGGTCGTTGGATAGTTGAATAACATTATTATTCAGTTGTATTTTGATTCTCAGGTTCATCAGTGCATTGACATAATTATCATAGACATCCTAGAAGCCTATGGTTTACTCCTTAGTCGAGATTGGTCCTGCAAGCTTCAAGGCTACTTCACCACAGATTGGTCCCACTTATGGTTGCCCTACAAAGGAAAGAATAACCAAATCAGAGTCAATAGTGAGCCTTGCATGAAGCACACCATAACTGATCTTGAGGGATATAACAAACCAATCATCTACGCCCAAGAGGAGTTGCGGGTGTGTCTCCTCGAGACACTATTCGGTTGCTATCAATCCCAAACACTAATTATTCCTCCAGTACCCAGTCGAAAATCCCATTGCAAAACCCAGGCCATAATAATGAAATTTGCGCATTGAACTTGCACATTCTAGACCCACCTGTCCTCAATGTCAGGTTCTAGACATTATATTATGATGGATCTAAGGCTCATGACGTAGTTGGAGCAAGTTGTGTTCTGGTAGACCCTAAATGAAACAGATTCTTGATTTCTTGTTGGTTAGAGTTCCAATGCACTAACAGCACTGTAGAATATGAGGCATTAATCCTTGGCCTCAAGAAAGCCATAGATATAAAGGCAGGTTGTCTGAAGGTAATCAGGGATTCTGAAATCATTACAAGGTAGGTACGCAACACAATTCACTACTTGTCTCCTCACCTCGAGAATTACCAGCAAGAGGTATGGCGTTTGATAAATGTGTTTAAAGCTTTCAATATTATTTATGTTCCTAGATTTAATAATGTCATCCCTGACACCTTGGCTCATGCAGCAACTAGATTCACACCCCTTAGGGGTGGATTTTCTATTGAAATTGTGTATAAACCGGCTCTACCTAATAATATAACTAACTTACACATTTTCAATGATGACCAACAGATACTGGAGTTCATGACAAGTGTAAAAGTGTTTAAAGACATAGCGATCAAAGAAGAGGAACATGAAAGGTCCCTTCAGGAAGAAGCAGACTCACGGAAAGGAAAGCCTATACCTAAAGGAGTGGTCATGTTAGAGAAATCGTTTGACCTACAGAACCGGTTTTGAGGCTCGCCAGACACCAAGACCCAAAGCTCCACCCTCTCGCATGAACAGATCAACCTCGAAACCGAATCTAATCCCAAATGTGTCAACATAGGACTAGGATGCTCCCCCAAAGAATGACAAACCTTTATCGGCCTGTTCAAAAGGTATCGCAACATTTTCACTTGGACATATGACAACCTGAAAACATACGATACGCAGATTATCCAGCATATCATGCCTACAAAAGAAGGGGCTAAACCATTTCAGCAAAAATTGAGAAAGGTTCATCCCGCATTAGAACCCCTTATCCAAAAGGAACTCAAGAAGATATTGGATGCTCCCATTATATTCAAGGTTAGACACTCTACCTAGGTATCCAATCTGGTTCCATTACGAAAGAAATCTTGAGAAATTTGCTTATGTTTCAATTTATGGAACCTCAATCGAGCATCAGATAAAGACAACTACCTGATTCCCTCCATGGACCAGATTCTCCAAACTGCCTCAGGATCGGAAATTTTCTCCTTGTTAGATTCCTTCTCTAGATACAATCAAGTTCTAGTAGCCAAACCAGCCTGGATCAAAATGACCTTCAGAACAAAGTGGGGAACGTTTACATTTCATCACATGCCTTTTGGACTAATTAATGTCAGGGCCATGTTCCAGAGAGAAATGGATATCGAATTCTGGGGTTTAATGGGCCAAAGTGTAGTGGTCTACCTTGACGATGTCACTGTTTTCTCGAAGAAAAGGGTTGACCACCTTCACCATTTGAAGCAGATTTTTGAACAGTGCCAGAAATATGGAATCTCTCTCAACCCCAAAAAGATCATATTCATGATTTCCAAGGGAAACCTTCTTAGACACATCATCACCAAAGACAGAATCACTGTTGACCCTGATTGCGTGAAGGCTATAGCACAAATTCCCCAGCCGAGCACCATAAAAGGTATGCAATCTTTCCTTGGTAAAATCAATTTTCTTCGTAAATTTATTTCATATTTTGCACAAATTTTCAAACCTTTGTAGAAAATGATTAAGAAAGATTATGTTTTTAAATGGAATCAAGAATAAAATGATTCTTTTGATAGCATCAAAATAGAAATCGTTGAGGCACCTTCCCTTTTCAGCCCAGATTTCAATAAGGACTTCATCTTATACACTTTCGCCTCAAATTTGTCCTTGGTCCCAGTCCTTACACAAAATAATTGCAACCACGATGAACGTCCTATATCCTTCATGAGCACAGGGCTACAAGGCATAGAACTCAATTACCCGAACATCGATAAGTAGGCATATGTTGTCTACAAAGCGGTGAAACATTTTAGACCATACATTCTAAAAACTCACGTCACAGTAATGTCTCATACCTGGCAATCAGATCAATCTTCATCCAACAGGAGCTGGGCGAGAGGAGGGCCAACTAGATGACCTCCCTCCAAGAGTATGATTTGGATTTCAAACCTTCACACGTAGTGAAAGGACACGGGTTCTGTAAACTAACTGTTGAGGCAGCAGATCAACAGGTTTTGAAGGTAGATCAGAGGCAGAAGGCTGGTAACATGAGATTGAAACGTACCAGAATGAGATACTTGGCTCACATGACCCCTCTTTGTGGTACTCTGACCTGAACCAATACTTAGTGCAAGGGTCTTGGAGACCTTGTCTGCCAAGCAAAGGAGAGTTGTCGTGCTCAAGGTTGCCTCATATCAAATAGTTTAGGGAAATCTATTCAGAAAGAACCACCTCGGGATACTGCTAAGATGTTTGGAGTATGATTAAACTCAACGAGTGCTGAATGAACTAGATGACAGACCCGCGAGAGGACACTATGCTCGTGACACCATTACCCACAAAATGATGCTCGCAGGTTTTTACTGGCCCACACTCTTTAAAGAGGTGCATGCCTACATGTGAAAGTGCGCCATTTGTCAAAAGCACGCGGGTAGGCAGGCTAGATCATCCACCCCGCTCCAACCTATAGTAGTAGAAGAGCCTTTCCAACAATGGGGGTTAGATGTCATCAGAGAGATCATGCCAAATTCATCAAAACAGCATAGGTATATACTCACTGCCACCAACTATTTCACCAGATGGGTGTAAGCAATCCCATTACAGAAAATCAATGAATATGAGGTAATATATTTCGCCAATTAGTACATCATAGCCAGGTTTGGTGTCCCAACCTAGCTTGTCTTTGATAAAGCTACATATTTTTCATCCTTAAAATTGTATGATTTTTCTTTGGAAAATATTATCATTTTAAAACATTCAGCCAACTACTACCCACAAGGGGGAAGACCTAGTGGAATCTACCAAAAAAAACCTCTTCCGTATACTCAAGAAAAACTTGCTCTCCCACCAAAGAAATTGGCTGACCAAGTTACTCCCAAACCATCCATTGGCACATCACCCTACTTCCTGGTTTATGGGAAAGAAGCCATATTGTCACCTAACCTTTATCTCTCGACCCTCAAAAGAGCTCAAGAGTCATGAGGTTCCCCTTGCTCCACCATTCAAACAATATTGACACACTCTTGAGATTGGAAGAGGAGAGACTAAATACCAAGGAGAAATTTGTCGTCCACCAAAACTGGATTAAAAGCAGGTTTGACAAGAATTCTGTAGTGTTGGCTTAATGGGGCCTGACCCAGGTTCAGAGTTAATTAGCCAAACAAATCCCTGTACTATTGGCCCTTTCAGAAACATCCCACGGAGCGTGAACTGAGGTCTCACCCGAAGCAGTATGGGGGGATGTTGGAACCAAGTTTTTGCACCCTTCATATGTCTGAGGGGTCGACATAGTCCAACAAGGAGTGCCTTCACGTAGGTTACTTCGCACACTTTTTTGATCTGCGAGCCCTTTGCGATCTGTTACTTCACCTTCGTGTAGCCCTAACCAGGGACTGAGGTGCTTCCACGCTGCTTAAGGCAGCAACCTGTGCTCTTTCCCTAAGTTTCACTATGGATCTTACTTATCTTCCTATCAGTGTTAGTTAGTGTCATGTAAATAGATACTTAACTTATATTTACTTATTCAACACATTCATATAAGTCTGCGCAGCAAATAACAGTAAACTTTGTCATTCATACCTAATATACTTTAATGCGTAAACAAGAAAATATACACAAAATGATAAGAAACTTCTCTTTTATTACTTATTCAATCGATTACAAACTTGACTCACCCTACGCACTCAGCTGCAAGGGTCCGCGCACTCAACTGTGAACTACTAGGCCTCTGTGCACTCAGCTATAGAGCCTTCTCCTACTCTACGACCGAAAAGACTCAACTCTACACTTAGACTCAATGATTCTATTCCATTAACTTCGTCCTACTTGATTCCAATTAGATTTCCTCTTATAAATTAGAGCCTCACTCTATTTATACAATCCCATGGTCCGCAGACCATGGGTAGAACTCTCAAGCTGACATTACATAACAAAATTGAGGGTGGACAACTCTCTAACTCATTTACAATATTCGTGCTCCGCGCCCACAAATCGCAGAGTCTTTACATTGGACTTAGTCAAAACTTGGGCCCCAAAACTTGCCTTGGGGGATCCTATGCCCAACAGGCCTCCAAAACAAACATTGTAACTCACCCTCAAGTCACTCGCTCTCAACAGGGCAAATAGGTCTCGGTTCAAAATACTCCCGGCACACGACAATTGAATTCTCAATTGTCCATGTGTTGTTTGCTAGGCAACCCTTTTCAATTTATAGTGTCTTTTGAATTCAAATTCGACTGTTCCCCCCAAATCCACTCCATTAATGCTCCCTTGGTAGCAGATTTTCTCAAATCTTACCCATAAAGTCTGCCTTAACTGCTTGTCGCTCGCTTTATTTGGTCTCAAACAAAATATCATATTGTGAATAGTGACTATAACGGTCACTTTCTAACCAACCTGTGCGGCAACGCAACTACCCCTGCGCTGTTGTGAACCTTGTGACACTCCACTTGCGCATAGCCTCTTCCTTGCACAGCTCCCAGGCAGAGTAGTTTATAGTCCCACGCCTCCTTTAAACTTCCTGGAGTGCTAAGACTATTCTTCCCATGGCCAGTCAGGTGGCTACACCACCTGTATATGGCTTCACCCAATCACCATCTGCTTTTCCTGGGAAAAGTACACCTTTTGACTTCAATACATGCATCACGCACTTTACCATTTGCATCGCGCCACCAGTTGTGACCCCCTTAGTAATATGCGGTCCAATCGAAGGTATCAAATTGACCAACTCTCTATGGTAGTCTCCCAATTTATCAACGTAATCATGCGCATCCCATTTTATCAACACAGTCTTTTTATCAAGAAAATCCCTTTTTACTCCTTCCTCTAGCTTCTTGACTTCTTCTTCCACCATGGTGGTTTTCTTCCTCAACCGGACTTTTTCATTCATGAGTTCTTGGAGCCGAAGATCACTCTATTGAATCTCTTCATCAGGTCCCACGCATTCTTCTCCAATTTCTTCCAATTGCGCGATTCCTTTTTCCAAGGCCCCGCGAGCCTTCATACCCGCAGGTGCTGCTATGCGTGAACTAGGCCTACGATACTCCATTGGAAGTACACTGTTTACCTCAAAAACCATCCTAGAAGGCATTTACCCCATCAATTTCTTACACATCACCCTATAAGCCCATAGAACTGCTGGTACGCGTAGGTCCCATTCAATTCACCGCGCACTACATACCTTGTTCAGGGCTTCGCACGCTTCATTAAAGGCTTCTGCATGGATAACATTCTACGTGCTCATTCTTTCCGCACTTTATCATTCCAACTTGAAGAGTTGTTCGCGCATTCCCGCCCCCAACACATGCTTATAGACCGTATCTCCCACACAAACCTCATGTGTATCCACGTAGGTTATTTACCATATGCTTGTACCCACCTGCACAGATGCACACATGGACAATCCTATCTCTTGTATTCATTTGCCACTCGTCCCATAGGCTTCCAAAACCATGTGTGCATCATCTTTCTACATGTGTGCATCATCTTTCTACATGTGCACCAGTCTTCCAAATTGCCTTTGTGCATACTACACCACCTCACGGGCGTAGCGCGCGGTACCCAATACAAGGCTTTGAAATGTTGCCTTTCTAGTACCTCCCTTTCAAATTTGTCCAAGAAGACATCTACCTCACCTAATCCATCATAATTAGGCATATCCCTCATTTCCGTTGAAACATAGTGCAATGATCTTGTCATCATGTTACAGTTCAGCGTGGTTACCTCATGTTACCTATTTTGCCATCGCTCTATCTCCTCATTTGAGTCTGAAGTATAGGACCTCTCGCACTCCCATGAAATTTGTCCATCTGTAGTGGGATTTACCCAGTATTTCTCTCACGCAGTTATCTTGCAGATGCAGTGTAAGTTGTCATCACTTTCATATTCACGTATTGGCTCAGTGTAGTGTGATCCTTCAACAAGGTCCAAAGGTATCACTACGCGTAGAGACTTCTTCTCAAAAATCATCTTGCACTTCTTTAGGTTGATCACCCCATTCATGTCAGTGGCCCAATCGATTCCTAAGAGTGCGGGGTAGGGATTGTTGTCATCAACAATCTCTATCACCTCAAAGTCAGCTAGCGCGCTTGCTCCTTCAATATCCACTGTGATTCCCTGCAATCGCCCCAGGGGTATTATCTTTTGTTGGTTCGCCATGCGCAGCTGAATAGGAGACCACTGCAACATAGGCCTCCCCATGTGTTCCCATGTCTGCTTTGGCAGAACATTCACATCTGATCCTAAGTCCAAAATTACTTGGTCCATTTCGTACTCTCCAATCTGCGCAGTTAACCTCATTTCTCTTCTTTTCTTGTCTTATGTTTTCCAATCTTCCGGACCACGCGCGGTTCTCCTTGCATGGTCCCAGCGCATCTGTTAATGAGCTCCTACAATCCCTTTACAACCTTATTGTCACACAGTAGCTTCATGCACGTTTCCAGGAACATTTTGAGCAATGATGGGTCCATTTTCGGCTCCATTCTATCTTTGTTTCCTAAAGTGTAGGCATTAGCGAAGCTCTTCTTATCTTCCATAAAAGTTTCTTGAGCTTACTCCAAATCAAACTCCTCTTCCTTCACCGGAGCTTTGCGAACCTAAGTGTCATCTGCCAGTTGTTTTCCTTTATCATCTCCCATCATAATTCCACTTTGGAGCACAATATTCAAATTTGGATCATCCTCACACAACTCAGACCTCATCATTTGCAAGTTCTGAGTCAAGGGAGTTGGTAGCACTCCCTTGTCACGTATCCTAGCTATCAGCGTAGGACAATCCTCCATCTCGTGATCAAACAAGGTACAGTACAGACATGATGGACGCGTTGGATTCGTACAATCATGTGCATAAGTCCCTGGCCCTCCGCAATTCTCTTCGAGGTCCTCCTCCACCTCAGCCTCGTCTACGCCCCTGAAATCTGATGCGCGCCATCCCTACACCCTGGTCTAGGGGCCGTGTTTGGGTGAAGCGGGCGGTGGTGTGGGTGGATGTGGTATGCGTGGAATCCTCTGCCTTATCAATTGGATCTCACTTCGTGGAGACACCTTCGCAAGCTCTTCATCATTCTCTCGCGGAGGTGAAATCAAAGGGCTAGTCTCTAGTCCCACACTTCCTTCGTTTCTATAAATTCTCCCACTTCGTGGAGCCCCGAACATCAATGTAACTGCATAATCTGATTTTTACACAATAGTATTTTAATCCAAGTGTTCAGAGACTTAACGTACTTACCTCGTGGTCCTTTGATAAAGTGTCACTCTATTTCACTATAGCTAACTGAAGTGTCTACCATGAACTAAGTAATGAATCCTCCTATAATTTGATCGAGCTGGTGATCAATAGCATGCGCGATATTATCCTCTGATGCTTCCAAGTTGTGCACCAATTCAGGGGTCCACACAATAGGATTGTCGAGCTTGTACCTTCCTTGGTTATCTACTAGCTTCGCGATCCACTCGTATAGCTCACTAGGGAAAGATGCGAAGAAAATTTTGTGGATCTCTGTGTACAGGCAGCAGTCTAGCCACATTTCCTTCGATAGTCGAGGATTCCTATTTTCCTGCGCGCTGCAAATTCATGAATTCTCCTGTCCCACCAGCCTTCAATTTCCTTCTTAGTTGGATTCCAGTGATGCAACATCAGACATCTCTATGCAGATTTCGGTCTCGGCAATGGAACCATTTGTTGGCTTGATGGGGCCTGACCCAGGTTTGGAGTTAATTAGCCAAACAAATCCCTGTACTATTAGCCCTTTTAGCAACAGCCCGCGGACCGCGGATTGATGTCTCACCTGAAGCAGTATGGGGGGATGCTAGAACCAAGTTTCTACACCCTTGAGATGTCTGAGGGGTCAACTTAGTCCAACTAGGAGAGCCTTCGCACACTCTTATGATCTGTAAGCCCTTTATGATCTGTTATATTCACCTTCACGCAGACCTAACCAGGGACTGAAGTGCTTCCTCGCTGCTTAAGGCAGCAGTATGATCTCTTTACCTAAATTCTACCGTGGATCTTACTTATCTTCTTATCAGTGTTTGTTAGCATCACATAAATAGATACTTATCTTAGATTTACTTATTCAATACATTCATATAATTTCGCGCAGCAAATAACAGTAAAATTGCAATTCATACCCAATATACTTAAATGCATAAACAGGAAAAGATACACAGAGTGATAAGAAACTTCTCTTTTATTACTTCTTCAATTGGTTACAGACTCAACTCACCCTATGCACTCAACTGTAGGGGTCCGCGAACTTAGTTGCAGACTACTAGGCCTCTGCGCACTCAGGTGTAGAGCCTTCTCCTACTTTATGACCCAAAAGACTCAACTCTACACTTAGACTCAATGCTTCTATTCCATCGACTTTGTCCTTACTATTATATTACCTCTTACAACTTAGAGCCTCACTCTATTTATACAATCCCATGGTCCGTGGACCATGGGTAGATCTCTCAAGCCAACATTACATAACAAAATTGAGGGCGGACAACCCTCTGACTCATTTACAATCTTCGTGCTCCGCGCCCACAAATCGCGGAGTCTTTACATTGGACTTAGTCAAAACTTGGGCTTTAAGCCCCAAAACCTGACTTGGGGGATCCCATGCCCAACATGTAGGGACCTATGAATTTAGTGTGGGATATATGGTTCTTAAATGGGACCAGGCCCATGAGGACAAGGGAAAACACACCAAGTTCCAAGCTTTGTGGATTGGTCCCTTCCAAATCAAAGAGAAAATCGGCCAACACACCTATAAGTTGCAAACCTTGGGAGGGCAAGTTGAACCCCTTCCTGTGAATGGACAAGACCTCAAGTTCTACTTCACCTAGCAGGCCTCAAGGTTTCTAGTCCCATCCTATACCATAGTTCCCTTTCGTTTTCCTAGCAAGTTGTTTTGTTTTGTTTTCGGTATAGTTTGATGTGCTTTTCCTTTGAAAATAAAAGTTTGGGATGACAGGTAGAGTTTAGAATGGCCCTGCATGGCTTCGGTGGATTCCCTACAGAACCATTTTCTGACTAAACCTTAAGTCGCGACCAAGATAGAATGTACAAAATTGGTAGTATTGTGGAACTCATGACCTCTCTTTTCCACTCTCGTCGGCCTATCTTAACTGCTTGCATGGCCAAAATTTTGAATTGTTCTAGCTCACTCATTGTTTTGAGAATGAAGGGGGAACTGAAGAAACCTTTTGAGCATACATACATTTCGAGAAAACAATAAGGTCTCTTAAAAACCAGAAACAAACTCTATGCAAGTTAAATAAGTCAGGATCCCTCGTCCACCCAGGCTTTAAGCCACTATTAAATAAGTGCAAATAAGAACATACAAATAAGTGCCAATGAGAACATCCAATTACTCATAATAAGGGCTAAAGGACATAGAAAGGCTTCTTGCACAAAGAGTTGAGGCGACGAATCCGTCAGGGTATTGACCAGGCTTGCTAGCAGCAGAGCAAAGTTCGTGATTTCTAGGTAGTGACTCTGTCAGGGTATTATTCAGGCTCACTGGAAGCAGAACATGACCACTATAAAAAAAAAACAAAACAAAAAAAACAAAAACAAAAACAAAAACAAAAACAAAAAAACAAAAACAAAAAACAAAAAAACAAAAAACAAAAACAAAAAAGCTCATATCATTACTTCATCTTCCCTTTTCCTTCCCAGAAGGACGTGAATTAAAATCCTATCCCATGTGTTAAAGGCCTAGTTTTTTCAGATTGGGATAGTCAGTTGGTGTGCAAGACTCACAGCTCTATGGAAGCAGCACTCTTTCAGGTCCCCATTAAATCCAAGCCAAAAGGCATTATAGATCTTGGAGTTCTCCCAATGAATCTCCAATTGTTGTAGCTGTTGCAACAACCCCTCAAAAAATTTCAAAATCCTTAAATTTTAGAGCCACTGTATCACTTGAGAACTTCTTTCACCTTAAGAATCTACTCAAAGGCTCGCCAGGCTAGAAAAGCCTCGTGAGGACCTAAAGTTTCCTGATAATTCAGGTTAAGCCACAAATCCAGTTCAAGTAAGTTAGTCACAGCTTCATAATGTGACCCTTTTCTTCACACGCAACTAGTGTGACCTATGCAACCCAAGAAACATGAGTCGCATGAGTCACATAGGTTGGGAATTAAAAAAAATTTACCGTTACGACCATTGCAACCTTGCGACCATTATGTCGTTTAGTTGCAAAGGTCGCATTTGACAAATTCGTGACCCTTACAACCATTGCGACCCTCGCGACGTTGCAACTAGCAGTCATTGGTTTGCACAGTTTGGAAAGGTCACAATTGAGGTATTCGCAACCTTGTGACCTCATGATTGTCATAGGTCGCAAGATCACATAGCTTGCAAGGCCAGACACGTGACCCTTGCGACCCCCGCACGTGCGACCAAAACTATAAATAGTAGGTTGACCTAATTCATTTGTAATGGCTCCATTGGTCGCACGAGAGGTGAAGGAGGCTTGCGACTTGGGCACACGTGCATTTTCTCCAGGTATGAAACCTCTCACTTTCCTAGTCATCATTTTTCAGGTCAAAGTGTCAATGTTTTCCACCCCGACTCTCCACATTCCACCCTAGGGAGGTTTTTATCTCCATTTTGGCCTAGGTTTTCACCTCAAACCCAAAATCAATTACTTAGGACTCGTGCAATCTCTCCTACCCCTTCATAGCCATGCCTCAACCTTAACCATCCCTATTTCTTCTAGTAAACCTAACCATCTGGTCGTAAATATTTCTAGACCTCCCCAAGCCTCAAGATTTTCATTTAAGCCCTCCTAAAGCCTAGGTCGCATGGCTCACAGCGGCAATACCATAATTCTTGTGACCTTGGCAACCCCATGACTTAGAGACTTTGCAACCTCGCGAATCTATGACTTCGTGACCCATGACTCATACACTTAGTCGCTATTTTCCTTGCGATCCATGCGACCTGCCAAAAGGCCTCCTGACAGCTTTTGAAATTGATTTTATTTAAGCAAGTTTCTGTTTAATTTTCATGTCATCGCTCTCATTGTGGGATTGTATGTTCGACATTCCAGGTGACGTAGACCTTGAGTGCATCTCCATATCCTCCTTTGAAGACGAAATGGCACCCCCAACTACAAAGGCCGCTCGTAGAAGTTCGTGAAACAATTCATTGGAAATCTACTAGTACAAGGAGCCACCATCAATGGGGACACGGCTTGCAATATCAATAAACCACAAGACTCTCCTAATATAACATCTACGAAGATTCCGTGAAGCCGAACATACCAGAAACCTAGGAGGATTTCCTGATTTACCTAAATGTCAATAGGTCTAAACTGCACAAGATAGTGTCACATCCTCCAATATTTTCATGCGCAGAAACTATTGACTAGTTCCTGTAGAATATAGATACAGATTCATGGACGATCAAGGAAAACACTAGAGCACCCTTAGCTGCAATCTCCCCTTCAGATATATCTACCTACTACAGACTCCCTGAAAGATATTCTGAGGGAATGGTGGCAGGACCAGTCAAAATTCCAGGTTAGAGAAAATTAGGCATATAGGACAGAGGGGCTAAGGAAAGTATATCAACTATGATGTTCCATTTGTACAGAAAAGTAGACTATGATGTATTCTATGGCACCTGGGTCCCTCTCATGTATGTTGTCGCCACCCAAGAAACAATCTTCAATTGGGAGAGCATTTTGGCTTTGTCCCTAAAGACAATCATAACTGCGACCAAGCACCCAGAGCCATAGTAGCCACCTGAATTCTACATGGCTTCATACCTTTTGGACATCGTCTACACAAGATATTGATTTGATAATTGGGATACATCAACAGCCAGTCTTGTGCACCACCAATACAAGGTTTTCTGGGACACTGCCTATAAAGGTATGATAGACATGATTTCATAATCTTTTATCGCCCCGCTATACCAACAACTATTTGGGGAGGAGACAACATGCATGTGAAGTAGGGCCATGGAGACCATGGGAAAGGTAGCACATTGCTTTCCCATCTAGGAGACCGCGTTCATTAAAGTCTTCAGCACACACAAGGCCTCCCATGTGTTGCCCAAGTTTTTCACAGATAAAAAACTCATGTGAGAAGTTTGCTACTAGATGACGCAGGGATTTTCAAAGGTACTAAACAAAGGCAAGAAGAAACCATGGCCTACCTTCCCACTTATCATTGAAGCATATATAGTCGAGAACTTCAAACAAGTGGAAGCAGAAGCCAAAGCATTGAAAGGTAACCCCTTTGTAAACCTCAATTATCAGACGTACGATCCCGAGAAATTTGTGGCTGCCCACTGCAAAAAAACAAAGTTCATATGGTCATATTCACACGCCAGACAAGATCATGAGGACAGGGTAAAGAATTCCTATAACACCACTAGGGAACTAATTCCTAGTGAGCAGTAGGCCAGGGATGAGGGGCTCCTCGAGCATTCCTAGGAAAATGTTAGTCTTCAAGAGAGAGCCTCCACCATGAAGAAGAAATAATGGGAGACACAGAAGGCCACCAAGGAATACGAGAAGAAAAAGGAGAAAGAGATCGAAGATATTATGAGCGACCCAGAAAAGGAAGGCATTAATGAAATGCTAGAACAAAGGAATGTCACCCTGGCAAGGAAAAAACAAGAGCTCAAGAGGAAAAGAGAGCAAGAGCTGAAACAATCTCAAGATTCCAGTGACCAAGGCCAGCTCAAAAAGAAAAGGAGGCTGGAATAGGAGCTAAAAGAGAGAATAAAATCTTAAGCAGGAAGAGGAGCTTAAGAGGCAACAAGCACTAGCAGAGTAGGAGAGAAAGTAGAAGGAGGAACAAATGAAGAGGAGCAAAGAAAATGAAACCAGGGGAGTTGAACGAGGAGATACCAATAAAACATCTCAGTTGGATACAGAAAAAAGTGAGATAACCCCATTAGATGTGTCTCCTTTTACTCTCCTCACTGGAGGGCTCCTTCCTTTGCAAGAGCTAGGTTTCTCATAAGGACAAGAGGAGGAGGTCCTAGATCTCATGAAGCTCATCTTCAATGAAGTCAGCCTCAAAATTGTGCAGGAAAGAAAAATTATTATGCCAAGAATCCAGCAAAGCCCTTATTGGTCACCACAGCCAACGAGATTGTGCGCAACATCACTATGAATCCAGTAATGATCGCCTCAGCCAGAAAATTTTTGTTACCACCATGAAACATAATGTGGCCTGGATGAGAAAACAGATCACAGACCTTCAGAATAGGCTTTACATATCTAAACAAAGGGCCTCCAGTGCAGAGCAAGAGAGAAGGAGAGTAGAAGAAGAGAATGCAGCCCTCCATTTAGTTCACTCAAGCACAACGGAATTCTAGGTAGCAATCAAAGGAGAGGCAGAGACCCTCGGGGAAGCCATGGCGATGGTTTACGAAGAGATGTCAAATTTTTACCACACAGTGGCCCCAATCTTGGCGATACAAGCTCACACAAAAGAAAGAGATGCAATGTTGAAGGAAGCTATAATCACTCTAGACAACATGCATGAGTGGTCCATTAAGTACACAGGAGCACCAACGGTAGTCCCTAAGAAGGATTGGATCACCATGCAAAACACCAAGGTTCATCTCCGCATCAATATCCAATCAAAGGACAAATTAACTAAGGATGTGGATAGGGTGTTGGCCTCTTACAGACACCTTTTTAGCGGCCTAGAGTCTATGATCCAACTTCATGGAGTTTTTTCTATCAGAGAATTCAGACAGGTACGGAAGAAGGAGGATATCTCAAGGGAGCTGCATGCCTTTGTTGATACATATAAATAGGCATCCCATGCAGAGGACCTGCTCATCACCAAAGAAAATATTACACGTTATGTGGTGGAACCAGTAAGAATTTACACCAAATTGGTAACCTTGAATAACCAAGTGAATACCAAACGGACCACCCTCATCCTAAATGCACTCAAATGCCTGCACAAACATGATGAAGAAAAATCACATATCACCCCCATCGCAACTAAGTGCAAACTATGGCACACATACTTAATGGAGAAACTCAATATGGACGTCCCTGAACTTGCCATTGTTAAATTGATAGGTTAAATTTGTAGCTTATTGTGTGATGTTTTTAATTTGATAGCATAAGAATTTTTGGAATATGAAAGATCATGAAGAAGTCCAAGAGTCATCAGGTATATGAAAGGTCATGAGGAAGTTCAAGAGTCAAGGGTAGGCCAAGGGTCACCCTCACTCTATAAATACACTCTCATCACACATTGTAATGGCTTTTGGCTGAGGACCCTTTTGAGACATATTGTTTGAGAGAACTTATGACCTTCTAATTGATGCAAGGAGTTATTGTAATATTCCACTATTGGATTTCTCAAATATTTTATAACGCAATGCCATGAGTATTTTCTCTTGATGGATTGAATGTTCCTAAGAGTTCTTTGATGCACGGTCTATTCATATGTTGTCTCATACTACAAACTTTGTGTTGCTACGCGTGGATGGTATATGATTCGCTAACTGTATGCTCATACTGGTGAACTATTTCTTTAGTATTGGCATAATCTATTATTGGTTGTGCATTTACTTATGCTTATAGATGTTTGATTTATGTGAACTACGTTACAGTTGTTAAGCACTTTATCTTATAAAACATGAGTCTTATTTGAAGTTTGCTGACATTTATTTTATGTAAATTTTATGTTGTTTATGGTCTGGCTATTCATGGTATGCATGTTATAGGATATTTGTCAATTATTCCCTTGTGTTTATTGAAGTTCATGCGTTCAATTGAGCCTACATATCACTTTCGTCCAAATCAAGCTTTACACAACTGAATGGTAGTTGGCCCTACATATCGGACAGGATCCCTAAAGAAAACGGTGCAGGGTTTAGTTGGGAACCTACACCAAGGAGATCCCCTTTGTTGTTGGCAAATAATTCCAACCCATCAACAAGTTGTTAGTCAAATCCTTGCTATAAACAGTGTCGGTTACTATAATTCTATAACAGATGGGTTACCAATTCAATTCTTCTTATGAGAAAGTATTCAGATTGAGAATGATCAAGTACCATTATAAATACCTCCCTAGTTAAGAGGGAGTGTTGAAGAAAGTGTAACTAGGTTCAATATTTATAAATGTAATTTTGATGTTAGTACTTATCAAGAAAAATAAATATTATTTTTGTAAATTATAAGAATGAGTTTCTTGCTCATTCCATAGGTCTAGTAAAGTCAAAGATTCAAAGACATGTGTAAAGAGATCTTCTTGAGTGTAGGTTTTAACCCTGTATGGAAATTACCTGCATATGAATTCTAAAACACAGAAAATAAACAATGTGAGAGCATAACACTTAAAACACATATACACAGAGATTTTCCCCTGGATCCCAAACACGGGACTACCAGCTTGATTTTTCATTATGTTCATTTTAATGTTACAATACATATTTATACATGCCGAAGCAACCAATACCATGGACCAAAAACCATCGCGTCCAAAAACATGTGTGAAAACCATGCATAAAACAATAGGTAGGTCTGCCCAACCTAATATAGGGTCCAAAAACAAAAATTTCTGGGGCGCTGCTCTGGACCCCATAGAGTGGTGTTACCTGAACCCCTCAAACCCCCTATGACCCCCCCCCTTTCGCAATCAGCGCAACAAGGGGGGGGGGGGGGGGGGGCCTTCGGCCCCTAGTCATGGAAAGAATATAACAAACCCAACATTCTCCCACTTGTTTTCTTTCTACAAGGGGCCACAAGAGAGCTTAGTCATTTATCCAACCCTGCAATGCCCATTGTTTCTCTACACCAAGAGAACTTCTCAGAGCTCACAGATTTTGTCAATGCATCTGCAGTATTCTTCAAAGTGTCCACCTTTCCCAGCAATACCTTTTTGTCTTCTATCATATCCCTCACAAAGTGATATTGAACATCAATGTGCTTTGTCTTTGAATGATATGCAGGGTTCTTTGCCAAGAAAATTGCACTTTGGCTATCACAGTCTATCCTTGTAGCTCCCTGTATTAACCCCATACTTGAACATAACCTCTGCAACCAAACTGCTTCCTTGCTTGCATGAGTGGTTGTCATGTATTATGCCTCTGTAATTGATAGTGTCACTATAGATTGTTTCTTACTCATCCAACTGATTGCACCTCCAAATAGGTTAAAGACATGCCCATTGTTTGGTCAATTTAGTGTCCTAAATTTCTCTACACAAATTATCAATCCGGGTATCGTAAACCAATGAAGTGTAGTGCATTGTTTGTGCTAGATAACCCTTCTTACTTCGTTATTTTTTTGTTTTATGTTGTTTTGGGGGGTTTTTGGTCTTTTAATGCCTAATGATTTACAATGTGATTGTCAAAAACTTAAATCTAACTCTTGTAAGGACTACTCAAAATCTAAAAATGAAAACAGAGCTTTTAAGAAAGAAATGAAAACAAAACTGAGAAAGACTTGGAAGCAAAGATTAAGCAAGAAATGAAAATAAAGTTTCTATTCTTGTTTCACCATTATTTCCAAATCATGAATTAAGAACTGAAAGTAAAATTTGCAACTGATGCCTAACGAATTACATAAATGAAACTAAATGAAATACTTAGTTACTTTGCCTCTCAATTTTTGGAGAAGGTCTCTTTGGGATGACATTTGAGGAATTATGTACTTCATTAATCTAAAAGAAAGAAAATACAGAGATGCAGCAAAGACTCATTGCATAAATGAAATGCTCAACCACTTAGTTCAGGATGAATTATCAACTTGAAGGGTTTTTAGAGACATTTATTAACACCATGATTTAGTAAACTTGAAAGTAAAATGGCAAAGACAGTAAATGGCACCAATCAGTCTAATTGAAAATTTAAAGACTAGTAAAATAGTGAATGAAGTAAACTAAATTACATTACTGATTTTCATCTTCTAACTACTGATAAAAACTAGAAAGAGATCAAGCAAATGGAAGCTACTCTAAATTATGAACATTGTTAACAAGAAAATGATGGAAATTGCATTATACACATTGTCAGTAAGGGAATGACTATAAACACTATGAAAGAAAATAATGAATTTACAGTTAACAAAAAGAAGAAAAATGAAATGAAATGAAACCTTTTTTAGTGCAGGGGCCCTCTGCAACTGATTAGGCTACGCTTGCTCAATCAAATCCAAGGAAAGTCCTTCAGATTCTCATAAAACATGTGGTCTTCATATTAAAAAGAGGGACACAAAATGCCCAAAAATTACAGAGTTCAGAACTTGATTTTTCAATAAAACTATCACTATCACTACTAACTTCTATGGTTCTTTACACAGGTATTTATAAGAAAAACCATGTAACTGTTTGTGGAGAAAAACATGCTACAATCAAACACGTAGGAGACAGGTATGTGGAATTTCTTCCTCAGCTGTTGGAGACATAAATCCAAGACATGGTGGCTGTTGGATTTGGTTGTACAGGTGGCTGCTAGAGTCTGTAGGTATAGGTAGTTGTTTTGGATAACGCTTCCCATCACTGTGAAACGTGTTAATTACCACAAAACAGAGTCATGTTACCTTCGGTCTCTGTGTTTGACTTATCCATTGACCGTAGTCTTATGCCATCTCCTTTGTCGACCTGGGCTAAGTGAATAGGACAGGGTCCATGTCACGATGATTTCCAAGCTGCCCATGTAGCTAGTTTCTCCTTCTGACACCTGGAACCTGTTAAAGCATGAAGGTAGCTGCGGAATAGCCAATTAGCTGCAGAATAGGCTATGTTCTGTAGCTAATATACAAAAACTTATTCAAATAGAAAAACATAAAAGCATAATATGTAAATCACTAAATGTCCTCCTTAAGATAGTATATACCAGTCATTGGTGATGAGAATGCATCTTTCTCATGGAAAAAGAATAAAAAGGGTTGCTATGGAAAGAGTAATTTTGAGGCTGAACATACGCCCACTGCAAAATCATTGCATGTCCTCATGCAATATTTCCAAAAATGTGAACTTTTTCCTTTATTGCATCTACTCAGATACCTCTGCCAATACATATAACTTTCTTCTCTTGCTTTTCTTTGAAGTAACATCCATCCTTGCTTTCTTCTTGAGAAGTCTGTACTTAAGGTTGATCACTATTTCGTTCAAGTTTCTATTCTTCCTCTTCAACTTCCTATTTTTATTGTACCATAGGACCAAGTGCAGTATGGTATTGTCATGTATGGTGTTACCCAATTTGCTTTGATCCTTTAGGGCTTCATTTTCTTTCTTAATATGCCTGTTCAATATCTCCAACTCATAGATTTCTTGTTTGAGTGAGTCAGTCAGAGGTTCTTGTGGATTGACAGGTTGTTCTAGATTGACTGAGGAACTTGGATCCATTGAAGTATTCATTTTCTCTAATGACTCTATGTAGTCATAGATTTGCTGTTGTACTGGATCTATGCCAGGAGAAGCTCTGCTTGGGCTGCCTTCAAAATTCTGTGGAGGGGAGTCTTGTGGACTATGTTCAGATGGAATATTGTCAGGAGACTGAACTGGGGTTTCTTCCTCTAAGTTTATAAACTGGGCTTCTTTTGATGTTACCTTCCTAACCTTACCTCGGAGTCTAGAGCTCCTTCTCAGGTTTTGGAAGCTTATGGTTTCTTCCCTTGTGTCCTTCTTCCTCTTTCCTATCCCCTTATTTTTCTTGATTTTATCCTTAATCTTGGTCAATCTTTCGGAGAGTAATTTTTCATCTTCTTGTGGTGATGCAGGTTCAAGAATGTCTTCATCGATTTCTTCAGCTCTCTCTTTCATTTTTCTTTTCTACTTACTATCCTCTGGTTTAGAAGCTATCTCTGCATCATTCTTTTGTGAGGAGGTTTGAAAATTAATGTTAATCTTTCTCCTCCTACTTTTCTTACCATGATTCTTCTCAGGTGACTCTGGAGCATCCTGGAAAAAATTTCTTACCAAGAAATCTTCCCATGTATCCTCTATACTTCTCAAATGGAATTCAACTAGTATTTTCACTAATCCATGATGATACATAGTTGTTTCTATGGATTCAATTTTCTTTTGAACATTTGTAGCCATCCTTCTCAGACTGTTTATAAGGAAGAAGGGAAGGTTGATGGTTCCATTTTCTAAAAAATTCATTAACAATAATATATGGTAAACATACATAGACCCAAATCTTCCTTCACATGTAATGAATTTTTGCAATATTAACAACATATTACTCCATTTGTTCTTGAGTGCTGAAATAGGAATTCCCTTTCTGAATATTTTAACATCCATACCTGGGTTTCTAAGGATCACCTTCCAAGATTCACCATAAAATTCCTTGTTTTTAAACCATATTTCTCCTTGTCTTGGCAACTCTGTTGCTTCTATTATGAAGGATTCTGTGACTACAAATTTGATATCTACTATCTCCACTTTTGTCCCATCAAATGACCTTGCAAAAGACTTGGTAATTTCCTTGTGGTAACCGTCAAATTTTTCAATAAAATTTAACCATCTGGCCTTCTGTAGCATCCCTTTAAGTTGTGGATACCCCTCCATATACTTTACCCCTACGGGCTCTGTTCTAACAATAAGCCCCATATCCCCTGTTCTCGGTTATCCTTCAAAATTACTCTCATTGTCTATAAAACGAGTGCTGTGTGTATGGAAACGGAATGACTATGTAAATATGAGGATGGAAAGACTGTATGTATATGAAATGGCTACGTGGATATGAGAGAAAAACTTAAGAGTTGGCATGTAATAAATAGATAGTAAGGGTTTAGAGAGTCGTAGATAGGTAGGTCACATCGTCATCTTGACCATTAACAGGTGTAGTTGTGGAGGACCGTTTGAGTATAGGTTATGGAGTTTGAAGTGGAGATTTGTTATGAAAGAATCATTGAGACCGTTTGTCATTAAAGTTGGAAGATATGGCAGAGACATTGTGGCAGTCAAATCAAATGATGGTTGGTTAAGGAGACATGTGATTATACATACTATACAAACTTATGTTTTCAAATTTCTTTTTGAAATAAATTTTTGCATTTACCTTTGGAACCTTTACCTTTCGCTTGCTAAATTTTTTTATGTTGATCCATAGGTACCTTGGGCATGATTGGTCTTCAAAATTGATTTTTCTTCAATTCCCTACATACATGATTTTATTATGAACTGTACACTTGTGCCTGAACTGATAAACAAATTGTTGCTGCAGAATCAGATTAGCTACAGAACAGAATCAGCTGCAGAACGTGAAACAAAAAGTAAAATATGACTTATGGATCATGAATGAAATGGAAATGGTTATGTAAGTGAAATGAAATGAGATGTAAGACAAGATGATAAATGAAATGGAGATGGAATGAATACTGAAAAAGGAAAAATTTATTGATGAAATATGATAATGGGATGAAGTGAGACTGTAAAATAAAACGGAGTGAGGTGAGGTGAAATGATGAATTTTGCAGAATCTAAACTACAGAGTGACTGTGGCTTCTTGTCACTACTTATTCAGAAAGAAAATGGAAAATATAGAGTGTCAGAAACCTCTGATTTTCACTCTGTATTTTCTGTATAAGTATGCCAATCAATGATTGGTTTTCAACCTTATACAATTTATTATTATTATTATTATTATTATTATTATTATTATTATTATTATTATTATTATTATTATTATTATTATTATTATTATTTATAGGAAAAATAAAGACTAAGTTAGTGGAGAAGAAGAATTCTTCTTCACTAGCTTAATTTTAGAGTTTTCTTGGAAAATCTTAATAAACTCCTCTTTTGAAATGGGTTTCTGATATATTTTTAATCTATGACCATTCAAAAGAAGAGGAGTTTTGCTTTCATCTATTGTTCTGATCCTCACTGCCCCATTACTAAAGACTTTTTCAATCTCATATAGCCCAAGCCAATGAGTTTGAAACTTCCCTTGAAAATCTCTAAACTTTGAATCAAATAACAGTGCCCAATCTCCCACTTGAAACTTCTTGTCCTTGATATAATTTTTCATGCCATTTAGCCCTATGTTGTTGGAATATACCAGTCCTTTGAACTGCTTCTTGTCTGATTTCATCAAGTTCATTTAATTGCTCCAGCCTATGCTTTTGTGCCTGATTTGATAATCACCCTATGAGTGACATCAATTAAATATTTATTGAATAAAGGTATTACAGACTCATGTGTTGGTGTGTGTTCTGTTTTATTCAAGCAACGGATCGATCAGATTGCCAATACACAGACATTTGAAATGGAAAGACAGCAGAGAAATAAAGTAAGAAAATACAAGAACACAAGAAATTAATAAGGAGTTCACCCTATCCTCTAGGGCTACATCTCCAATCCAACTCTCAGTGGTGGCCTTATTTTATTGTGTCTTAAGCATAGAATTGCAATGAAAGGACTAAATATAAGTCTCCTGGAACAGATTTTCTTGGCAAGGTGGTTCTTGGATTCCCCAAGTCACTGGAGTGCACAGACTCATCTACCTACCAGCTCTATGAAATTCTAGTCTACAATGGAGAGAGCCCAATGTGGTGCTTAGTCCGGAAAGATCCTCTCTATGATGGCTTGAATCTCTCAAGAACTATGGTGCTCGATGTTGCCTTTGGTCAGCTCAGCCCTCTGTCTTCTGTTCTACTTTTCTTTGCTTTACTGTCTTCTTTGCTTCTCTGTGTTCCATCATCCTCTTGGGGTTTTGGTTTCTCTGTCTCTCTCTCGTTCTATCTTTTGTCTTCTGTTCATGCCTTTAAGGCCATCCATTCCCAAGACTATTTAGTTCCCCTATCGAATCACCTTCTGCAGTTGTGCTTGGAGTTCCCTGTTCAGCATCATCATCAGGCTCACAAGGAGTGGCCACATGTCCTCCTGTAAAGCGCCAGCCTGCTTCGTCAGTTGAATTCTTCAGTTACATCGTGGAATGAGTCTTCCTCCACCATAGCGGTCAAAATGGACCTCAAATCTTTACAAACTGTGGCTTAATCCCTCATCGATTCCGCTTCTCCATCGGGCGTAATCTAAGCCATTAGATCTGGGGCCTACAGATACGGCGCCATACGCACGTCTCGTGTGGTTGACTTTCTCGATCATTAGTGCGCGATGAGCGACGGTTTTCTCTCTTCTCTGCTTGCCACGTGTCGATCGTTGAATTGGATCGCTCCAATTTCTCCAAAACCGCTTACCGTGTGAGGGTGCCTCGATTAATACCGCTGGTTTTTTAGAGCGGGTCCCGCCTTTAGCTTTTAGACCTTCTGCCTTTTGTCCTACAGTTCTCTGACTCCCTACACGATTGAGTGCTCGAGGCTTCTCCCATTTCGAGCCTTTTCGCCCAGCGATACGGGATTAAAAAAAATCCCACCTCCATTTCCTGATCCGGGCCTCCCACGGGCTAATTTCACCTCCCGCGCAGTCTCCATGGGCCTCAGTCAGCGCGCTTTGACCGAGGTCCTTTTCGTTCCACGTTGGCTGCTATTGCCACTGGTTCAAGGTTTTTTTTATCGTTTTTCTGATTTCTTTGATGTTTGTCCCAACCTGATACAGTCATGGTTCCTTTGACAGTTCTTTATGGATCCAATTCGAATCACAGCCTTTCCACTGAAAAAGCTTTTGGACCACCAAAAGTTGGTTTTCAAACATCAACTAAGTGAGGGTATTTTTTTCTCACTTGCCCAACCTAAATCCACTTTTCACTGCTTGGCTTTGAACCTTTGAGCCCAATTCTAAGGTACTCAACATCCCATATGTGTTGTCCTCACCTTCCTGTCAAGCACTGTGTCTTCTTGTAACTCATTAAGATACTCAGGTTTAAACAATCTCAAGCAATCTTCATTTACGATTGAGTAAATGTGCATATAAGCTGGTAGATCAAAGCGAAAATAATTTTCACCAATCTTCTCAAGTATCCTAAAGGGTCCATACCTGATAGGATTTAGCTTTTTACCTTCACCTTGCATCTTGTCCTTGTCGATATATAGCCAGACTTGGTCACCAACTTGAAAACTATGCTCCATCTGATGCTTACCATGCCTAGCCTTGTACCTGGCTTGGCTCTTTTCTAGCTACTCCTGTACTGCCTGGTGGATCTCCTAGATCTGTTCAATGAACCTACTTGCCCTGTCCACATCACTGTGTCCATCAACCATGGTATCTTTACCAAAGAAAAAATCTAAAGGAGACCTTGGTGTGAAACCAAAACAGGTCTCAAAAGGAGATCTATGTGTAGAAGAATGTTTTGCTCTATTGTAAGCATGTAACACAAGTGTTCATCCCAAAGCCTAGGATGTTTGCTACATTATCCTCTCAGTAACTGGATCACTGTCTTGTTAACTACTTCTGTTTGGACATCTGTTTGTGGATGAAAAGTTGTGCTTTTCTTCAGTTTGGTGTCCATCAATTCCCACAGACTCGACCAAAACTTCCCCACAAATTGGGTGTCTCGATCAGATACAATGGAAGTGGGTAATCCAAAATGAACCCATACATGTTCAAAGAACAATTTTGTAGTCTGTTCAGTTGTAATCTGCTTATTACAAGGTATCAAAATACACATTTTGCTGAACCTGTTATCACTGAAAATTCTGTTGCCAAAAATTTTTAGCCTAGCTTAAGAACAAGGTGCTTTCGCAGCACATAAATCCTTTAGCAGTTTCGCAGCGCAACCTGTTTCAGTGATTTCGTAGCGAAAAACACCGACTTTGCACTGGCTGCGCTGCGAAATTGGGGAATTGTTCAAATCCATAGCCAATATCTCACCCATAACACCTTTGTCTCCTATGGGTTCTGTGGGAGTATGATATATGCATAAAAAAGCCTGTTTCTGCAAATTGATGGTGAAGTTTGTAATTCATCTGAGTTATGGCTACAGGTTTGCTTGCCTCCTAGTGAGAGCTAACCAGGATAAAAGTCCTCAATCAGCTCCATTGTCAATGACAGCTGATGTTAATAGAAAGGTGGCTTTTAAATAAGGTGCCAATCATAAGAACGAAAGCACACAGGTGTATAAGAGAAGAAACAATTGAAGAACCTACTCTTGCTGAGCTTAGAAAGGAGGTGAGAGATCAGAAGAAGTCCAAAACCAAGTTGAAGAAACCAGTGAAGCCCTTGGTAGTCAAGGAGACACCTCAATCATCATCAAAAGAGAAGGTCAAACAGAAGAAGGATGCACCTGGACCAAGTGAAGTTGAAAGGGTATCAAGAGTAAAAACCAGAGGTCAGTTAAGCAAGGAGAAAGGCAAGTCAATTGTTGTTGAAGAAAGTCCTATGTCAAAAGCTAGTTTAACTGATTTACTTGAGGCAATTGAGCTTGAACAGGACCAGCCAGTGCAGCCAATGCACATTGACTTAACCCAATCCTCACCAGAGAACATGAAGAAATCAAAGGCTTCGAAAAGGTTACGGTTTGAGGAGCCTAGTGAAGAATATGTGTTCAAGCCACGGAGGCCAATTACAAGAAGACAAATGAAAGAGGCCGAGAAAGTGCCTAAAGAGGAGGCAGCTGTAAAAATGCCCAGTACAGAGTTTCTTGAAGTTTTCACTAAAACAGTGCATGCAGCCAGGCGTAAAGACAAGAGTAAAAAGGTTATTATTAGCCAAGGAGGAAATGGCATAGCTATCAAGAACCAGGCAGGAACAACCCAGGAAGAAGTGGCCCAGATAAAGAATGTTTCTAGAGAACATACAGTGAGATATGCTAATTATAGAAGGGCTGTATTAAAAGGCAGCAAAAGCCTAGTGGGTCAAGCTGACTCGGGGTCTGATGTATTTTCGTGGATGGTACCAGCACTTAAGCAAGAAAAACTCATAAGAAAGCTGAACATGAGCCTGAGATCAGAAAATAAGGCTTTGAAGAAAGAGGTTAGCAGTTTGAAGAAGAAGCTAGGTAAACTAGCTCACTGATTTAAAAGGAAAGGTGCTTTTCAAGTTTTGATAAATTTTGGTTTAAGCTCCATCATTTTGAAACTATTTAGGTCCCTAACACCTGTACAAAATGTCTGAAGAAATCATGAGTTTAAGCAGAAAGCGCTTCAAGATAAATATGTTCTGTTTTGACAAAAACAGCAGTTTCGTAGCGCGCTACGAAACTGCTGTAGATGTTGTTTTATAAGAAAACAATGAATTTGATGATGAGGTCAGCGAATTTTGAAAGGAATGCCTCGAGGATAGGAGGGAGACCATACAAGGCTATCATAGCAATTCAAACAGTGACAGGTGTGAGTTTTGGAGAAAAGGTGAAATATTTTGTTTTTTGCTAAAGTTTTCTTAAAGGTACTTTATGACCGAATTACTAGGGTTCTGGTAGGGTTACCGGAATTTTTGGTTTGTACACCTGTTCAATACACAAGGCATCCAGATCATGAGGCATATGGTGTTATGCGTTGTTATTGAAGAATTAAAGAGCTTGGAGCGTGGTCTTTAAGTAGTAAAGAATAATGGAAGACAGGGACCATGAAAACAGGGCACTCATCTTTACTAATTAATGAGCCATCTACACAGCTAGTATCCAAGGCCAGCTCGTTCAGTGAATGCTCCTCCAACATATCTTGGCCACAACAGAAAATGTACAGGTGTCAAAGCTCAAGAAAGGCATCATGCATACGAGGAGATAGAGTTAGAATTTCAATGTGATTAGGACTCTATGTATTTACAGCACAATACCTTATGTATTTAATAAGTTTGTTTAAAAATAGATAAGGTTAGTTAATGATAGATCATCGAGCTCCCCTCATGCTGGAGGAGGAGACTCAAGGTAGTTTTAGTTTTGTTTTCCTATATATAGGAGAAACTCTGATGTAAGTAGGGTTGGAGATTTATGAAAAAAACAGAGTTTTTATATTGGCTAATGTAAAAGACTTTTGACAGTAATAGAAAGATTACTTTTCTTCCCAAGATTCATCTTGTGTTCAAAGGCTCAGAATATATGTGGTTTTATCTTTATCCTTTATGTTTTACATCTCAATAGATATGCAATCACTCTGAATTCACCTAGTGCTCAGACTTCCTGTGTATGTTTATGAGTTGAGGTTCTTTTTGAGAAATGTTCTGAGTGTTTAAACATTATATGCCTTGGCTTCCATGATTGAGTAGTTAATAGTTTACTGCAGAGGTGTTTGACTCCATGAGCCCAATGGAAGAAGTGTTATTTTGTTGTTCCAACCAGCTTATTTTCATGTACTGTTTGAAGAGATAGCCATCTTTTCTTGTTATTAATTCATATCAAAAATCTGTGAGAGAGCCCTCTCTGACTAAGGAGGCTAAGCCTTAGTCTAAAGCCTGGTTTGAAATAGTTGCATGAGATCTTGCTAAGTAGCAGCCCTTAGTACACGATTTTGTGATAACATTTTGGTGCGTCTGTCGGGAGCCTGAAGATTATTCTTTCCCGAAATCAATGGTTGAACTTCTGAAGGTAGCAAGAGCTCAGACATCAATTTGAGGCTGCAAAACTACCTTGGCGACTCCACACATCGAATTAGAAATTGGAAGGTGACTCCACTGCTAGAAGATCAGTAGCTTGATGAAGTTTCAAGATGGATTCTACTGCAAGAATGAATGCCAGGTATGCTCCTATGGATCAGTCTCATATTCCTGGTTTTCCAAATCCCATGCCAAAGGTTGATTGGTTAGAGTATCTTCCAATATTCAAAGATGAAAAGAAGGATGATGCTGCTCTTCATTTGGTTAGGTTTCATATGCATGTAAGCAGTCTTAAGGTTCATTTCCCTGAGGATTGTCTCATGAGGATGTTTATGGCCACTTTAGAAGGAAAAGCATGGTCTTGGTATAAAAGTTTGGAGAATGGTTCATTATCTTCTCTTGCTGGTTTTCATGATGAATTCTGTGAAATGTATAAAGAAGGTTATCCTTCCTTATTGCTGCTTAAAGATTGTTGTAGGCATTCTTTAAATCTTATTCAGTATTTGAAAGATTGTTATGATGATGATGAGTTTACGGATGAAGAAATTTTAGAGGCTCTTCATCATAATGCATTCCAGCACCAAGGAGAAGGTATAACATTCCATGAAACACAGCATGAAGAGCAGCAAGAGTTTACTTGTGAAAACCATGTTTTATCCTTAGATATTGATGTAGAGATGCAGCAGATTTGTCAGGTTTCAGATCATGGTGGAGATGAAATTGATTGCACCCAGCAAGAAGAAATATTGGAGGAAATTTTCTATGACCCTCAGGCAGAGGAAAAGCTTGCTCAATTTTGTAATTCCTTGCAACAGCTTACTTCAAATAATGATCATAGTAGTGAGGAAAATTACATTATTTGTGAGCATCATTTAGAAAGGCAGTTGGATAGCATATCAAATAAATTTGGTGTGGCTGAAGATGAGTTGTCTAAAGATACAGAAAGTTTTGAGAATCAGCAAAATAACCATGTGTTTTTTGAACCTATAGCTGAATACATGGAAAATATTTACTGTTCAAGCGGCTTCCAGTTATATTTTCATGTTGAAGAACAGTTACACCTCATGCTACCTCGGTTAATTCAGTATCTAGATTATTTTTGTTTCAAGCACAGCCAAAGGACAAACATGGAAATTTCAGATAAGATAAATGATTGGCTATATTGGAAATTTCACATAGATTGAGCAGAAAGAAGTTTGAAATTATTAGGGTAGGTAGGTAGGTAAATGCAAATAAGCTCAAGGTCAACTGAGCATTTTTCAGTAGAAGTAGCTTTCTTTCTCCTACAGTCATGCTGGTCAAGCAAATTTCTGTTTGTCAAATTAATTTTATAAGGCACTGGAACTGCAGGTTCTTAGTGCACCACAAGGGCACACTATCCCAAGTGGAGCCACTGTTATCACTGAAAATTCTGTTGCCAAAAAATTTTAGCCTAGCTTAAGAACAAGGTGTTTTTGCAGCGCATAAATCCTTTAGCAGTTTCGCAGCGCAACCTGTTTCAGTGATTTCGTAGCGAAAAATACCGACTTTGCACTGGCTGCGCTGTGAAATTGAGGAATTGTTCAAATCCATAGCCAATATCTCACCCATAACACCTTTGTCTCCTATGGGTTCTGTGGGAGTATGATATATGCATAAAAAAGCCTGTTTCTGCAAATTGATGGTGAAGTTTGTAATTCATCTGAGTTATGGCTACAGGTTTGCTTGCCTCCTAGTGAGAGCTAACCAGGATAAAAGTCCTCAATCAGCTCCACTGTCAATGACAGCTGATGTTAATAGAAATGTGGCTTTTGAATAAGGTGCCAATCATAAGAAGGAAAGCACACAGGTGTATAAGAGAAGAAACAATTGAAGAACCTACTCTTGCTGAGCTTAGAAAGGAGGTGAGAGATCAGAAGAAGTCCAAAACCAAGTTGAAGAAACCAGTGAAGCCCTTGGTAGTCAAGGAGACACCTCAATCATCATCAAAAGAGAAGGTCAAACAGAAGAAGGATGCACCTGGACCAAGTGAAGTTGAAAGGGTATCAAGTGTAAAAACCAGAGGTCAGTTAAGCAAGGAGAAAGGCAAGTCAATTGCTGTTGAAGAAAGTCCTATGTCAAAATCTAGTTTAACTGATTTACTTGAGGCAATTGAGCTTGAACAGGACCAGCCAGTGCAGCCAATGCACATTGACTTAACCCAATCCTCACCAGAGAGCATGAAGAAATCAAAGGCTTCGAAAAGGTTACGGTTTGAGGAGCCTAGTGAAGAATATGTGTTCAAGCCACGGAGGCCAATTACAAGAAGACAAATGAAAGAGGCCGAGAAAGTGCATAAAGAGGAGGCAGCTGTAAAAATGCCCAGTACAGAGTTTCTTGAAGTTTTGACTAAAACAGTGCATGCAGCCAGGCGTAAAGACAAGAGTAAAAAGGTTATTATTAGCCAAGGAGGAAATGTCATAACTATCAAGAACCAGGCAAGAACAACCCAGGAAGAAGTGGCCCAGATAAAGAATGTTTCTAGAGAACGTACAGTGACATATGCTAACTATAGAAGGGTTGTATTAAAAGGCAGCACAAGCCTAGTGGGTCAAGCTGACTCGGGGTCTGATGTATTTTCGTGGATGGTACCAGCACTTAAGAAAGCAAAACTCATAAGAAAGCTGAACATGAGCCTGAGATCAGAAAATAAGGCTTTGAAGAAAGAGGTTAGCAGTTTGAAGAAGAAGCCAAGTAAACTAGCTCACTGATTTAAAAGGAAAGGTGCTTTTCAAGTTTTGATAAATTTTGGTTTAAGCTCCATCATTTTGAAACTATTTAGGTCCCTAACACCTGTACAAAATGTCTGAATAAATCATGAGTTTAAGCAGAAAGCGCTTCAAGATAAATATGTTCTGTTTTGACAAAAACAGCAGTTTCGTAGCGCGCTACGAAACTGCTGTAGATGTTGTTTTATAAGAAAACAATGAATTTGATGATGAGGTCAGCGACTTTTGAAAGGAATTCCTCGAGGACAGGAGGGAGACCATACAAGGCTATCATAGCAATTCAAACAGTGACAGGTGTGAGTTTTGGAGAAAAGGTGAAATATTTTGTTTTTTGCTAAAGTTTTCTTAAAGGTACTTTATGACCGAATTACTAGGATCTGGTAGGGTTACCAGAATTTTTGGTTTGTACACCTGTTCAGTCCACAAGGCATCTAGATCATGAGGCATATGGTGTTATGCGTTTTTATTGAAGAATTAAAGAGCTTGGAGCGTGGTCTTTAAGTAGTAAAGAATAATGGAAGACAGGGACCATGAAAACAGGGCACTCATCTTTACTAATTAATGAGCCATCTACATAGCTAGTATCCAAGGCCAGCTCGTTCAGTGAATTCTCCTCCAACATATCTCGGCCACAACAGAAAATGTACAGGTGTCAAAGCTCAAGAAAGGCATCATGCATACGAGGAGATAGAGTTAGAATTTGAATGTGATTAGGACTTTATGTATTTACAGCACAATACCTTATGTATTTAATAAGTTTGTTTAAAAATAGATAAGGTTAGTTAATGATAGATCATCGAGCTCCCCTCATGCTGGAGGAGGAGACTCAAGGTAGTTTTAGTTTTGTTTTCCTATATATAGGAGAAACTCTGATGTAAGTAGGGTTGGAGATTTATGAAAAAAAAAGAGTTTTTATATTGGCTAATGTAAAAGACTTTTGACAGTAATAGAAAGATTACTTTTTCTTCCCAAGATTCATCTTGTGTTCAAAGGCTCAGAATATATGTGGTTTTGTCTTTATCCTTTCTGTTTTACATCTCAATAGATATGCAATCACTCAGAATTCACCTAGTGCTCAGACTTCCTGTGTATGTTTATGAGTTGAGGTTCTTTTTGAGAAATGTTCTGAGTGTTTAAACATTATATGCCTTGGCTTCCATGATTGAGTAGTTAATAGTTTACTGCAGAGGTGTTTGACTCCATGAGCCCAGTGGAAGAAGTGTTATTTTGTTGTTCCAACCAGCTTATTTTCATGTTGTGTTTGAAGAGTTAGCCATCTTTTCTTGTTATTAATTCATATCAAAAATCTGTGAGAGAGCCCTCTCTGACTAAGGAGGCTAAGCCTTAGTCTAAAGCCTGGTTTGAAATAGTTGCATGAGATCTTGCTAAGTAGCAGCCCTTAGTACACGATTTTGTGATAACAGAACCTATCCACAACAACATATAGATAATCATGACCTTTCCTAGATTTAGGTAGTACTCCAACAAAATCCATGGAAACACTTTCCCAAGGGTGAGAAGGAACTGGCAATGGAGTGTACAAGCCTAGTTTTCTATTGTTGGGCTTGCTTTTAGCACACATAGCACACCCTCTTACATATCTAGAAAATGTCTCATTCATTTTCAGAAAATAGCAAAACCTTTGCAGCTGTGCAACTGTTTTACTTACCCCAAAGTGACCTGATATCAGAGAAGTGTGTGCTTCCCTAATTATCTTTATCCTCTCAATTTTTGGAAAGCAGAGTTTCCCAAAATGGTATAAGAGTCGGTCGTTCATATGATAGTCCAATTCTTCTACTCTTTTGCCTTGACTCAAAGTTGCATATACATCTTTAAAGTCCATATCCTGAGCATATTGTTCAATGTAGCTTTCATGAAGTACAGAATTATGCTTAAGTATGGTAGATGCATTTATAATGGGTCTAGATAACATGTCTGCAACCTTGTTATGTATGCCCTTCTTATATCTGATGACTAAATGAAACTGTTGTAGAAAACCCATCCATCTGTGATGTCTTGATTGCTGCAACTTAGTTTGGGAGTGAAAATATTGAAGTGGTTGATGATCAGTATGTATTACTGTCTCTTTGCCCATTAATTAATGTTTCCACTTTTTCACACTTTGAACTAGTGCATACAATTATTTATCATATGTAGGATAGTTAACTACTGCAATATTAAAAGTCTCAGAATGATAACATATGGGTTTATCGTGTTGTGGCAACACTGCTCCCATGGCATAGTCACTGGCATCAATTTGGATCTCAAATGGTCTTTGTATATCTAGCAATGCTAGTACAGGTGTTGTACTAATCTTTTCTTTCAAGGTGTCGAAGGCTTTCTGATGTTTGCCTCCCCACTGAAACACCTTATTCAATCCTATTAAAGCATGTAAGGGAGCTGCAATTGAGGAAAAGTTAGAAATGAAATTCCTCCAATATTGTGTTGCTCCTAAGAAGCTTCTCACTTCTGTAGCAAACTTGGGTTTAGGCCAGTTTACAATGACTGCCACTTTAGAGGGATCTATTTTCAATTTACCTCCCCCTACTATATGACCCAAGAAGTTTAGAGATGTTATGCCAATTTCACATTTTGAGAGTTTAACATAAAGTTTTTCTCTTTTCAAAACATCTAATGTCTGCTTAACTTGATTTAAATGTTATTCCCGTGCTTTACTAAAAATCAGAATCCAGGTACACAATAACAAAATCATCAAGAAAAGGTCTAAGCACATCATTCATTAATCTAATGAAAGTAGCAGAAGCATTAGTTAAGCCAAAAGGCATAACCAGCCATTCATATAATCCCTGCTTTGTTTTGAAAGCAGTCTTCCATGCATCTTGCTCTGCAACTCTGACCTGATGGTATCCACTGTGCAAATCCAGCTTGGTGAAATAAACAACTTCCTTTAACTGATCTAAAATATCATCTATATGAGGAAGGGGATAACGATTTTTTATTGTTATCTTATTCAGTGCTCGATAATCAATGCACATTCTACACGAGCCATCTTTCTTTCTCACCAAAATGATTGGTGACCCACATGGTGATGTGCTAGGCCTGATTAACCCTTTCTCGAGCAACTCCTGCACCTGCTTCTTGATTTCAGCATACTCTAAAGCAGACAACCTGTACATTCCAATGTTAGGCAATGGAACATCTTGCTGCAAAATAATATCATGTACTATTCCCTTTTTGGGTGGCAGACCTTTAGGTTCTTGAAATAAGACATCACACTTTGAAACAACCTTTTCTATATCAGCTTGTTGTTCAGCATTACAGCCCTCAAATACATTGGTTTTATCAAGGTTATTTTCCTCTACAACCATTAGTAAGAATTGTTTGCACGAATTTATCATTCTTTTCATCTGCCCTGAGTTTATGAGAGTATAATTATTCTTGAGCTTATGAGCTCTTACAAAGTATTCGATTCCATATTTAACAAATAGATACTTGTTCTCAGCTCTATAGAAAATAGCCTTTCTATCATACAAGTAAGGACTTCCTAAAACAATTCCACATATATCCAAAGGAATTATGTCTAACTCAACCTCATCTACAAATGCTGACCCAAAAGAAAACTTGAGTTTGCACTGTCTAGTCACTTGTAGTTGTGTTTTATCATTCAACCATCCTAATGGGTATGGTTTCTTGTGAGGTGTAGTTTCTAATCCCAATTTCTTTACAATTGGTTCAGAAATTAGATTTAATTATGAGCCACTATCAAACAGAGTATCAATCTTTTGATTTTTGGAAACAACTCGAATATGGAAAAGCTCATGTCTTGTTCTCTTATTTTCTTCATCAATAACAGATTGAGCAGAATTACTAGTAGATGCTTCAGAATTCTTACCTTTTATACCTGTGGCTGCAATAGTTATTTCATCTCTTGAGTCTAACCCCAAATCTTTCTGAATAGCTGCAGCAGTCTTCTTCTTCTTGCCCTCAGACTTCTTAGGTCTCGGCTCTGGATGCAGAATCCAACAATGCTCATCATCATGCCCATCCTTTTTACAGTGAGTGCATGAAGCTTTGCTTTTCTGTGCAGTGTTAGCCTTCCTTGCTTTCCACTTCTGCTTTCTTTTCTCCTTGCTCTTGCTTATAATGGGTTGGGATGGTCCCCCAACTTTTGGATTTCCATTCTTTCCTCTAGCTTATAGATGAGTAGCTCGTACAGATACCTCATCTATACTAGTGGTATTAAACATGAGGATGGTATGCCTCATGTAGCTGTGTAGACCACCAATGTAGGTCAAAAGAGTCGCTGGTGAGTCTAATGAGATACCCAACATCAATGTTGTCTTTCTAAATTCTTGATTATGCCCTTCTACACTTTTCCCTTTCAACTGTCGAAGAGTTTGCCAACTCATCATGGCTTGTTGCATGTAGGCCAATGGATAGAACTACTTTTTTATTGCAGAAACAAATTCACTCCATACAGAGATGTTCTTACCATGTATTTTCATATCAGCTTGGGTTCTGCCTTCCCACCAGACCAAGGCAGTGCCTCCTAGGCGTAGGCTTACTAGCTAAATTTTACTCTTGTCTGAGTCTATGTTCTGTACCCTACAATACACATCAATTTGTCTAATCCAATTGTCCAACTTTTCGGCATTTAGCTCTCCATCATATATAGGCAAATCAAATTTAACATCTAACTTAATCAAATATGCTTTCTTATTATGCACAGGGCTATTAGGAGGTGTGAGAAATATTTCCACTTTCCCTTTTCCTTTGGAGTGATCATGGAAGTGAGACTCATCTTCTTCTTTATCTTGTTTAGAACCTGATGAATCTTCAACCTTATGCTTTCTAAAGTCCCTATACATTTCTTCTACCATAGACTTTATAGCTAGGAAACTTTCTATGAATTAAGGGTCTGGCCCCACAGAACCTTCCTCTGACATTGTCTTCCGAGGATAGACTCTCCCAATTTCAGGATTAGTTTCCACCAACTCTCCTTCTCCTAATTTGAGCTTTGATCTAGTGAGCATTCACAACTAAACCAACACAAGCTTGTCTAACCTTACAGCCTAAAGCTCTGATACCACTTGATCTGATAATCACCCTATGAGTGACATCAATTAAAGATTTATTGAATAAAGGTATTACAAACTCATGTGCTAGTGTGTGTTCTATGTTATTTAAGCAACGGATCGATCAGATTGCCAATACACAGACATTTGAAATGGAAATACAGCAGAGAAATACAGTCAGCAAATACAAGAACACAAGAAATTAATAAGGATTTCACCCTATCCTCCAGGGCTACATCTCCAGTCCAGCTCTCAGTGGTGGCCTTATTTTATTGTGTCTTAAGCATAGAATTACAATGCAAGGACTAAATATAAGTCTCCTGGAACAGATTTACTTGGCAAGGTGGTTCTTGGATTCCCCAAGCCACTGGAGTGCACAGATTCGTCTGCCTACCAGCTCTATGACCTTCTGGTCTACAATGGAGACAGCCTAATGTGGTGCTCAGTCTGGACAGATTCTCTCTAGGATGGCTCGAATCTCTCAAGCTCTATGGTGCTCGATGCTGCCTTTGGTCAGCTCGGCCCTCTATCTTTCATTCTACTTTTCCTTGCTTTACTGTCTTCTTTGCTTCTCTGTGTTCCGTCCTACTCTTGGGGTTCTGGTTTCTCTGTCTCTCTCTTGTTCTGTCTTCTGTCTTCTATTCATGGCTTTAAGGCCATCCGTTCCCAAGACTATTCAGTTCCCCTGTCGAATCACCTTCTACAGTTGCGCTTGGAGTTCCATGTCCAGCGTCATCATCAGGCTCACAGGGAGTGACCACATGTCCTCTTGTAAAGCACCAGCCTTCTTCGTCGGTTGAATTCTTCAGTTACGTCATGGAATGAGTCTTCCTCCACCATGGCAGTCAAAATAGACCTCAAATCTTTAAAAATTTCGGCTTAATCCCTCGTCGATTCCGCTTCTCCATCGGGCGCAATCTCAGCCGTTAGATCTAGGGACTCCAGATCTGACACCATGCGCATGTTTCGCGCAGTTGACTTGCTCGACCGTTAGCGCGTGATGAGTGGTGGTTTTCTCTCTCCTCCGCTTGCCACGCATCGATTACTGAATGGGATCGCTCCAATTCTCCAAAACCGCTTACCGTTTGAGGCGCCCCAACCAATACCATCAGTTTTTCGGAGCGGGTCCCGCCTTTAGCTTTTAGCCCTTCTGCGTTTTTCCCTGCGGTTCTCCGACTCCCTACACGATCAAATTCTTAGGGCTTCCCCCATTTCGATCCTTTTCGCCCAACGATGCGGGATTAAAAAAAACCACCTCCATTTCCCGATCCGAGCCTCCCAGGGGCTAATTTCGCCTCCCGTGCAGTCTCCATGGGCCTCGGTCAGCGTGCTTTGAATGAGGTCCTCGTCGTTCCACGTTAGCTATTATTGTCACTTGTTCGAGGTGTTTTTGATCACTGTTCTAATTTCTTTGATGTTTTTCTCGACCTGACACAGTCATGGTTCCTTTGACAGTTCTTTATGGATCCAATTCAGATCAGTGCCTTTGATAAATCTAGTCCCAATTGGACTGCCATCTTGAAAGTTCTTATTTGGAACTCTATAGGGAACATAACTTGTTTCCCATAAACAAGTTCATATGGTGTATGTCCCATTATGTTCCTCCATGTAGTTCTATAGGCCCATAAGGCTTCAAGAAGCCTTTCTGCCCAATCTCTTCTATGTAGATGCACAGTCTTAGTGAGGATTCCTTAAATCACTTTATTTGTAGATTCCACTTGACCATTTGCTCTTGGATGGTAGGGAGTAGATTTCCTATGTTTGATCTTGTATTCTTCCAAAATCCCTTCCACCGGGTTAGATGCGAATTGAGATCCCTGATCATTCACAATTTCTCTTGGAACACCAAAACGAGTGAAGATGTCCTCAAAAAGAAAATTAACTACAGATTTTTCATTAGCAAAAGGTAATGCTTTGGCTTCTACTCATTTAATGACATAATCATTGCATACCAATATATATTTTTTCTACTTAGATGGAGGGTTAATTGGTCCAACAAAATCTGAGGCCCACTTTTCAAAAGGTTCGATGAGTACCTGAGTTTGTAATGGCATTTCATTTGAGGGAGCAGGTTTCCCTACCCTTTGGCAGCTGTCACATCTTCTGACGTATTAAGATGGATGGCCAATAATATCCTAAAGAAAGGATTTTATAGGCTATCCTCTTGTCAACAAAGTGTCCACCACACGACTCATCATGACATGCTTTAAGAATCTCGGGCATTTCATCTTCCCTGGCACATCTTCTGATCATAAGATCTGGCCCTGTGGCCAAGTAGTTAGCAATATCTACAAACCAAGGAGTTTGAGTAGTTACTACAAAAATATATTCATCAGGAAACTTATCTTCAACCGGAGAAACTTCTTTGATATTCTGAATCCTGGACGAGAAATCAGCAACTGTGTTTTGTTTTCCTGGTCTATCTAGCGTAGTAATGTTGAATTCTTGTAAAAGTAAAATCCATCTTGTAATTATGCCATTAGTAATAGGTTTATTCATCAAATATCTAATTGCAGAGTGATCTGTATGAACAAAGGTCTCATAGACTGTTATATAATGTCTGAACTTCTTAATTGCATGAACAACAGCTAAAAATTCCTTTTCAGTCACAGTATAATTCAATGCAAATCAAATTCTTACTTGTATAGTAAATGGCATAAGGAATTAAATCTTTTTGTCCCAATACAGCTCCCAAAGTTGTATCTGAAGCATATGTTGAAATATGGAAAGGGAGTTTCCGATTTGGACCTCTTAAAATGGGTGCTTCATAAATTTTTGTTTTCAAGGTTTCAAATGCCAACTGGAAATCAGAATTCCAATTGAGTTCACAATCCTTGGTATGTAATGTGAAGGGTGGGGATGCTATTTTAGTGAATTTTTCTATAAATCTTCTATAGTACCCTGTAAATCCCAGAAAACTTCTAACATCCTTTTGGCAATTCGGAATTGATAATTTAGAGATGACTTCAACTTTAGATTTGTCAATTTTAATCCCATCTCTTGAAATGTGATGTCCTAAAACAATACCTTCTGTAAACATCATAAAACATTTTTCATGGCTTAGTGAAAGGTTTGTTTCCTTACATCTTTTAAGCACTTTTTCCAAATTTTGCAAAGCTTCTCCAAATGTATTTCCATAGACTGTAAAATCATCCATATATACCTCTACACAATCATGTATCAGATCAGGAAAAAATTCCTAGTACTGCTTTTTGGAATGTTGCACATGCATTACATAACCCAAAAGGAAGTACTCGGTAGGCATAAGTTCCACATGGACAAGTAAGTGTGGTCTTATCCTGATCTTCAAGTGCTACCTGAATTTGATTATAAACACTAAAACCATCCAAGAATGAGAAATACTTCTTACCAGCTAATGTATCTAACACTTAATCTATAAAAGGCAAATGGAAATGATATTTATGGGTTGCTTTATTCAGTTCTCTATAGTCAATGCACGCCCTCCATTTACCATTTTTTTTAGGCACAATTACCAAAGGAGAAACCCATTCGCTATCTGAAATTGGGTAAATGAAGTTTACATTCAGTAATTTTTGGAGCTCTTATTTCACAATCTCCCTAAGATTTGGATTCATCCTTCTCTGAGGTTTTCTGATAGGTCTACTATTTTCCTCAATGTAGATGTGATGGATACAAGTCTTAGGATCAATTCCTTTTCATGTCGGTGTATTCCCATGCAAATGCAGCATAATGTTTTTGTAATGTTTTGATTAGCTCTTCTTGTTGTTGTTTCTCCAAGTTTTTGTTTATGTTCAATGTCCTACCTGGAAAAATTTCAGTTGTATAGCTACCAAACTCTTCCATAGGATAGAGAGACATCTGCCTAGATGACAAGTATTCAACATTAGATTTTTCTTGAAATTGCTCATGGTCATATTTTGAAGATGATTCAAAATTTTCTAATGTATTTAAAATTTGATTATCTTCGCTAATTTTTGAAATAGTAAACAGAGGTTGAATATCATCTTCATCATCAATCCATTCTTTGTCATCTATTTTTGTGATCGCTTTTGTTGGAGGATATAGAGTAAATTTCTTTGTTGAATTACCATCAGAAATATACATGTCACCAGATCTACAGCTAATAAAAGCATCAGTTGTGGCCAGCCAAGGTCTTCCTAGTATGAGTGGATGTCCTCATAGATTGTTCTTGGGGGTTAAGATCATGAAATCAACAGGATATTCCCAAGAATCTAAGGATACTGAAATATCTTCTAGCACACCATCTAGTTTGATTACTGATCTATCTTCTAGTTACAGTAAGGTAGGTGTGTAAAGAAGATTAGGAAGCTTGAGTTGATGCATAATTTGTTTGCTCATGATGTTTATTTCTGCCCCTAAGTCAATCAATGTATTTGGAATTTCAACTCCATTGATATGTGTTTTTACAATTGGACTTCCTGGATCCACATATTTTTGTATGGCAATTTTTCCCATCATTATGTTTTCTATTTTCCCTAAGAGCTGAATTCTTTTTGTTTCTTTTTCCTTTCTTCCTTGTTTTTTTATGCTCAACTCCTTTATTTTTTTGGCTAGAATTGGAATTTCTCTAATGGCTTGTAGCAAAGGAATTTTGATACAGACATTCTTCAATTCATCTAGAAAATTATAGTTGGGCAACAAGATCTGTTTTTCTACCCCTCTATCAATTTGTAATCTTTCAGGAAAAGGAGGTGTAGAAGTAGATGTTGGTTGCTCAATGATAGGAGTTTTGTTTACTGATTCTTTTTGTTTTTCTTTTTAAATGTTTTGGTTTTGGAGAGATGTTCCCTCAAAACCATTATTTACCTTTAGAGAATCTTCCTCAAAACTGTCCTATTCCTGAATAACTACAAAAGGTCTTTCCTTTTCTAATACCCTTCCAGATCTTATTTGAACATCATTAAGATCTAGAGGAGTAATCATGTAAGTTGGAAATTGTTTTCCTTCTACCATGTAAGCATTCTGAGGGTTTTTATTGTTGGGGTTTGGTAATGGTTGGGCAGGTAGTTGATTTGGTTTCTGTTGAAATGGCAGTAAGAGTTGAGGATTTTGGTTTTGTTGTGGAGGTTGTTGTGGAAATGGTAATGAAAGTTGAGGATTCTGATTTTGAAGTTGTGGTTGTTGATTTTGTTATTGAATGTGTGGGGGAGGATAATTCTGATATGGTGGAGGATATTTATAATATTGAGAAAATCCCCCATAAGGATTTTGTACTCCTTGTGCCCACGGTTGAGATTGAGGTTGAGGTTGAGGCCAAGGTTGCTGCCAAGAATTCCAACTTGGTGGGGGCTAAAGATACATTTGATTATTAAATCCCTGATTTTTTGGCCCTTGCCAAGGTCTTCTAGCAACAAAACAAAGAGGTTTTGCAGAATTTGGAACTGTTTCCTCTTGAAAGACAGCCTTAAGACCTGGGATTGAAGGACAATCCTTGGTCTCATGGTTTTCTGAGCAAATCATACAATTTTCACATTTGAAGGGCATTCCCTTAGAGCATGTCTTTTACTGCATTTTGGACAAAAAATGGCTAAAGCATCAACCTTGGTTTTCTGCTTGTTTTGTATTTTAAGGGTGTCTAATTGCTTACTAAGCCTCCCTAGAATTTCAGTTTTAAATTCATCAAGAATGTTACCAATTTCTGCCCTACTTATAGATCCTGTTGCAGATTTGTTTACTCTAACAAGAGAAGTATCTCTTGGGCCTTCCCCTGTTTTAGATTTCCCTCTTGAGAGATGAACACACAATTCTCCTATATCATTTAATGGGAGTTGAGAAATATCTCCCATCCCCATCATGTTAAGGATATCTATCTACTCATCTCTAATGGATTTTAATAAAAGATCTTTCAAGGTTTCTTCATCTAAATCATTCATCTTTGCTCTTTTCAAATTATAGTTGAACCTCTCAATCAAATATTCTAAGTTTTCATCCTCTCTTTGTGTCATTTTGAACACTTCGTCTTTGTGATTGGTAGGCATGCAATAATCCAAGTACCTATCCAAAAATGTTTTTTTTCATGTCATTCCATGTTCTAATGGACTGAGTAACTAACCCCATAAACCATTTCAAAGCAACTCCTTTTAGTGTTGAAGGAAACAATTTGAGTTTTTGAGAGTCTTCTAGATAGTAATAGGTTCTACACAAGACTTCAAACTCAAATAAGAATGTTTCAGGATCCTCACTTTTCATCCCATGGAAGTTTGGGAGGACAGAGGGTGAGATATTTTTCATTGTGTCATTTGTTTCCTCATCCACTAGGGAATCCAAAAGAATTATCTATTTCCATATTTCCTCTGCCTCATCCATTATTTTCTCTACCTTCTCCATTATTTCCTCTACCTCCTCCATTATTTCCTCTACCTCTCCCTCTACCCCCTCCTCCAAACAGTGAGAATTCTCCATCTTGTTCTTCTTTTGCCATTATAGTTTCTTCAGAGTCAGTATAGGGTTCAACCTGCAAGGTTACTTCCTCCTCTTCCAGTTATTCTATTAATGGGATATGGGAGAGAAGTTCTACTTCTTCTTCCTCACCAGGTGCTCCTAATTCTTCAACTACAATGTGTTCCCCTGTGGGGGTGAAAAAAGATATTCCTGTTGTTGGAGATTTGAAATTTTTCTCCCCTAGGACTGACTTGGTAGATGAGGTAGGAGATTATGTTGATTGGATTTCTGCCCCTAGAATTCTAGGAGTTCTATGGCTGAGAGTATGAGTTTGGGATGGAGGTGTGTCTTTTCTTGTTCTTGGTGGAGTAGGTGGTGTTGTAGGAATTGAACTTCTGCCCCTAGAGTCTCTTTCTCTATGCATGTCATTTTTTTTAATATAAAGATAAGGCTACCTAGTTACACTTCCCCGGAAACGGCGCCAAAATGTTTGGTCAATTTAGTGTCCTAAATTGCTCTACATAAATTATCAATCCGGGTATCGTAAACTGATGAAGTGTAGTGCACTGTTTGTGCTAGATAACCCTTCTTACTTCGTTGTTTTTGTGTTTTATGTTGTTTTGGGGGGTTTTTGGTCTTTTAATACCTAATGATTTACAATGTAATTATCAAAAACTTAAATCTAACTTTTGTAAGGACTACTCAAAATCTAAAAATGAAAACAGAGCTTTTAAGAAAGAAATGAAAACAGAGCTGAGAAAGACTTGGAAGCAAAGCTTAAGCAAGAAATGAAAACAAAGTTTCTATTCTTGTTTTACCATTATTTCCAAATCATGAATTAAGAATTGAAAGTGAAATTTGCAATTGATGCCTAACTAATTACATAAATGAAACTAAATGAAATACTTAGTTACTCCGCCTCTCAATTTTGGGAGAAGATCTCTTTGGGGGATGAAATTTGAGGAATTTGTACTTCATTAATCTAAAAGAAAGCAAATACAGAGATGCAACAAAGACTCATTGCATAAATGAAATGCTCAACCACTTAGTTTAGGATGAATTATCAACTTGAAGGGTTTTTTAGAGACATTCATTAACACTATGAGTTAGTAAACTTGAAAATAAAATGGCAAAGATAGTAAATGGCACTGATCAATCTAATTGAAAATTTAAGGACTATTAAAACAGTGAATGAAGTAAACTAAATTACATTACTGAGTTTCATCTTCTAACTACTGATAAAAACTAGAAAGAGATTAAGCAAATGGAAGTTGCTCTAAATTATGAACATTGTTAATAAGAAAACGATGGAAATTGCATTATACACATTGTCAGTAAGGGAATGACTATAAATACTGTGAAAGAAAATGATGAATTTACAGTTAACAAAAAGAAGAAAAATAAAATGAAATGAAACCTTTTTCAGTGCAGGGGCCCTCTGCAACTGATTAGGCTACGCTTGCTTAATCAACTCCAAGGAAACTCCTTCAGATTCTCATAAAACATGCGGTCTTCATATTAAAAACAGGAACACAAAATGCCCAGAAATTATAGAGTTTAGAACTTGATTTCTCATTAAAAATATCACTATCACTACTAACTTCTACAGTTCTTTACACAGGTATTTATAAGAAAAACCATGTAATTGTTTGTGGAGAAAAACATGCTATAGTCAAACACGTAGGAGACAGGTATGCAGAATTTCTTCCTCAGCTGCTGGAGACATAAATCCAAGACATGGTGGTTGTTGGATTCGATTGTACAGGTGGTTGCTGGAGTCCATAGGTACGGGTAGTTGTTTGGATAACGCTTCCCATCACTGTGAAACGTGTTTAATTACCACGAAACAGAGTTATGTTACCTTCAGTCTCTGCGTTTGACTTATCCATTGACCGTAGCCTTATGCCATCTCCTTTGTCGACCTGGGCTAAGTGAATAGGATAGGGTCCATGTCACAATGATTTCCAGGCTACCCATGTAGCGAGTTTCTTCTTCTGACACCTAGAACCTGTTAAAGCATGAAGGTAACTGCGGAATAGCCGATTAGTTGCAGAATAGGATGCATTTCGTAGCTAATATACAAAAACTTATTCAAATAGCAAAACATAAAAGAATAATATGTAAATCACTAAATCTCCTCCTTAAGATAGTATATACTAGTCATTGGTGATGAGAATGCATCTTTCTCATGGAAAAACAAGGAAAAAGAATAAAAAGGGTTGTTATGGAAAGAGTAGTTTTGAGGCTCAACACCCACTTGTAGATCTTCTCTGATCCAGATCTCCAGTCCAATCTGCTTCAACAAAGCCATGAATATCCAACACTTTTTCCAATCCTGGTCTTCCTTGGTAGCACAAACCATAATCACTAGTGCCACGCAAATACCTGAAAACCCGCTTCACTATTGTCCAATGCTCCTTCCTTGGTTTTGACATAAACCTGCTCAATACTCCCACTACATGTGCAATGTCTGGTCTAGTACAGACCATTGCATACATCAGGCTACTGACTGCACTTGCATATGGAACACAGGACATGTCCTCTTCCTCTTCTTGTGTCTTGGGACACTGTTCAGCAAATAACCTCACACCTACAGGAATAGGAACCTTCACCGATTTACTATCCTGCATATTAAACCTCTGCAGTATTGTCTCGACATACTTCCTCTAGTTTATCCAGAGTTTCCTCTTTGCTCGATCTCTTTTAATTCCCATGCCCAAAATATAGTTTGCAGCAACAAGATCTTTCATGTCGAATTTGGAGTACAATTGGATCTTCAAATCCTGGATAATTTCTTTGTCATTTCCAACCAGCAACATATCACGCACATATAAGACCAGATAAATAACATGGTCACCAATTAATTTAAAATACACACAATGATCTGCTTGACTTCTGGTGAAGCCAAGTCCCTGTATAAATGTATCAAATTTCTAATACCACATCCTTGGTGACTGTTTTAACCCATATAGAGACTTCTTTAACTTGCATACCATTTCTTTCTTACCCTTCACCACAAAGCCTTCAGGTTGCTTCAGGTAGATTTCCTCTTCCAGATCCTCGTGAAGAAATGTTGTTTTCACATCCATCTATTCTACCTCAAAATCAAAAGCAACAGCAACAGATAAAAGTAATATAATAGAAGCTACCTTGGCAACAGGAGAAAAAATATCACCAAAATCAATTCCCGACACCTGGGAATAGCCTTTTTCTACCAACTAAGCTTTGTATTTCAACACCTTTCCTTCTGCATTTGTCTTCTTTTTGAACACCCATTTGCTGCCAATGGGTTTCCTTCCAGTCGGCAACTCCACTAGATCCCAAGCCTCATTTTTGTGAAAAGATGTCATTTCATTAACCATTGCCTCTTTCCAGAGTTTTCCATCCTCTGAATCTACTTCTTCCTTCACAGTTATGGGATCATCATCAGTAACAGATAAAGCAAAATTTGAACAGAAATCAAATGGACTATACCTTTTTGGCTGCCTTCTTTCTCAAACTAATCTTATCACACCCGGAGTTTATGGCTCTTCATCTTCTGATTCCTTCTCTGTTGTAGAGTCTGATTCTTCCTCCTTAAGCTCAAACTCTATCTTCTCAGGTTCCTTTGGTTGGACTTCATGTTTAATAACATCTTTCACCTCTCTGAACAACACATCTTGGTTGTACACAACCTTCCTTGTTACTAGGTTCCAAAGCTTATAACCCTTTAAACCATCCTTATACCCAATAAAGATGCACTTTTCAGATTTACTATCCAACTTGGTTCTTTTCTCCTTTGGAACATGTACATATGCATCACATCCAAATACCCTCAGATGTGAAAGAGAGGGTTTCTTACTAGTCCATACCTCTTGTGGAGTCTTATCCTCCAACGCTAATGAAGGTGATCTGTTGACCAGGTAACATGCTGTCTCCACCGCCTCTACCCAGAATTCCTGTCCTAACTCGGCACCACTAAGCATGCTTCTTGCCCTTTCCATCAATGTCTTCTTCATTCTTTCTGCAACTGCATTTTGCTCAGGTGTGTATGGAGTATTCTTCTACTGTGCTATACCACACTTCTTACAGAATTCTTCAAATTCCTTGCTACAAAACTCTCCACCATTATCTGTCCTCAACACCTTTATCTTCTTCTCTATCTGGTTTTCCACTAGAGCCTTAAATTCTTTAAACATGTCTAAGACTTCAGATTTCTTCTGAAGGAAATATATCCATGTATTCCTTGAGAAGTCATCTATAAATGATACATAGTACACAGACTTACCTAGTGATGGAACCTTCACAGGTCCAAACACATCACTGTGCACAAGCTCTAATATCTGTTTCGCCCTTTTACCACTAGAGGGGAAACTAACCTGATTCTGCTTCCCATATACACAATTTTCACAGAAATCAAAATCCATAGAGTTGTTACTCATACCTTCTACCATACCTTTACCATGAAGTATTCGAAGGCCCTTCTCTCCAATATGTCCAAGCCTTTGATGCCACAGCATGGTCTTCTCTGCAGAGACCACTAAATTTTCTGCTCCACTTTCAGGAACCACAGAACTGTTGCACCCATCAACAATAGTGCTTCCTTGCAACTTGTATAGAGTTCTAATTTGAACTCCCAGTATCAACACTAGTGCCCCCCAAACCATCTTGCAGATATCCTTCTCGAACACTATTTTTACACTTGCATCATCTAGCTTGCTTACAGAAATTAGATTTCTGGCCAATGCAAGAATATGCAGAACACCTGAGAGTGTTCTAACCCTTCCACCTTGCAGCTTCAACTTTAATTTTCCGCGACCAATGATTCTAGCCTTCCTGTCATCCCCCAAGAAGACATCGCCACCATCATATTTCTCATACTTGCAGAACCACTCTCTATGGGGAGCGAAGTGAAAGGATGCACCTAGGTCAATCTACCATGCCTCATGATCTACATGTGTACTTGAAGAAGCCAAGTACACATCGCCACTTTCATCTAAGGTGGTTTTCGCCTCTATAGAAGGAGCATCATCAGATCCCTTTCCTTTATCAAGAGCTTTAGATTTACAGTCCCTTTTGTAGTGCCCTTCCTTTCCACATTTCCAACACACCACCTTTACAGGTTTTCCTGGAGATTTAGATCTCCCTCTAGATTTAGATCTCCCACTCGATGACTTATTTTTGTTTCTATTCTGGGACTGTCCTCGTACAGACAAGGCATCACCATTCTGGATCTCCATATTTTTCCGTCTCATCTCCTCCGTCAACAAGGATGAGACTATTTCATCAAACTGCAAGGCAGTTGTATTGCTACCTATTGCAATAACCAGACTATCCCACGAATCTGGTAGAGAACACAACAAACTGATGCACTTATCTTCATCTAAAATTTTAATATCAACAGATAATAATTGGCTTACCATAGTATTAAATGTGTTTAGATGCTCTGTCACTGAGTCTCCATCTTTCATCCTTAGGTTATACAGATTTTTCCGTAGGAACAATTTATTCACCAGAGACTTAGATTGGTACAAAGTCCCTAACTTGTCCCACAAAGCCTTAGTCGTAACTTCCCATGATACATTCAGCAATACTGAATCTGAGACACACAATCATATTGTGCTCTTTGCCTTCCGATCCAACTTCTTCCATTCTTCATCAGACACTCCCATTGGTTTAGTACCCGGCTCTACAGTGATCCACTAATCTTTATCCACCAACAGATCCTCCATCTTGAGTTTCCACAACCCAAAACTCTAACCATTAAATTTCTCGATCTCTATCTTTCCACTACTCACCATCTTCTTTCACCACCAGAATCGATCTCACGAATCTCCCACTGAACAAGGTCTACCACAAGCCTAAGCGAAACCCCTCAGCAACAAAGGCATCCCCTTGAAGCCAAAACAGCTCTGATACCAAATGTAGGTTTTAACCCCGTACATAAATTACCTGCATACAAATTCTAAAACACAGAAAATAAACAATGCGAGAGCATAACACATAAAACACATATACATAGATATTTTCCCCTAGATCCAAAACCGGGACTACCAGCTTGATTTTTTATTATGTTCCTTTCAATGTTACAATACATATTTATACATGTCAAAGCATCCAATACCATGGACCGAAAACCATCGCGTCCAAAAACATGTGTGAAAACCATGCACAAAACCACAGGTAGGTCCTCCCAACCTAATATAGGGTCCAAAAACAAAATTCTCCAGGGCACTGCCCTGAACCCCATAGAGCAAGGTTACCTGTACCCCACCTAGTGACTAGATTAGCCCTCCAAGACAAGCACAATCCTCTTGAAAAGAGCAGCAAACTAAACGATGTCAAATGAAATCAAGTCATCTAGCAAAACGACATAAATATCAATCATGTTACCTCAAATAAAGTGACACAACACTTCATTGTCATGGTATCTCATTTATAGAGACATAACAACTATAAATAGCCCACTCAGGTCACCACAGAAGCTCATATTTTCGGACAAGTCTCTGCAACTGTGGATGGGTACATGAGGTGCAGGAAGACAGTTTCAGATAACATTTTTCGGAGGTCTATTCACAAGTCTGCAACTTCGGATGAGGATAGAATCTCAGTCTAGTTACAGGGTCACAGTGATACAGTCTCGGCATAGTTGTAGCAGACCTCGGTGCAAGGAGAATTTGATTACAGTCTCGGTGAAAGTGCAGGAGAAGACACAATCATAGTCTCATGTTAGAAGAAGGATCTCAGGGATACTTTGTCTCGGCATAAACACAGTCACAGAGATCATTGTCTCACAGTCTTGATGTGTTCATGATGAAGAGGATCTCTATGATCATCCAGTCTCGGCATACCTACTAAACACAGTCATGATCCCAATTGTAATCATGGTCTCGATGGTGGTAATGCAACAAGGGTGCAATAATGATGCAACAGTAATGATGGTGCAGTAGAGATGATCTTAGTAAGAATGCAGTGAAGATGGAACAATGATGAAGCAGCAGCAATGAACTAAGTACAGATGGAGATATGGTGCAGCAATCATACTCCCATGAATATCTCAATGAAGGAAGCATGAATGATGATCTTTGTGAAGCAGTAATGATGATGATGATCTCAGCAACAAGAAGAGGATTGGTGTCTTGGTCTTGGAGTGGCCTAGTAGGTCAAGGGTCATGGTCTTGGTATTTTTCAATTGGAATCTCTATAAGAAGAATTTTGTGTGGGTTTTCCTCTCCAAGAGGGAAAGGCTTTGGCCCTAGAAGAAACCCAAACATGCTGTATATTTGTCTCTTTGCTTTGGTAGCTATTTGATGAACTAAAGAAGACACACTCTAATAATAACTAATGAAGACTATGTTAAGAAGAAAAGTTAAAACACCTCACAAATAGTTATCATGCCTAGAAGAATCTTATTACTCTAATTTCCCTAGATTCTTCAACATTATGGTCTCTTCTGACACGAGAGAGAGGGAAAACTAATTTGGGTAGCAGCATCTATCACCTAATCGAGCAAAGGCCTTGGGGGTAGTTTGTCACACCTATATGATCATGTATCCTATGTTTTGAATCTCCAAATTAGTGTTGAAAAGATCACCCATTTTTTTGGTGAAGTGCCAAAGGATCACAATATTTTTTGGCAAGTCAATTTTTTGGTCCAAAAAATTTGTGAATTTTTCTTAAAACCAACATAGATCCATTATAAGTACGGATTTCACATGAGCCGAGAAGGATCAAATTCCTTCACGTGAAAAAATCTTAAAGTGCAAAATACAATGTGTTATTTTTCATTATTTAAATTGTATTTTTGAATGCTATATAGAGTATATATATGACCAAATAAATGTTTTAACCATTAAAAAAAAATCGTGATATAAACATATTTTTTTTAAATGATATATAATACATAATTGACACTAAAATATTTTATTTTAACTTTTTTTCTCTATACAAATATAGATGAAGTTAACATAAATTGGTACATAGATCTTCAAATAGTTTATTTAAATCTCCTCTTGAAATATTTTTGAAAAGTATAAGATTTAAACGTCTTACTCACACTTTTTTTTTACTTCTAATTAGTTTACAGCATATTCTTTTTTTTATTATTATAACCGACATTATTTTTCTATTTAGAGCATAATATTTTATTTTTTATTTTTTTAAAGGGGCACGGACAGACAGATGGACAAACTTACACATCCCCTCATACTAAGCCTCTAGGCTCAAAGAAGTGTTGTGCAGTTTACTTAAAAATTGTGATTTTTTTAGATTTTTGTGCAGTTTACTCAAAAAAAATAATGGCTTGAGTCACATTGCCTTTTTTTTTCATTTCGGTAAGCAAGTTGAGCTATGAGGTAAGTCGAAGTGTCGTGGAGGGTTATTGTGCACTGTTAGAAGGGATTCTAGGCTTTGGGCAGGTCGATTTTTTTCTAGGCCTTACCAATGTTATGTAATTAATGGTAATGTTAAATTATATTGATGATGAAAATCTCAATATGGTCAATGATTTTGATGATATGTAAGTATTTGTTGTAGCATTTTTTTTAACTTTTCTTTTTTAAATGTTAGCGACTATCTAGAGCATATTAGTTGATGTATTTTTGGTTCAAAGATGGATTGCACTAGATGTTATTTTGGTTATCTACACCCTTACATACATATAAATGAGAACTTTTTCTTATTTGTGTATAAATGGTTTGGATTCATATAGATGCACATGAACATACACGTTTTTCTTAAAATTTTGAATATTTTTTTATTTTTGGTCAATCGGTTTTTTTATTGGTTTTGATTGGTTCTTGGCGCACAAGGTTTTTTGGTTACCTCGTTGGATAAATAAAGAGAAAGTAGAATTATAGATCTCACTCAAAATTCAACATTTTCAATCGTTTTTAGGATCTCAAGATTTGGGGAATTGCAATGTGTTTCTATTCAATTTTGTCACATATGAGGGTATGGAACAAGCATTTAAGCAACAACACAAAGCCCTATACATATCTCATAATTCATGATTTGGGAAATTGCAATGTTTTTGTTCAATTCCTCGTGAATTAAGGTATGGGACTAGCATCTAATCAAGAGCATGAAGCCCTAAGTATATCTCAATGTTGGTGGTAGTGGTGGTTGAATTCTTTTTCCACGGCTGTAATAGAAATGTACCCATCATTCAACAAAATCTCGATTTGACATGTTAATCTTTCTTTCATCTTATTTTGTTGATTAGAGGGTGATCTTGATGATGAGGATTCAAATATATACAATGATATTGATGATATATAGTTATTTGTTGTAATAGGATTTCTTTTAGACACTATTGGTTTGAAGATGGACTGCACTTGGTGCTATCTGGTTATATGAGTATGATTGAATTTCTATTATCATTATATGAAATTGTAATTATGCGAAATTGTAAATGTGTTAGTTTCTAAATTTTTAAAAAGATTTGAATTTTTAACTCTATTTTTTTATCTGTTATAAATTGTGTTCTTTCATGTCCAGTTTCATGCAAGATACACCATCAAATCCATTATTTCCTGAGTTGCCTTGGCTGGTCACATCAAAGAAAACCACAAGGGATATATTTGTCAATCTCTAACCTTATCCTTTGTTGCATGGTTTACATCTCCATAAACATATCTAACAATATGGAAAACATAAAGTGGGAAACTGCTCTACCTTGTTACAAGTAAATTTTTTGATGGCCATGTAACCTAGGCCACTACATGTGGGAGAGATCTATGGTCTATTACTTCAGGATCTTCGACCTGGTGTTTGAAGGTTTCAATCAAGGATTTAGCTTACTTTTTTCCCTTGCTCCCTTGACAGTCTTGGGACCTCTTTCCACAAGTCTTCCAGGATTTGACAGTCCAATATATGAGTCGTGGATTTAACATCATTAATTCACAAGATGAATGCAAATATTAAATAATTTTATATTTCTTTTTCTAAACTAAAACAAAAAAATTTATTAATTTAAAAAGTGTCAGAGCCACAACATCAGTTCTCCACTATAGGTGATGATCTCTCTGATTCTTTTCAGAAAAAGGATTCATAGAAGCATTCCTTTGATTACCAATGATCAACCTAATCGTGAAGTGGTGTTTGCTAGTGAAATTTCTTAGCACTTGGTGAAAACTGAGCTTTGACAGATGGATTTATGCTAGTTGAATTTAGATATTAAGTTAATTCGCTTTTGTAAGGTTGTTCCTGGTGATATTTCTTAGAAGCTGGGTAAACTGAGCTTCGATAGATGGATGTATGCTAGTTGAATTTATATGGTTCTGTAAGGTTGTTCCTGGTGGAAAAGAGTTTATTTATGTGGCCATGTTTTGGATGCAGGGAATCTCATCTTCTCCATGAGAACGACAATGCCAAGCATCTTTTCACTATTGACAGATGGAAATTTTAGTGGCAAATTTTGTTGAAAGAATTTGCTTGAGTCCCTTTGCAAAAGTTTGAAAAGGATGAAATTTATAATAATCTTGTCACTGAAACTTGGATAGAAATTCTAGAATGCATTAAACATACAATGGGATCAATATATACACTGCATATTATATCCTTATCGTGGGAATGACTTCTACATTAGTGGAAATGGGGTACCAAGAAATTGTGTACGGAGAAATCAGGCAAGAATTATTTTCTTCTCATCAACACAATTCAGTGTCAAATACAACTGCAAAAGGAAAATCCCCATTGCAGATATATTTGGAGACGACTTTGTTGGTGATGGTAAGTATATCAAGGGTTTGGAATAGGAGGGCCTAAGTGTCCAGTATCGCTTCATGATGTAAGAATATTGCAGTGGTCAAATGGATACTTACGATAGAAATTAGAAGCCCGTAAGCCTATAAAGACAATGGCCCAAGAAAGGACCGAAGAGTCATACCTAAGATGTAAAGAGATTTTTGGGCATCAATGCAACTCTGGGGCTCAAGGTGATAGAAATACAACTACTTAGAGATTATTTTAGTAGGAAAGAAGTTGGATTATTATTCTTACTAACAATTTCCCCTAAAGGTGCAAAGACACATTGAAGGTATGAAATATTTGGGAATATTATCTAGCCAAGATTTGGGAAGATTTTTCTTTGATCATTGTCCTTGAAGTAGCAAGTTTGTCTTTTGGTTATGCATACAACATCGTAAATAAATTATCACCAAAATATGTGAATTGTGTGTGTAGTTGTAGCAACTATCCTAAATTTAAGGATTGGGAGTTCAGTACTCACGGGAGCTTCACTCAATGAATCTCTGATATATTTCATGCATACTAAACACTACCCTTAATTTGACTACATATTGTAAAATACCTCTAAAAATCACATTATTTATCACCCTACCAATGCGAACCCAATACACCTTCCCATTTTAAAAAACCCTAACTTTCACTAGATATTGTAGGTATCCATTTTTTTTTAACGTTTTTTATACCCCTTTATATTTTTTCATTAACTTTAAGCTCCATTTTTTATACCTGCCAATATAAAAACCCTTTACTCCCTATTATATGTTCAATATATTATATCATTTTTTTCTCATTATATATTCCCCAATATGAACTCACGTGGTATGATATTGCTCCACCATTGAGTCGCTCCACCATTGAATCCCCCGTGGCGGTACCCCAAAAATATGCTATTGCACATTTAAACCATGACCATGTAGGGCCTATAGATAATCTTGCTAATGCAATATCAACACCAAAGCATAAGGCTTAAAGTCATGTTAATCATGTGACTATCAGAAATCAACTAGAACAACCATGTGATTGTGAGGATATGAATAGGTTTGTTTACTGTGACTTGGCTCAATGTGGTGATTCCCTAAAATGGTCCATGTAGAGAGTGTCGTTGCCTTGTCATCATCTAAGTCAATTCAAAATTGTCTTATGTTTTCCATGTAACTAGTAGTAGTCAATTTATTTGAGCTATGCCAGGAATTTGAAAATCTTTAAGTAAATATTTTCAGGCTAAGAAAAGTCAAAAAGTTGTTACTTACAATTTTCTTCATATAAACATAATAGTGAAATTTTACAAGCTATCATTGAACCTGTAGTTTGAAGGTTTGCAGTATGTGGGGTTTATTTCTACTTATTGTTTGCCTTTCAATTATGAGGTATATTTCTACTTATTTTTTGGCTTGCAATTTTTGGGGAAATGGTGTGGTTTCTTGTGCCATTTGGTAATTCCACGTTGCTAGTTTCGATCAAAAATGGTTGTCACCTTAGTGTGGTGAATCCAGTAACATAGTTGATCACATCTATTTGTGTGAGTGATTATTAAATCTCTTGCACTTTTTGTCTGTGTTTAGGGACTCCATCAGAACAATTCTTACATAAACTAAGAATAAGTAAATTGTAATCAGACGCAAACTCTATTGCGTATGCTTTCTCATATATGTTTGAACATCAAAACAACTTATTACAAAACAAGAAGCTTATTGTCACTGATTTTTTTTCACAAAGTTTTGTCAAAAACTCAACTTTGTAGGCGTTGGGTAATTTAATTCACTGTTAAATTACTTGCATTTATATGTCAATCTGAGTACGTGAGCTTGCGAAGTACACTACATTGTATGTGCTAGGAGATTAGCTTTCAATATTTATGCATAACTGAAATGAATTGGAAACTTCAAAAGGAAATTAGATTCTTTAATATAAACTATGAAAGTACTAAGTTCTTTGAAAGGCAATTAATGTTAAACTAGAAAAAAAAAAACATAAAGATTATTGATCTAAGAAAACATGAGATTTTACCCTATGAAAGCATGGAGATTTTTTTCTAAAACTTACAAACTTTAATCTATGGAATCATGAACATTTTAATCTAAGAAATCATAAGCATTTAATCTATGGAAAGCATGAGTTTTTAATCTATGATAAGCATAAACAATTAATCTATGTAAAACAAACCATGCATGAGAATATGAAAGAAATCGAAAACATCTATACTATTCTCATAGATATCTAGGGATCCCTCCTGAGGATTGCGAGGTGTTGAAAACTCAAATCAAGAGAAGATATTTAAATCACCAATTTCATTCAAAGTTGTGCCATATTAAAAAAAAAATAGAGTTATTCTCCCTCAATCAGCAGAAACAATTACAAATTAAGATCAACCTTGACATCTCCTCTCTCCTCTCATCAAAGGGATTGAAATTTATAGATCTCTAAAGCAACAACAGACTCAGAGTTTTTATTGCTACAATTCTGGTCATGGGATATTTATAGATCAATTTGAAAATAAAATCAAATCAAATTTCATGGATTTTTGGATCAAAGATCAACCCATATTTGATCATACTTATCTCTATTCCACGAATTTGCTAAAGAACGGCTCGTTCTAGCCTCTTTGTTGACTGTGCATTGAATGATGAATTGGAAAATTGTTTATCCATGTAATCTGCAAAATAAGGCTCCAAATAACCTCGAAAATCTCTCAAATGGTAACAAATTTGAGAAAAATGCTCATTGCGAACCTAATTGAGCTCGTGATGAAAACAAATCATGTTTTCATTTTCTAAAATTTGTTTTCATTTGCTCAGAAAACGTGTTTGAATTTGATTGGTCAAAAATGTTGTGTTTTTCCTTTGATCTTTTGCTAGAGGTCCACACATGCGAGCTGGGTGGAGTTTGACCAATACAAATCCATATTGGAGCTTCTAGAAACCAAGTCCAAGTGTCATATTTCCTTCTAGAGTGGTGCTACTACCTCAACCATGGAGATAGCTACAGAAACTTGAACTATCGAACTATCATTAGTAAAACCATGCATAATTCTCCTTAATCTACTAAAAACAAAGGAAAGCAATGTTAATTAACCACTTAGATATATAGAGACACGTCATGAAGAATTATGGTAAAAATGGTGGCAAGTTAGTGAAATGGTGCAATGTATGGTTGGAAGTAATGGCTTAATGAATGACAAAGACAAGTGAGAATGATGACAAATCAGTGACCCAACATCTTCCCCACACTGAGATATTTGCATGTCCTCATGCAAATAACAAAACTTGATCAACATATTTGTTCCAAAATGTATCTTTTGGGAATGACTTAGCTTTCTTACACCATTTCTTAGAAAACTTGAATAGTTCACTAGTATGCTTTGCCACATAAATTTATTGTGTATTCTGATACTAACCAAGGCATTGACTGAGCTATTAGAGTGACAAGAGTGCTTCTTTGTTGTGCTGAATGGTGGATATCATTTCTCAAACTTTTTGTTACATTCTCCATCTTCTAGTTTTTCTAGGCCACTACTCGAAGTTCATCAACCTGTGATTTCACTTTAGAATTTGGAGCCTACTAGAAAATTTCAAATTGTGCAACTTAACACATTTTAACTTATTCAATGAAGAAACATACAAAAACAATAGAATTATGGACATCTAACTTAGAAGTCTTGTTTTTGTAAGATTGTTTCTCATGTAACACTTGTATGCACAAATGATAGTATTAATGTTATGAATGGATGGATGGAGTGGCTTTATGAAGTCAAGAAAAAGGATCAAAACCAAGTCAACAAGGTAAAAAGCCAAATGAATTCTTCACCCTTGTAGCCTGCTCATCATTTGAAAAGCGGGATATCATGAGATATAAAATGGGTTATGATAGATTCAGAAAGGCCATACAAGATAAGTGAGATATATTTTCAATTTCCATATATTCTATGTTTTGTGGTTTACTTCAAATAAACAAATAAAATGTTACCTTTTTTTCTTTTGACACGATCTTTACAAAACTGGTCTTTGATGTAAGTGGAATTGATGTTGTTGATCATCATGTTGTTGAAGCTTTTTTTATACTTGATATACAATGTTGGAATTAATTTTCAAGTGTATAAATGTGTCTCTTTCTAAAAACCTCAAACCATTCCAATACTTCATTCTCAAAGGTAAATGCAATCTGTAGTACAACTAAATTATAATACCCATGAAATGATCCAGTAGCCCTCATTTGAAAATTAGAAGATAATTAATGAAGTGCATCATTCAACTACCCATTCAACTTCTAATTATGCCATACCTCCAGTGTTTAAAGTAATCAAAGCTTGGTCCTCAAGACTTGTTGCTTGATTGCCTTCAATTGCTAGAAAAAGTATCTTGATGTCGACATCTCTTCTAACTTTTGATGTGACAACCTGCCTTAATGCCTCATGAAAAAAAATTTGTATTCACTTGAATAATTTCCAAGCCTCTTCTAGGAATCTTACAAAACCATAAGCATAGGTTGTATTATGGTTTCATATTCTTGATTTTACTAGCCTTATTGATTCCATAATCAACTTTTAGCGAGAAAAACTTGCCAAGCTGCTTCTTGAAATTGTCTTCATTTCCCAACTTTTGAATTCATCTATTGCAGCCTTGTATGCTGAGTTTATATTGCTGTCATAAATATTTCTTTTTGAACAGAGGAAAATTTAATCAAAATGAGTAAAAGTGAAAGGGATGGTTGATGGTATGAGTGGTCTGCAAAATGAAAGATATGGTGGCTAATAATGGTTGATGAAAAAGTGGTTATTCATCATATTTTCCTAAATCTTTAATAAACTAAAAAGCCTTATGCAAGTTTTTACCTCAAGTTTACCTTTTGAAGAACTTGAAATGTTGAAGTAGGGGTTGTAGATGTTGGAATAAAACCATTCTACCGGCCACGAACTTATTTTAAGGCAAAATTGAGTGCTTTAAAAGGAAAATAGTGTATGTTTACCTTTTTTACTGCCACATGCCTTTGGAATCCCATTTTGATGAAGAAATGGCGTTGTCATGCAAAAATACTAAATGTTGTCTTGATGTGCGCACAGTGGTGAAAAATGAAAATCTCCCTTAAAAGCCCACTTGAAATGCCCTTCAAAATTGATTTTTTTTAATTATGCCTATGTCTTACTCAATTTATCATACTCTAATAAAACCCAGTACCTCAGAATTTTTTATTTTTGCTCCAATCTCTTGCAATATTTGTGCCAAAACTACCTCTGGAACAAGCTGCTACAGCAATAGCTGCAGAAATTGCAACTTTTTGTAGTTGTCTCTGTTTTTCTTTGGAAAATTGTTTTCTCTGAGTCTAATCTGCCAATTTGGATTGTGTGATGTATGCTGAAGTAGAAACCATGAAACATAATGCATATTGACTGAAATAAACCCAATTTATTGATTTTATTTAAAAGGTAATGAATGAAGAAGAGTTGTAGTGGTGCCATCATGTTGTTCCGTAATGAAAAAAATATGAACATGTTGCTACAAGAAACCAATAAAATATATTGTTGTAAGTTGTTATTGATTCTATAAAACCATATAATCTTCATCAAAACCAAAATGCATGGTACAATTCTTACCATGTGAATGAATGTGTTGAAGTCGTGCATGGAAAGAAATCATTGGATTACCGATCAATAATGAAAATCATTAACCAATGTGAGACAACTCACCAATAATGTAAATGAGTGTTAAGGTACCTAAGTGCATCTTGACAGGGACGAATGAATGTGTTGAAGTCGAGTCGCCTGCAAGATCTGACAATCAAGAGACATTTTTTTATTCTCATTGTTGTCAACGAGGAGGCTTGCTATTGATGTATGCAAGTTCTAAGGCACTCCAAATAATATTTTATCTTGATCCCAAATAAGGAGTTGAGGTTGATGGGACAAGATCTGTTGGAAGGTGGGCCTTAAGGAATCCCACATCAACTAACTCGAGCATAGAACTGAAAGTGATTTGAAGAACCATAACAAAAGATTGAAACCATCATAAAATTGCAAAAAAAATTGTGAACATTGCTCATCAGTTGCCTGGTTTTCAAGCAAAGCTCATGTCCAATTGCACCAACAAGCTAGTTTTCATAATAGGACTTATTTTCTCTTTACTTTTTTATTTATTTTTTCTATGTCCTGCTCTACTTGAAAAAGAAATCACGTTCAAGTATATGAATACTTCCAATGGAACCATGTGTGTAACAAGATGATAGATAAACTCATATGCAGGTTTGAAAGATACTCTTTGATATGTACTAGTATATGAGAGACCAACTGCCTTGATTGAGATGATGTCAGAAAATACTGAAGAATTGAGTACTAGGATCCATGACTGTCTTGAACCAAGATTCAATGTAATCTTGTCTTCCTTGGCTTCCTGCTATCATGCCATGAAAGTATTCATAGATGTGATCCCCATTCATAGAATCTGGTGATAGGTATGCATGAAACTTTTCAATCTTAGGTTCCAAAAACCACTCTTCTTCAATGAGCATCCATGATTCTTGGACCTTATATGAATCTTCTTCTTGGAATTGTTGTTATTTAATGGCAACTGGAGAATCATTTTGCAATACCTCAACATTGTAAGTGGATTGAGGTGTTTTATTATTGGGGATTTGAAATGGTTGTGCAAGTAGTTGAGTGGGAATGGATCTTTGGGGTGCTTGTGTGGTTGGTAATGAGAAAGGTTGAATTGAGGTCAGCTGATGAAACTGATGTTGTGGTGGAGGTGAATGGTATGGATAACATTGGTATTGCTATTGAGGATAGTGAGGAAAAGATTAAGGATAAGGTATATTTCTTTTGTAAGACCCTTGCCAACCTTATTGCCAAGATTGGTTTTGAGGTTGGGATTGAGATGGCCAAAGTTTCCAAGGTTGGTTTTGAGGTTGGGATTGAGATATCCAAAGTTTCCAAGGTTGGTTTTGAGGTTGGGATTAAGATGTCCAAGGTTGCCAAGGCAAGGTTATTTTCCATTTACTTTGAGATTCTTGTGCATAATGTGAATTAAGATCTTGCATCATACCGGATTGATGATTCTTCCATGGTCTTCTTGGAGCTATGTTAGGTCCCTATAATACTAGTGATTCCCCCATTTATAGGGACCTAACAAGCTACATAATAGTATTGTTCCAGTGTTTGATTTGCTCCTTGGTAAACTACCTTTAACCCTGGTAATGATGGACAGTCTTTAGTAGTATGTGATCTTGCACAGATTTCACAAATTTTAATATTATCAAGTGGACATTCATGCAAATCATGTTTCTTTCTACATTGAGTGTAAAATATAAATGAAGAAACATTCTCAACTTTTTTCTTGTTTTGCATTCTTAGCATATCAATTTGTTCATTTAAATTACCAAAAATGTCTAGCAAATTGTTAAGTTCAGTTTGACTTACCAATACTGATGTTGACTTACTTACTCTTTCCATAACTAGATCTTGAGGGGATCTTCCATACTTTGTTTTTCCTCTTGATATGTTCTTGCACAGTTCACAAATCTCTTGAAATGACAATTGAGAGACATCTCCTTTCCCACCAGGTTAAGAAGATCAATCCATTCATCCCTTATAGCTTTTAGTAGGAGCGTTTTTAATGTGATTGATCCTAAATTATGCAATTTATATCTTTTGACATTATAAGTAAATCTCTCCACTAAATATTTTAGGCTTTCATCCTCTATTTGGTTCATCTTAAAGAATTCATTTCTAAGGTCATGGTGTATGCAATAATCATTATATTTTTCCAAAAATACTCTTTGCATATCATCCCATGTCCTTATAGAATTTGTTCCTAAAGTCATGAACCATTTAAGAGCTCTATCCCTCAATATTGTCAGAAACAAATTCAATTTTTTGAATGTCTAATGAGTAGCCTTAAGATCTACAAATTATTTCAAATTCAAAAAGAAAGGTTTATGGGTCTTCTAATATCATACCTTTCAAGTTATGAAGTACAGATGGAGGGATTTTCTTCATATGAATGTTGATATCAGTTTCTTGAATGGGAAATCCAAAAGGATCTCCCTCATTGTCATCATCTCCAATCATTTCTTCTACCTCCTTTGTCACCTCTTCTTCTACCTGCAAAACTAGAAATTCATGATGTGGATGTGATCTGAGTGGATATCGGTGGCCACCCGCCTATTCCACTTGGACCCCCACCATTGTTTCTTTCATTTTTTCAGTTTCCTTATTTGTAGCACAATTTACTATTTTTGGCAGTTTTTCAAGTCCTGAACTTCCGGAGCCTTTTTGAGGCCCTAAATGACGTTTTTTGGGAAAATTGGGGCCAACATGTGGTGTAAACCAATATTAGCCATTTAAAAGGTGCAGTCCTCATATATATATTTCTAATTAGGTATTGTGCATGTCAAATGAACATCGTATGCTAAAGTTACAACCCGGGAAGTTGATGTACCAATTTACCCAAACGGGGCCCATTGTTTGACGCTTCATCTCCTAGGGTTAGGTTTTTTGGATGTTTAGGGTTTTCCATTGTTTCTCAATAATAAATAGGCCTTTAGGCCTCATTGTAACACAGTTGAGATGCATGTAGCTGCTGCATCTCTTCTCGGAGATAAGCTACCATCGCCCGAGCTAGTCTTATTACCATTTTGTTTGTAAGCATACTTCAGTATTTGATATTAATGAAATGAAGTCTTATTTCTGCTACATCTCTGTATTTATGGTTATATCTATAATTTGTTGCATTCTTGTTTACATTCGGATTAGGTTGTGTGGCTCTAACTGCACCACGTGATATAGTGGGGGTGGTAGGTGATTGAAGTCTTTTTTTTTTCTTTTTTTAATGAAACTACTTCTAGGATGTACTAAAATTAACTAAGTCTTAAAAAACTAAATGGATGCAACTAAGAATGAGATGAAATTGAAAGCTAACACCTACGAATACTTCCCCGACAATGGTGCCAAAATGTTGGGTAATTTAATTGACTATTTTTTTTTTTAGTGTGGTTCACGAACAACCTGGTCAGTGAGTGGTTGCTACGTCCATGAAAAAATCTGGGCTAATCACCCCTCAGCCTACTGGTAAGACCTAACCCCAAGGGCTTCGAGCAGATTCGACTTTGTGACCTTCCGATGGTGAGGCACGGTTTTTGACCAATTGAGCTAACCCTTGGGGCTAGTAATTCAATTGACTATTAATTTACTTACAGTTATATGTCAATCTGGGTACGTGAGCTTGCGAAGTACACTACACCGTCTGTGCTAGGAGGTTAGCTTTCAATATTTGTGCATAAGTGGAATGAATTGGAAACTTCAAAAGGAAATTAGATTCTTTAATATAAACTATCAAACTACTAAGTTCTTTGAAAGGCAATTAATGTTAAACTAGAAAGAAAAAAACATAAAGATTATTGATCTAAGAAAACATGAGATTTTACCCTATGAAAGCATGGAGATTTTGTTCTAAAACTTATGAACTTTAATCTATGGAATCATGAAAATTTTAATCTAAGAAAGCATAAGCATTTAATCTATGGAAATCATGAGTTTTTAATCTATGATAAGCATAAACAATTAATTTATGTAAAACAAACCATGCATGAGAATATGAAAGAAATGGAAAACATCTGTACTATTCTCACAGATCTCCAGTGGGGCATCCTAAGGACTGCGAGGTGTTGAAAACTCAGATCAAGAGAAGATATTTAAATCACCAATTTCATTCAGAGATGTGGCATATTAAAAAAATTTACATTCAATGAAAAAAAATTAGAGTTCTTATCCTTCAATCAGCAACAACAATTACAAGTTAAGATCATCCTTGACATCTCCTCTCTCCTCTCATCAAAGGGATTGAAGTTTATAGATCTCTTAAGCAACAATAGACTTAGAGTTTTTATTGCTACAATTCTGGTCATGGGATATTTATAGTCAGTTTGAAAATCAAATCAAATCAAATTTCATGATTTTTTGGATCGATGAACAACCCAAATCTTATCAAAGTTATCTCTATGCCATGAATTTGCTAAAGAACAGCTCGTTTTGGCCTCTTTGTTGATTTTTCATTGAATGACGAATTGGAAAACCATTTATCCATGTAATCTACAAAATAAGTCTCCAAAAAACCTCAAAAATATCTCAAAAATGGTAACGAATTTGAAAAAAATCTCATTGAGAACCTAATTGGGCCCGTGTTGAAAAAAACTCATGTTTTATTTTTCCAAAATTCGTTTTTATTTGCTCAAAAAACACGTTTGAAGTTGATTGGTCAAAAATGTTGTGTTTTTCCTTTGATATTTTGCTAGAGGTCCACACGTGTGAGCTGGGTGGATATGGACCAATACAAATCCATATTGTAGCTTCTAGAAACCAATTCCAAGTGTCATATTTCCTTATAAAGTTATGTTACTACCTCAACCATGGAGATAGCTACAGAAACTTGACTAAACTGCAAAAACTGGAATTGTCAAACTATCATTAGTAAAACCATGCATAATTCTCCTTAATCTACTAAAAATAAAGGAAAACAATGTTAATTAACCACTTAGACATATAGAGACACATCATGAAGAATTATGGTATAAATGGTGGCGAGTGAGTGAAAATGGTGCAATGGATGGTTGGAAGTAATGGCTTAATGAATGACAAAGGGAAGTGAGAATGATGACAAATCAACAACCCAACACTAGACTCTCTTGGTATTGCTATGTCAATTTATAATTGTGTAGTGGTCCATATTGTATTTATCCAGTGAATATGGCATGCGTTGACTTGTTGCACGATGGCATTACTTTGCATTTTGTTATTTGGAAAATTTTCCAAGCAAATAAATATTTAAAATATGGCAAGCATTTCAAGGTTGGGGAAAAAAGATTCTGTTAAGGAACAATTTTAATGAAACCCCTTCATATAACTAGGTTTACTTGTTAATAGTATTTGTTGATCAGTAAAGCAGGGTCATTATTAGTTTTTTTTCCCGAGAAAATTAATCTTTATATAATATATATTTTCTTTCAAATAATATAAAATGTTTGCTCCAGTTTTTCTGTTCTTTGGATATTGAGGACTAAATAGGTAAACAAGTGCAAGCAGATATACATGTCCTTGGGTAATTCTCTTGATTGAACTTGCCTTATTTGAATCCTACCATTGATTATTCTCTAGTTATGTAGGGTCATTGTTAGTTTTTTTTACCAAAGAAAAATAATATTTATATAATATATATTTTATTTTAAATAATATAAAATATTTGCTCCATATTTTATGTTCTTTATCGATTTAGGGTGTGGAGCCACAACTCACTTTTCATAATATTTCTTCTTTTGTTCTTGGCAGAATACTAGTAGGCACTTGGAATGTTGGTGGAAATGTGCCACCCAATGATTTGGATATTGAGGATTGGCTAGGTAAACAAGAGCAAGCATATATGTATGTCCTTGGGTAATTTTCCTGATTGAACTTGCCTTATTTGAATCTTGCCATTGATTATTCTCTAGTTATGCTTCATTTGATTTCAAGTTTGTTATCATCTGAACGAAAAGAAAATAGGCTATATTGAATGAGAAAATTGATTACAAATGGGGAAAACATCAGCCTCTTTGCTAGAATTTCGATTTTCTACCCATATGAACTATGTGTTCATCATTTAAATTTCATGGGAGGCTATATTTCTCTATTTCTCATAGGGCAGAAGCTTAGAAAACTGAAATATGTAGATTTCTAATTTTTTATGGTTATGAAATTTGCTCAGAGATGAGATGTAATTATGTTGGACTAGGCCTCTCTTCTACTTTCGAATTTCCATTACAAGCCTTAGTTATATGTGTTGTAAATGTCTTATGGTTGTAATAATCCCATAGCAACCTTAAGGTTCGTCAGTTCTCACTCATGGAATCTTTTCTCTGTGAAGTTTCTAAGAGATAGTTCCTTTGAATGCTGGTAATATTGTTGGTGTTGAGGATAATAGCCCCATATTGAAGTGGGAAGTTATCATTCGTAGAACATCAAGTCTCCATCTTCTTAGGGACAGCAGGATCAATCTTGCTAGAAGAGTTAATTGGTTTAGCAGTACAAGATTTAAAATTCAATGTCAAATTGGTGGCCTGGGTGCAGGTGATATAGACAAACGGCCGAAACCTGATATAATGTCTTCTAACTATGGTTGAATTTGTCCTTCTGCTTCAATTGGTGTATTAGTCATCTATTGTTAGACTAACTGCTTCATAAGTTTCCCTTTTGTTCTAAAATCATCATGTTTTCCTTCTAAATCACCCCAACCCTTGTTAGTGGGAACAAATTTCACAACAAATCTTCTTTTCCACTATCGGAACCATAATTCCATAGGAATTAAAAAATACACTATCGGTAATTATAAACAGTCATAGTGTTAATTCCCAAGAATTACACTATCGGCGGGTTTACAAAAGGAAATATTAATGCCCATACATACACTATCGGCACAGGTTTTCAAAGAAATGCACTATACGCATTAACACTATCGGCACTTTAACTATCGGCCTTCCAATGCTCCTTTCCCCGATGCGATAACATGTAGTGTTATCGGAAATCGCAATCGGTGATTCCAATATTCCAAATGCTAGGCTCCTCCCGCTCCGGTCTTGCGATGCGATAAGCCTCGCAGACCCGACAACTTATCCACCCTGCTCTATAGTATTTCAGGTCCGAGCTATCGGAGTTTCGGACTTCGGCGATTCCAAAGGTCCTTCCGCTCCACTGTGGTTCTGCGATGCGATAATGGTTCGGACCCGATACGGGTATGAGCCAGATTTAATAAGATTTCAAGTCCAGAACTTCATTCAGGCTAAGTATTTTCACGGTTTTCCTGTGCAAAACAGAGTTTCCGCTTGTGGAACTCAACAATGTTTATAAGGGAAATAGGGTGTGCCGATATAAGGGAAAACCACACTAACAAGCTTAAAGCAAGTATTAATAGGAAAAACAAGGCCAAATCACCATTAACAAGGTTCAGAAGAAAAGAACCGCAACCAAATACACATACAAATACCAGTTAACAGAGAACCGTAAGTTCAGATGCACAAAGAGAGTTTTGAAGATCACAATGTCTCCAGGATCAACCATACAGAGATGTCCCGTTCTTTCCTTCAGAAAATAATAGATAAAGCCCACTCGGTCCTTATCCCTTTACAAAAGCATGCCAATTACATATCTACTGGTTCATTTTAGCAACCAGTTCCTAAAACAGAAACTTAGTTATTATGACTAATAGTTCTGCGAGACATCCCCCTCGAGAACCTCCACTACAGCTTATCCATACAACAATTATTACAACATGATATTATCCCTATGCTAAACTAGAAAAGCATGGAAATTGATGGCTAAAGGACCCCACTCCTTTGCCTGTAGATTTTTTTTGGATTTTTGGAATAAGTTTGAAGATTTTTCCCTCCAAGTCACATGCTCCTGCATCAGACTCCTGAGGACAAAATTCTTCATGGGCTCCTGTCCATGAGCTCATCTACAAAACTACCCAATTTCTATAGCATGTTTTCTGTAACCCAAGTAGCTTCAGTGGTTGGTTGATCCTTCCATTTTACCAAATACTGGAAGTACTCTCGTCCCCTTGTTTTCTTAAACACCTTCTTGTCCAGAATTCTTTCTAGATGTAATTCCTTTGTTGTGGGTAACTGTTTTACCCAGTCAATCTCCAGGGTCTCTTGATCCTTTTCTGTATCATTTGCAGTTCACCTTCATACTTATACAGGTCAATAATATTGAAAATTGGTGATATTCCAACATCAGGGGGTAACTCAATCTCACAGGCATTTGCAGAAATTTTCTCGATACTCTGCATGGTCCAATTTTCTTGAACTTCAATTTGTTATACTCCCTCTTTGGAAACCTCTCCTTTCTGAGGTGTGCTAAAACAAAATCTCCAACTTCAAAGTTCACCTCTCTTCTTCTCATGTCTGCTCTGGTTTTGTACTTGATGTTGTTATCTTGTAGTTGTTGTTTCACTTGTTCATGTATTGCTTTCATTTCTGAAGCAAAATCTTCTCCCTCTGCACTTCTCATCTCATCTTTTCCCAAGTTTCTTAACTCAGATACTCCTCTTGGATGCATTCCATAAACAATATGGAATGGACTCTGTCCTGTACTCCTGTTAGGTGAGTCATTATATGCATATTCAGCTTGTGCCAACACTTGATCCCATTGCTTTGGATGTTCTGCAGTAAGACTCCTTAAAAGATTGCCCAAACTCTTGTTCACAACTTTAGTCTATCCATCAATTTTTGGATGATAGGCAGAGATGAAACTTAGTTTGGTTCCCAACTTCTTCCTTAATGTCCTCCAAAAATGTCCAACAAATTTGGAATCCCTGTCTGAGACAATACTCTTAGGCAACGCATGCAATCTTACAACCTCCTTAAAAACCAAATTAGTAATGTGAGAAGCATCACTAGTTTTATAACATGGAATAAAGTGTGCCATTTTTGAAAATCTGTCCACTACAACAAAAATCGAATCATTACCCCTTTGAGTCTTTGGTAAGCCCAAAAAAAAATCCATACTTACCATATCCCAAGGCCTATCTGGAATTGGTAATGGAACATACAAACCTGTGTTTTGGCTCCTTCCCTTTGCATATTGACAGACTTTGCAAGTTTTCACATACTTCTCCACTTCATATTTCATTTTCGGCCAGAAATAAAATATTTTTAACTGCTCATAAGTCTTCTATACACCAAAATGTCCTGCAAGTCCTCCACTATGTTTCTCTTTGATTAAGTTCTCTCGCATATAACAATTTGGTATGCACAGCTGATTTCTCTTAAACAACAGTCCATCTTGTAAGAAGGAATCCAACCATTTACTCCTATCCACCAAAATAGGATTTTTACAAGCTTCACATGCTTCTTTGAAATTTGGATCTACTTCATACAATTCTCTAAGAAAATCAAAACCCAACACTTGGATTTGACTCTCTTGAAATAATACACTTCTCCTACTTAAGGCATCTGCAACTTTGTTTGATTGGCCATTTATATGCTTCAAGACAAAATGGAAACCTTGAAGATACTCTACCCATTTAGCATGTTTCTGGCTAAGCTTTGGCTGCTACATAATATACTGTAGTGCATGGTTATCTGAATAAAGGATGAATTCCTTTGACATTAGATAATGCCTCCATTTCTTCAATGACTGCACAATTGCATAGAACTCCTTATCATAAGAAGAATTCTTCTTCTTTGAATCATTCAACTTTTCACTAAAATAAGGTATAGGTCTGTCTACCTGACTTAATACACCTCCAATAGCTTCTCTGCTGGCATCACACTTCACTTGGAAAGGTTTACTAAAATCAGGTAGAACCAAAATAGGCTTTTCAGTGATCTTCTTCTTCAATAGCTGGAAATTCTTTTCTGCTTCAGCAGTCCATCTAAATGGTTGTTTATCTTTCTTTATGGTCTCAATAATAGGAGCATTGATCTTACTAAAATTATTTATAAATTTCCTATAAAAACTAGCAAGACCATGAAAACTTCTTACCTCAAAAACACTTTTAGGTGAAGGCCACTCCATGATTGCCTTGATCTTCTCTGGATCCATCTTCAGTCCTTCAGCAGAAATAACAAAACCCAAGTACACTAACTCTTCTTTCATGAATGAACACTTCTTCAAATTCAACAATAATTTCTCCTGCTGTAGCCTTTGTAAGACATAATTCAAATGTCTCATGTGCTCCTCCTTAGACCTGTTGTAAACTAATATATCGTCCAGATATACTATTACAAATTTACCAATAAACTCTTTAAGAACTTCATTCATGAGTCTCATAAATGTACTTGGTGCATTTGACAACCCAAAAGGCATTACTCTCCACTCACACAATCCCTCATTTGTCTTAAATGTAGTTTTCCACCCATCCCCTTCTCTTATCCTTATCTGATGATACCCACTTTTAAGATCTAGTTTTGAAAAATACTTTGCTCCACTCAAGCAATCCATTAAATCTTCAATTCTAGGTAAAGGAAAGTTGTACCTGGTTGTGATTTTATTGATGGCTCTTGAATCTGTACACATTCTCCAGCCTCCATCTTTATTTGGATTCAACACTGTTGGTACTGCACAAGGACTCAAACTTTCTCTGATCATCCCTTTATCAAGCAATTCTTGCACCTACTTCCTAACCTCTTCATTTTCTGTAGGAGTCATTCTCTAAGTTGCTTTGTTACGTAGACTTGCTCCAGGAATCAAATCTATATGATGGATAATTCCTCTAATGGGTAGTAACTCATTGGGAAAATCATCAACAATAATATCACAATAGTTCTCGAACATTTCTTGAATTTCAATGGCTAAATCAGAAACTTTAGTAGAATTCATTATTACCTTAGGCTTGCAAATTACCGCAAAATTTACCTCATTCTCTTAAATCTGCTTCAAGTATTATTTTCCTCCTAGTAACAGAGTTTTTGGATCAGTCTTCTTTCCTGATGCATCTTCTTCTTGTAGAGGCAGTAACATATGATTGACACCATCCTTTCCAAACTTGTAGGTGTTTTTTTTCCCATCATGCATAGCTCCTCTATCATATTGCCAAGGTCTTCCAAGCAATATGTGACACACATCCATTGGCATCACATCACATACAATTTTATCTTTATACTTGCCCAACTGAAACTCCACTTCACATTTTTCATTCACTAACATTTGTTTTCCCTTTTGTAACCATGACACCTTGTAAGGTGTTGGATGTTTCATTGTCTTCAGCTTCAATTTCTCCACCACTTCTGTAGAGACCAAATTATCAGTGCTGCCACTATCAATGATCATCTGACAGCATTTCCCTTGAACCTTACACATTGTTCTGAACAAAGTATTTCTTTGTGATGGTTCAACTATCTCCTTTGTTGGCTTGGGAAAAACTTTATTAACTACCAAAGATTCTCCTCTCTCTGGTATATTTTCTTCTTCTGTCACTATTGTTGTTGTTTCTTCTCTCTCAGCTTGAGCAACAATGGCATTCCTCTGACTTGTTTCTGATTTCTCTGTGCACTCAAAAGCTTTGTGTCCCAGTTTGTTACACCTGTAACATCTTACTTCTCGTCCTCTTCCTCTGCCTCCTCTTCCTTTAGAAAAACTCCCTCTGCCTCTTGCATCACCTCCTGTGTATGCATGCTGGGTTGAGCTGCTGCTAGATCCATCTTTAGGTGTTGTAGATCTTCCTCTACCACCTTGACTTCCCCTTCCTCGGAAAGTACCTCTCCCTCTCGTAGAATGCTTCCTCATGATTTTTTCTTCGGCTCTCAATGCCATCTGATAAGTTTCTTCTACTGTTTTAGGCGACAGTACACTTATCTCATCTTAAATTTCCATCCTAAGACCATTCACATATCTAGCCACCTTCTCATCTGTATCCTGAGTTTCTCCACCTATTATGCTTACCATATAGAATTCCTCTGTGTATTCTTTCACTGTCATAGACCTCTATCTAAGATTTTGCATCTGTCTGAACAAGTTTTGCTGATAATTACTAGGTAGAAACTTACCTCTGAGTTTTGCTACCATCCTGCTCCAATTCTTGATAGGTTGCTTGCCAAGTCTCTTTCTTTCTGCCTGCACACCATCCCACTAAAGCACTGCATGGCCTTTTAGCTTGGTGACAACAAACTTTACTTTCTTCTCATCTTATATTTCTTCATAGTCGAAGAATTTCTCCATGCCATTAATCTAGTCTATCAATTCTTCTAGATTCGGTCCTCCTTCATATATTGAAACCTCAGTCTTTGGCCTAGTTGTGGATCTCAACACTGACTGGAAGAATCTCATCTCAGGAGTAACTGCTACAACTTCCTCCTCTGCAGCTTCAACCTCAGGCTCACTAACATCTCCATCATCTATATTTCTCCCTGTTGTTAATGCATCCAATCTAGCTTGCATCTGTTGCACAGCTTCCATCACTTCAGCATTTGCAACTGGCCATCCTCTTCCACCATGTCCTCATCCTCTTCCAACTCTAAAAGCCATATTAACTTTCCTTCTCCTGCTTCTGAGATTCAATTCAGTGTCAACAGGTTGCTCTGATACCACTAATGGTGGCCTGGGTGCAGGTGATATAGACAAACAGCCGAAACCTGATATAATTTCTTCTAACTCTGGTTGAATTTCTCCTTCTGCTTCAATTGGTGTATCAGTCATCTATTGTTAGACTGACTGCTTCATAAGTTTCCCTTTTTTCCTAAAATCATCACGTTTTCCTTCTAAATCACCCCAACCCTTGTTAGCGGGAACAAATTTCACAACAAATCTTCTTTTCCACTATCGGAACCATAATTCCATAGGAATTACAAAATACACTATCGGTAGTTATAAATGGTCGTAGTGCTAATTCCCAAGAATTACACTATCGGCGGGTTTACAAAGGGAAATATTAATACCCAGACATACACTATCGGCGCAAGTTTTCAAAGAAATGCGCTATACGCATTAACACTATCGGCACTTTAACTATCGGCCTTCCAATGCTCCTTTCCCAATGCAATAACACGTAGTGTTATTGGAAATCGCAATCGGTGACTCCAATATTCCAAACGCTAGGCTCCTCCCGCTCCGGTCTTGTGATGCAATAAGCCACGTGGACCCAACAACTTATCCACCCTACTCTATAGTATTTCGGGTCTGAGCTATCTGAGTTTCGGACTACGACAATTCCAAAGTTCCTTCCGCTCCACTCTGGTTTTGCAATGCGATAATGGTTCAGACCCGATATGAGTATGAGCCAGATTTAATAAGATTTCAGGTCCAAAACTTCATTCAGGCTAAGTATTTTCACAGATTCCCTGTGCAAAATAGAGTTTCCGCTTGCGGAACTCAACAATGTTTATAAGGGAAATAGGGTGTGCCGATATAAGGGAAAACCACACTAACAAGCTTGAAGCAAGTATTAATAGGAAAAACAAGGCCGAATCACCATTAACAAGGTTTAGAAGAAAACAACCGCAACCAAATACACATACAAATACCAATAAACAGAGAACCATAAGTTCAGATGCACAGAGAGAGTTTTGAAGATCACAGTGTCTCCGGAATCAACCATACAGAGATGTCCCGTTCTTTCCTTCAGAAAATAATAGATAAATCCCACTCGGTCCTTATCCGTTTACAAAAGCATGCCAATTACATACCTACTGGTTCATTTTAGCAACCATTTCCTAAAACAGAAACTTAGTTATTATGACTAACAGTTTTGCGAGACATCCCCCTCGAGAACCTCCACTATAGCTTATCCATACAACGATTATTACAACATGATCTTATCCCTATGCTAAACTAAAAAAGCATGGAAATTGATGGCTAAAGGACGTCACTCCTTTGCCTGTAGATTTTTTTTGGATTTTTGGAATAAGTTTGAAGATTTTTCCCTCCAAGTCACATACTCCTGCATCACAAATTAAAGAGGGGCTACAACAGTTCTAGAAGAATTGGAATGAAAAGGTTGGAGTCTTTGTAGGATGTCTTAGCTTTTAAAATGGATAGTTGGATTTATGAACATTAACTATACTACAGAATTTTTTACTATAATAATTGGTTTACTTGGTCCATTTATCATTACAGTTAGGATGGGTTTCATGCACAATTGGATTGTATTAACTATAATGTTGGCTCTTAAAATAAGGGAATATCTTCTCATTGTCTACTTGTTTTGCTTATATGCATTATATTTCCTTGTAATCTTCATTTCATGCTAGTAGGTCTTGCAATTTCCATCCCCTGTTCCAGTTATCATTGCTGACCAAATCCAACACATAGCTTTCGGGACTCTCAGATACCTGAATCTAGCCTCAATGTTTGAGACACGGTTAGGTCCCTATACTACTAGTGTAACCCCTTATTGTTATTAGTACAACCCCCTTATTATATTGTTGTGCCCATGTAGTCCCCATATTGTTATTATGGTGCCCCATAGAAGCCCACTATTGTTATTATTGTGCCCTTACATTATTATTGTTATGTGGGCTCTGATTATATTATGACCCCTTAGACTCCTATATATATAAAGGAGGCCTTGTCATTTGTATCATCCAAGAATTTTTCATTTCTATAATGTAAAGAAGGTTGCCCGTCGAAGAGGCTGAATTCTAAGGTGTTGATCTATCTTTTCTATCTTTTTGTGAGCTGGTTTCATAACATTTGGTATCAGAGCTTTGGATTTGAGGGTTTTGTTGCTTCAAACAAGTCATCGAGGAATTTTCACTATAAATTTTTTCTGCGATGTTTCAGAAGCGAAAAAGAAAAACCATTTGATACAAAATCACACTGAACTGCAGGTCTGAATTTCAGAGCTTATCTCTCTATATTTTCGGAGATATGATCTGAGGAAGTTAGGGTTTTTGCAAGCTCCATAATTTCATCTAAAACAGTTCATCGTGGAATTTTCGCTACGAAGTTTCAGAGGCTAAAAAAAAACCCATTTGAGAAGAAATCGATCTGAACCTCAGGTCTGAATTTAAGATATTGGCTTGCTATATTTTTGGATATATGATCTGAGGAATTTATGGTTTTTGCAGACTCCTGAATTACATCCTAAACAGGTGACCTTGGTAAAATCTTCATAACTTTCTCTTCGAGCATCAGATTGAAATTCCGTAAGAATTTACAAAAAGAGGACAGACTATATTTTGTTTGGGTATAATTTCAGAACCTAAGCGTGAAATAGTGACACGTGGCACATCGTAGAAGTTCACTCTACTGAACTATTATGTAACTAGGTCATCGCAAGAGATTGGGAATAGATCTTTCTTCGGGAATCCAATTGTGATCAGACTTGCGAAGTTAGAAAGAGGGCTCAAAGGGCCATTACAGGCCAAAATTTCAAAACTTAAAGATTCGAAATTATAGAGTTACAATCGTTTCAAGATCAAGCTCCTAAAATCAAGAAAAAGTGAGATGAGGAAGTTTGATGGCAAGGATCCGGTAAATTGGATACTACAGATGGAGAAATATTTTGATTTACATGGTGTACCACTGTTACAAAAGGTACGTATTGCATCTAATTATTTAGAAACGAATCAATTTTTATGGTATAAAGGGCTTTGTTCTCGTAAACCACTTGTCACGTGGTCAATTTTCACGGAGGAAATGATAGCACTTTATGAGGATACCAAGAGTAGCACCTTCTTTAGCCAATTGATAAATCTCAAACAAAAGGGTTCAATGGCAAAGCACATTAAGGACTTTCAAAAATTGAATATAAAGGTAAATTATATTCTAGAGAAGCAAAAGATAAATAGTTTTATCTATGCTATGGAAGCTGATATCAATGGTATGAAAGCATATTGGAAAAAGGGCATGGAAGATTTGAAGAAATACATGAAAGGTTTGAAGGAAGGTGGGACAAAGCTGCTACAAGAAAGGCCTCCTAATGATGAAAAGGATCAAGAAACATCAAAAGAAGAGGATATACACCGTAACCAACCCTAGAGAAATAAAAAATGAATCTGAACATATCTTGTATTGCAATGGCAAGAATTATCACTCCTCAAACTCTCAAGATAGAAGGACATATCAAGAAGAAGAAGGTTCAAGCAGTGAAATATCAGGAAGAAAAGTATCAAGAAACATCAAAAGAAAAGGATACTCACCAGGAAAAAACCCTAGATAAAGAAGAAATGAATTTGACCATCTCTTGTAATGCATTGGCTGGAATTACCACTCCTCAAATTATCAAGATAGAAGGACATATCAAAAAGAAAAAGGTAATAGTGTTGATTGATTCAGGTAGTACCCATAATTTTATTCATTGTAAGATAGCCAAGGAATTGAATTTCTTCCTATATCCAGCACCAGAGTGTCAAGTGACAGTTGTAAGTGGAGGAACCATAAATTGCTCTGGAAAGTGCCATAATATCAAGCTATCCATGGGAGAATATGTATTGAATAGCCCAATGCTTTTCGTTCCAATGGGTGGTACTGATGTTGTACTAGGATTCCAATGGATACAATCCTTGGGTACAATAGCTTTTAATTTTCAAGAACTTTTCATGAAATTTTCTTCAAAAGGAAAGGAAGTTGAATTAAGGGGTATCACAGGGAAACCAGGAAAGATAATCAGCTCTAACGGAATGACAAAGCTTCTAAAGAAAGAATAATGAGGCGTAATTACACAATTATGTTCGCTAATGGTTCCCACATCGAAATCATCTATTTCTCTATATCACCAAAAAGTATTGGACAATCATTCCAAGGTATTTGAGACTCCCAAAGGTCTCCCACGTATTCGTGATCATGATCATGCTATTCATTTGATTCCAGGAAGTGTTCCTCCAAACATCAGGCCTTATAGATATCCATATGCCCAAAGGAGTGAAATTGAACATATGGTTGCAGAAATGGTAGAGGTTGGTATAATTATCCAACCAAATTTGGTAAACAAAGCAAGGAATGAATGGAAAAATGGCGAAGCAGGGTGGGAACTCATTCAAAAGTTGTCAAAGATCCCAGTTCCAATAATATTGCCAGAACTTTACAAGGAAGGAAAAATCATATTGGAACCTAAAGCATTCACAGAACTGAGAAGTCGACAGCTACGAATCGATCAATTTCATAGTATCTCATCAAGTGGAAGAACTTACCTACTGAAGATTCCACAGGGAAGGATGAGAATTTTATACAAAAGCATCAAGAACTACTCAAGCATTAAGGACAACACTTTTTAAAGGAGAGGGGCATGTTAGGTCCCTATACTACTAGTGTAACCCCTTATTGTTATTAGTACAACCCCCTTATTATATTGTTGTGCCCATGTAGTCCCCATATTGTTATTATGGTGCCCCATAGAAGCCCACTATTGTTATTATTGTGCCCTTACATTATTATTATTATGTCGGTTTTGATTATATTATGACCCCTTAGACTCTTATATATAGAAAGAAGGTCTTGTCATTTGTATCATCCAAGAATTGTTCATTTGTGTAATATAAAGGAGGTTGCCCCCTCGAAGAGGCTGAATTCTAAGGCGTTGATCTATCTTTTCTATATTTTTGTGAGCTAGTTTCATAACAAACACTTGATGTTTGGGTAAGGAAGCTACAATAAAACGTTGTGGATGGTTGAACCAATAAAAAATGAAATTGAAAGGGAATGTTCACCCACAGTAAGACAAAAATATTGGAAGGGTAAGACAAGCTACACCAATCCAGTGCAAAAGAATGAATATATGGTTTTGAAAATGAATAATGTTTATATTCTCATGGTTCCCTGATGCACTAGAATATTAGAAAAAAGAATAGGATAGGCATCTCACAAGAAGGTTAGGGTTATAGATCCCACACAGGGGTTGGGGTATTTTTATGCTGGAGCTTTAACTCATCCTTTTTGTAGGGCATTGTCCTATTGCATGTGCCCCTTGAGTCCCACTAGCCATTTTTAAAATGGTCTATTGTGAAAGATTGTAGGAACGAAATTCCTTTGAATCCTAGTAATAAGAAGATCCCATTTAATGCATCTTGAATAGCATGTCTGAAGGAAAAATAGAAGCCCAGTTGCTTAGCTTTAATTTCTTAACACTTGTGACAACCCACTACCTCATATCTCATAATGTAGACACCTAATCTTAGACAACATTGCCCAAAGGATATAATGATGGCATTCGTATTTGATAGCAAAGTCACCCACTCTGGGTCTACAACATCGAAATGAATCTTGATTACTCCTTGAGGGATGCCCTTAAACTCTACCTCTATGTTTTTTTACTAGATATGGTGACCAGAGTACCATCAATGTAAAGTTATATGATGCAAAATATCAGTGCACATTTACATTAGCTTCATCTTTATATATGGTTTTAGGATGTTCTACATGCACAAACTGAATACATTTTCAATTGGACATCAAAGCCAAGAAAACCATATGAATATAAAGACAACAACCTTCCTGTTTTGTAATGGGTTGTTTTGATGTTCAAACATACATGAGAAAGCATACACAATAGAGATTGCATTTTATTATGATTTTCCTCTTCTTAGTTTATGCAAGAATTATGATGGAGTCCCTAAAAATCAAAAGAAACATAGACAAAAATTGTGAGAGATTTAATAATCACTTCCACAACCATAGATGTGATCAACTCTGTTACTGGATTCACCACACTAGGGTGGAAAAACCATTTTTGATCCAAACCAACAACATGGAATTGCCAAATGGCACAAGAAACTGCACCATTTCACCAAAAACTACAAGCGAGAAAAATAAGTAGAAATAGACCTCACAATTGAAATCCAAACAATAAGTAGAAATAGACCCCACAGACTGCAAGCCTTCAAACTACGGGTTCAAGGATAGCTTGTAAACTTTCACTATTATGTTTATTTGAAGAAAATTGTAAGTATCAACTTTTGGACTTTTCTTAGCCTGGAAATATTTACTTAAAGATTTTCAAATTCATGGCATAGCTCAAATAAATTGACTGCTACTAGTTACATGGAAAACTGAAGACAATTCTGAATTGACTCAGATGATGACAGGGCAATGACACTCTCTACAAGGACCATTTCAAGGGAATCACCACATTGAGCCAAGTCACAGTAAACAGACCTATTCATGTCCTCACAATCACATGGTTGTTCTAGTCGATTTCCAATAGTTACATGATTAGCCTGGCTTTAAGCCTTATGCTTTGGTGTTGATGTTGAATTAGAAGGATTCTCTGCAGGGCCTACATGATCATGGTTAAAATGTGCAGTAGGAGATTTTTGGGGTACCACACTCCCAATCCTTAAATTTGGGACAATTTCTACAACTGCACACACAATTCACATATTTTGGTGATAATTCATTCAAGATGTTGTATGCATAACCACAAGACAAACTTGCTACTTCAAGCACAATGATGAAAGACAAATCTTCCCAAATCTTGGCCATATGATCAATAAACCTAGAGATGTAGTGAGAGAGTGGTCATATTGATGAGAAAACAGAGATGGAGTCAATGGTTTGAATTTTAGAGAAGGAACTAACATGTGATGAGAGCCCTAGTGGTGTGTGAACACCCTAAGGTTTTTTATCAAAGGTAGGTGTATTTTTCTAGGAATTTGTAAGACCTATTGTTGAGGCATACATGTTATGTATGAGCACAAATTGTTGTAAGGCCTTAATACTTTGATCAGGCATACATTCACTGCAATGGTGCATGGTCATCAAGTTGTGGAATGGACCACTTGTATAGGTACTAGGGTGGCAGGTGTACTGGTATCCTAGCTTGAGGGGGCTAATGTGAGATCTCATGTGAGATGGTTCTCCTCGAGTCAATTTTAAGGTTGGGATTCCAGTGTGGTTGAGGCTTTAAATCTCTAGGTTTACGAGAACCCATGGTTTTCCCCATGTTATTCATCTCTAATGTAACCTATTTAATCCCTGATTTATCATTATTTATAGTTATTGAGAGGGATCAAATATCTTGAGTTGTAAACTCTTTTTTTAAGATTTTCACTCTAAAAAAAGTTAACGGAAGTCACATAATCAATTCCCCTCCCATCTGTTGGTATATTGGACATAATGAAGACGTAGCCTTGCGAAGCTTACAAAAAAAATGAGATGATTGAACAACTAACGTGTGGCTTAAGTAGTAAAAATCAAAATATTTATTTTATTTTAATATGGACATGATAACTGGAATTTGAGCATAATACGACTTACACGTCTCTCTAGATATGCATTTCTACATAATAACCAAAAAAAATTATATTTCCACATTCTTGCAAAAAAATCAAAATGACAAGTTTTATTGCTTTATTCAAAATATTTGATGTTGATGTTGATTGTTAATTTTTTTTGTTTAATTTCTTATATATATATAAGGGCTATTAAGCAAGTTTATACATATATTCTTCACACTTAATTATAGAAAATGCCTTTAGGCCAGAATAATTCTTTAAAAAAAAAAAAAAAAAAAATTCAATGCAAACTCTATAAAATGATGTACATTATTAATTCTATACTTTATTACTGTTTTACTTTGCATCGCATTCCACAACTCTTAATTCCGTTATGTAGTGAAATTAAATTGCAGTTTTACCACCAATAAAATGAGGTGAAAGATACCATAGAAAATCATCCTGGAAGAGGTCATTCTCTTCTGGAAACTTCTATCCTTGTTGGAGAGGAGGCATTTTTGAAAAATTTATCTTAGCTACAGTCTTTGGAACCATCATCGTTCACTATTGCACCAAGTTTTGTCACACTTATTATCTGGGTGAGTATGTTTGCTTCATATCAACGCAAGTGTTTAGTCTTTTGTTTTGATTATTAAGATCTACTCGATTTCCATGTAACAATAAAGAGTTGGAAAAATGGCATTGACTCCTTTCAGTCAGTGTCTTATGGAATCCATGGGATCGCAGGAGTAGCCTATTTGAGCCATGGCTTCATGTGTCTTGAGTCTGGGACGCCTTTGATTTAAGCAATGCACTGAACTCCCTGGCCTTTTCTTTCTCATGGGATGTGCAGGCCATCGCCAACACAAGAACTGACTTGTAAATCCTATTTTGCATCCTTGATGACCACGAGTTATGTATTTTGGATGGGAAACCTTTACCGATCCTGGGTAGCGTGCACAAACCAGGAGGGAAATTTACAGAGAATGGTCAGCTCGTAGTGTGTGGTAGCATGCCTTGACAAATCCAAAAACAAAATTAATAGTAACAGTTGTTTGCTTGAATCAACAGTGGAAAACAAAAGGTTAGATGATTGTGGCACTGAATAGATTCAAAAAGAAACACTTTTAATGTAATTAGCTTTCAGCGAGGAGTAGAATGAAATATTGCAACCATGCTTGCAAGAATATTTTCTTTGTCTGCAAAGCTATGCTTGCAGGTCTTAATGGTAGAACTATATTAGGAACTTGTATATGAAGTTTTGAAGCTTTATTGGAGATGTTATGGGCCAAATGTATGTTTAATCCAAGAAATGCAAAAGACATATTTGTCGAGTTTTTTTGGTGATTCAAGCCAGTTTGGGGGTTTGGAATGAGAACAAGGGGTTCAAGGTTTCACAAAATTATGTTTGAAGGATTTGTTGTGTTAGTGTTTGTCAGTCATGTTAGTCACCAATGATCAAAATTACTCTTTTCACTATTGGTTATGGTCTTACGTCAAATTATAATATTTTCAAATTAAATTTGACATCTCTCTTGGTTTGAAAAGGGCATTGAGTCAATTTCTAAATGTATAATGTATATTCTACTCTCATCACAAGCCTAAGGTCATGGTCATCATCAAAAGTATCATCAGAAAATCTCATGGGTATTTTGAGGTCATTTGCTGCACACAGGGACAGTTTTACTTCAAAATCAGTTTTTGAAGTAATGGAAATGAATTTTACAAAAGTGAAAGAGGTTTTTGTCAATAACATACGAAGGAAAAAAAACCTCCTCATTTTATGCACAAGTGTTATGATGTGGGAGATATGCAGTGATATTTGAGGCTTATGTTCAAAAAATCAGTCATTTTGAATTTGTTTTACTGTTTTAGTAATTGTGTTTTGGCACTCTTTTCTAACAGCTGGAAAGGAATTTTGAGAAACCCAAGGAGGTGTTTTTCAAGAATGAGCCAAATATCGAAAACCTCTTTCATTTTCTTCACAAGTATCGTGGATTGGAATATTTAACTAGATCTTTACAGCCTAGTTTTACATATTTAAACATTTAATGATTTCCTGTTTTAGTCATGATGTTATGGCACATATTCTGAGGATATGGAGATGAATCTACGAAAACTAAGAGAGGTTTCTCTCAAAAAAAGATAATATACAAAAACCTCCTTCAGTTTTGTAATATCTATCATGATTCAAGAGATACGAGTTAATATTTGACCCTTATTTTCAGAAATTCGGTCCCTATTCCTAGCAGGGAGTGCCCATTTAATGCAATTGTTTCTATCTTTAGGGAGATGGTTGAATTCGACTCCCTTAGTCCAGGGATGAGATTATTGTATATATTGCATGAATTTCAGAGTGTAAAGGGTTGGACTCAGTTGGATGTTGTACTAGTGATCAGAGACACTATTGTATCATATTTTGGCCAGTTTTAATAGATGAGTTGCAGCTATTTCTTTGGGATACATGTGGTATGGATGTTTAGCATTATTTCTTCTTTTTCATCATTTGTATGAATGTTTTTTAAGTTCATAAACCTTTTCATGTCTGTTATATGGTAATTTTCAAGTTGACAGGCAGAATACATGTTTGTTCATGCTATGTTTTGGGAAAGTTATCATAATTTGTCCATTTTACTTCAGTTTAGGAGGAATACATCTCCTATGCTCTTCCTAACTCTTCATCAGTCTTAAACCATCTCGCCAAATCAACTTTTAAGTGTTAGGCCTCCTACCTACCTTGCCTCTTTGAATGTCTGCAATCATATCTTATTTTCCCTGACCTAGCCTCTTTAACCTAATACCCTCATCGAGCAATAACCCAATCAAATCAAATCAAACAACCTCTACACTTTATACCTAGCCTAAACCCCTAATCCATCCAGACCTCTTGGTTTTGATTCTTTGGAGAGAGCCCTCTCTGGATGGTAGGGATAGCTACCAATTCAAAATATTGGTCTGTGGTTACCTCAGTTGGACTCTTCTTCAACCTTGGAGATCCGGAGGAGTGATAACATATTGGCGTCATTGCCGGGGAACGAGAGATCATATATTCCCTAGGAAAGAATGACAAAGATCAAATCTAATTGTTGATGGTGAAAAGCGATCAGACACATAAGAAGGCTGAATATTTCACCTGGCGACTCCATTGTCAAAGAATTCAGATTGCAGAACACGTATGGCGACTCCAATCTTGAAGAATCTAGAGTTTCAAAGCTTCATGACGAATCCACTGTCTGAAGAATTCAGAGCTTGAATAACTGATCTACTTGCGCCATTCATCAATATGACAGGGTATGTGGCCGATCCCCTTTCTATTGATGGTTTTAAAGAATATTGGAATCATTTTGAGGATTATCAGATTGATGAAGCCTTTTCAAGGTTTTTATCTATCTATTTAAAGACATACAAAGGAAATCCTGAAGATAAGATCAGACTTTTAGATGAGTTTTCTAGTAAGCTTAAAAAGGATATTGAAAATTTAGAAGCTCAAATACAGTCTTATCATTTTCAAGATCAGATTCAACTTTTAGAAAGTCTTTGTCAGCTAAAACAGGAGGATATAGAGCTTCCCAATGATTTTCTAATTAAGGAATATAATGCTTTTGAGGATGAGTTTGATAATTCACAACTGGAGCATTGTTGTGATAAAGAGAACACATTTGAACTACCCTTCCTTAACACATTAATCACATAATACTTTGAAGATCAACCAATAGATCATGTCTTTATTGATCCCGTAGCAGACTACATGGAGGGTCTTTTCAGCTTGAGTTTTCAGCCATGTTTTTACTATGAGAAACAGATCCATCAACAGTTTCCATTACATATTATAGCTTTGATTTTGTGGACTCATTGTCAAGTTGTCCTTTTGATTTTGCTAATAAGCAGTGAAGCAGTCCACTTGTTTTAGCAGTTACTTGACTGGCTTCACTGGCAGTTTTGTGTTATTTGATTCAGCAATACAGGGTAGGTAGGTGTGTCCCAATAAGCTCAAAACTCTGAGCATTTATTCAGCATTTTCAGTTTCAGTTTCAGCATGTACAGATTTAGTTTTCAACCTAGGTTGCAGTTTGGTTTTGATTTCAGAATGAATCAGTTTGAAGATTGTAGCTGCAGTGACTCCATGCCCAATGGATAAGGCTACTTGGTCTACGATGTTCTTGAAACATCCTAAGGAGCTGCCATCCCCAGTTGGAGCCAATGTTAGTACCTGCCAGTCATGTCAGTCACCAATGATCAAAATTACTATTTTTAGTATTGGTTATGGTCTTAGGTTAAATTATAATATTTTCGAATTAAATTTGATATCTCTCTTGGTATGAAATGGGAATTGAGTCAATATATATGTTTCTCTCATCACAAGCCTAAGTCCTTGGTCATCGTCAAAAGTATTATCAGAAAATCTCATGGGTATTTTGAGGTCATTTGCTGCACACAGGGACAGTTTTATTTCAAAATCATTTTCTGAAGTAATGGAAATGAATTTTACAAAATTGAAAGAGTTTATTGTCAATAACATACCAAGGAAAAAAAACCTCCTTCATTTTATGCACAAGTGTTATTATGTGGGAGATATGTAGTGATATTTTAGGTTTATGTTGAAAAAAGCAGGCATTTTGAATTTGTTTTACTGTTTTAGTAATTGTGTTTTGGCACTATTTTCTAACAGTTGGAAAGGAATTTTGAGAAATGAAAGGATTTTTTTTCAAGAACGAACCAAATATTAAAAACCTCTTTTAGTTTCTTCACAGGTATTGTGGATTGGTATATTTGACTAGATCTTTACAACCTAGTTTTACAGATTTAAACATTTAATGATTTCCTATTTTAGTCATGATGTTACGGCACATATTCCAAGGATATGGAGATGAATCTATGAAAACTGAGAGTTTTTTCTCTCAAAACAAGATAATATAGAAAAGCATCCTTCCGTTTTGTAATATATGCCATGATTCAAGAGATACGAGTTAATCTTTGACCCCTATTTTCATAAATTTGGTCCCTATTCCTAGTAGGGAATGCCCATTTAATGAAATTGTTTCTATCTTTATGGAGATGGTTGAATTCAACTCCCTTAGTCCAGGGATAAGCTTATTGTATATATTTCATGAATTTCAGAGTGTAAATGGTTGGACTCATTTCAATGTTTTACTAGTGATCAGAGACACTATTGTATCAGATTTTGGCTAGTTTTAATAGATGAGTTGCAGCTATTTCTTTGGGATACATGTGGTGTGGATTTTTAGCATTGTTTCTTCCTTGTCATCATTTGTATGAATGTTTTGTAAGTTCATAAACCATTTCATGTCTTTTATATGGTAATTTTCAAGTTGATAAGCAGAAGACATGTTTGTTCATGCTCTATTTTGGGAAAATTATCATAATTTGTCAATTTTTCTTTAGCTTAGGAAGAATACATCTCCTATGCTCTTTTTAACTCCTCATTAGTCTTAAACCATCTCACCAAATCACATTTTAAGCGCTAATCCTCCTGCCTACCTTGCCTCTTTGAAATTCTGCAATCATATCTGATTTGCCCTGACCTAGCTGTTGGAAATAACACTGAGAGGGGGGGTGAATCAGTATTTACAAATCAATAACTTTTTCATTTCCATAATCAAATTTATATACACTACTTCAGTGAAGGGAAATCGCGTGTGCACGCAACTGTTCTTAAGGTAACCAGTGTATATCTAATGAACTTATGATTTAGTTAATTCATCATATGTTGATCTTTAATCAGTGCATCAATACTTTATTAAGCATTAAATAGTAACCATGTGCAGTAATAACATAATAAACCATAACACATAAGCAACACACATGAACACCAAGATTTAAGGTGGAAACCCAATGTGGGTGAAAACCATCTGCTATTGTCGTCTCTGTCTTCTTTTAATAATAATAAAATATGTTTACAAGCTTGTACTAGTGCACACTCATACCAATACGTAGGCACCCACCTGCAAAAGGCTACAACCTTCTCTCGTTCTTTAGCTTCTACTGGAAGGGAGCTACAACCCCGTAGTTCTTGTACTAGCCAATATGTTTACTAGTACGTAGGCTCCGACCTACAGAACGCTACAACCTTCACTCATTCTCGAGCTACTACTGGAAGGGAGCTCCAACCCCATGATCAAATCACCAGCGACTATTCACAGGAAGCTTTGACTTCGTCACTGCAGGCTCCAACCCTAAGTATCCTCCAGGGACCATGTTTCATTAATTTTCACACTGGATACTCCTAGTACACAACACTACAATATGAAGGCCATGTTTCATCAAATTTTCACACTAGACCCATTAGTAACATTGAAGCTCAAAGAATCACCACTACAATACAACCATCAAATACATCTGTATCAACCAATCATTGACACTCAATCATCAATCTCTGATATGACTGAAACAATCAATCACTAAGATCTATGAACCTCTGTCACAACTGAATCAACAATCATTGAACCTCTGACACAACTGAATCAACCATTCATTCAAACTTAATCAAATTCAACCAATCAACTGGAACAGACATATCACTGTAACTAGTTACAGATCTGAACCCATATCACTGCATCAACAACCAGAACTAAATATAACCTCAAAAGGCATGTGTCAGAATGTATACACTCTTTCAATGAAGTCAACCTGTGTGTATACGCTACTTCCTTTAGCCCAACCTGCATATACCTCTAAAGATACTGATCATAAAACCTCTGAACCACAAACTGTACCAATCAGTGACATTCTGAAGATCTATTGTCATATTACAGAGTTCTAAATAGATAGCAACAAGGATCACCCTTCTTTCTCAATCAATCAATCAATCAGAGTCAATTTCCTTATACATTCAGTTCTACTTTCAGATCTAAGAAGACATCATTGACAAATAGCAGTTAAACTGCAGCAAAACAGCAGTATTGATCTGATAGATCAGTCATTCCTAAACATCAAGATTTTATTTTGCATACGTTACTTGGAAGATCTGAACCAGCATGTATACGCACCTTCACCAAAGCGAACCAACGTATAGATCTGAAAATATTTACTTATAACTTCGATGCAATTCCCGACTTCATATATACCCAAATCATCACATATAAATGATAAAACATGTGTTAGAAATCAGATCTAGCCCATCCATTATCAAATCATATAATGATAATTCATTATGATCATGATCCATCATTAGATCTCATCCATCATCAAACACTCAGGTGTATACTTAGTCTAGATCAAGCAATGCATCAAAAACCCATAGCATGCATATTTGCTTTTGATCTAGCACTTCATAAGATATTCATTAATTCTGCACTGAGCCCTTTGATCTTCTCCTCCTTATATAGTTTTAGCCTTTCTCAATACCTCAGACCAAAACCACTTAGGACCAATACCTCAAACCAAATACCTCATACCAATACCTCGAGCCAAAAACCTCAGACCAATACCTTGGACCAAAAACCTTGGACCAAAGCCTTGCTTAGGATCTGTGGTATTCTAGGACAGGATCAAATAGTTGTTACTCCGCTCAATATTGTGGGCTAATACCATGGTATTGGCCCCTAGTATTCTCTTCTCTTAAAATTCCTTGATTTTCCAACCTATACGCGTTTTTCCTCTTGTGAAAGTGTGTGCATACGTATACGCCCTTTTTGTTCTGTGAACCCACGTGTATACGCTACTTGGACAAGGTGAACCAGCGTATACTTCTTAAACCATTCCCTTTCTTCAATTTCTTGATTCTGATCTATATTCCTTTGTTCCTTCATCCTATTCTTTTGTACCACTACTTTATTCCCTCTGAATAGACCTGTTATAATGTGATTTGCCATATTACTTCTGAAATGATTCGTTTGAACTGCCCTGCATTTTATCACATCTGTAAACACAACTACCATGCATTCTGTCACATTTGATATCTCTTCTGTAGATTCATCTAGTTACCATATACAAGTGAGTTGTTCTTCTACAAGTGGGTTGCCATCAAGTACAACACATGTATCATAATTCCAACAATCTCCCCCTTTGGACTTGATGGCAACTATGTTGATGTTGATTATTGGAAGCTGTAGAAACTGTTAGAGATAACAAGCAACACCAAAATACTCTTCCCCTTTGACATCAAGGGAAAAGGGAGGACCAAGCTATTCTCCCCTTTGATATACATTATGTTTTCCATGCTCCCCCTGAGTACATGCCGACTCTGCAGAGATATGTTTCAAGAGAATAACATGACTCTATAACTCAACTAAGTGAGTATGACCCCCCTATGACCAATGACTCATACATACATCAATCACCCAACCAAGTGGGGATACACCACATTTGACTCATCCACCCAACCAAATGGGGATATACCAATTGTTTATACATGATAGAAATACAACAAATATTACATCATCCATCCCATGCATAGTGGGGGTACAAATTGCATCATATGACAAAGAAGGACTCATTAAAAGACTGTGACAGACATAGACATATTATTACATCATGGGTCTTTATATGACCTTTACATCGAATGATATACATGACATTTATACTAGAGACCAAAGATCTAAACAAGACCATGATAGCCATCAGCAACTATCATACACCATGTATGATCTGCACCATAAGCATCTATCAGCAACATCCAGACCAACAACCTGTATATGTCCATCATTAGTTCCCAAGATATGACAATGTAATTATCATCAACCTGTGACAAGGTATGTTGCATATAGATATCAACTCACCCTCTTGATCTCATCAATATCAACTTGCTTTGTTTCCTTAGTAGAAAGAGCCTTATCATAACCTTCCATGAATCAACTAAGCATATGTCATATCTCCAGGCAGTATAACACAAAATTATATCATATGTATGTGAAAACACCATAGTCATCATTTATTATCATAGCATCATCATCAAGAACTGCATGATCTTTCCACAAGAACCCTCAATATATTAACCATGTATCATCACTAGGAAACATCCCATATCTGATAAGTATAAACCATGATAATCAACTTATGTGAGTATCAAACCTATCATCATAAAGTAAGAAGTCATCATCATTATGTGACTAAGTAAGCCATGTCTCCAAATATATATGTCTTCATGGAACCTATAACAACACCATTCTCTTGGCCAACCAACAATATTTATCAATATGCAACTTAAGTAATCATCCATGTATCCAACATAATGTGTATCCAGCAATATGTATCTAGAAAACCATGAGCTCATAGTCATTTGTCAAGCTTTCTTGATACCATCAGTAGCAACAATCCTCAACCATGTGAGAGCCAAGAACTATAGGAATCCTCATCCATAATTGCACCATATGAAGTTTATGCATCTTTGAAGGTATGATGACAACAACATAAAAGAAATTAAACTTATCAAATAAAGAAGTTGTGTACTCAAGCTTTGTTCTTCTCCTTTTCCTTATGAAGATCATCATGTAAGAAATATACCATATATGCATCATCAAAAAGAGTCATCCACAATCATCCATAAATTTGATCTGAATAATAACTATGTGGTTCAAGCAATATAAGTATCATCTGAGATTTCATCATAGGAAACTTATGACTGCAACATAGCATGATGTATCATTTAAACACTTCAACAACATAAGCATCCTTGCCACTAATAAGAATCGTTATGTACCAAAGACTTCTAAACATAATGCCAACAATGCATTATTAGAAGCATAACATATTCTCCCCCTGAACCTGTGCCACCTGTTCACTGTTAGATATGATCATTGCATATATTAGTAAGGGTCATCAAGGCATCATCATCAACTAGTTATACATCAAGTCATCAACAACTTGTGAAGGTAAAAATCACTTCTAAATAACATCCACAAACTGTAGTCATCAATCATCAAGACAGAAAACTGTTTGAACCATATCAGATCATTTTTCTGAGTTTGTCCCATTGTTTCTTCATCAAACCAACATATACGCGACTGTGCAACTTCATGTTGAAAATTGGCAACAAGAAATTGCTAAAAATAGAAGTGCCAAAAATAGCACTGCTAAAAATAGTAGTTTGGGCATCAGTGCTGGATTAGGCAACAGAGAATGAAAAATGGAAGTGCTAAAAATAGAAGTTCTATTTTTAGCAGTTCAAGTTGGATTCCTATTTTTAGACAGTGCCTTGTCTAAAATAAGAAGTAAAATTCGAATTTGGTCTTACCAGCAGTTTGAATATTAATTAATTAATTCTTTATGAGTTAATTAGTTAAGGAATAGTTTGGGCATCAGTGTTGGATTGGGCAACAGAGAATGAAAAATGGAAGTGCTAAAAATAGAAGTTCTATTTTTAGCAGTTCAAGTTGGATTCCTATTTTTAGACAATGCCTTGTCTAAAATAAGAAGTAAAATTCGAATTTGGTCTTACCAGCAGTTTGAATATTAATTAATTAATTCTCTATGAGTTAATTAGTTAAGGAAAATCAAACTTGAAGTCTTTGTGAGAACATGCAATAATTTCTCCACTGGTGGGGGAATGTGTCCTTGATTTGTTCCACTGATTCAGGAATTAATGATGAGTTCTATATTGAGAGGATCAGTTGACTTAGTTTAACTTAGTCAAGTCCAGTTAGATTAATTTAACAAGTTGTTAAATTAATGAGATTCAATTTGTTGATGCTTGCATGCATGTGACAACTGGTATTTTCAGATAACTGAGTATTCACTCATGGATAACTGATGCATGTCAGTTTTGTTAGAGACCCAGTTGAGATCAGAGAAGGGATAGTGTACTATCAGTTGGATGAATATTTTTCCAATAAAGGAAGCTCATCCAAGATGAGGATTTATCTCATTCAAATTTGTGCAGTTAGATCAGAGGTTAGTGAGTGTGTGAAGAGGCCAATTCACACATGTGACATCACTGGACCCCAAGGAAACTACACAAGGAAATAGGAGGCTTGGAGGGTAGAGGAGAAGGTTTGTGAGAAGCCTTTGACTGTCTATGAGTAGCAGAGGGATTGTACTGAGAGCTAGATAGCTTCCGAGCTAAGGCTTTGTGTAATCTGAACTATATTTCCACTTGTATGATAATACAAAGATGGGGTTTTACGCAGGTGCTTTCCCCAGGTAAATTCCTCTGTGTTATGTGTGATTGATTCCTTCTTATCAGTTATATGTGTTCTTATTGATGTTTCTTATGGTTGATTAAGCTTCCGCTAAATTTTTTGTAGAAGTAGATCAAGTGTTTTTCTTTAGTACATTGCATTACCAGGTGATCTACATGTGGGAAATTTCTACATGGTATCAAAGCTAGTTGATTTGTAGGAAAAATTCTACGCTTCGAACTCGTGTATATACGAGACTTGTCTTCATGATAATTGTGTATGAGAATTAGAACACTGAAATTTCATACCTTCAGTTCCTCCTGAGTCTGTTCTATTTGTATATTGAGCTATGCCACAAATTTCTGGTTGTACTTCATTCTTCTTCCATACCTTGGAGTGTGATGATGTTTTCCGCTTTTGGTATGTTGGCCGAAATTTTATCCTACATTCTTTTGCTATATGCGCAAACTTGTTACAAGCATAACATATTATATGTTCCATATTCCCTCTATAGCAGTTAATGGCTTTATGACCAAACATATTGCAGGAAAAAAAATATCCCTTAAAGTACGAGGAAGCTGATGATGTTTTTGTGTGACGGTTATTAGCTTGAATCATTCTTCTTCTACATATGGCTGCAACATGTCCAAAATTATGACATATAAAACATTCAACATTTTTCATTAGAGGAAAGAACTGATTATCACTTCCATAGTTAGGAGTAAATGCTTTTCCTTGAATAATTTCTTTCTTTGGTTGTTGATGGGGTTGACCTCTTATCTCCATGTTGAGCATTTTAGATTTTGTACTAGAGTTCTTTGCTTCAGTTTGTGAGCTAGATTCACCTTTAACAGTTTCATGAAAACCAAGACCATATTTGATGGTAGGAGACCTTTGACTACTAATAATATCATCCAAAATCTTAGTATTATCTTGAAATCGTAAAAGTTTATCCTTTTCTTCTAATTTGCCTTTTATGATATTTACCTCAACCTGATATTGCTCTTCCTTTTCAAGATACTGCTTCTTCATGATTTCTTCAAATTTTCTTCCTTCTTCCATTTGTTGCCTCATTTCTAGAACTTCATTTTCTTGTTCTTCAAATTCTTGGAGTAGTTCTTCATTCTTCTTATTTGAATTTTTGAGATCTTCTTTTAGAGAAACGACCATAGCTTCAAGACCTTCACAGCAGCTAGTTCTTTCTATAAGTTTCTTGGTTGTGTCCTTTTCATTCACTTCATCTTTCAGCCTTTGACTTTGATCTTCCTTTTCTTTGTACTACTTATTTATTTTGTTTCCTTCCTCCAACTGGGCTTTTAACCTGGTAAATTCTTCTTTGTAGGTACATTCCATTTTATCAATTAGATCCTTTTCATCTCTAATTGTGTCTGCGAGCTTTTTAAATGCTGCCTCTATTTGATTTCTTTCTCTTTCACCCATAAGAGCAAATTCAGTTGTTTCACTGTCACTTTCATTATCTTCAAATGAACAGAGAAATTTATCACCAGAGGACAAAAAATGTGTACTTGATAGGTATTTTGCTTGTTCATCTTCATTCTAAGGTGATTCTAAATCTAAAGAGTTGCTTCCACATAAAGGCCAATCATCTCTCCCACTGTCACAGTTCCTTTCAGATGTCTTCTTCTTTTGAGGTCCTTTCTGCTTTAGCTTCTTTCCCATTGTTACTATGGATCTCCTTCAAGCAATCAAGCTTCAATCAAAGGACCTGCTCTGATACCAATTGTTGGAAATAATACTTGGGGGGGGGGGGAATCAGTATTTACAAATCAATAACTTTTCATTTCCATAATGAAATTTATATATGTGTTAAGCCCCTATACTACTAGTGTAACCCCTTATTGTTATTATTACAACCCCCTTATTATATTTTTGTACCCATGTAGTCCCCATATTGTTACTATTGTGCCCCATAGAAGCCCACTATTGTTATTATTGTGCCCTTACATTATTATTGTTATGTCGGCTCTGATTACATTATGACCCCTTAGACTCCTATATATAGAAAGGAGGTATTTTCATTTGTATCATCCAAGAATTGTCATTTGTGTAATGTAAAGGAGGTTGCCCCCTCGAGGAGGCTAAATTCTAAGGCGTTAAATTATCTTTTCTATCCTTTTGTGCGCTGGTTTCATAACATTTGGTATCAAAGCTTTGGATTCTAGGGTTTCACTGCTCCAAACAGATCATCGTGGCATTTGCGCTATAACATTTTTTGTGACTTTTGAGATGCTACAAAAAAAACACATTTGAGACAAAATCGCGCTAAACCTCGGATCCAAATTTTAAAGCTTTTCGTGCAATATTTGTGGAGATATGATCTAAGGAAGTCAGTCTTTTTGCAGACTCCTGAATTACATTCCAAAAAGGTAACCTAGGGAAAATAGTCATAACTTTTGTTTTGAGCATCAGATTGAAATTTCGTAAGATGTTACAGAAAGATGAAGGACTGTAGTTTCCTGTGTATATTTTTTACATCCTAAAGTAAAAATAGTGAAACGTGGCACTTCATACAAGTTCGCTCGTTTCAAAATGTATATAATCAGGTCATCTTGGGAGATTGTGCATAACTCTTTCTTGGAGAATCTAAATTCAATCAGACTGGTGGCATTGGAAAGAGGACGCAGAGGGCTACTGCAGTTCGTAATTTCAGAACTTAAAGATCCGAAAGTATAGAGTTACATTCGTTTCAAGATCGAGCTCCTAAAATCAAGAAAAAACGAGATGAGGAAGTTTGATGGCAAGGATCCGGTATATTGGATATTTCAAATGGAGCAATATTTTGATCTACATGGTGTACCACTATTACAAAAGGTATGTATTGCATCTTCATATTTAGAACCAGATCAATTTTTATGGTATAAAGGGCTTTGTTCTCGTAAACAACTTGTTACGTGGTCAATTTTCACAGAGGAAATGATAGCACATTATGAGGATACAAAGAGCAACACCTTCTTTAGAGCAACACCACAACAATTGGAAAGAGTAAAAGGGCTTTGTTACATAGTGGAAAGTAAAATTATGGCAACAAGGAAGTCTACCCCTCACAACTATAATAATGGAAGTGTTTTTTCTCCTAGCCTTCCACAACCTACAGGGGTTACACTAGTAGTATAGGGGCCTAACAAGAATGTTATGAAACGAGCTCACAAAAAGATAGAAAAGATAGATCAACGCCTTAGAATTCAGCCTCTTCGAGGGGGCGACCTCCTTTACATTACATAAATGACAATTCTTGGATGATACAAATGACAAGACCTCTTTCTATATATAGGAGTCTAAGGGGTCATAATATAATCAGAGCCGACATAACAATAATAATGTAAGGGCACAATAATAACAATAGTGGGATTCTATGGGGCATAATAATAACAATATGGGGACTGCATGGGTACAACAATATAATAAGGGGGTTGTACTAATAACAATAAGGGGTTACACTAGTAGTATAGGGGCCTAACATGCCCCTCTCCTTCAAAAAATGTTGTCCTCAACGCTTGAGTAGTTCTTGATGATTTTGTATAAAATTCTTGTTCTCCCATGTGGAATCTTCAGTGGGTAAGTTCTTCCACTTGATGAGATAACTCTGAAATTGATCGATTCCGTAGCTGTCAGGTTCTTGTTTCTGTGAATGCTCCAGGTTCCAATATGATTTTTGCTTCCTTGTTAAGTTCTGGCAATATTGTTGGAACTGGGATATTTGGCAACTTTTGAATGAGTTCCCTCCTTGCTTTGTCGTTCTTCTGTTCATACCTTCCTTTTTTTATCAAATTTGGTTGGATAATTGTACCAACCTCTACCATTTCTGCAACCATATGTTCAATTTCACTCCTTTGGGCATATGGATATCTATAAGGCTTGATGTTTGGAGGAACACATCCTGGAATAAAATGAATAGCATGATCATGATCACGAATACGTGGGAGACCTTTGGGATTCTCAAATACCTTGGAATGATTGTCCAAGACTTTTTGGAGATCTGGAGAAATACATGATTTCAATGGGCGAGTAGTTAGCGAATGTAATTGTGAAATTACGCCTCGTTGTTCTTTCTTTATAAGCTTTGTCATTCTGTCAGAGTTGATTATCTTTCCTGGTTTCCCTCTGATACCCTTTAATTCAACTTCCTTTCCTTCAGAAGAAAATTTCATAAAAAGTTCTTGAAAATTAAAAGCTAGTGTACCCAAGGATTGTAGCCATTGGAGTCCTAGTACAACATCAGCACCACCCATTGGAACGGAAAACATTGTGCTATTCAATACATATTCTCCCATGGATAGCTGGATATTATGGCACTTTCCAGAGAAATTTATGGTTCCTCCACTTACAACCGTCACTTGACACTCTGGTGTTGGATCTAGGAAGCAATTCAAGTCCTTGGCTATCTTACAATTAATAAAATTATGGGTACTACCCAAATCAATCAACACTATTACCCTTTTCTTCATGATATGTCCTTCTCTCTTTACCGTTTGAATCCGACCATATCTTGTAAAGCATTGGAAGAAATTACCACTCATCAAACTCTCAAGAGAGAAGGACATATCAAGAAGAAAAAGGTTCAAGAAGTGAAATATCACATCGATAAAGAAGAAATGAATCCAACCATATCTTGTAATGCATTGGCCAGAATTATCACTCCTCAAACTATCAAGATAGAAGGACATATCAAGAAGAAAAATGTTGAAGAAGTGAAAGATCACATCGAGCATCAAGAAATGAATATGACCATATCTTTTAAAGCATCGGATGAAATTGCCACTCCCCAAACTCTCAAGATAGAAGGACATATCAAGAAGAAGAAGGTTCAAACAGTGAAATATCAGGAGGAAAAGTATCAAGAAACATCAAAAGAAAAGGATACTCCCCAGGAACCAACCCTAGAGAAAGAAGAAATAAATCCAACCATATCTTGTAATGCATTCGTCAGAATTACCACTCCTCAAACGGTAAAGACAGAAGGACATATCAAAAAGAAAAGGGTAATAGTGTTGATTGATTCGGGTAGTACCCATAATTTTATTAATTGTAAGATAGCCAAGGACTTGAATTGCTTCCTAGATCCAACACCAGAGTGCCAAGTGATGGTTGTAAGTGGAGGAACCATAAATTGCTCTAGAAAGTGCCATAACATCCACCTATCCATGGGAGAATATGTATTGAATAGCACAATGCTTTCCGTTCCAATGGGTGGTGCTAATGTTGTACTAGGAGTCCAATGGCTACAATCCTTGGGTACAATAGCTTTTAATTTTCAAGAACATTTTATGAAATTTTCTTCGGAAGGAAAGGAAGTTGAATTAAAGGGTATCACATGGAATCCAGGAAAGATAATCAAATCTGACGGAATGACAAAGCTTATAAAGAAAGAACAACGAGGTGTAATTACACAATTATATTCGCTAACTATTCGCCCCTAGAAATCATGTATTTCTCCAGATTTCCAAAAAGTCCTGGACAATCACTCCAAGGTATTTGAGACTCCCAAATGTCTCCCACATATTCATGATCATGATCATGCTATTCATTTTATTCCAGGATGTGTTCCTCCAAACATCAAGCCTTGTAGATATCCATAGGCCCAAAGGAGTGAAATTGAACATATGGTTACAGAAATGGTAGAGGTCGGTACAATTATCCAACCAAATATGATAAACAAAGGAAGGTATGAATGGAAGAATGGCGAAGCAGGGAGGGAACTCATTCAAAAGTTGTCGAATATCCCAGTTCCAACAATATTGCTAGAACTTGACAAGGAAGGAAAAATCATATTGGAACCTGGAGCATTCACAGAAACAAGAACTCAACAACTACGGAATCGATCAATTTCAGAGTATCTCATCAAGTAGAAGAACTTACCCACTAAAGATTCCACATGGGAGGACAAGAATTTTATACAGAAGCATCAAGAACTACTCAAGCGTTGAGGACAACACTGTTTGAAGGAGAGGGGCATTTTAGGCCCCTATACTACTAGTGTAATCCCTTATTATTATTAGTACAACCCATGTAGTCCCCATATTGTTACTATTGTGCCCCATACAAGCCCACTATTGTTATTATTGTGCTCTTACATTATTATTGTTATGTCGACTCTAATTACATTATGACCCCTTAGACTCCTATATATAGAAAGGAGGTATTTTCATTTGTATCATCCAAGAATTTTCATTTGTGTAATGTAAAGGAGGTTCCCCCCTCGAAGATGCTGAATTCTAAGGCGTTCAACTATCTTTTCTATCTTTTTGTGAGCTGGTTTCATTACAATATGCTACTTTAGTGAAGAGAACTCATGTGTGCATGCAACTGTTCTTAAGGTAACCAGCGTATATCCAGTGAACTTATGATTCAGTTAGTTCATCATATGTTGATCTTTAACCAGTGCATCAGTACTTTATTAAGCATTAAACAGTATCCATGTGCAGTAATAACAAAATAAACCAACACACATAAGCAACACACATGAACACCAAGATTTAAGGTGGAAACCCAATGTGGGTGAAAACCACCTGTTTTTGTCGTCTCTGTCTTCTTTTAGTAATAATAAAATCTGTTTACAATCTTGTACTGGTGCAGACTCATACCAATACGCAAGCGCCCACCTGCAAAAAGCTACAACCTTCTCTCGTTCTCCAGCTTCTACTGGAAGGGAGCTACAACCCCCTAGTTCTTGTGCTAGCCAATATGTTTACTAGTATGTAGGCTCCGACCTACAAAAGGCTACAACCTTCACTCATTCTCCAGCCGCTACTAGAAGGGAGCTCCAACCCCTTGATCAAATCACCAGCCACTACTGGCAGAAAGCTTCAACTTCCTCACTAAAGGCTCCAACCCTTAATATCCTCCAGGGACCACGTTTCATAAATTTTCACATTGGATACTCTTGGTACAGAACACTATAATATGAAGGCCACGTTTCATCAAATTTTCACACTAGAACCATTAGTAACATTGAAGCTCAAAATCAATCACCACTGCAATACAACCAGCAAATACATATGTATCAACCAATCATTGAGACCTCTGAACCTCTATCACAACTTAATCAACAATCACTGAACCTTTGACACAACTGAATCAACCATTCATTCAAACTTAATCAAATTCAACCAATCAACTGGAACAAACAGATCATTGTAACCAGTACACAGATCTGAACCCAGATCACTGCATCAACAACTAGAACTAACTATAACCTCAAAAGGCATGTGTCAGAATGTATAAGCTCCTTCAATGAAGCCAACCTGCATGTATACATTACTTCCTTTCGCCCAACCTACGTATACCTCTAAATATACTAAATCATAAAACCTCTGAACCACAAACTATACCAATCAGTGACATTCTGAAGATGTATTGTCATATTACAGAGTTCTAAACAGATAGAAATAAGGATCACCGTTCTTTCTCAATCAATCAATCAATCAGACTCAATTTACTTATATGTTCAGCTCTACTTTCATATCTACGAAGACATCATTGACAAACAACAGAAAAACAACAGTACTGATCTAATAGCTCAATCATCCCTGAACATCAAGATTTTATTTTGCATATTCTACTTGGAAGAGTCGAACCAGCATGTATACGCACCTTCACCAAAGTGAGCCAGCATATAGATCTGCAAATACTTACTTATAACTTCGTTGCAATTCCCGACTTCAGATATACCCAAATTGTTACATATAAAGGATAAAACATGTGTTAGCAATCAGATCTAGCCCATCCATTATTAGATCATATAATGATAATTCATTATGATCATGATCCATCATTAGATCTCAACCATCATCAAACACTCATGTGCATACTTAGTCTAGATCAAGCAAATCATCAAAAACCCATAACATGCATATTTGCTTTTGATCTAGCACTTCATAAGATATTCATTAATTCTGCATTGAGCCCTTTGATCTTCTCCTCCTTATATAGTTTTAGGCTTTCTCAATACCTCGGACTAAAACCACTTAGGACCAATACCTCAGACCTAAACCTCAGACCAAATACCTCGGACCTAAACCTCAAACCAATACCTCAGACTAAAAACATTGGACCAATACCTTGGACCAAAAACCTCGGCCCAAAACCTCGCTTAGGATCTGTGGTATTCTAGGATGGGATCAAATAGTCGTTAATCTGCTCAATATTGTGGGCTAATACCATGGTATTGACCCCTGGTATTCTCTACTCTTGAAATTCCTTGATTTTCCAACCTATACGTGCTTTTCCTCTTATGAAAGTGTGTGCATACGTATACGCCCTTTTTGTTCTGTGAACCTACGTGTATACGCTACTTGGACAAGGTGAACCAGCATATACTTCTTAAACCATTCTCTTTCTTCAATTTCTTGATTCTGATCTGTAGTCCTTTGTTCCTTCATCCTATTCTTTTGTACCATTACTTTGTTCCCTCTGAATAGACCTGTTATAATGCGATTTTCCATATTACTTCTGAAATGATTCCTTTGAATTGCCCTGCATTTTATCACATCTGTAAACACAACTGCCATGCATTCTATCACATCTGATATCTCTCCTATAGATTCATCTAGTTATGTAGATTCATCTAGTTACCATATACAAGTGATTTTTTTTGCTACAAGTGGGTTGCCATCAAGTACAACACATGTATCATAATTCCAACAGTAGCCTCTTTGACCTAATACCCTATCCCAGCAATAACCCAATCAAATCAAATCAAATCAAACAACCTCTGCACCTTATACCTAGCCTAAAACCCTAATCCATCTATCCCTCTTGGCTGTGATTCTTTGGAGAGAGCCCTCTCCGGCCTGGTAGGGCTAGCTACCAAGTCAAAGGATTGGTTTGTGGTTACCTCAGTTAGACTCTTCCTCAGCCTTCGAGATCCAGAGGAGTGATAACATGGTGGAGGAGCTACTATGGGACCTCACAAACCCAAGCTTGTGGAAAACAAATTACCATGCACATTGGAAGAGGTCTTTAGAGGCATTGCAAAGAAAATGAAGATATCAAGAAATATCAAGCAAAATGTTCCCTATGGAGGAGATACTATCAATCAAATCAAGTATCAAGAAGATCAAGCAGTGTGAAATCATTTATAAACAAATACATCACGTGGAGAAAGAATATTGCATAAGAAGGGGGAAGTATCATCTGTGAGTTCCCAAACAATAGTTAAGAGGTCTATTCAAGGGAGCAACCTCCTATTTACAATCTTGAATGCCAGAACAGTATGAGAGTGCACTCCTAAATCATCTTTAGGTTTATATGCATGAATATGAGTTATTAACAGTGAAAAGAGGGTAATCATCTCGACAACTATTTTGAGTATGTATCCATGATAGATTACTATAGATGACCATGCATTAGTTTGCAGTGAATTTCTGTTATGCATTCAGTTAACAACCATTATGGCATGAAGACTAATTATTGAGCTCATGGTTTCAAGTAAGACCTCGAGAGAGTATATCAGATTGTTTTAAAGACAAGATACAGAGGTATTTATTTTGGATTAATGTTCAGGAAATTTGTTTGCAAAGAAAAATTCTCAATGTATAGTTAGCATCCAATGGGTATGAAAGGAAGAAATGCCCAAAAAATTTCTCATCCTAGAAACATTTTTGCAATACATATGGGTGTATGGAATATGTACACTTTGGAAAGGTTTCAGTGCTAAATCAGTGAAAGTGTTGGAGGGAATTGCTCCCCTAGGGCTTTTTGGGTTGAAACCCTAGCAGACTGAAAGTTGTCTATTCAAAGAAACATGTATTCACACAGCCATTATGTTATTATAAGCAAATTCTATGATAAGGGTACGTACCTTTGGTCCTACGTTTGAGAAGGCCCTTAGGGTCCAAACCCTTCTTGGAGTTCCCTTTTTCTCTTTTGTCCTACAAAACAACCAATTCAAAGAACACAGCAGTATATGGACAAAAACTTATAAAGAAACCATCTTCATGTTATAAATAAAGGTAGTTAGTTATGAAATCCAAACAACCATTTACATATGAATTCTAAACATGAGTATCATTAACATAAAGAAGATTCATTTCAGGAACCAAGACATGTGTTTCTTTTATTATAGACAAATAAAGTACATAAAAAAGGAATGTTTTCACCTGAGTCACCTTCAGCAGGCTCTAAGAAAAGCTTCCTTCCGGATCCGTTCCAGCCTCAAGCCTCTAAAAAACTCCTTCCATGACTCTCTCCATGATGTCATAAATGGTGGATGAACATCAACACACAAGGAAACAAAGGTTTCCTGCACAAAATGGGGGAAGTGCAAAAGGCACAAGGGACTTCAAACCTGGTCAAGGGAAAAATCTTAGCATAATAACCTTTCTCTCTCTTCTCTCCTCCCTTTGGACTTCCCTTAGAGGTCTTTTTATACCTCTCCCAAAGTAGTTTTTTAGTTGGGAGTTGGTTGGGAATAGTTGGGCCACGGGCACTAACAGGTGATCAGTAGGTAAAACCCGCGATCTCCGCCCCAAAATAAGGAATTTTATATTTTTTTAAGTGTTTTAATACATACACGTGGGTTGGGTATACACAGACCCGCGTATACACGCGTTTAACTCAGGGCAATGTCGCGTATAAGGGATAAAACACTGTTTTTTAAATTTTAGGACCAGGTCTGGAAGGAGGGGTTGCCCTAGGCCATGAGTACAGCATCACAAACCATAAGAGTGAGATTTGGAGCTATAACAGATGCCCCCTAATATATGAGGTCAGAAGGGGTACATGATGGCCGAAATATATTATGCAAGTACATGGAAAGGAAGTCTGTCAAAAATCGAGGAGGACTTCACCAAAATTCAGCCTGCCAAGCCACCAAAGGAGATCAGAAAGAAACACTGTCTGAGGCGGGCATACCCATGCTCAGAAAAAGTAAAGCATGTCTGCATATCAAGTACAAGAAGATCCACTAAGTATACAAGTATAAATGACTGAAAGATACTTAATGGATCATCTGATCATGATGAGTGAGTACATGTCTGAATATTACATATAAGACTGTCAATGATGCTGAAAGATGCAACGGATCACTGATATCAAAGACTGATCCCAAAAGGTACCAACTGAACATGATGGAATAGGGTGGTACTACACTGCAAACTCAGGTGCCAACATATAGAATGTCGCCATGACTGACTGCAACATATAAAGTAGAGTGGTATCAACTAGCAGCAACAGGAGCAACTGTCAAGTGAACCAATGAATGCTGATACAACCTGAGGTCTTCACCGACCGCCGTGGTACATTTCTACACCATGGGAATAAATGATCTGAAGTCGACCATGTGAGAAATCATTTGATTACCGATCATTGATGTATACCATTAACAAATGCGAGACTACTCACCGATAATGATAATGAGCATCAAGGTACCCACTACAATCTAACAAGTGTGAATAGATGAGCTGGAGTCGAACACCTGTAAGAATCTATCGATCAGGAGACAATGGTGGTTTCCCACTGTTGATAGCGAAGGATCTGCTACTAATGACTGCAAACCCCAAGGTACTGCCAAATGGACTCTAGATCTTTGCCCCAAAGCAATGAGCCGAAGTCGATAGGGAAAGATCCGCTAGAAGGAAGGAATTAAGGCATCCTTCATCAATCTAGCGCAAGTGTAACTCGTAGGCAAATAATGTGGAAGGAATCAGACGAAAAAGATGTAGTAACCGAACCGAAGTACGTTTCTGTCATACACAAGATGTGGCTAGCGCATGAAAAAAACCCTCTGAACCAACCAATAATGAAAGCTGACACAGAGGCGAGGTATCCACCAATAGGGTCAAATGGAAACCAAGGTACTGCATGAATCCCAATGTGTGATAATGTAAGCTGATGTCGGACACAAGGGAAACCACCCAGTCAAAGACCCATGATACTGATCGATGTTGAGCACAAGGTGACCTATCAATAATGAAAATAGGGCCAGGGTGCAGCTCTAGGCCTGTCCTCAGAGCAAGGTGTCGTCGTCGATAAGGACAAGACCCGCCAGCAAGAAGTCAATGGGGACCTTCTCAAACCGGCACGAGTATAGGACCAATATAGCTGATGTGATGATAGACATGGCACTGACAACTAGGGATGGCCGACTGAAAAATGAGTCAAGAGACACCGCAGAGAGGCCGACTTAGGCTGACTTCCCTTGAACAAAAGCACGACTCATTGTGACTATGTGGCAACATATGATGACTCTGTATAAGTTCGCCATGTAGGAGGCATGAACGAACCCTCCATATGATTGGAAGAGATAACCAATCGGGGGAGAACTGACTCAATAACAAGGTTATGGCGTACCTAAGTCAAACTAAATCCCACCCATATGGAGGAGACTTTGTTTTGAGTGCTTTGTTCAAGGGCGACACGACTGACTCTAGCTGCCAACAATAAATGGAAATACTGTCCCGTTCCCGCTCTTTTTTGGAATATTTAATTTTTTTGTCTTTTTCTGTTAAGCTGGAAAAAGAATAAAAGAATGCTATGGTATAGTGGAAAGAACGAGTGTCGGTGAAACAGATGATCTAGTTCCTGGGAATGGAACGTTCCTATGCTCAATGCAGGGAGATGAAAACTGGTCAGTGACACTCAAAGGTGTGTTCCTTCCACAGGTCAAGGTGTGTCAAGCTACAAAAGTCAAAGGTATGCAAGGCTGATTTTGTAGATGTCATGGTCAAAAGTTGGCTTAAACACGAGTCCAAGTGAAGCCGGCTCTAGTCCAAAAGGTGCAAGTGGTCAACATGCAATGCAGTAGTACAACTCAACACAAAGGAGCCTCTAGGGTATAAGGCCAGAACAAAGCGGAGAAGTTAAGAGGAATGAGTCTTCAATGCTTAAGTCATGGCGGGACTACAGAGGACTCCCGAGCCTACTCAATGGAGCAACATGGGCAACAAATGTCAGTGAGGTGCTAACTACGATGCCCATGGAAAGGATGGCTCTACCATCGTGTCATGATTTAAAGAATCGGCGAGTGAAAATGGCTTACGAACCATAACACGATGGGATCGACCCTATGGCAGATGTATCAGCAAATGGAGGCTAGTATGCATAATGCAACGGAAAAAATGGTGTCCCTAACCAATATGCCAGTGAGAAAACGATACCTGCCATGACGGGTCAGCAGCCATGGAACCGTCTCGAAACTGAAAAACGTCCAAAATTTCCTGAAAAACAAACCATTCTCGACATTCCAAGCTCCCAAGTTAAAAGTCACATGAGGCCAAACAAAATAAAATTTTGAAAAAATTTTACATTTTCAAAACTTATAAAAAGCATTTTGAACTCACCATTTTTACCATTTGAGTTTGAGAGCAAAGGTTTTGGAGCAAAAGGAGCAAACTTCCCACAGCCAGATTCAACCGTTCAGATTCGTCAAAATCCTCCAGGTAACTCTTATACTTAGCTTGCAATTGATTGTGACAGGTTTTAAGATTTTTGATTGATGTTTCACCGTTGACCTTTTGTCAAAAATTTCCTCACGGCGTATATGCGGGTTGGTAATATTGAACCCGTGTACACGCGGGCCCTATACGCGACTGTGTGCACAGGGACCTGCGTATACGCCGCGAACCATTTTTAAACAAAAACTAACAGTTTTAAATCGATTTTTCCTCAGGATGCCTGTCACGTGGCGTGAAAGAGATCACGCAGCAGTTGTCAATGAAATTATGAACAGTCCAGAAGCTTCAGATGCACTACGGGGATGCGGTTTGCTTAAATTTTTCAAATTGCCAAATATGAAAGCGAACACGCGTCTGCTTGAGATGCTCATCGATTATTGGGACGTCGAGGAGGAAGCCTTTATGATCGATCAGATGTCGCTCAGGGTAGAAGTGGAGGATATCTATTTTATCACGGGCCTTTTCCAAAGGGGAGAGGTAGTACATTCCCGGGGCAGGACACGGAGTAGCCTCACGATAGAGGACTATGTACAGATCTACTGCCTGGGACATCCCAAGAAGGTTGGGAGCCAGATTTCCATCACACGTGTAGCGAGTTTATTACTTAGGATTATCCTGTTCACCATGGCTCGAGTGAACGGATCATCCTCGTTGCATCAGGCGTCATGGCTAAACATGGGCGTGGCAGTTGACTGTCTCACTACTGTGTTCGACTGGTATACTCCTCTTCTGGCCAACATGAAGAGCCAGCTCACTTCTATCCGGAGAGGACAGACCAAGAACTTTGGATATGGGACTATCTTGTGTACTTTCTTTTTTGAGAAGGTTCCCGCACTCCGCCCCAGGGTAGCAGTTTCCATCAGCACCCCACGCGATCCACGCATGGGCCGGTGGGCTGATCTGATGAAATGTCTGGGGGGTGGGGAGGTCCCAAAGACTGCCTTCGATGATGACTACTTCACCTGGTGGGATCAGCAGATCATCGCCGTGGATGACTACCCCTATGCTGGGCTGGATTTCCAAGGAGATCCTGATCTAGCGTTATCACCGAATGCAGCATGGGGCGAGATTGGTAAGATTTTTTGATTTTATGGTTTTTTTGGATTTTTCAAATATAATGATGAATTTTGAAAAATATTTTTTGATGAGATTCAAATGACTGATATGATGATCATGTTCCAGACATTGGGCCAGTACGACCAGATGGGTTCCTGTGGCATGGACGAAGCGGCCGAGGAGCCGAAGAGGCGGCTGCTAATACAAAACGGACTCTAAACAACGTCCAGCGACACTTGGCGAGACTCAACTGCCGAGTACCGATGGCCGTCATAGAGGATCTTCCTGAGGATATGCAGCGTCATGTGGTTGGCATGCTACGTGACTGGGTTCACACTTTTCGGCGTGTGGCCACTGCGATAGTTGCATACTTAAACGCTCATCCTGAGCCGAGGCATTAGATATGTCGGACATGATTATGGGCATTTGAGTCCCAATTTTGTATATTTTTGGATAGACATATGTACACTCGAGACGCTTTATGATATATATAGATATATATATATATATACAGTTTGACTTTTTGATGTTTGATTTTATTGTGATGAATGATTGATGTGCCAGTCTAATGCCTGATTAGCGATAGAATCAGCTAACCAATTATGAGATCTCGGAATGTGAAAATAATTAATATAAGTAAATGATCTTTGCAACAGCCTCACCCTTAAATACTGGTGATATAAAGATGGATCCCGTACCCGATAAATGTTATTTAATTGAGACACTATCAATTGAGAATCAAGATACACTACCAACAAGTCGATCCCATGAGAGAATACCTCAGATAATAAATTAATAACGGTAGTATATTCAGCCATATTGTTTGAAGCAGGACCGATACACACGCCTCTTGATTCCATCAATTGACCAGTTGGATAATAGAGTACCCAAGCTGCGGAAGCAAGATTCCGAGTGTGCCGACTAGCACCATCGGCGAACCAAAAATAGACCAAATCATCCATCAACACCTGCCACAGCAGACCAAAAAGTGTTGATATCAGAAAACTCTCGACGATATATGTACAAATATACATAAAGTACAAAGAAGCCATTGCCTGGCCAAAACTAAGCAAAGTACTTCTTTAGGTAGAGCCCGTTTCGGGGCTCTGCCAGCTTATTTCCCTCGAAATCAATCAACTCATACGATCCTTTTTCTAAAACTCGTTTAATAATTAAAGGACCGTACCACATAGGCTTAAATTTGCCTGCCCCCAAGGTGTCTTTATCTTGGTCATAGACCAGGACAAGGTCACCTTCAGAAAAGACTCGAGGATGGACAGATTTATCATACTGCGTTTTAACCCTTTTCTTATGAGCCTCATTCATCGTGGCGGCATCTTGACACTGCTCATCGAGATGTTCCAAGTGAACTAGGCGCTCTTCGAGACTCGAAGTCTCAGGGAGGAGCTCAACAGCTAACTTAAGAGATGGAATTTCACATTCAACCGGAAAGATAGATTCCATCCCATAAACCAACTAAAAAGGTGTAAAACCAGTAGTCGTTTTGACGGAGGTTCGATATGCCCAAAGAGCTGAATACAACATAATGTGCCAATTGGACCAATTTTTATCGATTGTCCATTGGAGTATCGTCTTAAGAGTTTTATTGACTGCCTCGACCTGTCCATTGGCCTGAGGATAATAAGGGGACGAATGCTCCTGGCAGAAACCTAATTTAAGAGCCAATTCAGACATCAGTTGATTCTGGAAATGACTGCCATGGTCAGTGACAATCTCTCTCGGGATACTGAATCTTGAGATAACCTGATTGAAAAGAAACAATGCTGCTGTGTCACTATCATTCTTATAAGTAGGCATGGCCTCAGCCCACTTTGTAAAGTAGTCTACAACCACGATAATGTACCTGTGATTCACAGCTGAAGGCGGATTACAAGTTGTAAAATCAATACCCCACTTAGTAAAGGGACCGACGGTGACAACGTGAAAAAGAGGAGCTGGATGCGTGCGCATCTTGCGAGTAAAAATTTGACATGGGTGACAGCGTTTAACCACTTCCAGACAGTCTTTAAAGAGTGAAGGCCAGAAATAGTCAGCACGTAAGATGCGCTGGGCTATAGAAAGCCCTGATAGATGACCACCACAAGCTCCACTGTGGCAGTCATTTAGCACTGACTCTGCCTCCTCTAAGGTTAAACAGCGTCGAAGGATTGAATCAACCCCTCGACGGTATAATGTGTCACTAATGATAACATAGTTTTTAGCCAGGTGATGTAATTTTCGACGTTCATCCTTGAAGAAAGTAGAGGGAAACTTCGAAGTCTGGAGATAGACAATGATATCTCCATACCAAGGGTCGAGTGAAGAGATGAGGAATAAATGTTCGTCGGGAAAACTTTCCTCATAAACGGTATCCTCTCCACAAGGTAGCTCAGAAATTAGCTCCGCGAAAACCATGGATTTCTTAGACTTGGCAGACAAGAACTCAAGATCGAATTCTTGCAAAATGACTATCCATCGATTATATTTTCCCCCAATAACTCGCCTACTGAGGACAAATTGAAATGGATTGGCTATCGCTAAGACAAAAGTTTTGCGTAGCAGAATATAATGACGGAGCCACTGGACAGCATGGACAGCTGCCAAGGCCAACTTCTCAACCGGAGAATAGCGAAGTTCAAGACCTATTAAGCCTCTACTCAAATAATAAATCACATGCTCGGTGAGAGCATCGTCCTCCTGAACGAGAACCATACCAATGGTTGATTCTTCTGCCGCGAGATATAAAAGGAAGTCTCTACCATAATCCGGTGGACTCAAAAGCGGGGCAGAGACTAATGCCTTTTTCAAAGCATCAAACGACCGCTGCGCAAATTCGTCCCACAAAAATGGAACTCCTTTCCGTAGCAAATGCATGAACCCTTTAGTGATCTTGGCATAGTTTTCTATAAACCGTCTTAAGAAATTAGCCTTCCCTTGAAGACTTTGAAGTTGTCGAATCGAGGACGGGGGAGGCAACTGAACTATTGCCTCAACCTTGAAGGGATCAACCTGAATCCCTTCATTGGACACGATGAACCCTTACAACCGACTGGATGTAATCGCGAAAACGCACTTGTTGGGATTCAACCGGATTTTATAAAAATGACATCGCTCGAAAACCAATCGAAGATGACTAGGGTGATCAGTTCTCTTTCGAGAACGAGCAGCGAGATTATCCAAGTATGCCTCGATGACATGTTTGATGTCGTGGAAAGCATATGACATGGCCCGTTGAAAAGTGGCTCCAGCATTTTTAAGACCAAAAGGCATCTTTCTATATGCAAAGGTACCCCAGGGACATATAAAGGTTGTCTTATGCTGATCTTCAGGACGGATAGAAATTTGATTATAACCCGAAAAACCATCCATGAAGGAAAAAATCTCATTACCCGCACACTCGTCGATAATCTGATCAATGAATGGCGTGGGGTAATTATCTTTCGGACAAGCCTTGTTTAAGTCCCTAAAATCGATGCATACTCCGATTGTTCCTTGCTTTTTATCTACAGGGACTAGATTAGAAACCCAATCAGTAAGAGGAACAGGGTATATGAAACCCACCTTTAGCAGCTTCTCAACTTCAGCTTTGATAGCTGCTGCTTTCCTAGGGTTAACCGGCCGAAGTCTTTGATGAACCGGTTTGGCATTCTCATACGTCTTGATCTCATGCTGAACTATACAAGGATCAATGCCAGGCATTTCCTCATAAGACCAAGCAAATACATCTCGAAATTCCTTGAACAGGTCGGTATAAATTTGAATTTCTTCAGGGGAACATTCAATTCCGATGAAGAGATTCTCGATGACGTTAGGGTCCCTATAGATGTTTATAGGTATCGTTTTTGAAATCACCGACATATTTCCTTCGGCAAAAATGTGTGCTAGAGCCAAAGGATTTGACACCGTACAAACATCACTAGTAAAGAGCTCGAAGAATCTTGATTCTACTTCCTGCAATGGAGGAAGAAAGTACGAACGATGGTGTAAGTCTTCCCAAGGTCGATCTATACCCATCATTGCTTCGAGGATTGCTTCTTCAGAAGGTAAAACTGTATCTAAGCAGTCCAAGGCAGAGGTAGAATCAAGGCTCCAAGCCAGGGCCACATCACCATCTAACTCCTCTTCGGAAAAAGGAGCAGAGTGGTTATCTGCAGAGTCTACGATAAACTGATATCAAATCTCAGTTGCAGATATAGGGAATGCCATTCCATTTACTTGTCCTTCAACTAATGTGGTCGTAGGTGAAGGCAAGGTCCAAGGGTCTGAAAAATAACGAGTTCAAAAGAACTCTTCTCGAGGGGACTCCTTAGATGACGAAATGGCATTGATTTTAGCGAAAGGAGAGGGAAGATCAAAGGTACCCATCAATGAGGAATACATTCCCACTCCTAAATTCTCAGTAGGTGGGCGAGGGTTATCCACTAAAGGAATAGTAGAGTCAGATCTTGCTTGAGGATCAACTGGACAATAGTCCAATTGATCAACCTTAACGATTTTCCCCTCATGAGGAAAGCAAATGGCACGCAACAGAGTCGAAACAACGGCGTCCATTTCATATACCCAGTTTTTTCCTAATAGGAGATTATAGTCTAGGTTAGCATCTATGACCTCTACTTCGATATTGACGACCTTCCCTCCAACACATACAGGAAAGGTCGGGATAATCCCATGCGGATTATGAGAATGACCATCAAATGCAATCAAGACGGTGGGTGAAGGAACAGCTAAAGGCGATCCAATGGCCTTCCAGCATGACATCGACATGACGCACGTGGAAGCTCCTTCATCTATAACGGTGCGGAAAATATTGATTTTCCGGTATGTAGACTTTATTTGGAAAGCCATATGATGAGGGAGTCGCTTTTTGACATTTAACATGTCAAAAGTGAGCACTAAAGAATTAGCTGGATCGACTGCTCCAATCGCGGAAAGTAAAGAACTTATCTGAGCCAGACACGACTGGAGAACCTCTAAAGCGGACATGACGCACGGACTCTGAGCCAGATCCTCCACAATGGAGTAATTCTGGGCAGCCCTAGCATTAGGATTAATCGTCGCGCGTTTAGCGGAACCTTTCAGTATTCGTGGTATAGTCTCAACAGGGGGTCGCTCAATATGAAGGTCAGTACTTCCAGGAACAATCTTGTCCTTGGAAGTTTCGGCTTCACCATAATCACGTGACCGAGTAGCCACATGGACGTTAGAACCCATCATGAAAACATTCGATGATTTTTCCCCTTCCTGGTTGCCCCCTGCGGAGGTTCCAGGGTTTGAACTCGCGCCAGCAAGAAGTTGTTGCCCTTGGGGAAACGGGTTAGTTAACACAGCTTGAGAACTAGAAGTCCCTTGTTGTCCTAACAAGCGCTGAGCGTCTTCAATCTTAGGGCAGAGATGAGTTAAGTGGTCTCCACTGCACAACTTGCATGGAAACTTGACTTTCTTTCTCGGCTCATTTCTACCACCACCAGCGTTGTTGCCGGATTTATTTGCATCAGGCTTCCCATCCTGGTTCTTTTTCTTACCTCGTCCTTTCTTTTTCCCATTGGAATTTTGATTTCCTTTGGGGTTATCAGATTGGACGGCATTAATTGAAGAAGTTTGGGAAGCCGGGGGATTAGACGATGTGACTTGGTTGCTAGAAGCAGTTTGTAAGGACAACTACTACAATTGATTCAACAAGTTCACGGTAGTTATGTCTACTGACCCAACAATACCATCCATGTGCGGACCTGGCTTCGACTTAGCTACGTCAACCTTAGACCCGAGAGCATATGGTAAGTATTTTTGTAGGATCCCAGACTAAGAGTAGATCAATTCTAATTGTTGGGCCCTAAAAATGGCTCGCTCCTCAGAATAGACCCCAGACATGGAGACATCCTTGGAGATCTTGGGTTGTAAAGATTTCAAAAACCACTCGAGACGGTACTTCGGAGGGATTTCGGTTTTAATGAGCCTCTTTCTCCGTCTCCATTCCTGAATATGGTCAGAAATGTGGGTTGCCTTATCCTGACGAAAGGTGGCCAGAAGTTCAGTTCCGGCATCATAGCGGACAGGCAACTGGAAATGATTTAAGAAAATATTGGCTAAGTCAGCGAAAGATGTAAAGCTTCCCCCTGGCAACTCTATATACCATTTGGCCACATTACCAGTCAAGGTGCGTTGAAAGAGTCTCAACCTAATCGAGTCATCGATAAGGGAGTTAGATGAGCACCACAAATGGAATGTGGTTACGTGGTCGCCTGGGTCTTCACCACTCTTCCCTTCGAATTTTGGAATGTCCGAAGGGAGTTTGGTTGGGACCGGAGGCCAGGCGAGATTGTACTTGATTGGGTCATTTGTTAACTTAGTGAGATCTGGCAAGTTCAACGTTGCCAAAAACAGAAGCCTAGGAGGACCTTGGGGATCCCACCCAGACTGGGCAGAACTCCCAAAGTTCTGAAAAGATTGTCCTGGAATTTGGGAGGCACCAGGCTGCCCGAAGTAACCAGGAGAACTGGCTGAACCAAAAGGCAAGCCTTGTGATCCAGTAAAATTTGGATTTTGACCAATTCCGGCCGTATAGCCTCCATAACCAGCAAAGTTTCTGCCTAAAGGATTGTAAGGAGTTGATTCCCTTGTTGGACGAAAAACGGATTCCCAGTTCCCGCGCTACTAACCCCAGGGTTATTCCAACCTTGGAAAGGATTACTGCTTTGTCCTACAGAAGAAAAAGGCATGGATCCTATCGTCGGGTTGGAAGGTGGTATATGACCACTTCCGAAAGGAAAACCCTGGAATGAAGCCGATCCGCCCATCATGGACGTAGCAGCACTAAACGGAACCAATGGAATACCCTGTGAGTGGGTGCCAAATGGGAAGAATCCAGTACCAAAAGCATTGGTTTGGGCATTTCCACTCATGGACAGAATGGAGGTAGACCCAACTAAAGATGTGCTAGCAAAAGATCCAAACAAGGAAGCAGAGGAGATGGAAATCGTTCCTCCTCCTTACACTGATGTTGGAGTTTGCATAGTCGTAGCTCTTATAGAAGCCATGCTTCCAGTAGTGGTCATCGATGGTAAGCGCGTAGCGTAACCTGGACTTGACGGTCTATGCGTCGGAGTCCAAATGTATTGCAATGCGTCCGGATGACTAGATGGCAGTGGAGAATTCGGAGTCGCTAACGACTCTGAGAGTCCTTCTACCTCTATGTTATTCTCCACTTGAAAGAGAACTCGAGAAAGGACTAGAGTGTCCCTCTCTTGTTCAGAAGTTCCAGGCCTTGCTTGGCCATTAATGCCCCCGAGAGGAGGATCAATCCCCGATGCGTCAACAGCTGTGGGACGAAACCCACCAGTAGTATTACCTCTGCGCCTTCTAGGAGAAGGCTCTAAACTTGGTGGTGAAAGACCACGAAGTCTTCGAGACCGACTAGGAGATCGGTCAGCCACTTTGAATTTTTTGTTATGATCTAACTAAAGACTCAAAAAATTGAAAGCTAGGCCAACTAAGAGCACAGATCACACACTATAAAGTCCCTAAAGATACAGCCAGTCAAAAAACTTCCAATTATTTCCACTCCGGGTGATTAGGACTGGACACCAAAATACGAGAATGTGAATTAAGGGGCCTTCCGAAGATAGTCTGGGATGATGAGGGCCCAGTCCTATCATCGAAGGTATCATAGGAAGTTATGTTGACCTCCTAACAACAGCCTACGTCGTTGCAAGCCCCCAAGCTTCGCAAGGGTGCCCTCCAGTAGTACTGTCGAGAGTGATGCAACATCAACCTCAAGTGCCACGGGATTCCCCTCCGCAGCCACCTGTGTAGATCCCTAGGAGTAGCAACTATGGATACCAACTCGTCGCAGATGCCAGGTGGAATAGTCGTGAGGTAAGTTCGGACAAGTAGGAGAGGGGGTATCTCTCTTCCCTATCTTCGCAGACCCTCGTGCTTAACTCCCAGATCCGGAGCTTTCCTGGTCTTCCTAACGCTATTGGATTTTCTCTCGTTATTCATACTCCTACGTTTGAAATTTATATGGCCTTGGAGAGTTAACTCTCCACTCGCCTAATCCAAGGCCCTAAAATCCTAAACTTGTTGGTGTAACTGACTAAAACAAAAAAGTTCTAGTGAATTTTAGTTAGCGCTTGATTTTGAATTAGGTTGTTCTTTAAGTCACAAGGTAACGGAAGTGAAACTAGTGGTGTTTTTTGACGCAAAAGAAATTAATAAAAACTTAACTACATGCACATGCACTTTTTCGTTTTTCGATGAAGAGCAATTTCTATAGGGTTCAGAGGAACTTCTAATAAAACAAAATTTTCTTTTCTTTTCGTTAATTCACGCTTCACACTTACAAAAGCTAACAAAGCTATGTATGCCTAAAAAGATATGCAAATATATCCTAATGCAACAAATATATGCAGATGCAAGATTTTAAAACTACTGTAAAAACAAAAAATGAAATTTGCTTGCTTATCAATCTTTATCTTGCCACTTAAAATGTCTAGATGGAATATGAGATGCTACAATTCATTTCGTCTAAACACTAAAAACAAGTTCTAAGACAAACATAAAGCACTTTCACTCACTAAAAGGAAACCAAATGAAAACCAAGTTCAAGAAAGCAAAACTAAGATTTTCACAAATATTTTCTTCAAAAGCAACAACAAAAAGAGTCTTTTCAAAAAATGCTCTCAACGACACTGAAACTTGTGATTGAAGAATAGGAAATCAAACACTTTTGCGAATCGACACCACTCAATGGATGAAAACTCAACAAAAATAAATGTGTTTAAAATCACTCTTAACAATCAAAAGCAGCAATGAAAGCTTTGGCAATGAAAACCAAAAAGATCAAAAAGACAAATTCCAAGAAAGTGTCAAACAACAACTTTCATGAAACAAAGAAGTGGATGGTCACAAAAAGTGATTTTTGTCAAGCAAACAAAAAGTCACGAAAAGCAAGGTTAACACAAAGATTGATGTCAATCTTCCTACCCTGATGAATCAGAGCAGCCAAGATTCCTAGCAAGAAATCTTGCGTGCTTTAGCAAAAAACAATGATGCTTGCAATCAACAAAAAACAAGACCAATACTCGTTATAATCAGAGAGAATTCAGAACAAGATGCTCACTGTAAAAACAAAGACTGATACTAGAAAGTGATTGTTTCAGACTGACTCAAACTACCAGACAAACCTTCAGAGACACAAAGATTTACAAATCTTGAAAATTGAAAGATATACGTGACTGTACTTATGTACAGAATGCGTGTATACGCTACTGTAACTAAGGAAACTTGCGTATACGCGGGTTCACTTAAAGAAACATGCGTACATACACCTCTGTAACTAAGAAAAACAGCGTATATGAAAAGCTTCAAGAAAAATAAAAAACAAACTGAAGAAACTGGCAAAGCTTAAAGTTCAAGAACATACCAGACAGTAACACCAAGCAGACAAGGCAGTTGAGCCCTGATTGGCTTGAAAAATACCCAAACTAGGAACAACAAGAGTGTTGTCCCCAGTGGATTCACCAATTCTGTTGGAGGGAATTGCTCCCCTAGGGTTTTTTGGGTTGAAACCCTAGCAGACTGAAAGTTGTCTATTCAAAGAAACATGTATTCACACAGCCATTTTGCTATTATAAGCAAATTCTATGATAAGGGTACGTACCTTTGGTCCTACGTTTGAGAACGCCCTTAGGGTCCAAACCCTTCTTGAAGTTCCCTTCTTCTCTTTTGTCCTGCAAAACAACCAATTCAAAGAAAACAGCAGTATATCGACAAAAACTTATAAAGAAACCATCTTCATGTTATAAAGAAAGGTAGTTAGTTATGAAATCCAAACAACCATTTACATATGAATTCTAAACATGAGTATCATTAACATAAAGAAGATTCATTTCGGGAACCAAGACATGTGTTTCTTTTATTATAGACAAATAAAGTACATAAAAAAGGAATATTTTCACCTGAGTCACCTTCAGCAGGCTCCAAGCAAAGCTTCCTTCCGGATCCGTTCCAGCCTCAAGCCTCTAACAAACTCCTTCCATGACTCTCTCCATGATGTCATAAATGGTGGATAAACATCAACACACAAGGAAACAAAGGTTTCTTGCACAAAATGGGGGAAGTGCAGAAGGCACAAGGGACTTCAGACTTGGTCAAGGGAAAAATCTCAGCATAACAACCTTTCTCTCTCTTCTCTCTTCCCTTTGGCCTTCGCTTTGAGGTTTTTTTATACCTCTCCCAAAGTAGTTTTTTAGTTGGGAGTTGGTTGGGAACAGTTGGGCCACGGGCACTAACAGGTGATCAGCAGGTAAAACCCGGGATCTCTGCCCGAAAATAAGGAATTTTATATTTTTTTAAGTGTTTTAATACATACACGCGGGTTGGGTATACACAGACCCGCGTATACACGCATTTAACTCAGGGCAATGTCGCGCATAAGGGATAAAACACTATTTTTTTAAATTTTAGGACCAGGTCTGGAAGGAGGGGTTGCCCTAGGCCATGAGTACAGCATCACAAACCATAAGAGTGAGATTTGGAGCTATAACAGAAAGCACAGGGAGTATGCAGAGTATTCGTGTAACTATGAAAAATTATAGTGCCAGTTGCAGGGTTAGCTTGAAAAATGCTCATCAAATGTCAGTAATACAGAAATCTAAGTTAGCTAAAGGATGAACTTTAAAATTTCCTTACAATAATGATTATTACAGTGTTAGGATATTCCAACACATAGGAAATAGTTAAGTATAACTTGGTCTAGTGTAGAGTTAGGTAAAGTGTGTATCTTTACTATGTAATTTTTTAACTTACTATCTAATTGTCATGATATGTAGTGATCTGATAGCTCATTCTCTCCTTGGTATTACCGACACTTGATCTGTGGCTTAACACTCAATTGGTCCATGATCTCTATTTAAAGAGCATGGAGGGTCATTTGTAGGGTAACCATTGATGAGAGAAGCTTATGTAAATTTTCATTCTTTTATTAATAAATTGCCTAAAGTAGCCATGTCGTCTCAGGGCGTGGACTTTTTCCCTGTTTGAGGGTTTTAACCACGTCAATAATACTGGTTTATTGATCTGTGATCTGTTTGTGAGCGATGTCCTTTGGTGTTATGTCTGAGGAACTTACCTTGTAAATTCCTACATGGTATCGGAGCTATCTGAGAGCCGCATCCATTGGTGATCCAAATCTGAAGTCAGTACAACTGCATCTGATTGTCGTTTCCTAGATATGTTGTTTCTGACTACTTTCGGGCCAAGAGGACTGCTCTATTGTGTTAGGAGCATCTGTTCCAATGAGGAACCCCTTTTGTTTCACACGAAAAAGTTTCTGGTAACCCTAGCTACGTCATTTTTAAGATCTTGAGGTATATAGTCTTTATTTGCAGTTCTAGCTATTCATCTCTCTATTTATTTCAGTTTATTTAGCTCTTTGCTTTTTATTACCAGATCTATACCTTTCATTTTTGGATATGCTCTTTGCCCTGTGACTCTGTACGATCTGGGCAAATCAGAAACAAAAAGGAAGGATTTTTTCTCATGTGTATGCTCTTTTCCGTCGCGCCTTAGTGTGTTCTCAAAAAATCAGAAACATTGAAGAAAATATTTAGTTTCCAGCTAAAGCTAACTTCAAGCCGTAAGGTTTGTTTTTTTTGTATGTCCATGTTGGGTTTTGTGGTTTTTGTTTTCTAAGCAAAAAAGAGCTTTCTCAAGTAAGCACGCACCCCAAAGCTTTAGTGACTTAAAAAAACCCTTCCTTTTTTCCAAAAATTACTAACCTTTTAAACTAGCTCACTTAGTCCAAAGTTACTTTATGAGTATAGAGGTCTTGAGTTCAAGTCTTTCTTTTTGTTGAGTTACTTTTTCAAAAAGCACATGTAAATTATGTTTTAAAAGTTACTTTATGTAAAAGTGTTCCCACCCATTATAAAAAGTGAGTCACTTATAATTATAAAGTCTCTTTATCTTTTATTTAAGTTACAATTTAGTGGGTAGCTCATAAAGTACCATCCTAAAAGTGACTTTCACTTATTTATAAAAGTGAGCCACATAAAAAAAATAAAAATAAATAAATAAATAAAATAGTGAGCTAATTAGATTAAGTTTGGAAGGGGGGGGATTCTTTTAAATATAACATTATCATTCATTTTTGCACATTCACGCACTTCGTCGGCATCTTCAACAACTTTTTTTCAAAAAGTCATAACTTCTTCATCCGGAAGTCGTTTCCCGGTAATTGGATCAGAGTAGCTGCAGCGTCATCAACCACACCAGAGCAGGTAGCAGTTGAGGTAGGTATTCAAAATCCTTTACGGTTCCTGTATTTCAGTTCTTGGTTCTTACTGTATTTCAGTTTTTGGTCATTACATATGGTATCAGAGGTTCGTTCAAACCCTTCGACCTCATAGGCCCTACGCTCCGGTAATTTTTGTGGTTGAATTCTGCTGCGTGAAAACGCGCTGGTAAGTGACACAGACGACGCGCGGGTTGCGACTGCCAAGACTGGAAGGTCCAACAGGATTGTTTTCAGAATCGAGTGTTGGAACTCGGACCTCTAGGATTAGTGGCGGTCGTTAACGTTGAACTGCAAGTATCAATTTCTTTCCCAGGAAAGAGAACTTCCAAAATGATGCCAACTGATGATAAGTCCTAGCCTTAGTTTCGCTGCTCAAGCTTCTGATCGTAGCAATTTGAAAGACATTTCTAATAAATAATAACTATCATAGACTTTAAACCAGAAAATGTCGTCCTGCGAGCTCTATGCAATCCATGCACCCTGTAATGCATCCCTCAATCCTCGATGGCCTCTTTTAATCTCAGTCCTTTAAATTTCCCGTTCCATTCATGTTCAAGCGTGGAATTGAGAAGGTGCGGTGGCCTCGGAAATAGCGAAATTCACATTAATTTCAAATGTAACCACGGTCGCAGAGTGCAAAAACCACGGCTTACTGCATTGCCTTTGGTCAATGTCGAGGCCAAGGCCAAAGAAAGCCTTTGAAGATAATGATATCCGGGGCACCTGCTTCTGGCAAAGAGATATCTCCGCCTCTGAGTATTTACCGATTCTTTTTTGAACTCCCAGCGAATCTTTATTTCGTTGACAGATGGATGGCATTTGCTGTTAGTTTAATATTCGTGCGAAAAGTTACTTTAATCGCATTTGCTTCGGTCCCTGAAGATACAATCTAGCGCCAATTTTGGTAAGAATTCCTCGAATATATGGTTTGACATTATGAACATTTCCACGTTTTAGCTGAAACTCAAGCAATCATTTGGTCGTATTTTGTTTATTGCCAAGTTAAATTTCTCTATGGTAATACAACGACCATGATTAATTGGGTTATTTCTTCTGAACTTTTAAGCACTTAAATGCGTGAAAGATTCAAATTAAAAAATACCTATTAAGAGAATACGACTACGATCAGCCTACTTTTTATTTTATTTTCCTCAGTAGGGTTAGCCACCTTGCAATAAAAGTCTGCAATGCAAAATAGGCATCTTTAAACTGAACTCTTATGGTGCCGCTTACGTTTGGTTATGACTAGGCAGAGCAATCTAAATATGCACATGAATTATCTCTGTAGCATTAACAGAAAAGGGGAATGGGAAACAGAAGGAGAAAGGGTACTACCAGAGTGTTTGGGGGAAATAAGAAAAGTGTACCCACCCCACTCACAGCACATGTTATGCATATAAAAATCAATTAATAATGTACTAATGTAGTGCTATCCTTCCGGCTGTTGTCTAAAGGCCAGTAGGGATGCTTGTTGTGAGGACGATCCGGGTTCAAATCTCTGACAGTAGGTTCCGGTAAAAGTAAACATGTCAGAGAGGGTGAAAGTTCTGGTGATTTCAATGGTCGATTGGTGTAGAGGTTAATGCAAATTCCTTCAAAATATATAGAATAGAAGCAGAGGGAGAAACCTCTTTGGAAGCCCTTATCAGTGACTAAAATTTCAGGTCAAATTCCCATGATCTGTGTGTTCAAAAATAGATAAATTTCCATGCAAAGTTGTGTATCTTATCAAAGGAAGTGGATCTGATATAAGAAGTTTACTAATGGACTCGTTTACCTCTGGACCTCACACACTCTACAAGACTATGACTCGCACTATAGTATCCTTATGACTATCTCGCACTTGCACAAATGCAGGACCTTGGTTTAGCATTAACATTCAGCTCTCTTATATTGATCACATCACTATGCCATGTATGAAATCAGTATTCACATGTCTCGGCATTATTATAACAACAATATAGCATGATTGCTCACAATTATGATTGTACTGATTGTCATCTTAGCATGTGTGACATCAAGTTTCTTTAGCCATGTACTGACATAATCATCGCATAGTAAGGAACAGAAGCCTTATGGCAATGTATGTCTTTGAGCATTTCTGAATCATATACATTCACTCAGAATCAGTTGGGTACAGTTCTGCCCAAAATCTCGAGTTCTGTTGGAACCAAATAAGTTGAGATGGAGCCAAGTCTTCTTATAGTTGTAAATTTATCCATATGACTGAAGGGCCATCATAAACCTCTGTCGTGTCTTAAGGAATGAAAGGATGTCTCTGTCTTCAAACAAGCCTGCATCAATTATAGTAGAGTTTCGTCTCTTACCGCTCCATTTACACCTTAACACGAGACTGTAGGATAAATCAAAACTATTTTTATATATGCACAAATGTGATGGACACCTTTTTCCAGACTCTGTTTATGAAAGAGAATCTACAGAACTCTTCCAGAGTAATTTTCTGATATTAACACATTATAACAAAAAATACCCACCCTCAGTCAAATATATGTCAAAATTTTCCATAGGATTCGACTTCAAGCCATCTCCTCCACAAAGAGCGTACCTTAACCAATATGTTGAGTATTTTTATATTCTTATTTCGATTTGATATCTACTCTATACCGAGGATGTATAGGCTTTGGAATTATAGTGAATGTGTTGCATTTTGGATGTAAGGTTGAAGCATTTTGAGAATCATAATGGCTATATTTGCCTAGGCATTTGTTCTCGGGTTCTTCCTATATGTGCTATCTATCTTTACCAATATGTCAAATAATCAGAATCTAGGACTTTATTCATATAACCATTCTAGATATAACTTATGCCTTTATTGGGTTCTTATCAGTTTTTTTTTGTTACTGATTGAAGGTTCCTTCACATAGAAAAGTTTAAAGTATCTTCATTTGCCGTCATTTCGTATGGATATGGTTAGATAATTTGATTAATTCCCACAGTTGACCAAGAAATAGGTCAATGGGACTAGAGAGCACAATATGTAGTCAGTAGACTATAAGAGTGTCTATAACAATATTAGAAGCTAAAATATTAGCAACAAACGAGAGGTACATTACATCTAGGCTCTTTTACGATTTCGGATCCATTAATTCTGCATCCATCCTAATTGCTTCCAGTTGTTTCTCATCCTTGTTATGGTTTATTCCTAGTAGCTGGTTGATTTGAATATGTTTTTTTTTGTGAATCTGTTTTCAGACTGTACCTTGTAGTGTTGGGATTATCCAACTTTTAAAAAAAAAAAAAAATTGAACTTGACTTCTATTTTTGTAAAATAATCTATTCCTTAAAATTAGTTAATGGATTTTAACTTAAGTATCCATGTATTTCCATATCATAAATGGCACTGTATCAAATAATGTTCAAGATTTTGTATAAACCCATTATCAGATTTCTCATCAGACTGTAAACAGTTAAAGGGACACCACTTTACTACCAACACCTTGTCTGGTGCAGTTGACTCAATCATGGATTCTTCGCAATCCTCATTTTTGTTTTTGTCAAAGGTGCTTTAGCACTCCCTGTTTCTTGCTCACAACCACTTGATTGTGCAATAAAACATCAACAGTTTGCTTGCTTTCATTAGATTGTTTCTTAGACTTAGTAGAGTTTTTCCCAGAAACCGGTATTTTGTCCGCAGTATCTGCTACTTATAATATTTATTTAAGCTTTGAATTACAGCTTGGTTTGCCTCCAAATTCATTGCCTTGAGAATATAGTCGGTCTGAAGGCTGCTCTTCACACCTTCCATTGTTGTTGCCTGCAAGAAGCAAGCAACTAAGAGACCATTTTGGCTTGTTTCTATAAATATAAAAACAATAGTAATTTATTGCAATGGGCACTTTTGTAACCATAAGGAATTCATCAAGACCTTGCTATTGCATCAATTCCTTTAATTAGGAATCGAGAAAAGGCAGCGTTATCAGTTTAAAATAGTGCAAAGACTTGGAAAGAGGTCAACAATTTTCTTGGATTAATTGCTCCATCATCATGAATTTTGCAACATCTGTGCAATCTTTAGAAGTGACTAGTAAAAAGTTTAATCCATACTTGTTATCATCAATATTGCTTCAATAAATTCCTCAAAACTAAGTTCCATGCTGAAATTTATGAAGGTTCTACAATAATGATTAAACTCCGCAAGCTAGTATTTTCCAAAACCTTTAAAACTAGATATTTCTTCAACCACCAAATGAGATGGTCCAAATTTCTCATAGATTATTCTTGCTTATGCTCTCTTATATATAAAAAAATAAATAAATAAATTCTTTTAATCACCTTATATGGATACCAATCGAATTTTATGCCAGATTTAAGTTGACTTGTGTTTTCTTAACCTTCTTTGGGGCCTAGTCTACACACTAAACTTTCTCAGATAATATCTATGCAAGTTTTCTACCAAATATTGTGAAATTTGAACTTATGATAGCACAAGATTTTCTATGAATCCAATTGCAGTCAATTTGCATCAACCATTAAAGTGTTATGTGCAATTTATAAAAAACTACTTTTCAAAGCATCCTTCAGAGAACACAATTGTAGTAATTGTATCCTTTGACGGGGTCATTCTTAAACAAAACTAGTTCTAACAATCATAATCACATTTTATCCTAATTTATTTCCTCCGTTTAACCCCAATCTACATTTTTGATATACTATTGAACTGTATCTCTTCTAGATTTTAATCATGACATATCTATGGTAAATTTTCCGACGAAAGGTCAAACTGCTATGAACCAGGTGAGATATCATGATATTGACTATATTCTTGCGATATTGGCAACATTGGCATTGACAATCTCGGAGCGGCTGAAAAATTTGCTCTCAATTGACGTGGATATGAATGAGGTTTTTAAATGTTCTTGATAACAGAAACGTATTCTATATATGTTGTGCCTCAGCTAGCAAAGTTTTTATCATAGTTGAGCTTCTAGATGATGCCAAAGCTTATTAGTATTTCCTATTATTTGGACCACTATATTTTCGAGTCAATGAGCACCTTATTAATTATGTGGTGCTCTTTATCTATCTACATACCTAGATTTCTGTACAACAGTAGAACCCTAAATTTCCCTCTCGTGGTCCCACACTCAAGGGCTAAGGATTTGACTGGGAAGAAATTTTAAACATGTCAAATTCTTATTAATGAAACAAACATTATCACATATATTGTTCAATTGTCAAGAATCTAGAAGTGAATCGCGAATCTCTATCAGATATAATCTTCTTAGGTACTCCATGAAATCTAATAACTTCATTTATGAATACTCGAGCTACGTCAGCAACATCGTCATCCTTGTAAAGAGATAGGTATCGAAGAGTGAGATTTTCTCTCAGTTTTCAAGGAATGAATTGTACTTAGCTAATCTTAAAATACTAGCTTTTATGTGTTAAAATTTTACTGGTTTGCTCATCTTTGCATCGATTTAAAATGGAATTATAATATTATTCAATCTGCTATAAAGAGAGAGTTTGTTTAACAGTAGTTTTGAAGTTTGGAAGTTACTATTTTAAAATGTATTAACTTCCTTTGTCTTCTCATGATACATCTTTATGCTTAGAATCTTGAGTTTAGTTTTTGTATGTTTTGAACAATGCCTTACCATATCTCTTTGCTCTTAGCAGTCTAAAAGAAGCACCAGGCATGCCATGATATAGAAGATCAGGAAACTGCTTCTATACACCAATCTTCAGTCTTAAGTCAAGCAACACTGGTCAGTTTAGAAGCCCTATTAAACACCTTTTCAGAGGTTTCCATGTTCTTTGTAGAGACGTTGCAATGCAAGACATAAATTTCCAAGACATGTAACAATAACCAATAATTTCTAATAATAACAGGAGATCAAGTAATTGACATAATATGCAAGTACTTCACAAAATAGAAGATTTTCGTTAGTGTTCACTTTGCAACTTCTAGACCCATAAATAGATGGAAAGATAGAACAATATGGAATCATATCAAGTAATTGACTCACTACGTGAGCACTTCACAATTTTTGCTTGGTATTCATTTTGCAACTTGTCGAACCTATAGTAAGAGCTACTTGATAAAATGAAATATCTCAGTTAATTTTTATCTCTAGAAAAGATAGAATTTATGAGAACCAATATACTCGATGGGTTCTATAACAGTTTGCAGGTGGACATCCTTAATTTTAAGTAGTTCACATAAACGATAAAAAAAAATTATATTGCACTCCAAATAATAGAATCTACAGATTCTGTAGGTCTTGACAACTGAACAATATATGTGATAATGCTTGAGTTATTTTGAATATGCTGATGCACATTTTACGAATGCATGGATAAGAGTATGATTGCAGATAATAAACAATTACCGGGATGACCACGTGATGACAGAACCTCAGAACAATTAAAGCTCCAAGTGATTCTATGATAGGCTGTTAGCCCTAAGTTCTATTGGGAGGGGTGGAGGTGTTGCCCACCATTTATCCTCCGAACCCTGGAGTCATGGGAGGACTGTGTGAACCACGCTCCCCTAGTCGTGTGATGATGACTGCCAAATGCCTACTAGAAATCAGGTTGGTATAACCGACGTTGTCACCATAGAGTTTATGAATGGTTAGGTCAGTAAAACTGACGCCATGGCATACTCCAGTAGAGGACGGATAGGATGGGAGCGAAAGAGATTAGGAAGGATAGGATGATTTTAGAATAGCTTGGGAACCTGGATAGGGCAAGACATGTCCATTAAAATCATAAACCTAAAACTCTAATTTTATAGTCTCTCGATTTAAAAAAAAAAAAACAAACAAACAAACAAACCTAAGAACGGGGTACTAATTACTATCATAAGTAATCAGATAAGATAAAACTCTAACTTCGGGATGAAGTTTTCCGAAGGGGGAGTGTATGTAACGACCCATCTCTAAATATATATATTATATGCTCCAGAATATTGGAAAAAAAAAATGATATTAATAAAATAGAATAAAGATTAAATATTGTATCAATAATTAATTAATCTAAAGTTCTAAAGTTTATATTAAAAACAAACATAAATAAAGTATATATTAAAAACAAATATAAGTAAAACAAAGTATATATGAATATCATAAAGTTAAAATGACAAACAAATATGATAAAGTACATATAAATATTATAAAGTAATACAGGATATGTTATATGGTTATAATGAAACGTAATAGTGTTATAATAACAATAACACATATATAATGTTTTAATACCTTAATGTTACATATAAACCATCGCATTTAAATTAAAAACTGAACCCTAAGGAAGGCAGCAACACTTGTAACTGGAGGATGACTCACGCGCATGGAAACGCTGTCACCGCGGGAGAAAGCGGTGGAGTCGCTGGTGTACAGGGCGGCCACCGCTAAACCCAGGCTATAAAACTGTCGAACTGAGCTGAGAAGAGGGGGGAACGACGGAGGTAAAAACCAGGAGGAGGAATTCAGGAAGGAGGAAGGTCTGCTATTGGAAGAGCTTTAACCAGTCTGAGGTTCTGGGCACGGGGGACAGTGAGCTTCTGCGAGAAGCTTACTGGATTGAGCAGCCAGGCTCTGCTCAGTCTGGCTGGGTGGAATTGGTTTCCCGGTAATTGGATCAGAGTAGCCGCAGCGTCATCAACCACACCAGAGCAGGCAGCAGTTCAGGTAGGTATTCAAAATCCTTTACGGTTCCTGTATTTCAGTTCTTGGTTCTTACTGTATTTCAGTTTTTGGTCATTACCACCCAGCTAGACTGAGCAGATCCTGGCTGCTCAATCCAGTAAGCTTCTCGCAGAAGCTCACTGTCCCCCGTGCCCAGAACCTCAAACTTGTTAAAGTTCTTCCAATAGCAGACCTTCCTTCTTCTTGAATTCCTCCTCCTGGTTTTTACCTCCGTTGTTCCCCCCTCTTCTCAGCTCAGTTCGGCAGTTTTATAGCCTGGATTTATCGGTGGCCACCCTGTACACCAGCGACTCCATCGCTTTCTCCCGCGGTGACAGGGTTCCCATGCGCATGAGTCATCCTCCAATTACAAGTATTGCTACCTTCCTTAGGGTTCAATTTTTAATTTAAATGCGATGGTTTATATGTAACATTAAGGTATTAAAACATTATATATGTGTTAATGTTATTATAACACTATTACGTTTCATTATAACCATATAACATATCCTGTATTACTTTATAATATTTATATGTACTTTATCATATTTGTTTGTCATTTTAACTTTATGATATTCATATATACTTTGTTTTACTTATATTTGTTTTTAATATATACTTTATTTATGTTTGTTTTTAATATAAACTTTAGAACTTTAGATTAATTAATTATTGATACAATACTTAATCTTTATTCTATTTTATTAATATCATTTCTTTTCTTTTCTTTTTCAATATTCTGGAGCATATAATATATGTATTTAGAGATGGGTCATTACATACACTCCCCCTTCGGAAAACTTCGTCCCAAAGTTAGAGTTTTATCTTATCTGATTACTTATGATAGTAATTAGTACCCTGTTCTTAGGTTTTTTTTTAAATCAAGAGACTATAAAATTAGAGTTTTAGGTTTATGATTTTAATGGACATGTCTTGCCCTATCCAGGTTCCCAAGCTATTCTAAAATCATCCTATCCTTCCTAATCTCTTACGCTCCCATCCTATCCATCCTCTACTGGAGTATGCCATGGCATCAATTTTCCTGACCTAACCATTCATAAACTCTAAGGTAACAACGTCGGTTATACCAACCTGATTCCCAGTAGGCATCTAGCAGTCATCATCACATGTCTAGGGGAGCGTGGTTCACACAGTCCTCCCATGACTCCAGGGTTCGGAGGATAAACGATGGGCAACACCTCCACTCCTCCCAATAGAAATTAGGGCTAACACCCTATCATAGAATCACTTGGAGCTTTAATTGTTCTGAGGTTCTATCATCACATGGTCATCCTGGTAATTGTTTATTATCTGCAATCATACACTTATCCATGCATTCGTAAAATGTGTATCAGCATATTCAAAATAACTCATGTATTATTCACATATGACACTATAGTATAACATATTTTACCATATTCTATGCATGTCTTTTGACTTTCATCTAAAATGTATTCACTTCTTGATTTCTATTCCATTGATCATATTGGCATGTATAAATAAAACAAATTTACAATATCTTAATTTCTATTAGAAGTAAAATCATTTAACTGTCTTAACTTTACTTTGACAACTATAATTTAATAAAATGAACCACATATATCGTTTTGGTATCCATGTACCAGCAGAAGTTAAACATATATTATGTCATAAAATTTCACGTTTATCTATAATTATTCAAAATGTTTCTGAGTCTCTGATTGCAGTGAAGAAAATATATACTAAACATAGTTAAAGCTCTTTCAAAATTGACATAGATTAGGGTATCTTTGACATATGTCCTCTGTATTTTCCCAAGTCGCTGATCCATAACATACATTCACAACATGTCTTCAAGTATTTGATTTACTCTTTCAGTTTGCCCATTAGTCTCAGGATGGTAAGCAGTGCTTAAATGGAAATTTCATGCCAAGTTATTCTTGACAGCACCAACTACTTCCAATGGTGGTCCTACATTGTGGATTTACTTAGAAGTAAAGGTCTTTACATAATAGCCTCATGCCAAGAAACCAAACCTTAAGATGAAGATAAGGCAGCCAAATGGGAAAATAGGCAAGATCAAGCACGTGGGTTGATAGGGATGTCTATTTCTCCATACCTTAGATTCCGTATCGCAGAACTTGATACTCCTAATGAAGCAATGAAACAGCTCACTAAAGTTTTTGGAATTAAAAATGAAATTATAGCCCATCAACTCGAAAATGAGTTGCTTACATTGGACCCCTATAGTTTTTCTCCATTGAAGATTTTTTGTCCAAGTTCAAGACCCTTATACTTCTCTTGGAAGGTGTTAAGGTTAAGAAAGAATATGGTAGCCTTATCTATTCCATTATTACTAAGTTGGGACCAACCTACTCTATGTTTGTTTCCACCTTCCATTCTACTAGAGAAGCCTTCATTTCTCAAGGACAAGACTACAAGTCCCCCTCTTTTGATGCCTTTTGTGATTATTTAATAAGAGAACAAGAAAAGCTCTTATATCTTGGTCTTCATAATCTTGGAAACTCTTTTAAGAAAGCCTTAGCCGCCCAACAGCAACCAAATTCAAAGAATCCTAAGAAGCAGTATCCTAAAAAGAATGGTCCTAAACCAAACAAGGGTCCTAAGCAATTTCAGTCTCAAAATGAAAAATCATTTCAACAAAATGATAAGGCAAATAAAAGAAAGAGAAGAAGACCGATAGACATTTCCAATTTTGTAATCGAGATGGCCACTTAGAATCCAAATGTTTTAAGAAGATGGAAGCCTTGGAAGCAGCAATGAAAAAGCTTAACATCCATTTGGAGCACTCTTCAACTTCAACAACAACTTCAGGAATAACACTTTTTATCACATGGCCAAAAACAAAGCCATGTTTTCTTCTTTAAATTATTGTAACACCAAAAATATATATGTTGGTGATGATAGATCTCTTAGTGTTGTAGGGACTATAACTGTTCATCTAGACAATGGTCAATTTAATGATGTATTATGTGTTCCAACCTTATCCTACAACCTTCTACTGTATATTAGATAACTCATTTAGGTAAAGGTAAAATCGTTGAATTTTCACCTCACGATGTTGTAATTAAGGACTTAAGAGATCCTAGACAGATTTTAGCTACTGGCATTGTTGATGAATCTACAAGGTTGTATAAGTTTAATAACTTTGGGTCATCAAATATTCCCTCGGTATTTGTTGCTCATTATGATGAAGTGATAAAACTTTGGCATGAGTGATTTGGTCACTTAAACTATCGCTTCCTTTAGAATACATGTAAAGAAAATATGGTGGCAGGTCTTCCAATGGTATCTTGCAGAGATGGTGTTTGTTCTGGATGTGTACTCGAAAAACATCATATGGATAGTTTTGAAAAACGTGCCTCTTGGCATGCCTCAGCCCCTTTACAGCTTTTGCATAATGATTTATGTGGTCCACTTCCAGTTGTTTCATTCTCTGGCTACAAGTATTTCTTAACTTTCATTGATGATTTCTCCAAACACACTTGGGTATACTTCTTAAAACTCAAGAGTGAAGTATTTAACTTGTTCTTGGCCTTTAATGTCTTTGTTGAAAAACAATCTGGACATCAAATTCTTAAGCTAAGATCTAATAATGGCAGAGAATATGTTAACAACAAATTCATCAACTTTTGCACTGAGAATGGAATTTAAATGCAACATATTGTTCCATATATTCTATTGACACCTAACCATAGGGATTGGGTGAACAACTGCAATTAGTGTAAATAAATAATAGAGGAAATGGAGATTCATTGGGAGATGAAACTGAACAGTCTCTCCCTCTTGTATATAATAATGAATAACCTAAATGAATAATACAATTTCATTTGAGGAGTTACCTCCTGGCCTGACATGGTATCAGAGCCAACCTCTATTTTTATTTTTCCACATTGTAACTCCTATCAGTTTCCTACCCTCTACCTTTTTTCTCTGCTAAATCTCTGCATTTGGATAGACCATCCGCATTCAATGCGTTTTTGAATGCGTTGAGTGCTATTATTATGTTGTGTCATTTTATATGGCATGCATGTGTTTTTGAATGCGTTGAGTGCTATTATTGTGTTGCGGCATCGTTTTATATATAACTCTATTGCAATCGTGACTATTGGTCTCCCCATATCGTAATACGCCCGGTCCATGCCAAGTTTATGTTGCAGCCTCTATACCACTGCTGCTCCAACACCATCACTCTTATACCATCTCGCACCTGTGTTGGCATTATACTCCATGCTTCCGACCCATTGCGTTTAATGAACATTTTCACATTAACGTCTGGCCCACATTACCATACTAGGTTTCGTAACTGCGATATATAACTCTGTTGCGATATATCAACCTGCTCCGGTTTCTGGTATAAACTCCTCTCCACTGCGCAACAGAACCATACCTCCCATCCGAGAATACACAGTCACATGGTATGTGGTATAGCGCCTCCCCCGTTACGATATTGTGGTGGTATCATATATAATGATGCCTCATATATAACGTTGTCTCATATATTTTGTTGTTTTCATATATAACAATGTCTCATATATAACGTTGTATCATATATAACGTTGTTTTCCTATATTTTGTTGTTTTCATATATTAACGCTCCTGCGTTTGGCTCCCATGTTGTCCCCCATATACCACCTCCCCCAAAAATAATACCTCTGTTTTTAATATATCATAGTGCAATTTTTAACCACCACCAGTGCATTTTTTATATATTGGCAGTAGGGTACATTTTTTTTTTTCAAATGCATTCATTGATATCTATTGTGGGAGTGGTTCTCACTAGGAAGGAGAACTATCTAGAATGGTTGTGGAAAATCAAACACACTCTCATTTTTAATGAGCTGTGGAAAGGAGTGTGTGTTGGAAACGGAGACAAAGAGCCATAACAACCTACCTCAGACAAGGAATTCCCCTTTTGGGAAAATAAGAACAGCAAGGCTTATGCATTCATTGCAGCATGAGTAAATGAAGAGGTGAGTCGCCATATTTTGTCATTTTCAAATGCTTTCAAAGCCTTACAAAAATTGAAGGAACTCTATGACTCACACTTTGCACTTGAAGTTGTTAAACTCATGATTAAATTGTTCACCCTTGAATTACAAATATAGAAATTTTGAATAATATAACACTTATTCACAGAGATTATCTTGATTATACACTATTTGCAGAATGCATGCATAATACATAACCTCCTCTACGTTGATCATCAATTTTGCGGAATTAAAAACAATGAAACATCAAACGCATGCGCACATTAACACAGTATGTACTGGGGAAAGCATACAGCTGAAAAACCCCCAACTATCTATATATTATAATGATAGAGAACATGTAACAATACATAGTACAATACTCCTCACAAGTACTCAGTACTATCTCCAACTGTTACACACAAACTAGCTCAAATCTGAATCAAGTCACAGGTTCAAATCTCCTCCACTGTCTGCCTGCCTCTACTGCACAATCCAATGTGAGAATACCTGCAATCTGTTAGCCTCCTGCTGCAGTAGGTATTCATTTTTCATGATTGACATTTTCACATGCCAAATATGTCATACTTTGCAGGCTGCAGTGTTCCATATTTCCAGAACAGGCCAATGAAGATGCCATGAAAGTATCCTGGTCCAAATGCCACTGTTGTATTCCATTTTGATCACAGTTATCAGGCAGTTTTGCACTCAAAGGAGGTACTCAAGCTGGAATTCACTAACCTCCCCTTCTTCTCATTTCCCCCAAATCACTTACTAACATCCCCCAAGAGGTCAAGATCTACTTGAGCCTCTCAGTTTCATCATTTCCATGACATTCACCTTGGTAAGGATTTGCTTTATTCAAGGACTGCTCACTCATCATCTGTGAGCCTTCTTTTCCCCAACAAAGCCTAAGGTCTCATACCTTAGCGCCCTCTTTTCATCTCCATATTAACTATTAACTTTATTATATAACTCCCTATCAGTTTTTCCCTTTCCCTATTAAAATCATGTATATAAAACTCCCCTATGTAAATACCCCTCCCTGGCAATATAGCCATATTTCCTATAAGTCCGGGGAATTACAGTCCATCTGGGGCTGTCTTTAGCCCATCTGAGTCATAACAGGGATTAATCTGACACCTGGCCAGATTAATAACCTCCCCCCTAGCCCTAAAACCTTCAAAAACCCATTTTTTGCACCTTTTTCCTACGTTCTGTGCATAAAATATTAAACTGCGCCGTTTTTTCACATAAAAACCCCATTCCCTATGTTTTAACCCAACGCCGCGATATATTAAAAAGGGAATATTCCCACGAATATCCCCACCCACTAACCCACCGTCGCTACCCATCTACTGCCAACCGTTAGATCTGGCCCGCCACAGATCTACGGTGGGTAGGCTTTTCTATATGCAACACGTCTGGGCTTTAGCGTCCGAGAGTTCGGCGGTTTTGCCGTTGTACTCCTGCCACGCGTCAAGCTCCAGACTGTGGCAGAGCGCCCCCTCAGGAAACCACCATCCTCAAAAAGCGGTGCACCACAAAACTGCTTACCACCTATGACGTCACATCCCACATCACCCTCAGCCCAGTCACCGCTTGCGTCACCCCCTTTGTCCAGTCACCATGTCGAGTCACCTGCCTGCGTGGCCTCCTGCCATGTCATTTCCACATGTCCTTGCCACGTCATCGTCCGTACATGATGACGTCATGCTGACGTCATCTCGTCACGTCGTCCTACTGACATCACCCGCCGTACAGCGTCACTTCATGCTGACGTCATCATCAACTTTTTTGCGCGCAGAGGCGAAAATCGCACTTCTTCTTCATGAAGCTTGCCGGAAGGACCAGAAAATGGTTTTGAAAGAAACAGAGGCCGATCAGCGGCCATTAAATTTTGAATAAGACTCACAGCACGGCAGAACAGCATCAATTTATTGCCAAAGAGTATCAGAGGAGGAAGGAGAGCCAAAGAGTATCCGCCGAAGATTTTTTAGGGGCTCGAGGCACTTGAACATTGATGAGCCCCCCAGAAAGTCAAATCAAGAGGAGTAAGCCCATCCTAGCTCTCAAATCACAGTCAAAAGCATTCAATACCGCCGAACAGCAATGGTGCAAAGACCAATGCACAGTTATGACAGATGAAAAGCACAGAGCCACCTGGACAGATATTAACTCATTTTGATACAGCTGCCCCCAGCACAGCTCAAAGATATTTTCTGGCATTTATTTCTGGATAAGATTAGGTTAAAGTAATCAATTTTCTGTCGGACCTGTTAGGTCGGCTGTAATAGATAATTTCGGATATATCTTCCCTATATATACCACCCTCTGTATTGTTTTAAGGGTTGGTTGGTTGATAGTTTTTCAGTAGAGACTCGCACTGTATACCTGACATGTTTTCTGTAATCAAAGACTGCTGAAAAGCTTGGAGGAAAGACTGTCTGCTCTGTGTCCAATGGTTTCAAGAAGTGAATCTGGAATTCTTGTGCTGCAACATGACTCAATAAGTTTTCCTATCTCTGTTTTTCATTGATATACCGTCTAAATAGCAGAAAGAAAGAATAGTCTAGAATTGGTTAACTACCCTCTATGGTCATTTTCTGTTGTTTCTTTATGTTTTCCTCTAGATCAGTCATGAATATGAATTCCCTTCGGCTCATATTTCCCCTAATCCATTCATCTTTGACAGTTGTCTAGGAATTCTTAATTGCTCCTAGATAGAGTTCATTCACTTTCCCCCTTTTAAGCTTAATGAGAGATTCTTTGTTGCCTCTCATTCCTTATCCCTCAGCCCATCCTTATAAGCTTTCAGCTTTGTTTCATGAGCATCTACCTTGCTCCTTATTTCTCATGTGACCAAGAAACGCACCAGCAGTCCCACTCCTCGACTCCACGCCCAATGGTTTGAAAACTTACCAGACTATGTCTTGCCTCTCTACTTGAAATGTCTTCCTTCCCACCAAAAACAATACAAACCCCTGTGCATCATACCTAGCCTAAAATCATCCATTAAACAAAGCTAAATCCAAAAGAGAGAGCCCTCTCTGACTGCAGGCAGGCTAGAACCTGCAGTCCAAAGTTGGTCTGTGGTTACCTCGGCCGTATCCCTTTCTGGAGCTTTAAGGACAACCTGAGTGATAACACAATCCAAGTTCGAATTCCCTTGGTTTGTACTGCGTAATCCTCATTGGCAATCTCCATCAATGATTGTGCAAATCTCATGCACAAATATCGTCACAACTGATAGTAGTCTCCACCTCTAACACCTGTCTTCACTGAACTGTCCATGCACTGAGTTAACTAATGTATTCTTTAGTTGCTTTATGAGTTAATAATTAGTGAATTAATTAATAATTAATTCACATCACTCATCACTAGTGTATTCTGCAGTTAGACTAAATACAACTAGTTCAACCAATTCAAACTGAACACAACTCCATCAACTCCTCAATCAACTCCACCAAACTCAATTACTTGAGTTCTAACTGAAGTCCATCATGCAATAGCTCAACTGACCCATAAGAAAAGCATATTTCCTTCTGGCAGTTGCATGTGCCACATCTGTAGCTCGAACTGAAGTGCTCCAAGAGGATAAGATAATGTTTATAGTCCAAATATTATTAAGAGCTAATAATATTCGACTGTTCTATTTTTAGCCTGGTAGTCTAAAAATAGACTCCGCCCATATGTCTAAAAATAGAAGTCCATCTATTTTTACCAACATGACCAATCATCCACAAATAGCATCCTGCAACTCATAGACCATGATCCATATGTCTAAAAATAGACATAGCCTAAAAATAGACTTTACGCCAAAAATAGCTTGTGGGCCCACTTAGTGAAGGCGACTTCTTTTCACTAAGCTCCATCATCTTGTTGCATTTTCAACACTCCCTCTCAACAAGATATGGATTATCTGCAACCCCTATCCTGCAACTCTGAAATGTTCTGCATGCAACACATTTGCCCAGTTCACTTGCTCCAACAACACTTGGAACAAAACACTCCCAACTAACCACTCTGTTGGGCTAGGAACATACTCTGATGCTGAAGCTCTACCTACTGCTGACAAGTGCTCCCTCTCTGACATCTGCACTACTGCAACATCTCCATGCATCTCGCACCATTGCACACCTCTCTATGCCACCTAGCACTGTGCAAAACACTTGTGCCTCTCTCATTGCTGCAGCCTGCTAGCTATGCGCTATCCTGGGATTTCCTGCACTATCTCTCTCTCTGCCACTCCATCCACATCTGTCTCTACCCAATCAACCAGTTCCTGCTACTCCATATCGGGGCTCTCATAGCAAGGTCTCATCCAAGAGGTTGGGTACCTTAAGGATCCTGCCCCTCCTCCTTGTGACGATCAATCCACATCACCCCACCTCCTACATGGAGGTATGGCTGCATGCGATCCCTCAGCCCACCTGCCTCGAAGTTTTCCCCTACTGGAGGTCTCTGCATGAGTAGATGTCTCTACTCGATCTCCTCTCAGCTTCCCTTGTTGTGGCTGCTCCACAACCTCCTGAAGCTACTGCACCAATCGTGGCTCCTCCACAATCGTCTGAGACTTCTTCTGGCTCTGCATGTTGAGAGGTAATATACGCTCCCTCTCAACCACCAAGTCTCCATCAGTTGCCTCACTGCTCAAGGTTTTGCATGCATCTTGAACCTTAAGAGCATACAGGTTCTTGACCCGTGAACCAATCTGCTTCACCTGTCTAGTGATGATGTGTCTAAGGAAAACCTTTCCCTTACTGAAGACTATATCATAGTCTCTGTCTTCCAGCATCGCGACCGACACCAAGTTTCTCTTCAGTCCTGGTACATACTTGACATCGGTCAAGGTAAGGCTAGCTCCATGCTCCCTCTGAAAAATAACCGTGCCTACACCTGAGACACTATACTTCTCATCATTACCCATCGTTATGAGTATCTGGAGATCTTTCTCCTCCAAAGTACTAAACAAACTCTTGTCACCGGTCATGTGGAAAGAAGCTCCACTGTCAAGAAACCAACCACTTCCCACCATGGATGAAACCATGCATGCGAAGAGTGTGAAATCCAACTCAAACTGTGAAGCAAGTGCCTCACCTTCAGATCCTTCCCCGGATCCTTCTTGGATTTCCTCCGTAGACAATTTGCAGCATAATGGCCCACCTCATCACAATGAAATCATCGCACTTTCGATTTGTCAACCTTCTTCCCATCATTGGAAGAACTGGATTCTGAAAGAGAAACCTTCTCCTTCCCCTTCTTTTCTTTGGCAGCCAAAGCGCAATTTTCTTCATCGATGCCTTTGATGAAGATCTGTCCCTGGTATTCCGCCTGATCTCCTCTTGCACAAGATCCTACCAAAGTCTCTCCCATCCTAGAAATTTCTCCTGACCATTGACAGAGTCCTAATAGGAATGCGAACTCTTCGGAAGACCAACGAGAGCCAATCTCACCAAGTCCTCATCATCGACAGTCACCCCCACACTTCCCAGATTGGGTGAACTTCGTGAGATACTTGGGCATACTGTCTCTACTCTCACACTTAATGTTTTTGAGTTTATCCTTGAGTGCCAACTTCCTCTAGTTGCTCTTGCTTTGGAATAAATCTTTCAACGCTTTCCACATCAAGTATGGAGAAGCCTTTCCATGCAGGCTGGATACAATGTGATCCTTCACGCCCTCCAACAGAATCCTTCGATACTTTGTTGTCTTCTTTTGCCAAGCCTCAACGTGAGCAGCATCAGTAGGCTATGGGACCTCAACCTCTATGAAATCCTTCAACCCATTTTCATCTAACACCGCCTCCATCCTATCTTTTCATGCAATATAATTCGAGCTGCCTTCAAGGGCATACTCCAATCGCACTCCGTTGAAAGACATTTCAACTTTGACACCAAGAAAACGCTGCTGCAAATTCGAATTCCACCAGCTCAAAACTCAACTGGTTCTGATCTAAAATTCGTGAGAACAAAGTATTTCTCGTACAGAGATTGACTGTATGGGCTTTTACCAGATATCTCACCTTCCAAAAGAAGGATGAATCCAGATGCTACCTGGCCCGATTACAGACTCTGCCTGAAGAAATAAAATGTAATCACTTTCTGAATAATAGATCTGATGATCAACTCTGCTCTGATACCATATATAAATTTTGAATAATATAACACTTATTCACAGAGATTATCCTGATTATACACTATTTGTGGAATGCATGCATAATACATAACCTCCTCTACGTTGATCATCAATTTTGCAGAATTAAAAACAATGAAACATCAATCGCATGCGCACATTAACATAGTATGTACTGGGGAAAGCATACAGCTGAAAACCCCCAACTATCTTTATATTATAATGATAGATAACATGTAAAAATACATAGTACAATACTCCTCACAAGTACTCAGTACTATCTCCACCTGTTACACACAAACTAGCTCAGATCTGAATCAAGTCACAGGTTCAAACCTCCTCCACTGTCTGCCTGCCTCTACTACGCAATCCAATGTGAGAATACCTGCAATCCAAGTGCGAATTCCCTTGGTTTGTACTGCGCAATCCTCATTGGAAATCTCCATCAATGATTGTGAAAATCTCATGCACAGCTATAGTCACAACTAATAGTAGTCTCCACCTCTAACACCTGTCTCCACTGAACTGTCCATGCACTGAGTTAACTAATGTATTCTTTAGTTGCTTTATGAGTTAATAATTAGTGAATTAATTAATAATTAATTCACATCACTCATCACTAGTGTATTCTGCAGTTAGACTAAATACAACTAGTTCAACCAAGTCAAACTGAACACAACTCCATCAACTCCACCAAACTCAATCACTTGAGTTCTAACTGAAGTCCATCATGCAATAGCTCAACTGACCCATAAGAAAAGCGTATTTCCTTCTGGCAATTGCATGTGCCACATCTGTAGCTCGAACTGAAGTGCTCCAAGAGGATAAGATAATGTTTATAGTCCAAATATTATTAAGAGCTAATAATATTCGACTGTTCTATTTTTAGCCTGGCAGTCTAAAAATAGACTCCGCCCATATGTCTAAAAATAGAAGTCCATCTATTTTTACCAACATGACCAATCATCCACAAATAGCATCCTGCAACTCATAGACCATGATCCATATGTCTAAAAATAGACTTTGAGCCAAAAATAGCCTGCGGGCCCACTTAGTGAAGGCGACTTCTTTTCACTAAGCTCCATCACCTTGTTGCATTTTCAACAACAAAATGATGATCCTCTTGCTCTTGCATTAGAAGTAAAATCTATTATGCATGATATCAAAGTTACTAATTTTGAACTAGACACTCCTCTGATAGCTTTTCTCAAGGCACTTTATCCCACTCACTCAAATTATCTTGAGTCATTGCAAGCAAATGGAAACCTCAAAGATATTACCTTTGACTCCCTTGTGAAAGAATTTGTTGAAAGAGAGAAATATTTTGGGAAGAAGACAGCTCCTCGGTCTTCTAAATAGGTTGTATGTCTTGCACATAGAGAGAAGAATCGTGCTCAATATTCTTCTAGAGGAAGAGGTGGTCGAAGAGGAAGAGGAAGAAATTTCAGAGGCAGGGGGGGCAGACACTCTCAAGGATAAAAGTCGGATTTTCACTGCATATGCTGCAAAAGAGATGGATTTATCCACATGCAAGTTGCCTTGGGACAGAATTGAGTAGGAAAGAAACCAACCCAAAGGTAAAACTAATGACGAAGAGAAAGGTAAAGCACCTTAATCCGCTCACTATGTTATGGCACACTGTAATATTGGAGTAAATGAAGACTTATTTAATGCTTCACTTGCTTCTTGGAAAAATTATCGGTTTCTTGATTCAGGAGAAACTTGCCACATGACTTTTAGAAGAGATTTTTTTGAAGAATTTACTAAAAAAGTTGATGGAGCAGTATACTTTGCAGAAAAATCAAAACTCAAGCCATCAGGGCTTGGCACAATCAGGCTTAAATTGCCTTGTCTTCTAGACTTTCTTCTACATCATGTTCTATATCTCCCACAGCTGAGGAGAAACTTGTTGTCTTTGGTCCACATCCACCAACAACGACACTCCATTCATATGTTTGATGGCAAGCTTGAGGTGAGAAAAGCATCAGACTACTCACTTGTCATGACGGGGATAGAAGAAGAAAGCCTTCTCAAGCTACAGGGTACCTCTGCTCGTGCACAAAATTTCTCATACAATTCTCATTATGAAGAAGGTACATTTCCATCAAGTTTATTATGGCATGCTAGATTTGGACACTTAAACTATGACAGGCTCCACTTGTTGAAGAAAAATGGTGTTACTAGTTTGCCTACAATTCCTAGGAGACTTAAGCAATGTGATGCTTGAATTCTAGGAAAGCATATAAAATAGTATTTTCATGATTCACATGCCAGAGCACATAGAAAACTTGAACTCATTCATTTATATTTATGTGGTCCAATGCCTGTTGCTTCTACAAATGGAAATAAATATATGATGACATTTATTGATGACTACACCAGAATGTGTTGGGTTTATTTATTGAAGAACAAATCTAATGCTTTTCAAACATTCAAGAACTTTCATACATGGATTGAAAATGATGCACAATCTCATATTGGCTCTATTCGCATTGATAATGGAAAAGAATACACTTTAAATGAATTTGAAAGCTATCTTTGCCAACATGGGATCAAACATCAAACAATTGTGCCTTATAATCCCCAACAGAACGGAGTAGCTGAAAGAATGAATAGGACAATATTAAATATGGTGCGCTCCATGATGTTTTTCAAAAATGTAAAATTGTTGTTTTGGGCTGATGTAGTTCTATGTGTTGTATATGTAAAGAATAGATGTCCATCTAATGCTACTAGAAACAAGACTCCTTATGAAATGTGGTATGGGCACATTCCTTCAGTAAAGCATCTTAGGGTCTTTGGTTCCACAACTTATGCCTTGATACCAAAGGTACATAGAAACAAACTTGGTGTAAGAAGTCATAAGTGTATCTTCCTAGGGTATTCAAAAACCTCCAAATCATACCATCTCTATGATGAAGTCAATAAAAATTTTGGTGTATATAGAGATGTAATCTTTCTTGAATCATCCATAACTGACAATGTTGTTGAGCGGAAACTTGATCGCTTGGATAGATTCGCAAATGCAAAATCATTTCAAGAATTTGATAATTAGATTCCACATCTTGAAGGGGGGGATTCCTATATTAGATCAACCTGTGGAATCTTCTTCTGAAGCACTCTCTCCCCCGCATAAAACTCTAACAACGAATGATACTTTGAGTGATGTGATTGACAGAATTGGGAGACTTAATCTTGATTCAGTCCCAACTCAATCAAGGGAGTAGCTTGGACCATCTCAGAAAGGTCCCCCAAAGTGGCTAACAAAGGCACTTGAAAGTGTTCATCCCAATGAGGTTGGAAAGACAAGAACTAGAAATTCAACCCGACAAAATGGAGGTGATGTAGATGACTCTGATTCACCAGTTGATATGGATGTTTCTTATGATTGTGAATTTAATTTGTCTACAGATTTTGAACCAAATTCCTTCAAAGAAGTTGCTTCTCATGATGAATGGAAAGAAGTAATGCAAAAGGAGTATGATGCATTGATAAAGAATGGCACTTGGAAGCTGGTTGATCCTCCATTCAGAACCAAACCAATTGGCTGCAAGTGGGTCTACAAGAACAAGTATAAAGTTGATGGCTCACTTGATAAGCACAAAGCTAGGCTTGTGGAAAAAGGTTTTTCACAGAAGGAAGGGGTTGATTATGAGGAGACTTTTGACCCCATAGCAAAATGGGCTACCATCCGGACACTCTTTTCCCTAGTAGCTCAGAACGGTTGGAAAGTCCATCAAATGGATGCAAAAACTATTTCTTGAATGGAGATCTAAAAGAGAATGTTTTTATGTCCCAGCCTGAAGGATTTGCTATGAAAGGACATGAACATAAAGTATGCAAACTTTTGAAATCCTTGTATGGCCTCAAACAAGCATCGCGAGCCTGGTATGAAAAACTAATTGAGCATCTTCTAAAACTCAATTTCAAACATTATGATCTTGATGATGCAACTTTGTATGTCAAGAAGGTTGTAAAAATAGTTGCATATCTTGTGGTATATGTAGATGATCTTTTGATGACAAGGAACAATGAGAGCTGCATTGCATCCGTAAAGAAGGAATTGAGGAAATATTTTGAAATGACTTATTTGGGCTATGTTCATTACTATCTTAGTATTGAAGTAACTCAACATCTGAAGTCCATATTCATTTCTCAAAAGAAGTACATTGGAGATCTATTGAACAGGTTTGGCATGATTGAATGCAATCCTCTAACTACTCCAATGGAACAAAACTTAAAGCTCACATCCATTGAAGGAAAAGAATTTGAGGATGCAACAAAGTATAGGTAGCTTGTAGGAATTCTCAACTACCTGACTACTACCAGACCAGACATTTCGTTTGTTGTTGGAATCCTCTCCAAGTTTATGCAAAATCCTTGTTGGGGATATTTGTCTGTTGTAAAAATAGTTCTAAAGTACTTGAAGGGAACTCAAGACATTGGACTCAAGTATACACAGGTGGTCGACTTCAACTTGATTGGATACTCTGATTCAGACTTCGATGGAGACAAAGAAACTAGGGTATCTACTTCAGGTTATGCTATGAGTCTTGGATAAGGAGCTGTCTCCTAGAGATCACGCAAACAATCAGTTCCAACAGATTCCACAACAGAGGCAGAATATGTGGCAGCAACTGAGGCAACAAAAGAAATTGTGTGGCTCAGGAAAATTCTGGAAGATTTGCAAGTAAAACAAGTACAATTGATTCCACTCATGATTAACAATACCTCGGTAATAAAGTTGGCCAAGAACCCAAAGTTCCATGATCGAACGAATCACATCAATACAGAATATCATCTAATTCGACATCATGTTGAGGCCAAAACAATCCATCTTCGTCATTGTTCTACTAATGAGCATATTGCAGACATCTTCACCAAAGCACTTGGAAGAGAAAATCTTGAAAGATTTAGAATGATGCTTGGACTCACCAACATCCCTTCAGATTAAGGGGGGAATGTTGACACCTAATCATAGGGATTGGGTGAACAACTATAATTAGTGTAAATAAATAATAGAGGAAATGGAGAGTCATCGGGAGATGAAACTGAACAATCTCTCCCTCTTGTATATAATAATGAACAACCTAAATGAATAATACAATTTCATTTGAGGAGTTACCTCCTGGTCTGACATACTCCACAACAAAATGGTGTAGTTGAAAGGAAGAATCGCACCTTAAAGGAAATGGCTAATTGTATGCTTCAATCTAAAGGACTTAGTCTTAATTTTTGGGCAGAAGCAATTAATTGTGCAAATTACATAGTAAATCGCACTCCTACTAAGGTTTTAAAGAATATCACTCCAGAAGAAGCATGGAGCTCAATTAAACCATATGTAAGTCACTTTTGTGTTTTTGGAAGTGAAGCGTGGGCCCATATTCCAAATGAGAAATATAAAGCTTTAGAACCCAAGAGTGAAAAATGTATTTTTGTTGGATATTCTGAAGATGTCAAAGGATATAGATTTATTCCACTTAAGTCCAAAAATGTTATCATTAGAAGAGATGTAATGTTTGCTGAAAATATATCGGCCTACAAGCCTAGTTCGGGGGATGTGCCACCTCTCTCTATCCCTTCTACTTCTGAAAATATTTTTTCTTGAGATGATGACAGCGAAGATGACAATCCTCCCCCACCTTCCTAGGATCCTCCTTCAGCTCCTCAGCTTCCAAAATGGGTATGTGCTACTCGAGATGCAGCAGGTGCTCTTGCAGGTAACACTACAGATCAATGACGTACATGTTTTCAGTTCAATAGAGCCTCTTCTTTACTAGCACAAGCTTCAGCGAATTGTGATCCTGAAACCTTTGCAGAAGCTTCAGGACATCCATATTGGGATGCAGCTATGAATGAAGAATAGCATTCATTATTGGCAAATGATACATGGGATCTTGTTCCTCTTCCAAAGGGACGAAAATTTGTTAGATGCAAATGGGTTTACAGAACCAAGTATGGACCAGATGGAAAAGTTGATAAGCATAACGCTCGTTTTGTTTCTAAGGGCTTTTCACAAGTTGAAGGAATTGACTATATTGAAACCTTCTCCCTTGTTGCCAAAATGAACTCTATCCACCTTGTTCTTTCCCTTGTTGCCTCTTTCAAATGGGAAGTCCATCAGATGGATGTTAAATCTACCTTCTTGCATGGGAACTTGCATGAAGAAATATATATGGAACAACCTACTAGATTTATAGAAATAGACTCCAGCCTTGTATGTCGGCTTAAGAAATCTCTTTATGGTCTCAAGCAAGCCCCTCGGGCTTGGTATGCCAAAATGGATAGCTTTCTTTTAAAAACTGGTTTTTCTAGGTGTCATTCTGACAATATTGTCTACACCAATAAAGTGGGCAAGTCTCTTATCATTCTTGTGCCTTATGTTGATGATCTTATCCTTACTGGTAGTGATCCCAACCTTATAAACCATGTGAAGTCCAGCCTTAAAAAGAATTTCGAAATGAGAGACTTAGGACACTTGCATTATTTTCTTGGTCTTCAAGTCTTGCAATCCAAGAAAGGTATTTCCCTTTCCCAGTCCAAGTATGCATGTGATCTTCTACGCCATTTTCACATGGAAGACTGTAAGCCAGCCCCTTCTCCCTTTCAGTCTGGAGCCAAACTTTCAGTCACTTGTACTTCCCCTGAAGTTGATGCTACCTTATACCATCAACTTGTAGGAAAACTTTTGTATCTGACCCATACTCATCCTGACCTTTCCTTTGTTGTTGGCCTTATTGGTCGGTTTATGCAAAACCCACATGAAAGTCATTGGAAAGTAGCTAAAAGAATACTTCGTAATGATCGAGGTACATTACTGTTAGGTTCCTATACCAATAGGTTTCATTTTTCATGATTGACAGTGGAAGTGCTAAATATGTTCATCTTTTCATGCTGCAAAGGTTCCATATTTTGTAAAAAGGCATTAGAGAAAAGTTAAAAAATGTGAAGAGGGTATGCCCTAAAAGAATTATCAAAGGGAAAAAAGACTAATTTGGTCAGAAAAAATGATAAAAATGAACCCCAAAGAATGACTAGGAAAGTGGCTAGCCAAGATGCCACTTCTAGCTTGATGGATGGCCCAACAGTTCAATCTAGACCATGCCATGTTTAAATTGAGGTTGTAGAATAGAGAAACAATATCTGTCCAAACAGTTCAAGCTTGGAAGATCACTAGCTAGGTAGAGAAATTAAGGAGCCCAACTGCTTAATCTGGGCCCTTGGAAGAGATAAGGGTAGATTTAGATAGGAGGGCAGTCAAAAGAAAAGAGGATAATCAGGGTTTGCAAGGCTAAGTGCACCCATTCAAAAGGAAGAAAAAATGTTAGGTGTATTAGGCTGGGTAGGTAGTTTGAGGTTGCGGAAGTAGGATTTGGATCACATTTGTATTGTCAAACAAGGTCCATCTCATCAAGGAATAGAAATCTCAAAGCAGATGTTTAATGGCAGAACTATGGAAGCATGTCTAATTCCCCTTCACTCCCCCTAAAAGTTTCTCACTAACACCCCCTTGAGGACTTTGGGATCTGCCCAACCAGTCCTACTTGCACTTCATTCTTGAGAAAATCAAGTCAAGTTTTGGCTTTCCTCAATGAAGAGAAGCCACATTTCTTGTGTAAAAGTCATTTCTCCATATTCCATTCATCCCTATGTCTAAGTTTTAGTTCATAAACTTAGCCTCTGCCCTACTCCTTCACCTCACAAACTCAAATTAACTTTTAATTCTATTGTATAGCTCCCTAACTACTTTCCCACCCCTATTTTCTACAAAAAACTATGTAAAAAACCCCAAAATATATTAAAAATCCCACCCTATAGCATTATAGCTATGTATATATAGTTTTGGGAAATAATAGTCCATTTGGGACTATTATGAACCCTTCCACGTCCTAACTCCGGAGTTAACTTAACATTTGGTTAAGTTAATAACCTCTTTCCCCACTCCTCTACCCATCAAAACCTTACAATTCTACCACTCTGCAGTCATTTTCCCAAGGTTAATGTTTAAATGTTTTCATTAAACATTAAATTATCATTTCCCCCTGCATAAACCCAACCCACAAAACCCACATTTCCAAAGTTTTCTGACCCCCTTGGCGCATAATTATTTTAATATAGCGGGAGGGTCCCGCGCCTAACTGCACGCCACCCAATCGCCCTGCCAACCGTCTGATGGCCAGCACTCCATATCTAAGGGTGGGCGGTGTTATAGAAATTTTTGTGCCTCGCGTCAAGGAGCAAGGAATGTCGATAATTACAGGGATCCTCAGTCCCTAAACATGTTGTTCTTACCCCTAAAAGAACAAGGTCATCAATCAACAGCACTTCCAATCAGTTCTCCACCTGAAAACACTTCAGAACAGGCTTATTTTGGATCATGTCAGCTGCTAAACTGAGCTTCTGCGCTGTATTGCAACTGTCCCACTCTGTACCTGCGCTGGAAGTCAAAAACTATGAAGGCTACCTGCGCTGGGCGAGATTGGCCAAGTGGCACAGTCATCCTGCAAGGTGTCAATTGCCCAGGAAGCTTCCAAACTGACACTTGGTTCATGAGATTCGCCCTGTGATGAGTAAGAGGTACTTGATCACCATGTGTAACCAAGGATCTCCAAGTGGACACAGGAACTGAAGATTAACTGAAGATGGAGAGGACACAAGGCAGCTTCATGTCAGTCTCAAGCTGACTCATCTTTTCCTCTTCTACCCTATATATAGAGCTCTTCTATGAGAGCTAGGGAGGCTGGAATTTTGTATAAGCAAGGAGGTGTTGTTGGTATACCGCCAGGATTATTGGGTGATTGTTTTACTAGAGGTGAAGAAGAGAGTTCTTGCTGCCGAGGAGGTGCTGCTGGATTGGAGCCAACATCATTGGTTGTAACTTCCTCTGGAACCCTGTTACTTTCTATCAATAAAGTTTGCATGTTCTCCTATACACTTGTTTTACATAGATGCTTTGTGTTTACATGTGTATTTGATGCAATCTAATCCATGCTTTGATTATGAGTGCTTGTATCTGTTAGTTTGCTCTCTCTTGTTGTGCAGGTCTTGTGTGTAGCTGGATCGGCTTGGAGAGCAAAGAGCTGGGAGCAGGATACAAAGGAAGAAAGATAAGGATCAATCAAGCGCAAGACACCAAGTTGGTTGACCTTCTTTCCATTCTATCTGTATACTCATAAAGAAGAACATGAAAACTTTATCATTCAGTTGTTGCTAGATACTGTCACATCTAGAAAGGGTTAGGGTCATCCGCATCGGATACTTTTCCCCACAACAAACTGGCGACTCCACTGGGGAGATCCTAGTATCTTGTTGTTGTTATTTGTAGTATTTTGCTATTTCTATCTTGAAGAACCGAGTACCGAATCGAAAAGCTTTTGACTATATCAAAAGCGAAGTAGAGGGTTTGCTACTCTTGCTCCTTTGCTGAGCAACTTCAAGATTTAAAGAGCTAATCTACAGGTAGATCTTTACTCTTTGTGATAGATCTTTATCCTCTTGATCATCCCTTTACCTGTACTTAACCCATAGCATTTTATTTCAGTCAAAACAGTACATTTTTGAGCTTTTTATGACCCGGAATTGTTAGCAGACGTAACTCTCGTAAGTCAGTGCAGGCTGTCCACAGGCAGTCTGCATTACAGCGCAGGTAGTCCCTTCGGGAACTGCGCTGAGAGTGAAACTGGCAGACCAGTACCTGCGCTGGTCCAGTTGGCCTTAGGCTAGCTTAACTCTTCCTCTGTGTCTTGGCCCTGTTTGCACTTGTTTTTGGCTGATTGATTGCTGGTTAATGTATTTGCTGTATACCTCATCTCCTTGACTTCATTCTGCCTCAGTTGTGTGATGAAATTGTAAACGTTCTTTCAGTATTTCTTGTTTCAGTTACAATTTCTCATAGTGAAAAGCAAACCTACAGCCTTGACCTCTTAGATTGCGATCTTATGAGTTAGTGTTATTGCTGTTCATAGCTGTTTTGGATTGGTTTGTTTTCACTTTATGGTTTGAATCTGTATTTTTCTTGTATTTTAAACAAGTCTTTCATAAGGTGTTCTTCTGATTGTGGACAAGCTTGTTTATTCATACTTGAAAGTTAATTCGAAAATCATACAACAGTTTCCTTTTGTTAAGCATCAACATTAAGGAAAACGAAAAGAAATACATGCATTGTGCATTTTGCATTTGACTGTATATATGATGATTTAGGGAAATGTGCATTATAGTGTGTGTTCTTTGATCTGTGGAAAAGTTGTGTCTTACTCTTTCCTCAAGTAGATTAAGGTTTTCAAAGTTGAAAGACTGAAAAGATTTTGCTTCTCATTCTTAGATTGCATATAGGAAGTTGTATATATACATCTCGTGGCGAACCTGAAAGGCAAACTACTAAGAAAGATCAACATTAAAATAAATTTAATTTACATAACAACGCTTTGGAATTTAACGCAAACATCTAGAGGTCTAGGTAGAGACATGTTCCGGCGTCGTTAAACATAGTGACTGTCGATCTCTACGAAGGTGGGTGATTCCTCCTGAGAGTCGGTGGCACTAACACGGATTTGAGCTCCCGCGTACCGTCGCGTATATTGGGAGACCCCTATAGGCTTTCATCCTTTATCCTTAGGAAACCGTGTCGGCCGCCCTACTGATCGCGATGCAGTGAACACAGCATTCACGAAGATCGACCACCCGTACCGTAAAACGTATTCTGTGGTTTCGCGAAAGGTTTGGCACTCCCTCTGCCTAGATCTCCAGAGCAGTTTCTTTTGGCCTTTTTCAAACTCTATAACTGAAAAAGTCCAACCGAGCATTTGTCACTTCGGGCTCGTTAATACATCGAAGGCGACTAGAGTCATCTTTAGCTTTTTCTCGACTCTTAAAACATGAAAAAGCAAGTTTGTGTCTAAAAGCATCGTAAATAAAATTTATCTTAAATCGGAACATAATCACCTGTTATTCCCACGTTGATCTTTCAGTTGAAAAGTATGGAGCCCACCAACCAAGGAAGTAACCTTGGCGGAAGTCCAAATCCCTTCTCCTCTTGGGGAGATGTTGGTGCGCCTCATATGGCTACATTGTCACTTCCAGGATTGACAATCGGCCTTCCTGTTTGGCTCTTTTCAACTAATGTTGTCCAAATCGCCACTAATCCTGAGCAGTCGAATCAACTGTCAAAACAATCTAGAACTACCCACCAGCCTTCTACTTCTTGTGATACTTCCTCTGATCCTTCATCTTCGCAGGGTAGAGCCGGCAAAAGTCAGCCTCCCAAGGAGAAGAAGGAGAAGAAGAAGAGAGGAGAGAAGCAGAAGGAGCCTCTGGCGAAGGCGACTGGGGGCAAGCAGAAGAAAACTGACAAAAACCCACACACTGCACCGACCGGGCCTAAATCGCCATGTGTCATTTGCAAAGGGATCCATTTCCATCGTGATTGTCCTTGTATTCCCCGGATACTGAAGGACTGGTCCCCAAGGTTGCACAATCCGGTAGCATCAACCTCTGGTTGTCAAGTTGATTGCATTCCGTCAACTAGCGAGAGTGAAGGACGAAGAAGGGGACCAAGATCACCCTGTCTATTGTGTGAAGGTAGTCATGCCATCCACAAATGTCCATTCTTAGATGAGGCCAAGAGAGTTTTGGAAGATCGCCCGGTGTCACCGTTGCGACTTCCGCCTGGATATAAAAAACTCGCGCCTAATCCCTCGATAGTTGAAAATCCAGTTGAACCACTCAAGTGGTCAGCTGAAGTGTCGGTCATTGAAAAGGAACCTACCGAATCTAGACCAGACGAAAGTCTAAAGGTCGAAACGGAAGTTGACCCGGTTCTTCCTTCAAAGGTTCTATCGTCCAATGACTCCGTCATTGAAGACTCGTCTTCAAATGACACCGTCACCGAAGTGTCGTCTTCATGTGACACCCTCGCTGATGAGAACAAGGATGACACCATCCAGGTTCTCTTTATCAGCACCGACTCCGACGAGCACCCGGGCAATGCGCCCATTCCTTCATCGCAGGAAGGAACATCATCAGAGTCGTATCCGGCCGTATATTCGGTCCCACCACCAAGCAACCTGGTTGTATCCTTTGATTGGAATCAACTAGGCAGACCCCGATTACTAGCCAGTACACCATTTAGAATCATTGTCCAGATCTATAGAATGGTCATGGCTGGTACTATCATTGATGAAGGGGCGTCTGTGAGTATCCTTTCCTCTGTTGCTTGGAAAGCACTGGGTTCCCCAGCGCTTTTACATGAGTTGAGGAATCTCTCAGGTTTTGATAAAGGAACCAGTCGACCATTAGGAATCCTCCCCGATGTACCTGTTACATTGAAGGGGAAGACCGTCAGGATGAACGTGTTGGTAGTTCAAGGACCCTTGGATTATAACCTACTCCTTGGACGCGACTATATTTATTGCATGGGAGCGATAGTCTCCTCACTCTTTAGAGTAATGTGTTTTCCACACGAAGGAAGAGTGGTCAAGCTCGTAGACCAACTTTCATTTTCGGGATCTCACATCGCAAATAGTCAAATACCAATTCTAAATGGTCTGTTCGCTCAAGATTCGCCTCCGCCCCCAATCCTCCTTCCCGATGAATGCGAGTGATTCGGAAAGAAAGACTAGGACCCAGGGGGCATGCACCCTGGTCTGCTTCGGGCAGAAGAAACCCCGGATATAAGGAAGAATTTCCGCAGAAGAATATGACTAGTCCGTACCCCGTCCGTGGAAGGAAGTGGGGTTGTTCTGGAATAATAATCTTTTGTTAAAGTTATGTGTTTGGCAAAAGAGTCATTCACCTTTGTTTAAAAAAGTGGGCAATGCCCAAGTGGGATTTTCCTTATTGCAACAAATAGTAAACATCCTTGAATTCCAGCCTCGCCCATCAAAACATATGTTTTGAAGGATAAGCAGGGGCAGCTTACAAGGAGGGGGACTATTTTGTTTTGACAGAAGGTAACCATCTTAGGACAACCCAATGATAAACATCGCCGAAGGAAGGGATTGATTTGCGGCAGCAAAACGAACCCTCTTCGAATAATAAGAAAGAGGCAAGCCTCCCTCGATAATACCTATGTTTTATCTTTGAGTAGTGTTCTTCTATTGTCACAATAGCTGTTTGTTAAAAGTGGGCCGACAGGAAGTCTGAGTACTGCGTAAGACCCCTTAAAATAACGAGAAGACTAGTATCGTTAGCATTAGATTGGCAAGATGACAAGTAACTGTGAACACCCAAAGAAAAACAAAAGTAGAAGAGAGGAGGGGCAACCTCGAAATTCTATCCTATACCTGGGGGCATGCAACCTTTTGGAATGCAAGCAAGGGACGACTATTAATTTTTTAAATTTTTAGGTCCTCCCTTTAAACCTGTAGGTCTAACCCTTTAAACTCGTAGGATTAGCCGTTTCCGAACTTGCACAAAGAAAGCCTGTGGGGCAAAAGTAAAACTTGCCAAATAAGAGCATAACTGTAGTAAGGCATAAGCTCTATAAAAAATTGATCCTTATAGGAGGCGTTCTTATGACTGGTATTTCGAGCAGTTTTAGCATATAGTTCATGCTCGTTAAAAAATAAACGCGAAATTCGAGCAGTTTTAGGCCTGAATTTATGCTCGTTAAAAAATAGAAAAGTGTGAGCAAAAGTTTCCCCCAGAGTTCAAGCTCATGGAAAAAATGAACCGGTAAATAACCTTTTGAGATCGTAAATTCATTAGCCATAAGAACCCTGATCGTGTTTTCATCCACCACCTCCACCGTTCATTTGGCCGATCATTCACTTCCATTTGTGTGTTTACCTCTTTTGAGAAACAGCTGCGAAGAGTGATTTCACCTAGCCATCCTTGTGACACTGCCGTGATTGGAAATTCCAACCTGTACCTGGAATCTGTAGCTATCCCTGTTTATCACTCGTTCCTCAAAAGACGAGTCTTCTTTCAGCTCTTTTCACTGACTCGTAAAATATGAAAAGTTTGCCGAGTTTTGGCCTTCCAGCTCGTTAAATGACCGGAACGCTATCCCTCCTCTAAATTTTAATCTTTTTGGACTTGAGGGATTATTGCACAAAAGGATCGAGCGCTTGCCTGATTCAGCTCGTTAAAAGTACCGAACAGCCATCCCTTCTGTATTGTTTTATACTTTTTCGGACTTAAGGGATTAGCTGACGAAAAAGGAATTATGGAGTTGACTTTCCGTACCTTTTTAGACTCTCTAAAAATGAAAAGGACCGAGTTTTCCTTGTCGTTAGACTCGTTAAAATGATTAAATAGCGACAAACTTGTCTTTAGACGAGAACGAGTTTCCCTATCGCTAGGCTCGTTAAATCTTAGCGATGGGCTTGCCCGAAGGGCAGGTTATAGAACAAGCATATGTTATCCTCCTCAAGCTTGACAAAAATAAAGAGGTACTGGTCAGAAATGACTGGGGAAAAATTGGGAGAACATCAAAGATTAGAGGTAGCAGTCACTCTTGAACATGACACTTTTTCTCCGTATCACATCGGGTTGGGTTGTCTCATTCACTGGTCTCGTCACCATGGTCCTCGCCACACCATCCATTTGGGGTAATGCTACCGATCCATCGCATCAGTGTCGTTATATGTTCAAGAGGGGTCATTCAGAAAGTGTCAACCGTGTCCCATCCACTACCATACATCATCCTTCATCCATTTTCATGATCGCCACCCTGATTCATATATCACAGTTTGTTTCCACCTCCACTAAATCATTAGCTCCGTTCCATGTCATTGATGTGGGATTCATTAAGGCCCTCCTTTGACGGATCGCTTCTTGTCGACATCAGCTCATTATCCAAGAAGTTGATCTAGGAACACCCCCATCAGTACTTTGAAGCTTGCATGCCTCAATGGCAAGTTTCTCACTTCCGGCGACAGGTATACCTCAATGACCTTCGACCAGAAGATTTTGCGTGGCGTTCGACGCCAAGTCCTTTATTCACGCCACGTGAATTGTACTGCAGTACCTTGAGGGTCATTGTCATTATTGGTGATTCCTCTCGCGCTTGTTAACGGTTTTCATTATTGGCCGGTAATCAAGCGATGTCTTTCCATGTTCGACTTCGACTCAATTCTCACATGGATCGACTTGTACTTAGAGTGAAGATCGAACGAGTTTGAAGACCCCGGATCTAGTTTCATCCATCCGGGCTGCGATATATATTCAGGAAATATAAAAACATTTGCCATGTACATCATTGCAGCAGATGATCATCCTATCAAAGGATGATAATTTCAGCAGAAGATTATCAGTCTGTCCACAGACGATCGTCTGTCATATGTATCAAAATGTATTTATAAAAGCTGAGCATGGGAATGCCCGCCTCAGCCAGACCATGAAATTGAATGAAAGATAATGTATTGTATTGTATTGTATTACAGGGCACTCTCCTCCGGTACTGGAACGAACTTCGGACCCTCTAGCTAAAGCATTTCACCCGATTAACGGCCTCATACTTTAGGGGGCAACTGTTATAGACATTTTTGTGCCTCGCGTCAAGGAGCAAGGAATGTCGATAATTACAGGGATCCTCAGTCCCTAAACATGTTGTTCTTACCCCTAAAAGAACAAGGTCATCAATCAACAGCACTTCCAATCAGTTCTCCACCTGAAAACACTTCAGAACAGGCTTATTTTGGATCATGTCAGCTGCTAAACTGAGCTTCTGCGCTGTATTGCAACTGTCCCACTCTGTACCTGCGCTGGAAGTCAAAAACTATGAAGGCTACCTGCGCTGGGCGAGATTGGCCAAGTGGCACAGTCATCCTGCAAGGTGTCAATTGCCCAGGAAGCTTCCAAACTGACACTTGGTTCATGAGATTCGCCCTGTGATGAGTAAGAGGTACTTGATCACCATGTGTAACCAAGGATCTCCAAGTGGACACAGGAACTGAAGATTAACTGAAGATGGAGAGGACACAAGGCAGCTTCATGTCAGTCTCAAGCTGACTCATCTTTTCCTCTTCTACCCTATATATAGAGCTCTTCTATGAGAGCTAGGGAGGCTGGAATTTTGTATAAGCAAGGAGGTGCTGTTGGTATACCGCCAGGATTATTGGGTGATTGTTTTACTAGAGGTGAAGAAGAGAGTTCTTGCTGCCGAGGAGGTGCTGCTGGATTGGAGCCAACATCATTGGTTGTAACTTCCTCTGGAACCCTGTTACTTTCTATCAATAAAGTTTGCATGTTCTCCTATACACTTGTTTTACATAGATGCTTTGTGTTTACATGTGTATTTGATGCAATCTAATCCATGCTTTGATTATGAGTGCTTGTATCTGTTAGTTTGCTCTCTCTTGTTGTGCAGGTCTTGTGTGTAGCTGGATCGGCTTGGAGAGCAAAGAGCTGGGAGCAGGATACAAAGGAAGAAAGATAAGGATCAATCAAGCGCAAGACACCAGGTTGGTTGACCTTCTTTCCATTCTATCTGTATACTCATAAAGAAGAACATGAAAACTTTATCATTCAGTTGTTGCTAGATACTGTCACATCTAGAAAGGGTTAGGGTCATCTGCATCGGATACTTTTCCCCACAACAGGCGGTCAATTTGAAACCCCGGTCTGTCGGAGGTTAATATCCGGGGGATGGGAGGTTTCCCTGCCGTACCCTCGCCACATGTCGGCCTCCCGGCGTGTTCGGAGGCCCCTCCCCCAATACCACCTACGATCAAAGGTGGTGCGGGGAAAACCAGATACCACCCTCCGTCCCCTGACATCAGCAACCACGTCATCTGTGACATCACCACCGCATCCCCGCCGCTGCTCCACGTCATTGCCACTTCGTCCACCTGCGTCCACACCTTGCCACCGTGTCACCGCCACGTCAGCGCTCGTGTCAGATGCCACGTCATCCTGCCGTACCCGGGACCCGCCGATGACATCATGCTGACGTCATTGCGGAAAAGCGCCAAAAGCACAAATATGCCAAATTTTTATAAAAACACGCATTTTTCAACCGTTTGTTAGTCATTTTCATTGGTCTTTGTGGAGAGTTGCAGCTGCCGTTTTTGCCCGTTTGCCTCCAAATTTCAAAATCCGACCAATTGAGCTGCTGCCACCTTCGAATTCGGCTCCACCATCTGCCATTGCACCAGCTTGACCACCCTTGGAGACTAAAAACCAGGTATTTGCCAAATTCCATCTGTTCATCCCTGTTCTTCCCATTTTCTCCATTTCACTCGCTCAATTACCTGCAAATTCGCATATTAAAGACTTTGTCGCGCCTAAATGTTGCCTAAATTCACTGATACACCCCCTGCTTAAAAGAAAACCTTGCAAACCCCTATCCATTCACAATTTCACCGTGCAAAACCATTTTAAGGCTCGGCTTCCCGACAAAATTCGCCAACAGCTCGGCATTGTTCTCTTTTGCCACATTCCACTACAGAAACCTCAGTAAATTGGGCTCAGAATTATTTCCTTTCCCCTCTGCACTTTTCCCACTGTCTTTTGAATCCAGACAATTCATTAAGGAGAAGGAAAAACTGGTCTAAAACTCTGCAAATTGTCCTCTTTATCATAATCACAACTATTGGAGCTTATTGCCTCACACTGAACTCATTTTGCAACCCCTTTGCAAATCCACAGAGACAGTCATCTTCAATTTGTTACTACTGTAAACTTCACTCCACATACAAATACAGAAAATTTTTATAATGGCCACTCCAACAGCTCTTAGTATCACTCCTATGAATCCACCAAACAGAGAGCTTGAAGCCATGCCTCTTGTTGATAAGGATTACCTCATTCAAGATTTAGTTGGGGACAGAAATCACTTGCAAACCTTTTGCCAACTAAGAAACAACTTTGTGAACAACTGTGACATGTATGGCATATGGGAGTCCAATTTGCCTGTTTACTTTCTTCCTTATGTTAATATTTTTCCTGAGATCATCCGCTTATGTGTTGAGAACTATGAGCCAACTCAGAGAGTTGTTAAGTCTCCATATGGGAGCATACTTTTTCATATTACTCTTGACTCCATCAACCAGATGCTCAACTTCAAACAGACTCAGCTATTGTTTCCTTTCTCCATGAACTATTTGCTGGATGAAGGCTCCAAGCTTTCCAGCTCTGAGATTGCAAGAATTACCAAGACGTTCATGAGGGCATACTGCTAGCCTACAGGGCCACCTCCTTTCCTATATGTCCATTTCAATGAGGTGGGCAAACTGCTAGTTGATATGATCTCTTATGTGTTGGGTTTTAAAACAAGTGAGCACATTGATGAAACAGTGTTGGTGTTATTATCTGCATATAGTCTAGGACAGCCCCCTGCTTACAAGTATAATTATGTCAAGTTCATAGCCAACAAAATACATGACCAGCTAGTAAAACTGGATAGGGAGGGAGTCTTTAAATATTCATCATATATCTATCATTTGTTCATGTATTACCAGTCTGAATGCTTCCAATGCCCCATCAAGAAGTTGGATTCTAAGGGTGAAAGAAGGTCTATCATCTTTTGGTCATCAGTTTTCCATGAGGTTCAAAACTCTCCATTTTCCTACTGTGAGTTCATTGACCAATTTGTATACCTAGTCTCTTGTCTCCTAATGAGATCCCCTCCTCCTAGATTGTCATATGACATACAGAAGACCTTGCAGCTGTCCAAGAGTTACAAAATAGGTGATTGGTATCTCTATCAAAATCACACTGTCATTAGAATCTATGGCTGTGAGCTCTGTCCTTACAGGCTCCCAAGATATGTACCAATGAGACTGTTTGCCTTGGAGTACTATAGGCAACTCATTAATTTTGATCTCACTCATTTTCATAGTGCCAAAAAGAAAGCTCACCTGAAATTCAAAGACCATCTAGGCCCCTTCATTATGAACAAGAAAGAAGGTTGGCAAGATGTTGATCAAATATTGAGGGACAAATATAAGTTAAAGAGGAGCTTCTGGTGGGTCCCTTATGACCCGAAGGGTTTTATCAGTGCCAGAAGAGTTAAATACAGGCTGTTTGCCTATGACCATTGTAAATTTCCATAAATTGAACAATATGCCAACCAAGATGAGTGGCTGCAAGACACATTAGTTGAGGAATTGACCCAAGAGGAAATAATCGAGAAAAATGTCAATGATTTAGAAAAAATTCTTGACTTGGATTCTTTGCAGCAAGTAACATTCAAGTTTCCACATCAAATTGGAGAAGGCACATCTGCTGCTGCAGCCACACAAGCCACCCAGGGACCATCTACATCAGCAACAAGTACAGCAAAAGGGCAAGAGGTAATGGATGCAGAGCAAGAAGTGATCACAGAGCAGCCTGCTACATCAATGGAATAATCTCAAGGACAGGCTCCTCCACAGCAAACAGAGAATGGAATAATCTCAAGGACAGGTTCCTCCACAGCAAACAGAGGCACCACAAGTGCCTGCTTTACAGACTCCTGCCCATGAGGAAAGAGGCAGAAAACGAGACCGAGAAGACTCCACACCTGCTAGTGGGTCTACACAACAGCCTGAAGCTAAAAGGCAAAGAGTTGATCCTCCATTTGAGGAGGAAGTCAGTGAGGAAATCCTTGGAAGTCCAAGGAGAGACAGAGAAGGGAGTCAACAAACACCTACAAGCTCTTTCCAACAAGAGCAAGACAGACAGCATGGCATGGAGGTGTCTTCCTCTACACAGCAAAGTAAGAGGCCAGCTAGCATCAAAGCCACCTTTAAAGAAATTAAGGCTCAAAATGAACTATTAAGAGTACAATTGTATGACCAATTTCTTAAGGCAACACCTGCCAAGCAGGAAAGGTTGATGGCAGCATATGACATCAAAGAAGAAAAGATGATTCTCAACCACTTCAAGCCCAAGGTTCAGCAGCCTCAGACAACTGCAGACTATGTCAAGACAAATTTAGAGGTCCTGGCCAAGGACATTCACCCCATGGATCAAATAGAGTTACATAAGCAAATAGGGGAAATGGTCTATGCCACACTGGCAGACAAGGCCACACTGGCCCATGAATTGAAGGAATCTTTGAAGAACACAAATACTCAACTTGATTTGGAAAGAATGTTCTCCACAGCCAAAGACAACAGAATTAAAACATTGGAGGACATTATTGTGGACCTGGGGCATGATCCTAAGAATCCCAAAGCTATCAAGGCCCTAATGAAGAAAAAAGAGGATGATATTGCTGCTCTGAAAAAGCAAATGAGTCTCTCCTCGACTATGCACCCACAAACAGCAGAACTTGTGCAAGAGAAAGAAGTTGAGGATACAATGGACCTGCTGATGCAAATGAACCAGAGAATAATTCAAATGGAGGGAGAGTTGGAGAGAGCACTGCAGGGCAAGTAGGGAGAGTTGACCTCCCAGCCACCTCAAACGGTTCCAACTGTTGCTGCTATTCCACCTACACAAGCAGCAGTAACCCCTCCTATTATTCCAGCAACTACAACAGCTACAGATGCTACAGCAGCGACAACAACAGCTCTTGAATCAAGCATGAGCATGGATGAAATGCTGAAAGCTGTCAAGGAGCTAGAGCTTCAGGCGACAGAGATAAAAGAGGCCAAAGAAAAGTTGGCCGATCTAGAAGGAAAATATGATAAGTCCAAGGTGACAGTAGCTGAAAAAACAAGAGAAATTAAGGCCCTGAACGAAAAAATAAAGGCCTTGGAGAAGGAGTTGAATTTAGAAAAGACTCTAGCTGAAATAAAAAAGATTTTGTGGACCAAAATTGACCACTCTATCACTAGACAGTGGAAATAAATCTGAACTGTGCATGAACAAATTGAATTAATAGGCCTAGCCCAAATTGAGAGTCAAAAGGCTAGAGCAGCACTGGGAGATATGCCTCAGCAGGCTAGCAGAATGATTCATTTCCTAGACACTCACACCAAAGAGGAGTTGGCAGCCTTAGACATTAGTAACAGGACAGAAACCGTTCTAACCGCAAAAAAGGTGCTGACCCTTAGAAATTTTGAGCAAAGTTTGGAGAGATAGTGTCAGGAAATGCAGGCAGAGGTAGATGATTACAAGTTGAGGATGGGAGCATTGAAAGGCAAAGGATTGCCCAGCCTATTGACTAGCGCTAGAAGACTGTTGACCCGTGAGCAGTATGCCACCAGGATGAGTAACTTTATTTCAAATCAGATCACAGCATCAACAAGTACCTCAGAATAAACATGACCTCCATTAGGACAGAGCCTTTATGATAAGCTGGAAAATTTATTTTACATTGAGCATGAAATCAATCACTTGTTTGAGGTCCCACCCAATTTTTACAGGTATACCGAGGCAGATGAAACATTGATAAAGATACGAAGACATCAACTGCCTAAAGAAGATTGGTGGCAAGAAATGCTGGAAATTTTTCCAAAGTGATCTCGGTCCTTTCTCTTTTTGGTCAACCTCAGGTCATCTACAGGTCAGCAAAGTTGAGTACGCAGGCACCAGGCACAACATGAAGGCAACAGGCGGAGTAGGTTGGAGCAGTGACTCAGCAAAGTGTTGGGATAGCAAGCCCAAAAAAAGAAAAAAAACGCAGATTTGAAAGCGCAGCCCCAGCTGACTCAGTTGGTCACAAAAGTCAAAATTCTCTGACAGGATGGACAGCTAATACATTAATATTTACTGCAGCATTTACTCTTTCAGCTACTATTCCTCAAGAGTTGGTAAAGAAGTTATGAGTTATTAACTCATCAACTAGATATTTTGTATCTTATTTTTTGTATATATACCTCCCCACAGAATGTATTTGGGGTTGGTTGATGATTTTCGCTCTAAGAGCTGCGCTGTAACTTTCAGATTTCCTAATACAAAGAGCTGATGGAGTTTATGATTTCTGCACTGTCTGGATGTGAATGTGATGAGCTGCGTTCTGCTATAGGATTCCTGTGTTGTTTAATGAAACAATAAGTTTTTCTAAACCATGTTTTGTCTTTTCTATGTTTGCTAAATTCACATGTATGTTTCATGATCTCAGCGACAGAGAAAAAGAATAGCTCAGGACTTGTTTAAATACACCCTTTGCTCAATCTCTGTTTCTAATTATGTTTTCTGCAGAATTGGTCATGAATATGAATTCTTAATTGCTCATATTTGCACTGATTATTTCATTATGAATGTTGTTTAGGAATTCTTAACTGCTCCTAGATAATATTCTCACCTTTCCCTCTATCAGCATAGTGAAAGATCCTTGACTACCTTTCATTCCCTGATTCCATGCCATCGATTCCTAAATTTGAAGATTTGTTTCATGGATACCTATCTGGCTCTGTAGTACTACCTCTTTCCCAACAAGCACTTTCAGCAGTACACAGTCATTGACTCCATTGCCCAATGGTTTAAGTTATTCTGAGAGCTGCATGTAAGATCTATTTGAAACCATCATCCAACCAAACTCAAAACAAAATCCTGCACATTATAACTAGCCTAAAATTACACCAAAACAAAGTTAAATCATAAAGAGAGAGCCCTCTCTGGTTGCAGGTAGGCTAGGACCTATAGCTAAAAGATTGTTTAGTGGTTACCTCGACCGTATTCCCTTGGGAGTCAAAGGGAACAACCTGAGTGATAACAAGTTCAGTTTTGGATTCATTACAGTGCAGAAACATCTCCTCTATTGATTCTGATTGGGATGGTGACCCTGATGATCGGAAGTCTACTGCAGGTTATGTGTTCACTCTTGGTTCAAGACCTATTACATGGGCTTGCAAGAAACAAAGTGCCATTTCTCTTTCTTCAGAAAAAGTAGAGTATCGTGGTGTCGTAGACGCTAGTAAGGAAGCCATGTGGCTTCGTCAAATCTTGTCAGAGTTTGTCTTTCAGCAGCAACATCCGACTACACTTTGGTGTGATAATCAAAGTTCCATTCAACTATGCAAAGATCCAGTCCAACATCAGCGCATCAAACACATTGAACTACACATGCACCTCATCAGAAAGCTCATTCATGACCATGTTCTTGAAGTGCAATATTGTTCAACAGATGATCAAGTTGTAGACATCTTTACAAAGGCTCTCACAGAGGCGAAGTTTACTAAACTTCGATTTATGGTTGGAGTTCAAGAAGTTGTCACTAAGGGGGAATAGGTTCTAATGCCTCCTTCCTTCTCCTATTGTGTCATATTTGTACATCCTTCAATCCTATCCAAGTTGTTCTTAAGGGGGGATGTTAGGATATTCCGACACATAGGAAATAGTTAAGTATAACTTAGTCTAGTGTAGAGTTAGGTAAAGTGTGTTTCTTTACTATGTACTTTTGTAACTTACAATCTGATGGTCACGATATGTAGTGATCTGATGGTTCATTCTCTCCTCAGTATTACCGACACTTGATCCGTGGCTTAACACCCGATTGGTCCATGATCTCTATTTAAAGAGCATGGAGGGTCATTTGTAGGGTAACCGTTCATGAGAGAAGCTTATGTAAATTTTCATTCTTTTATTAATAAATTTTCTGAAGTGACCGCGTTGGCTCAGGCTGTGGACTGTTTCCCTCATTGAGGGTTTTAACCACGTCAAGAATATTGGTGTATTGATCTGCGATCTATTTGTGAGTGGTGTCCTTTGGTGTTTTGTCTAAGGAACTTACCCTGTAAATTCCAACATATAGGATGTTCCTTTACAGATATTACTCATATTTGTATACATGGAAAAGTAACCTCCAATGATTTAGAAATTGAAATCAATAAACCCATCCTGAGCAAGTAGACCCAAATAAGATAGCCATCATCAAAAGGGTCCCAACTCCGCAAAAACAGAGGGATGTCAAAAGTTTTTTAGGTTTAGCCGGATACTATAGGAGATTTATAAAAGATTTCAGCAAGTTAGCTTCTCCTTTATTTGGGTTAGTGGCCAAATACTCTGAATTTTTATGGTTAGAAAGTTGTTAAGAAGCCTTGGACACCCTAAAGGACAAGTTGACTACTGCACCTATTCTCTGAGGCCCAAATTGGGCTCTTCCTTTTCATATACATGTTGATGCCTCTCACAAAGCTATAGGAGCAGCTCTAGGCCAGATAGATGACAAGCTACCTTATTTCATTTACTTCATCAGTAAGAATCTATCAAAAGCCGAGTTGAACTACACAATGACTAAAAAAGAGCTCCTAATTGTTGTGCATTCATTGAATAAATTTAGGCATTACATTATTGGTTACCAAACATTTGTACATACTAACCATGGTGCAATTAAATACTTGATGAATAAACCTGGTGTAAATGCCTATATTATTAGATGGTTACTTTTATTGCAACAGTTTGATTTAACTATTATTGATAAGCCTGGCAAGGAGAATATTGTTGCAGATTTTCTATCCAGGTTGACTTTTCCTGCAGAGGAGGAAGGAATGGTTGATGATCAGGTACCAGATGAAAATTTATTTTCCATTGTAGTTCTGTCTCCATGGTTTGCTAACATAGCAAACTACTTGGTGTCTGCACAGTTTCCACCAAACTTGTCCTCTAAGGAAAAGAGAAGGATCATAAGAAAGAGCACCCCATTCACTTGGATTGGGGGCAATCTATTCAAGCTAGGTCTGGATCAAATTCTAAGAATGTATGTCAAGGAGGAGGAAGTCTTTGACATCCTTCTGTCCTATCATGATGGGCCTTGTGGAGGTCACTTTGCATCCAAAAGAACAACATTCAAGGTATTGCAAGCTGGTTATTACTAGCCCACTCTTTAGTAAGATGTGAGAAGGTATACCAGTCAGTGTGATCGGTGCCAAAGGATGGGGAAACCTACCCCAAGGGATGAGATGCCTCTGCAACCTCAAGTGACTTTCGAGCCATTTGACAAGTGGGGCATGGATTTCATCGGGCCCATTGACCCTCCATCCAAACAGAAGTAGTACATCATTGTGTGCACTGACTACTTAACCAAATGGGTTGAAGCCAAAGCCATCAAAGTAGCAATAAAAGAAAAGGTGGCTGAATTCTTAAGGGAAAATGTGTTTTATAAGTTTGGGTACCCTAGAGAATTGGTCACTAATCAAGGTAGTCAATTTACATCTCACATGATTGAAAATTTGTTAAGCCAACACAAGATCAAGCACAGAACATCCACTCCTTACCACCCACAGGCTAATGGGCAAGTGGAGGTAACCAACAGAGCACTAGAAGGCATTCTGACCAAGGTGATTAGTAGCAGCAGAAAGGATTGGGAAGATAGATTAGTTGAGGCCACTTGGGCCTACAATACCACCTGGAAGACCACCACTGGCTTCACCCCTTATGAGTTGGTCTATGGGAAGAAAGCCCTGTTGTCCATTGAATTTGAATACAACACCTTAAGGATGGAAGCACAAATGGATTTGGATATCACCAGGGCACAACAAGAAAGATTGCTCCAACTAAATGGGTTAGATGAATTTAGGATGCAGTCCCTCTTGCACACAAAGGTGACTCAAGTTCAGAGGAAAATTTGGCATGACAAGAATATAAAAGACAAATAGTTTCAAGAAGGTGATTGGGTATTTGTTGTATGATTCTCGATATAAGGATTTTAAACACAAGTTAAGAACTAGATGGTTAGGGCCTTATGTAATAGAAAAGTGTCATGATAATGGTGTTGTGCAGATAAGAACCATTGATACAGAAGCTATCCCTTTGCTTTTCTATGGGTATAGATTAAAGATCTACAAGAAGCCCTTTCCAAAGCAAGAATTCATCAATAACATCAACAAGATATTGATGGTGGTGGATCAAGTCTCGGCTTCCACCCCACCAAGTCCTTGAAGAGAGAAGAAAAAAGAAAAAAAGACACAGGTGAAAACGTCCATGAGGCACCTGAGTCCCACTCTTGGGTTGAAAACCTCTTGAGGCGGCCCAAGGGTGTTTAAAAAAAAAAGAGCTCTTGGTGAAAACCTCTTTTGAGGCACCCAAGGCAGGAAACTAGGATGAAAACCTCCTTGGAGGTAGACTAGTTTTCTTACAAATATATATATAAAGAGAAAAGATGGAAATTTTGTTTTGCAGGTCAGCAAGAGGAGGATAAACAAATCATGAGAAGGATAGTAGGACCTACAAGAGCCATGTTTTAATCCACCCATCTCATATCTTCCACTATTCACCTAGTCTTCCATTTATAAACCCCTCCAGCTCATCTCACACAAACTCTGTGTTTTCTATAGGATTCCCTGTAATCCTACAGGAGTTTCTTGTAGGAATTACAGTGACCTTGAAAATCACAAGAAAGGAAGTCTGAGAGAAAGGTGATGACACAATCCTATGTCTGGATGAAAAACCATTTACTCCACCACACCATAGCCATTCCTTTCATCACCATGTCACCCCTGCATCCATTAAAGAAATCAATTCAAAAAAAAATAGAGATTACAAAGGAGAAAAAAAAAAAAACAGAAAAGAGGGAAAGAGGAACCATACCCAGAGGCAACATCTCTCACCTATGATTCCCTACCACCCTTCTCCACTCATTTCAATATCCCGTATGCTTCAGATTTGAGAAAAAGTATGAAAGTTTAAGGGAGAGGTAGCTACAGGACATCTTGTAGGTATCATGTAGGAATTCCTGTAACAACTTATCCCACAAAGGAAACCACACAGTTTGTAGCCATCTTCATAACAAGGACTCCAAGGATTAAGAAGCTCCTCCAGAGCTCAGCACAGAAAGAAGATCACCAGCAACAAGGTCCAACACGTACACATCAAAAGAAACAAGCATCAAAAGAGACAAATACACATAAAAATATGCAGCAAAAACATAGCAAAGATGCACGTCTCCAGTGTGCATCATCAATGAAGCACCTTACCCACAGATTTGTCATCTTACTCATGCTCTCTCGTTAGTACGATCTAATCAAAACCGTAGGATTATGTGAGAGTTTATTTTATAAGTAAAGGTGGCCAATTAACTTAACCACCTTCGGCCAGTTGATGAGAAGAAAACAGTTAGACCACTCCACACGTGGCAAAAGTAAAATCAAGAGAAAAAGGGAATAAATCCAAAAATGGTTAAGTTATGGAGGAAAGGAGTGGGAGATGATTACGAGGTGAGGTGGAATGATGGACTGATAGTGGGACCAACGGTCCAAAAGGAGGTGCTCGTACTTAGACAACCAACACACCACCCCACACGATCATCCATATATGGAAATAAAACATTGATTCCCATACAAAGAAGAGCAAAAGCAACTTCGAGAATTCATCGAATGAAGAGGTTTCTCTCAGCCTTCTTGAAGCAGCACCTACAAGATACAGTCAACATCTACAACGTAGGAAACCTACAGGAAGCCTACAAGATATAGAGGAATCAACCTATAGAGCTATCAGTGGGCACTAAGGGAGGTGAAATCAAGGGTTATCCTCACCAGAACATAGCAAAGTGAGGTAGGAGCTATACCTTCCATATTTTCCATTTGAAAAAAAAAGGAAATCCTCCATTTGGTTAGGAAATTGTAGTGCATCTCAGGATAGGAGAATTGTATTGCATGTCACTAAGAGTTAACATTCAAAACTCCCTCACCTACCAGAATTCTTGAATTGTATCCACACAAGCCTCTACAATTACCAGGGAAAGATGACAGGAGGTTTCAACAAGAGAGAACCCACAAACACAGCAAGGATCCACCAACATCCTCCTGTAGTGGAAATTTTCACAAGGCACCAATGGATGGGGTTCTTTGAGAGGATGAGAGGATACAATGATGATGTGGCCAAAGAATTTTCCCTCTCACTCATACCCCTCACCAGGACCAGTGCCACTATTGTGGTGAAAGGGTTATCAATAGCAATTACCCCTGAAGTTATAAGAAGAATCATTACACTCCCTTTAGGGTTACCATGGAGAAAAGAAGACAAGGGTAACAACACCCTTGCAAAGAAAAGATTCTTTTTGGAAGGAGAAGAGCCAATGGAGGAAAAAAATGGGGTTAGGAGGGAGAGAATTCCATACCCTTGGAATGAAGTCAATTACCACCTCATTAAATACATTTCATGTGAAGGGAGATACAATGCAGTGTATGGATACCACTTCAGACTCCTCCAAGAACCGAGATTTGGAGAGAACACACTGCCTCAAAACAGATTGAGTATACCTTATTTTCTTCTATATTTAATGATAGACATGAGCATCAAAGTATAGGAGGGAAAACATCAGCAGCTAGCCCATCATGGGTTGATCAAACTCATCCTTGAAGATGCTCTACAAAACTTAAGACTCCCTATTGCATGGACAACATTTACAGACATGCAGGCAGAAGGAGCAATTCAAGCTATTGAATATGACAGAAGCCCTACTGCTAGTGAGGGAGAAGAAGAAACAGAAGAGGAAAAAGGAGAAGAAATAGAGGAAGATATTGAACAAGAAACAGAGGAGGAAAATGAGGAAGAGACAGAGGAGGAAACAAAAGAAGAAACAGATGAACAAAGTGAAGAAATAGAGGAAGAAAAAGAAGAGGAAGGAGGAGACAAAGAAGAGGATGAGAAAGAGAATGGAAAAGAGGAAACATGATAGAAGGATGAACAAAGGTCTACATCTCAAGACAGAGAGGAAGAAGGATCACCAAGGGTATCCCCAGAGCCTACAGAGAAAGAGGCAACAGCTACTCTTATTGCCCTAAGAATACTTGTCAAATCAAAGGGGAAGAGGCAAATACAAACCCCACTATACTTCAGGACAAGAAAGAGCACTAGGATTAGACCAGGGAGACCTCAGACTACCACCAAAACTCCAATTGTCATTGATAATTCACCAAAGCAACAAGAAAAGGCAACCCCTTGTTGTGTTGTACAACAAACCCCCCATTTCTAAATTTTTAACCAAAAACTTTAATTAGAATTGGGTCCCTTTAAAAAACTTAGTGAAATTTATGATTTAATAAACCCTCATGCCTGGCATTAACCATATCATACATGAAAAACCTTTATCAAAAGGCTCAATGTAATTGAACCATTATATGAAACCTTTTGAATAAAATATAAAGTATTCCTTTGAATAATCATCATAAATATCTCTCCATCGCGATAAAGCGATCGAAGATCGCATATCGCAAGGATAAGGGGATTCACATAAAAGGTCCTCATCAAAACCTTCGATCTGATAAACGTAATCATAATCGACAGTCAAAGGTATCATATGACAAAGAGCCAAAGCACTAGCCGATTCCCCGATTGTGATTCATAAATAAGGCGCACATTTCAACGATAAATCATTAAGAGATATGGTTTGCATGCATAAGTCTTTTAAAATAATAAATTGCACCAGTTCGCTTAAAAGCATACCTCCACCTTATTATAATTTTACTTTATCACAATCAGAGTTATCGGGGCTTTCACACTAAACTTTACTAGTTGAATTCCCCGATTGCGATTATATAAAGAAAACGACCAAGCGATCAACTTCGTTAAAAAGTATTATTTGCGAATATGAATTTAAAAGCCATGAACCCAAACTATTCACTAAACATACCCTGCCTTATTATATTCTCCTTTATCGCAATCAGAGCTATTAGTCTGAAATGCTGAAGTCCTACCCAGTGAATCTTCCGATTGCAATTTGCGATTTATCGTTGATCGCTGATCAGGGAAATCCAAAGACACGCTTGAAAGAATCATTAAGCATATGGCCGATGCGACGGGTAATTATGACATTTATTTTCTATGATTGGCGGCTATGATGGTTATTAATTTCACAGTTAAGGGTGAATCCTTTGAGGATTTCACCCGTGGTAATTCTTAATTACATCCGGTCTATCATATGTGAATTGCCTTAACTCTTTTCATTTCCATATTAGCTTTCAACGGCAATATCTCTCTGTTACATTTTCAATTGTCTGTGCAGAGTTGCTCTGAACTCATGAATCCAGAAAAGATGGGAAAGAAATCAAAGAAAGCCAAGGCCCCTACCACAGTTAAAGAACCAGAGCTCAATAAGAAGGGATTGATATCGGATACGACATGCCTCGGGCTAGGAAATGCAAGCTGGGAGAGTATCTATAATTTAATAGAAGCAGAAGAGCCTGAAGAACTGGAAGAGGAAGCTACAGCTGATTCCAAAAACAAATCAGAAGGAACTCTGAAAGAGTTGGCCTGTTCATACCTACACAGAATAGCAGCGTGAGCCAAAGTTTTGCCATATACTGATGTGGTTAGATGGGTTGTTGAAAAAATTCCAACCACAGACCGAACATTTTCCACAATCGATGGAAAAATATTTGGGTCATTCAAACCAGAGGATCTTAGGCAAATGTATCATCTACCTCAGCCGGAAAAGCGCTACAACAAGGCATTTCTGGAAGCATTCACAAAAGAAAATGACATGGAGTCGGACCCGATCAGACACTGGAGGCATTTCCTGAATAAACATAAGCACGAGTCATTGAGTATGTATTCTATTGATTCATTAGCCTCTCCTTATTGCTATGTTGGCGCTATGATGTGTAGACTGTGGGGAGTCCACAATTCTGCGAAGTTCTCTATAGACATGGTCCCATTAATGGAAGCTGCAATTCATGGTTATGTTATGGATTGGGCAAATATTCTCTCTGATAGAATAGCCACCGAGATACTAGAATATAGAAGAAAGAGGTTTGCAACTACCTGGGTCATTCCTCCTTTTTACTATAGTGCCTATATTCTCAACATCATTTGTTTTAATTCTGAATACCCCGTTCTCGGATGGAAATGGACTTCCCAAGATCCCAATCCTATCCATATCTATCACAAAGAGCTATGGAAGGCCCATTATAAGAATCATTTGTATAGAATTTGTAATGGTTTTGTTCTGCCTGTATATTATTCTATATTCAATAAGCCTCCCCCTAGGATATCTGAGGAAGCAGCAATTGACCTAACAGCAGTAGGAAGTTGGTTTGGAGAAGAGAAATTCACCTATGTAAGGCTTTTTGGTAGCCTCACTGATCCTCATGTTCTTCCTCTGTATGTTCCTAATAAATTATTGGCCTGGGAATTAGCATATCAAATAACAGTTGCGGGAATGTCAAAGACCCTTAGGGATTCCAAGAAACACATGTGGCCTACATTTCCCCTTCGGTGTGGCGTTTTTACCTTGCATGATTATAAACATGCAGAGAAAGAGGCTGAGAAAATTCAGATGTTAAATCTCGCAACTATTCCAAGGAGGCAGTATGACCCTAAAAAGGTTGCCTATAATGTTACTTCTCAGGCTAAACTCACCAGATTTGATCATGAAGAAGATATATTTGATGACTTGTTTTCTTCAGCGGAACTATTTTTCCAGGTTAAAGGATTGGCTGCGACTAAATTGGGAACAGAAGGATTAGAAAAATTCAATAGGCTTAGGGCCCAGAGATTGGAAACCCTGCCTTTGGATTTGTTAGCTACAACCTCAATGGTTCAACCACAAGGCCAGAGTGAACAAGAAATTGCTAAGAATACTCCTGAAGTGAAAAAAGTTCCTGAAAAGGAGAAGACACCAGAACAGGAGCAGAGGCAAGAAACAGGTAGCAGACCCCTTGATTCAGACATCTATGTTGACCCTAAACTAATCAAGGAATGGCAACAATTTGATTCTATCATCAGTAATACTGAGAATATCCAAGGATTCACTACACCAGAGGTGTCCACAGCACAAAAATCAGCAGTCAACATAGTTCTGATTGAAGGAACAAGCAACCCACCCAAGATTCATAAGGACATAGAAATAATTCAAGAACATCCCTATGATGAGATTGTTTTGCATGTAGAATAAATACCACCACTGGATATCTTCTACAGCCTTAAGCATAGGGTTGTAGTCAAAAGGCAAAGGAAAAAGAGGAAAATTGATCACTCTCCTCTTTTGACTCCTCAAATGGAAATGATGAATGTGGTATGGAGGGAGGAAGTAAATCCTTCCGAAGATCTAACCAAACTTTCTCAATATGCCAGAGCATATACAGCGACAACAATGGATAAGGCATCGAAGGTTAGTAACTTATTGAAAGAAAAGGACCAAGCGATCAGTCTGCTAGAGGCACAGTCACAGGAAAAACAACAAAAGATAGAACAACTTGAACAGCAGTTAGCAGCACAGAAACAACTTAATAAGCAATAGAATGACCAATTGGTCAAAGAAAAGCAAATAATTGATGAGCAAGCTATTCATAAGCAGTAGGAATTGTCTCAAGCATTGAGCAAGTTACAGCTATTAAATGAACAGATGAGTAAATCAAAAGAAGAGCAAATCGCTCAAATGACAGTTCAGATGGAGCGATTCAAGGAATATCCTCAAGTATGAAAATTTAGAACTAAGGCCCTAGAAATTACCAGGGCATTGTCTCAACAATTGAACCTACTATGTTACAATATTTCATTGGCAGTTCCTCTATGCGATATCATAGCATCCATGATTGAAAAATCAGTGGATGCAAGACTAGAGTTGGAAAAAGCGGATGAGAAATTAACAAATTTTCTGTCTTGGCAAGATTCGAAAGAGGGAAAAACTGCTAATCTCCCACAAATCCAGGAATCGCATAAAGAAATTCTGTTTACTGAATGGGAGTCTTAGCTAATGAAGGCCGAGAGAGCAACATCCAGATGCATATTAGCAACAAGTAACCTGGTTGAATTAACCAACAATAGTCTATATTTATCAAATTTAATAACGGATTATTCTCCAAGCAAACTCCCACAAGTAAAATCATTAGAATAGCAGTGGAAACAGGAGCTTGAGCAAAGGGAAAAATTGATCGCAGGCATTCATAGCTTAACATGGGAAACCTTTTGGTTCTTCCTTGTGAAACCACATAGTCAGCGAACAGCAATGAAATGTCTCACTGATGTGATTAGCCACATGATCCCCGAGCTTACTGATGCCACATACACAGCTCAGTTACACTCACGTATGAGTCATCCGCCAGAAGTCGAGCCGATGCTTGCCATTTGTCAGCTCCAATCACAAGAAGTTCAACTGATTCATTGAATCCCTTCAACCGACTGCAGCACTCCTATTTCGAGATGATTTCCACATTTTTGTGATTTGGTTATACTAGCGCATAGCATCTTTCTTTCATAGTTTGTTATTTTTGTAGTATTTATATACCCTTTCATGTTTTTAGAAAGGGTCCTCAATTTTTGTATTAAGACTTGAATTGGAAGTTGCACTACTGTGCTTCCGATATATTTATTTTTATAAAAGACTGGACCAGAATTCTGAGTTTTGATACAAAAGGCTTTTATGTGATATGCACTTTTGCTTCCTATGAAAGTTTTCTCAAATTAAAAGGCAGAATTTGAATGCAATTCACATCAGAGGAGATCCAAATGCATACGGTACTACTATCTATGTTTTTGCTTTATGTTTCCGTGTGAATTAAGCATTTATTAAAACTTTGCTATTATTGATGTGTATATGTCTCTACAACAATTCTTTAACCTTTCACTGTTGAATGTTTCTGGAATTGTCATCTTTCATATATATATGTCAGTGATATATTATGGTTGGTGCGATAATGTTTTAATTATTACTTTGTTCAATTACTTGAACAAAGTAATTATCATATGAATTCATATTTTTATTTATGAGTATGTCATCTTCATGTTTACTTGTAAATAAAAACAATCAAGAATCGCGTTAAGAGAAAGAATTTCCGGGATAGATTAGTTATCTTTGTATATTTTTGTACTTTAGAATAGAGCACTTACTATTCCCATTATATACTACCAACCAAATCATCCATCCACCCATATATCACTGGGAAATTGGTCCCATTACTTCTAGTCGGAACCACCACACCAAACGGAAAAGGAGTTGCTTTAAGGTCCGGACCGGGTGGTTTTCCCCGATGTTGATGCAGCGATTTTAGAGGCATCAACATTTTTGGCACTAGGAGGGCATGAACTGTGAATGGCGAGCAAATCCAAACTTATAGACCATTCTGAGAGTAAATCTCCCTCCACCTCACCTTCGACTTCTCCCTCGCATTCTCAATCTCCAGTTTCTAAGCGAGAAGTAGAGAAAACAACAACTGCTGTTGAACCCCAAAAAATCTTAGATAAATCCACTCTTGAACCTCCTGAAGTTTAGTCTCTGATTCATAAACTTCAAGGATTCTCAATATCACCATAGAAATCTGAGTTATCTCAAGGCAGTGTGACTTCGCAATTCATTCCTTCCCATCATCTTACCAGACTACAGAGTGAAAAGCTTGGTATTGAACCTACAAAATTTCCTCTGCCTAAAAGGAAAAGAGCAAGGAAGACACCCGAAGGGTCTGATAGTGAGACTCTTTCATCAACATCATCCATTTCATCTTCTCCATTGCAAAGTCAACCATCCACTCCTCCACTCCATATTGTTGTTCAACAGGGTATTGGGACTTGAACATCTTATTCTCAACCATTAGAAACTTCATTTGCGCTTTCCTCTGTTAGTAGCTCAACAATGGCTCAAAGACCATGGAACAATGCAGGGGAAATTACAATGCCTGCACCCTTGAGTCAATTTCCATCTCATCCCAAAAAATGGTTGCCAAAGTTCAACGGAGATGCAGTCATGCTAGCAGAAGAGCATATAAACAACTTTATGTTGTCCGTAAACTTAAAAGGAGCAATAGAAGAAGATGTGTTTGTTAGGCTTTTCCCATATACTTTGCAAGGAGCAGTTAGGTCTTGGTATTTTTCATTACCATCAGGATCCATTACTAGTTGGAACATTTTTCAAGAGCATTTCTTAACTAAATTTGGAGATGATAGGTCAACAATGACATTAATCAACGACCTCTCAAATCTCAAAACTGAGCAAAGAGAACCAGTCAAAGATTTTAACTCACGGTTTAATAAGCTTTTAAATAAAATTCCTACTGGATCTAAACCCAGTGAAGAGGTTCGAAGTGAATGGTACATATCGGCCTTACCTTCAAACATAGCAATCTTTGTTGATAGAGCTGCAAAGCCCACTTTAGCGAAGAATATGAAAGAAGCAATCGTTGTCGAAAAACATATCATTGCCTTAGAGAAGAAAACTGCCCTTGAAGAATGAAAATCCAAAAAAGTTACTTTCAAAGATGATTCAAAGAAGAAAATGGCTAAAGATCCATACTATATGGCACAGGTTTGGCGCTATGGCACAGGTGTTGTCCTTGATGGCAACTCTCTCTGGTGACAGATCTCAGTTCAGGCTCTCAGAATGAAGGAAAAATATATATACGCAGGTTCACCATGACGAAGACGCGTATACACGCAGGTTAGTCGTTCAAAATTCACGTATACGTATACACACACTTCCATGTAAGGAAAAGCGCGTACATGTGGGAGAACTTATTTTTGGTCCGTGGTATTTAGTCCTTGGTATTTGAACCTATGGTTTTGGGCCATGGTATCTCGTCAGAAGTGTTGATCCCAAGTATTGGGTCCATGGTATTGTTTTGTTATGGTTTTGGACCATGGTATTGTGAAAGGCCTAAGACTATAAAAGAGGAAGGAGATCAATTGGCAAAAGAGCATCTGAATTATTGAATATCTGATAAAGTGCTAGATTTGGAATATTGGTGATTGGATTATGGTGCAGAACTGGATCTGAACGAAGGAGGAACCTGCGCGCAAGGAGAAGGATAAGTTCTATTGATGGGTAAAAATCTTAAGGCTTGAATAATAGTATCTTTGTATGATTTTGATCTGTTATATGTGGCACATGCTTGATCTATAAATTTGGTAATCTGGGTCAACTAATGTCTGAATGTGTGAAAGAGTGAATTATCCTTTATAGATCTGTATGGAGGTTCAGTGAAGTGAAGGCGCGTATACACGCTGGTTCTGTGAGTAAAAACAGCGTATACGCATGTTGGTCCAAACACAGAAGCGTATGCACGTAGGTTTCTGGTTATTGAAGTAGCGTACGTCTCTTGAATTGTGTTCTAGCTGCTTCTGTTTATTGTTGCAGTGTTCTGGGTTCAAAATTTGGTGTGTGGTTACTGTTACTGTGTTCTGGGTACAACTATCAGAGAAGTGTCTATTTGATTCAGTGTTAATTGGTGAAAAGGAGATTGTTTGATACAGAAATTCTTGATGATTGATTGATGTTCATGGATCCAGTCTGAAAATTTATGAAACGTGGTCCCTGGAAGTAAAGAGAAGGTTGTAGCCTTCTGCAGGTAGCAGCTTGTGTACTAGTATCCCAGCTAGTACAAGAACTAAGGGGGTTGTAGCTCCCTTCCAAGAGAAGCTGGAGAATGAGAGAAGGTTGTAGCTCTCTACAGGTAGCAGCCTGCGTACTGGTAAAGGACTGCACCAGTACAGAAACATTGTAAAAAAGAAGTTTCTAATTAAAAGAAGATAGAGATGAATTACAGCAGGTGATTTTCTCCCACATTGGGTTTCCACCTTATATCTTGTGTTCTTGTGTGTGATTGTCTTCTGCTCTATTTGACTATTTCTGGTTACTGTTTATTTGATTTTGACACACAGATTAATGATCAACATCTGTAAGATAAATTAAATTATAAGTCTGCATGGTATACACCTATTTTCTTATCTGTAGTTGCGTATATACGTGGTTTTCTCTAACTGAAGTAGCGTATATGATCTGGGTGTGAAAAAGAAAATAATTGACTTGATAACAATGATTCACCCCCCCCCCCCAGTATTATTTCCAACAATTGGAATCAGAACAGGTCCTTCAGAAGAAGCTTGATCGCTTGAAGGAAGATCTATCATCATGAGCAACTACGAGAGAGAAGCATAAATTAGGCCACCAATTTTTTATGGGACCAACTTCGTCTATTGGAAGGTAAGAGTCACAACCTATCTTCAATCTCTTGGTACAGAAGTCTGGGATATCATAGATATAGGGTACAATTTTCCTTCAGCAACTCCTACAGATCCGGCTGGTAAGAAGCAATATGAAACAAATGCAAAGGCTGTCAATACTCTATTAGGATGTCTATCTCAATCACAATTCGTCAAGGTTATGTAGTATAAAACGCAAAAGAAATATGGGACAAGATCGTTCTGAGCTATGAAGGAGATGAACAGGTAAAACGAGCAAAACTTCAAACACTCAAAATTCAGTATGAAAATCTCAGAATGTACAATGATGAAAGTGTGGCTAACTATTTCCTATGTATAGATGAGATTGTTAATTGTATGAAAAATTTGGGTGAAGAAATAAAAGAGGTTGTTGTGGTTGAAAAGGTTCTAAGATCTTTCTTCTCTAAGTTTGAATCAAAGGTTTCTACAATAGAAGAAAAATAAAATATGAAGAACCTTACCATGTCACAGCTGCACGGAATTCTAACTGCTTACGAAATGAGGAAAGGAGGACCATCAGACAGGAGAGAAGCTGCATTAAAGGCTTCAGACAAAGGAGATTACCATGAGTCAAGACATATGTCAGAAGAAGAGGAAGAATCAAATTTTTTTAAGAACCTTCAACGTGGTGCTGGAAGATTTAGAGGTAAGTTACCTTTCAAATGCTTTGCTTGTGGAAGGGTCGGTCACTATGCTGCCAAGTGTCCTCATAAAGATAAGCTTGACAAAGCTAAGGAACCTATTAGATGGAACAAGAAACAGAATGTAAATAAGAAAAGCTATTACACTCATGAAGACAGTGATGGACTTTCAAATAGTGATGAAGATAAACAAGGTAACAATTATAGACTTTTAATGGCTTTTGAAGATGATGATTTCTTGGATGCTATAGATGAAGAAGGTCTTTATGAAGAGATTTCTAAACTTAAAATTTGCTTAGAAGAAAAGAATGTGATCATAGATACTCTGCAACTTCAACTTGCTGAAAAGGAAAAACATCATGAAAAGTTAGAATGTGAAATTGTGGGACTCAGAAAAGAGATTGAGAAAACAAAAGCTCTTAATCTTAGATTTACTAAAGGATCTGAAACTCCAGATGAGATTATCAAAGTGCAGTGTTCTCCACTAATCAAGACAGGTCTGGGATATAATGAAGAATCATCTCAAGCGCAGAAGCCATCCACTTCCAAAAGTTATCTTGATGCAGCAAGGAGAAGTGAAATGATTGACAATCAACAACAAAGTCACAATGTTGCTTACCAAGTAAATCAGGGGCAATCTACTTTAAGGATGAACATAAGCTACAACCAGCCACAGGTAAAACCTTCTCAATTTGCCTCAAGAATGGATGTCAATAGAAACTACAATCATTTGGCTGGTAGATTTGATAATCACAGGAGTTTCTTCAATGGCCAATGTTTCTCTTGTCATAACTTTGGTCACAAAGCAGCTCAGTGTGTTGCCTACAAAACTATCATGACTAGAGAAGCTCAAAAACATAGGAGTATGACTGGGATCATGAAAATAACCTACAATAACTTTTCTGTTCTTGAAAATGAAATAGAATGTCCTATTTGTAACAATTTCGGTCATGAAGAGTCTGAATGCAGGAGCAAGTTTCGGCAGACAACTCAGAAGGAGAAAACCTCAAGTGCCAAAATATGGAGAATGAAAGAACCACAACCAGAAAGATGTGGTATAGCCTTATATGCAGAAGGGCAGGAAAATCAATGGTACATCGACAGTGGATGTTCGAAACATATGACGGGTGATAAAGAAAAACTTCAGCCATATAGTGCCTTAGAGAAGGAGAAGAAGGTCTCATTTGGAAATGACACCCCTGCACTCATAAAAGGTAAAGGTTATGTTCAGTTGAAAGAAAAGGTCAAAGCTGGAAATGTTATGTATGTTGATGGCTTAAAGCATAATCTATTGAGTGTCAGTCAGATGTGCGATCAAGGAACTGATGTAATATTTCGATCAAATGGATGTAGTGTTCATGATCTTGATACGGGAAAAACAGTGATCAAAGGCATAAGAACTCCAAATAATTTATACATATTCAAAGAAGGACAACATCAATGCTATCTAAGCAAGAATGATGAACACTGGCTATGGCACCGGAGATTGGGGCATCTAAGCTTCTCTCAAATTAGGAAAGCATGCAAATACCAGGCAGTTCGTGGTCTTCCAGACATCAGAATTCCAGATAATACAATATGCAAATCATGTCAGTTTGGTAAGAAAACTAGAACTAACTTCCCTGAGAAGGAAGGATCAGCTAGCAGGCCACTTGAACTTGTCCATACTGATGTATGTGGTCCATCTAGGAAAAGGTCACCTCGGGGAGAAGAATACTTTATATTATTCATTGACGATTTTTCCAGGATGTGTTGGATAGGACTTATGAAGCACAAAGACGAAGCCTTCGAAAAATTCAAATCTTTCAAAGCCTTGGTTGAAAACGAATCAGATCACAAAATCAAATGCCTCAGGTCTGATAGAGGTGGGGAGTTTACCTCAAATGAATTTTTCGATTTTTGTGAAGAACATGGAATAAGAAGGGAATTCTCTACTGCAAGGACTCCTCAACAAAATGGAGTAGTGGAAAGGATGAACAGAACGGTTCAACAAATGGCTCGTGCTATGATGGATGAGTCTGGAACTCCCGCAACTTTCTGGGGTGAAGCTGCATTTGTTGCAGTTGTTATTCTCAACAAGACAAATGTCTGGGTAAACAGCACTCAAACTCCTCATGAGCTCTGGTATGGTAAGACTCCTTCGGTAAAATATTTCAAATATTTTGGAAGCAAATGCTATATCAAAAATACTGATGAAAATCTTGGCAAGTTTGAACCTAGAAAAGATGAAGGCATTCTCCTTGGTTACTCTCCCCACAACAAAGCATACAAGTGTTACAATAAAAGACTTAGAAGAATTGTTGACAGCATTGATGTAGTGGTTGACGAAGAAGGAAACATTCCTAGGCAAGTTCCGAAAATTTTGAAGATGAAGAAGAAGCTCAAGAGGCACTAGAAGAACAGATAAGGATAGAAGATAAGACTCCATCCAGATACGTTCAAAAGAATCATCCAGAATCTCAAATTCTAGGGCAGAAAGAGGTAGGTATACAAAAAAGAAGAACAATTACAGAAGCTTCAAGCTATTTGGCATTGCCCTCCTCCACTGAACCACAAAATGTAAAAGAGGCATGCAAAGATGAATGTTGGGTCAAGGCAATGGATGAAGAACTTGAGCAGATTGAAAAGAATAACACTTGGGAGTTGGTTCCTAGACCAAAGGATAAGAATGTCATAGGGACAAAATGGATATTCAAAAACAAGTTGAATGAAAATGGGGAAGTTATTAGAAACAAGGCCAGACTTGTTTATAAAGGGTATGCTCAACAAGAAGGAATAGACTTTGAAGAAACTTTTGCTCCCGTTTCTAGACTTGAGGCCATCCGAATGTTCCTTGCTCTCTCAAGCTTTTAGAAGTTCAAAATATTTCAAATGGACGTGAAAACAGCTTTTCTAAATGGAGACTTAGAAGAAGAAGTGTATATTGAGCAACCAGATGGATTCATTATTGGAAATGATCCAAAACTTGTATGCAGACTTAAGAAGGCTCTCTATGGTCTTAAACAAGTTCCAAGGGCTTGGTATTATCGTCTGGACAAATATCTTCATCAGCAAGGTTTCTCAAAAGGATCAGCAGATAGCAATCTTTATATAAAAATTGAAAATAACAAATTGCTAATACTTGTTGTGTATGTTGATGATATCATCTTTGGCAGCAATGAAGAAGCTATGAGTCAAAACTTTGCCTTGGTGATGCAGAAATAATTCGAAATGTCCTTGCTTGGAGAACTGACATATTTTCTTGGATTACAAATCCAACAAAATGAAGCCGATATCTTTTTATCTCAAACCAAGTACCTCAAGCAGATTTTGAAGAAGTATGGCATGGAAGATTTGAAACCAGTATGTACCCCTATGGTTACAGGATGTAGCCTCAGTGCAAATGATGAATCAACAGCAGTGCATCAACCAACTTATAGATCCATGATTGGAAGTCTGCTCTATTTAACAGGTACCTGACCAGACATCATGCATGTAGTGGGAATGGTTGGAAGATTTCAGGCAAATCCTAAGGAAACTCATTTTCAGGCAGTAAAGAGAATTTTCAAGTATCTTCAAGGAACTCAAAACTATGGCCTGTGGTATCTGAGAGATACAGATCTCACTCTTCATGCTTATACAGATGTAGATTGGGCTGGAAGTGTGGATGACAGAAAAAGAACAAGTGGTGGTGCATTCTTTATGGGTTCCAGATTAGTATCTTGGTTCAAAAAGAAACAGAGTTCGATTGCTTTATCTACAGCTGAAGCAGAATATGTGGCTGCCGCATCTTGTTGCACACAAATCCTTTGGATGATGCAAACTTTGCAGGATTTTCAAATCACTTGTACTCCACCTATCTCCATCTTATGTGATAATGCAATTGCTATCAGTATCTCAAAGAATCATGTCATGCATTCAAAGACTAACACATACAGATCAAGTATCATTTTCTCCGGGAACAAGTGTTGGAACAAAAGGTCAAATTGGAGTATGTTCCCTCTAGGGAACAAGTTGCTGATATTCTCACCAAACCACTGCCCAGGGAAACTTTTGAATACCTCATACAGAAGCTGGGAGTAGTTGATGCATCATCTTGTTGTTGAAACTTGTATGTTTCAGAGAAAAGTGGGTGTATGCGAGTTGCCTGAGGAGGATCCGCATACATACGCCGGTTTATGCAGAGACAGTCGCGTATATGGTAGTTTGAAAGAAATCAGTGGGGACAAACTCTGGTTGAAGAAAGTCTGATATGGGTCTGACAGAGACCATCTGGCACAAGTTCAGTGGGATCAGATAAACTTCTGGTAATGCATTGTTGGCATTACATTAGAAGCTCTTGGTTCGAGTACACAAGCTGTTTTGGGTTCAGGTGGATCAGTTGCAGAAGGAGAACAGAAGGAAAACATGGTTGTTGATCTGAATAGTGATTGACAAATGCTGTTGATATCAGTTATTAGTGACTTTCATAAGTCTTGCTCTAGATATTTCATCTCTATGTCATGTATATCGTTTATTGTCAAGGTCATGTAACGACCTATTTTGGTTTCCCCACTATGCCTGGGATGAATGATGTAATGTACTTGGTTTTCATATGTAAATTTCTGGATGATCCCCACTTGGTTGGGCAATGGATGTACGTATAGAGTCTTTTGGTGATAGGAAGGTCTTTTATGATGTATAAGTCATGGTTCTTCTTGAAGAACATCTTTTTACAAATCTTGCCTATAGTCAGGGGGAGCATGGTCAGCACAGCAGAGCAGAGATTTCAGCATGTACTCAAGGGGAGCACAACCCTTTGCCCTTGATGACAAAGGGGGAGAATGACTTTGAGGATCTTGGGGTTGCCATCAAGTCCAAAGGGGGAGATTGTTGGCATTATGGCACAGGTTTGGCGCTATGGCACAGGTGTTGTCCTTGATGGAAACTCTCTCTGGTGACAGATCTCAGTTCAGGCTCTCAGAATGAAGGAAAAATATATATACGCAGGTTCACCATGACGAAGACGCGTATACACGCGGGTTAGTCGTTCAAAAGTCGTGTATACGTATACACGCACTTTCATGCAAGGAAAAGCGTGTACATGTGGGAGAACTTATTTTTGGTCCGTGGTATTTAGTCCTTGGTATTTGAACCTATGGTTTTGGGCCATGGTATCTCGTCATAAGTGTTGATCCCAAGTATTGGGTCCATGGTATTGTTTTTTTATGGTTTTGGACCGTGGTATTGTGAAAGGCCTAAGACTATAAAAGAGGAAGGAGATCAATTGGCAAAAGAGCATCTGAATTATTGAATATCTGATAAAGTGCTAGATCTGGAATATTGGTGATTGGATTATGGTGTTGAACTGGATCTGAATGAAGGAGGAACCTGAGCACAAGGAGAAGGATAAGTTCTATTGATGGGTCAAAATCTTAAGGCTTGAATAATAGTATCTTTGTATGATTTTGATCTGTTATATGTGGCGCATGCTTGATCTATAAATCTGGTAATCTGGGTCAACTAATGTCTGAATGTGTGAAAGAGTGAATTATCCTTTATAGATCTTTACGCAGGTTCAGTGAAGCGAAGGCACGTATACATGCTGGTTCTGTGAGTAAAAACAGCGTATACGCAGGTTGGTCCAAACACAAAAGCGTATGCACACAGGTTTCTGGTTATTGAAGTAGCGTACGTCTCTTGAATTGTGTTCTAGTTGCTTCTGTTTATTGCTGCAGTGTTCTGGGTTCAAAATTTGGTGTGTGGTTACTGTTACTGTGTTCTGGGTACAGCTGTCAAAGAAGTGTCTATTTGATTCAGTGTTAATTGGTGAAAAGGAGATTGTTTGATACAAAAATTCTTGATGATTGATTGATGTTCATGGATCCGGTCTGAAAATTTATGAAACATGGTCCCTGGAAGCAAAGAGAAGGTTGTAGCCTTCTGCAGGTAGTAGTCTGTGTACTAGTATCCCAGCTAGTACAAGAACTAAGGGGGTTGTAGCTCCCTTCCAGGAGAAGCCGGAGAACGAGAGAGGGTTGTAGCTCTCTGCAGGTAGCAGCCTGCGTACTGGTAAAGGACTGCACCGGTACAAAAACATTGTAAAAATAAGTTTCTAATTAAAAGAAGATATAGACAAATTGCAGCAGGTGGTTTTCTCCCACATTGGGTTTCCACCTTATATCTTGTGTTCTTGTGTGTGATTGTCTTCTGCTCTATTTCGCTGTTTCTGGTTACTATTTATTTGACTCTGACACACAGATTAATGATCAACATCTGTAAGATAAATTAAATTATAAGTCTGCATGGTATACGCTTGTTTCCTTATATGTAGTTGAGTATATACGTGGTTTTCTCTAACTAAAGTAGCGTATATGATCTGGGTGTGAAAAAGAAAATAATTGACTTGATAATACTGATTCACCTCCCCCCCTCTCAGTATTATTTCCAACATTAAAGACTATGTCAAATGAGATGGTAGAAGTTAAAAAACAAGTAGCCGAGACCTCTACTAAGAAGCCATTTAGAAACTTTAAGAAACCAGAATCAAAACCACCTAATGCTATATCTAATGCAGAATCAGATCCTGAGAACGATGAAGAGGAAGATACAGTCTTATCATCTAATGAAACTGAGGAAGAAGAAGTTGTAGAATGTCATGGTATGTGGGACTTCATTTTGCCCAATTCAGATACTGAAAATGAACAGGAAGCTTTTCTAGTAAGTACCAGGAGTAAAGGAACCATTGAACTTGTTCAACCAACTCAAAAGAAGAAGAATATGGGTCCTACTACTAAAGAAAGGGTTCCCACAAAGAAGTCTATAGCAGTACCTACTCAAAATCAACCATCATCTTCCAATCCACCTTCATCATCTAAGACATTAGTAGTTTCCGACTCTATGGATTACAACATCATTGAAGACATGAAGAAAACTAGAGCAAATATCTCTATATTTGAGCTTAGCAAGCTCAAACATCAACAGAAATTGTTGCTCAAAGAATTAAATGCAGTACCTTCTTCTCCTCTTCCAAATGTTGTATTGTCCAAGGCACCTAATGGAACAGGTAAGCCATCATCCGATAGAGTAGAAGCTACTAATGATGTTCTAATCAGAGATAGATCTAATTCCCATACTCCTCATTTTCTCTTGACCTACAAGATTTATAATAGAAATCTGCTGCTTGATAGACTCAGGGGCTTCATCGAATATAATGCCAGCTTCGGTTTGTTCTAAACTGAATATAGAACCCCAAAAGTCTACAGTGCATATTGTCCAGTTGGATAGAACTAAGGTCCAAGTATTGGGAGAAATCAATTCAGTTACCATTAGGTTATCAGCTGATCCAAGAGTAGTTCAGAGAATTGATATATTAATTGTTGATATTCCTGAGTTTTATGGTTTGATTCTAAGTAGAGATTGGTCTGAGAAACTTCATGGTTACATTTCTACCGATTGGTCTCACATGTGGCTTCCCTACAAAGGGAAGCCAAATCAGATCAAGATTGATTGGGAGAAGCATATGACTCATACTGTAATAGAATTTGAGCAAGAAAACTAGCCCATAGCATTCAACAATAACATCCTTGGTAACTACTCATCTGAATCATTCTTTGGTAATTTTAGTGCTCAATCATCACCATTCTCAGTTAATAGTTTCACATCTCAAATAGAAAATTTTTCCCATACAGATACATCAAGGTGTGTTAATATTGCTGAGGAAATTGTAAATAAAACTATAGATAAACCTGTATTTTGGTCTTTATATTTTGACAGGTCAAAATCTAATGACGGTGCAGGAGCAGGATGTATTTTAGTTAGTCCTGAAGGAGAAAAACTATGTTATCCTGTAGACTAGAATTTGAGTGTACAAATAATACTGCTAAATATGAGGCATTGATTCAAGGACTTTATAAAGCAATAGGCCTTAAGGTGCAATATCTGAAAGTGTTCAGTGACTCTGAAATTGTTATTAAGCAAGTCAGGAATACTATACATTTCCTTTCTAGTCACCTTAAACATTATCAATCCTTGGTACAAGACCTTGTATCTCACTTTCTAGCATTTAATATTTCTCCCATTCCTAGATCTCAGAATGCAGCAACAGATTTACTAGCCAATGTTGCTTCTAAGCTCCTTCCATCTGAGGATTACAGTCCTGATAGATTTTCAGTAGAATTAATTTTCAGACCATCGATTCCCGATAATGTCACTAACTGGCGAGTATTCAATCATGACGATGACATTTTAAATTTCTTAACTTCTGATAAGTCCTATGATGACCAAATTATTGATGAAAGCGAGCATGATCTTCAAATGAAGCAAAAACTTGAGGAGAATTCTATACCTAAAGTAGTGGTCAAGCTTGAAGATCTTTATGACATCAAAGATAGGTTTAAACAGGTTACTAATTCAAAACTTCAAAGTTCTACTTTAAGATTTGAATTAATAAATCTTGGCACTGAGGCCAAACCACAAAATATCAATCTGGGATTAGGACTTACTTCAGAAGAAAGATTTGCATTTATCAGACTATTGAATAGATATAAAAATGTCTTTGCTTGGAATTATGATGACTTGAAAACATATGATACTTATATCATACAACATACAATTCCAATGATATCTAAAGAGAAACCAGTATAGCAGAAATTAGGAAAATTCATCCGAACCTAGAAAATCAGATTAAAGTAGAGTTAAACAAACTCTTGAAGGCTAAGATAATTTTTCTTGTTAGACATTCAAAGTGGGTTTCTAACTTAGTGCCTGTTAGGAAGAAGAATGGTGACATTAGAATTTGTATTGATTTCAGAAATCTTAATAAGGCTAGTAAAAAAGATAACTTCCCACTACCAACAATGGAGAAAACTCTTCATTCAGTAGTTGGTTCTGAATTAATGTCTTTCTTAGATGGTTTTTCTGGGTATAACCAAATATTGGTACACCCCGATGACAGACTCAAGACTACTTTCAGGACTAAGTGGGGAACATATGCCTACCAAAAAATGCCTTTCAGATTGATTAATGTTGGGGCTACATTCCAGAGAGCAATGGATATAGCATTCAAAGGTTTAATTAATAAGTTAGTTGTTGTCTATTTAGATGACATTACTGTCTTCTCTAAGAAAAGAGCAAATCATTTACATGATTTGAAACAAATATTTGAACACTATAAAAGGTATGGGATTTCATTGAATCCTAAGACGTCATTTTTTGCTCTTGACCAAGGTAAACTCTTGGGGTTCATTGTCTCAAAAGATGGTATTTATATCGATCTAGATAGAATCAAAGAGATTTCTGATATTCCATTTCCACATAATAAAAAATCGATGCAATCGTTTTTAGGTCAAATAAATTTTGCAAAAAGATTTTTTCCAGATTTTTCACAGACTGTTTTACCATTACAAACCATGATCAAGAAAAAATCAGTGTTTAAATGGGGGCATAAAGAAAAGGAGACAATGGAGACTGGATATTATCGGAGAAATTATTCCACATTCATCCAAACAGCACAGATATATCCTTACAGCCACGGATTACTTTAGAAAGTGGGTAGAAGCAATTCCTTTAAAGGTAGCCAATTCTGAAGCAATTATTAACTTCATAGATCAGTTAATCATCACCAGGTTTGGAGTACCTAATGCTCTCATTTTCGATAATGCATCTTATTTCTATGGAAATACCATACTTGAATTTGCTATTGTTTAAATTGAAATACCCTACAAACTTTTACCCTTAGGGTAATGGTTTAGCATAATCGACCAATAAAAATCTTATCAAAATCATTAAGAGAATTATTGATCAAAATCAAAAGAATTGGCACAACTCTTTAGTATTTGCACTATGGGTAGATCGCATAACACAGAAGGCCTCAATAGGCACTTCTCCATTCAATTTAGTGTATGGAAAGGAAGTTGTCATACCAGCCAACTTAGCACTCCCATCACTAGCCTTAGTGCAATTTATTGAAGAAAATCCCTCATCTTCTATTCAATTAAGACATAATCAAATCCTTAAATTAGAAGAAGAAAGGGAAAAAGCCAGAATTACACATGCAAAGCATCAACAGGTTGTTAAGTCCTCTTTTGATACAACTTCCACCGGCTCAAAATTTTTATAGATTGGTGATCTTGTTTTGAAATGGGACAAAGCCCACGAAGATAAAGGTAAACACACTAAATTTCAGAAAATGTGGCTAGGACCGTTTCAAATCATCGAGAAGATAGTCCCATCAACATTTATATTGCAAGATCTATTAGGAAAGAGAGATTCTCTTCCTGTCAATGGGCTTATCTTGAAAAAACAATTACTTAAGAAGGTAACCCCTTCTTATTTGTAAATATTCAACTTTGTGTGAATTTGTGTGGATTTGCAGTTTTGTTTGTTTGCTATAAAATAAGGTTGGAAATAGCCTTTTATTGGTCTTTACTAATTTGAAAAGTTGCTTAAAGAAAATAGTATTAATATTTACTTTTGATAGATGAAAACCTAAAAGGAAAAGAAGAAAGTACGAGGGAATAAGATAACAGCTAAACTCTGAAAAACCTTTTTATTTTTGTAAAATCTTTTCAAATCTAAAAAATACTGTAAATCATTCCAAGTTGTTAGAGCCCGAATGAGGTTATCTATAAAAAGCAAAGGCCTATCCAAACTTAGCATCTTCAACTCTTACATTGTCATCCATATTCTCTTAAGGAGTAAATCATTCACCCCATCCACAAAGATTGTGATTTTTCAGAGTGTAATTCTAAAATATGTTTGATATAAAAGATAAGGGGTCTCATTACGAGCCTACTTACCATGATCATAGGGAACTAATTAAACTGACATTACCAATACTGCATATCAAAACAGGGTAATGGCTTATAATTATAAGACAAGGGGTCTCATCACAAGCCAACTTGTTCAGTTCAATTACAACCAGTGAATGGCATTGTCAATAGTTGGCCACCAAACCAGGACAATGGCTTTTTATCTTTTAAAAATAAAAATAAAGAAAATATGTGGAAACATATCTTTTTGGATTTACTCTTAGAAATTATACTCTAAAATGGATGGGACAATGAATGATTGAATGGTTAAAAGGTAACCCTGTCGAGACTATAAATGTTTGCTGGCAGCAGAGGCTCTACCTATGACAACGGAGTCATTATATAAGCTAAGTCAGAGAAATCTTCTTGTTTTATCTTTGTCAACCAATCAAGGCTTAAATAAACTTAGAATGTTTTATTTTTCAAGATGAGAAAGAGATTGCAGAAACATTTTCTATTATTCAGAGTTCCTGATTATCAAGTTGTCCTTAGATTTTCTCTATACTCAACGGTTTTCAAATAAAGAAAGTTAGAATATTGCATTATTTTCTCAGAGATAATTGTTTCTTCCAGTGAATCGCCAATTGTTGTGATGTACAACAACCCCCCCATTTCTAAATTTTTACCCAAAAACTTTAATTAGAAATGGGTCCCTTTAAAAAACTTAGTGAAATTTGTGATTTAATAAACCCTCATGCCTGGCATTAATCATATCATACATGAAAAACCTTTATCAAAAGGCTCAATGTAATTGAACCATTATATGAAACCTTTTGAATAAAATATAAAGTATTCCTTTGAATAATCATCATAAATATCTCTCCATTGCGATAAAGCGATCAAAGATCGCGTATCGCAATGATAAAGGGATTCACATAAAAGGTCCTCATCAAAACCTCCGATCCGATAAACGTAATCACAATCGGCAGTCAAAGGTATCATATGACAAAGAGCCAAAGCACTAGCCGATTCCCCGATTGCGATTCATAAATAAGGCACGCATTTCAACGATAAATCGTTAAGAGATATGGTTTGCATGCATAAGTCTTTTAAAATAATAAATTAAACCAATTCGCTTAAAAGCATACCTCCGCCTTATTATAATTTTACTTTATCGCAATCGGAGTTATCGGGGCTTTCACACTAAACTTTACCAATTGAATTCCCCGATTGCGATTATATAAAGAAAAGGACCAAGCGATCAACTTCGTTAAAAAGTACTATTTGCGAATATGAATTTAAAAGCCATGAACCCAAACTATTCGTTAAACATACCCTGCCTTATTATATTCTCCTTTATCGCAATCGGAGCTATTAGTCTGAAACACTAAAGTCCTACCCAGTGAATCTCCCGATTGCGATTTGCGATTTATCGCTGATCACTGATCGGGGAAATCCAAAGACACGCTTGAAAGAATCATTAAGCATATGGCCGATGCGATGGGTAATTATGACATTTATTTTCTATGATTGGCGGCTATGACAGTTATTAATTTCACAGTTAAGGGTGAATCCTTCGAGGATTTCACCCGTGGTAATTCTTAATTACATCTGGTTTATCATATGTGAATTGCCTTAACTCTTTTCATTTCCGTATTAGCTTTCAACGGCAATATCTCTCTGTTACATTTTCAATTGTTTGTGCAAAGTTGCTCTAAACTCATGAATCCATAAAAGATGGGAAAGAAATCAAAGAAATCCAAGGCCCTTGCCGCAGTTAAAGAACCAAAGCTTAATAAGAAGGGATTGATATTGGATATGATGTGCCTCAGGCTAGGAAACACAAGTTGGGAGAGTATCTATAATTTAATAGAAGCAGAAGAGCCTAAAGAACTGGAAGAGGAAGCTACAGTTGATTCCAAAAACAAATCAGAAGGAACTTTAAAAGAGTTGGCCTGTTCATACCTACACAAAATACCATAGACCGAACATTTTCCACAATCCATGGGAAAATATTTGGGTCATTCAAACCAGAGGGTCTCACGCAAATGTATCATCTACCTCAACAGGAAAGCGCTACAACAAGGTATTTCTGGAAGCATTCGCAAAAGAAAATGACATGGAGTCAGACCCGATCAAACACTAGAGGCATTTCCCAAATAAACATAAGCACGAGTCATCAGGTATGTATTCTATTGATTCATTAGCCTCTCCTTATTGCTATGTTGGCGCTATGATGTGTAGACTGTGGGGAGTCCACGATTCTGCGAAGTTCTCTATAGACATGGTCCCATTAATGGAAGCTGCAATTCATGGTTATGTTATGGATTGGGCAAATATTCTCTCTGATAGAATAGCCACCAAGATACTGGAATATAGAAGAAAGAGGTTTGCAACTACCCGAGTCATTCCTCCTTTTTACTACAGTGCCTATATTCTCGACATCATTTGTTTTAATTCTGAATACGTCGTTCTCAGATGGAAATGGACTTCCCAGGATCTCAATCCTATCCATATCTATCACCAAGAGCTATGGAAGGCCCATTATAAGAATCATTTGTATAGAATTTGCAATGGTTTTGTTCTGCCTATATATTATTCTATATTCAATAAGCCTCCCCCTAGGATATCTGAGGAAGCAGCAATTGACCTAACAGCAGTAGGAAGTTGGTTTGGAGAAGAGAAATTCACCTATGTAAGGCTTTTTGGCAGCCTCATTGATCCTCATGTTCTTCCTCTGTATGTTCCTGATAAATTATTGGCCCAGGAATTAGCATATTAGATAATAGTTGCGGGAATGTCAAAGACCCTTAGGGATTCCAAGAAACACATGTGGCCTACATTTCCCCTTCAGTGTGGCGTTTTTACCTTGCATGATTATAAACATGCAGAGAAAGAGGTTGAGAAAATTCAGATGTTAAATCTCACAACTATTCCAAGGAGGTAGTATTGTTATCTCCCAGGTTATTCCCTTTGACTCCTGAGGGAATACGGCCGGGGTAACTACTAACCAAGCTTTGGATTACAGGTTCTAGCCTACCTGTAATCAGAGAGGGCTCTCTCTTTTAGTTTTAACTTTGTTTTTTGAGGATTTTAGGCTAGTTATGAGATGGGAGTTTTGTTTGAATTTTGGTTGCAGGCTATTGTTTAAGGAAGGGCATGCAAATATCAAAGAGAGTTCAATCCATTGGGCATGTGGAGTCCAGAAATGAAAGTGTTTGCTATATGTGATAAAGAGAGGTTCACTGCAGGGCCAGATGGGTATTCATGATACAAACTTCGATTTTTAGACAATAAACAGTATAAATTACACCAGTAAAAGGCAGTTAAGAGTTCTTTCACAGTGTAACAGAGAATAACAGACAAATCATTATCAGCAGCAAGTAAGAATTACTGAATAAAGACTTATCATGTGATTAGAGCAAATAGGAGCATTTAAGAATTCCATAGTTGCAGCTAACCCTGGAGAAAACATATTTAGTAGTAAAGATTGAGTTTAGGGTGTTCTTAGTGGACAAATCCTGAACTATTCCTTTTCTTTTCTACCAAGACTAATTACCATACATCACAGACAGATTATGCAAGAAATGAAACACAAATACAGTTAGAGAACACTTATTGTATCACGCCATAACACGAGAATCCTGCAGCAGTCAATAATTTCATCACATCAGGTCCAAGGCAAACTCATTCCTTTGGAAACCAACAGCTCCTTTGTATTATATCTTTCAGAGGATATACAGCCGAGTTCTCTTGAACAAATGAGTAACAACAACCCCCAATAAGCTATGCGGGGGTGCATATATACAAAAATATCTCAGCACTGAGTTATTGCACAATAACTGCTCTTACCAACTTTCTAAGATATTTTTTACACAATTAAAAGCCACTTAAATACACATACAACAGTTGTTTGTTGTATGTCAGAGATTCTTGACTTTTGGCTCTATGGGCCATCTGAGCTCCTCGCGGTGATTTCGATTGCTTTTGCCTTTATGCTGCCGCGTTAGGGTAGTGCTGTATTCGAACAGGTCATCTGTGATGCTCTAGCTGTGCATAGTCACTGTCCACCTCATTCAACTGCTTTCCTGTTGCTGTGAAAAACTTTTTAGACTAAAATTCGGACTTGATTTAAAGCAAAGTCTTTATCATATTCGTCCACCATTCATCAGTGGGCATTTGAGGGTCTCATCTGCCTCTGTATACTTATAATAATTAGGGGGCACTTCAAAAAGGTGTTTAATTTCATGTTCAATGAAGAATAAATTCTCTAATTTATCATAAATCTCTTGCCCTCATGGTGGGCCAACTGCTTCTGGACTGCTTTCTGTAGCTGTCAACTAATTAGCTGCATAATTGTTGACCCTTTTAGCATATTGTTCATGGGACAACAGTCTTCCTGCACTGGTCACTAGGCTGGGAAGCCCTCAATGCTATGATTTTGGTGGCAAAAGCATTGATCTCTACTTGAATATCTTGGGACTTTCTTTCTAATGTTTGCACATAGCTTCTGAGGGTGTGCACCCTTTTGATTAACAGAATTGTATCAGTCCTATCCCTGATACCCATTGATGCCAATTGAAGGCCAGTTTTATTATTCAGGACATTGATCATCCTGGTAGCAATATCAGGCATACTTCCCAGAGAGGCTCTGGCCCTTTGGCTTTCAGCATGAGCCCTGTTCAGCAGATCCATTTGCTCATGAATTGTCTCTATGTATTGCCACTGATCTGTGATTGACTGGCCAATCTTAGCCCACAGGATCTTCTTGACCTCAGTTATGACCTTGCTCATGGTGAGCTCCTTTTCAAGCTCTTTTATCCTTCTTTCCAGTGTCCTAACTTCCCTGGTCTTTTTTGTCACTTGCTGCTTAGATTTATCATATTTCTCATCTAGCTGGGCCAGTTTTTATTTGGCATCCTTCAGCTCATTCATTTGCGTTTCAAGAGCTTGCAGCTCCTTCATCATATCTCTCATACCGAGGCCTGGGACTTGCTCTGCTGCTGCTTCTTTTTCCGCGGCTTGAGGCCCAGCAGTTGAGGCACTTGCTCCTGTTGTTTGTACCAGGGGAGGATTCATAGTTTGGGGAGGCTCCTCAAGATTTATTACTGGTTGAGAGGGCTGAGGTACCTGCTCTCCTTGTTTCTGTTTCAGGGCTGCCTCTAATGCACCCTCTGTTGCTATCAATCGTCCTTCTGTTTCTACCAATTGTTTGTGTAGTGTCAACAACATGGCAGCTACATCTTGATCCTTTCTCTGTTGGGAAACATCTTCTGTTTGGGGGTGAAGGGTTGATGGAAGTTTGACCATCTTCCTCAAAGCTGATATATCTTCATCTTTTTTCTTCATTAGTGCCTGCACAGCTTTGGGATCACTTGGGTCATGCCCAAGCTCTATAATGATATCTTCCAAAGACTTAATCCTGTTGTCTTTGGCTTGAGAAGAAGCTTTCTCCAATTCTAGTTGGGCAGTAGTATTATGGAAAGAATTTTGCAATTTGTGTGCTAGAAGTGTTTTATCCGCAAGAGTAGAGTAGACCATCTCACCTGTTTGCTTGTGTAGCTCTATTTGGTCCATTGGGTGGATGTCCTTTGCAAACACTTCTAGGTTGGTCCTGATGTAATCTGCAGCTGACTGTGGCTGCAGCAAGGCAGGCATGAAATGGCTCATAGTCATCTTCCCCTCTGCAATGTCATATGCGGACATGAGCCTCTGTTGGTTGGTGGGAGCCATCTTGAGCAAATGATTGTAAAGCTAGAGTCTGACTAGCTCATTCCTAGCTTTTATATCCATAAATTGTTTCTTGATTCCAGACTCTGCTCTTCTTTGCTGGCTTGAGGAACTGACCTCTCCTCCAAGTGGTCTCTCTTGTTCCTGCTGGAAGGAACTGGCTGATGCTTCCATACTAGGGGGGCCCATACCCATGGATGGTCCGATAGGCATCTCTTCCTCAGAAAAAGGGTTTAGCCTTTGCCTTTTCTCCCCTTGTTGACTTGCTAATGTAGTGAGGGGGGTTTCTTGCTGTCTGTCCCTCTTCCTTGCTCTCTCTTCATTCATCGGGGTTTGGAGCACCGAGGTCTCCACTGCTATTTCTTGTCTTGGAGGCACATTTTCTTGAACCTGCTACTCTGTGGATACAGGGGCCTCAGCCATTTCTTCTTGTTGTTCTATCTGTTCTTTCTGTTGTTCTGCCGTTGGGAGTGTCTGGTCCTGCTCCATTTCTTTCCCCTTATCTGTGCTAGCTGCTTGAGGAGTAGTTTGAGCTGCTTGTTGTGGAGCTATAGAATATGAGGCATCTACTCCAAGTTGAGTATGATAAGAAGAAGAAACATGTCCACAATATTCCAAGTCAGCTTCCTTCTCAAGTTTCTTTGCTTCTTGTTGTGCTATTTCCTCTTTAGAACTTGCCTCTTCTAGGGTGCCCTCTTTCCATCTTAATAGATTTTCATATTTTTCAATATGTGGTAACCTGAGATGATCATAGCTAGCCAACTTATATTTGACCCTTCTAAGACTAATGAAGTGATTGGGATCATAGGGTATCTAGAGGAAACTGGTTTGCAACCCGAGGCACTTAAGGATCTTATCTGCTTCCTGCCATGCCTCTTCTCTTTTGTTATAAATAAATGGGCCTAGCTGGTTTTTGACTTTGAGTTGTGCCTTTTTATTTTTGTTGTGGAAATGGATCATGTCTGCATTTCCAAATTGTCTGAAATATTCTAAAGCAAAAAGTCTCATAGGGACATATCTTGGTAGTCTGTATGGACCTAACTCACAACCATATATTCTTATCACTGTATGGTGTTGGTAAAAGTACCAATCCCCAATGTTGTAGGCCTTTGAGAGCTGGAGGATTCTTTGCATCTCATCTGTCAATCTTGGAGGAGGGGAACTCAACAGCAAGGACAAGGTTGGATGGATAAAAAGGTCTATGAATTCATAGTAGTTATATGGTGAGAAATATATGTGATGAAAGACTGAAGACCAAAATACTACAGACCTTTGGTTCCCTTGGGCATCAAACTTCTTGAGAGTAATAGGGAAGCTATCAGGCTGATAGAATAGAAACAAAGTGATAGATGTAAGAAGTGTATCTAAATATCCTTTCCCTCTCTAGATTCATCAATTGCTCATGAATTTTATTGGCAATGTATCTAGCATAATCATAGTGAACAGCAGGAGGCTTTCTAGGGGAGAAGATAGACATCATGGCCAGAATGGTTTCATCAACATCCTCTGTTGACCTGTAACCCAGGACATAACTAATCATATCCACAAGCATCCTGCCCAACTCATTGAGATATACATTTCCAATAGGAGGAGTCCTCACAGTTTGAGAGCCTGATTGAATGAATAGTTGATTAATCTTTATGATTTGGGCACTGGACAGCTTGCCTCCTTGCTTTATCAAGTCCATCATGGATAGAGGAGTCAATGGCTTTGTAGTATGAAAGTGCAGCATTTGATTTATGGCCTCAGGGGTGACATGGAACAAGACTGAGCCTGAGGGACTGAGGACAGCTCTCTGACATGGATCATAGTTGGCACTGCATCGATGGATTAGATCTGGGAGGATATTGACTTGAGGTTGAAAATGGGCAAATTGGAGTCCCAAATTCCTAGAATATCATTTCCACTGAGATGTTTGGCTTTTAGCTCATTGATCAAATGAATATGATCTTGTTGTACTCTGGGATTACTTCTACCATCTGGTAGTCTCTGTCAACCAGGGGCAGCCATTCTAGCTCTCTTTGGGGGGCATTTAAAGGTGGAATGTTTAGAGCCACTGGTGTCTCCATGTGTTTGGTGCTCTTCAAGCAGATTTTTACTTGGGAATGTAGGCAAATGCAGCTTTGTGCGGTGAATTGAGGTAAAAAGGATTTTCACTGAAAACAGGGCAGTTCTGGTGTAAAAAGGGGCATAATTGGTCAGTCTTGGGGGAAATCGAGTCACTTGTAGGTCAAGGAAGCTTGAGTTTCAGGGGAAAATGGCACTTCTGGGTGTTTTTTACAGAGAAGAACAAACAGAACCGGTGCAGGAAGGATTGGTAAATGCCTGGTCACGGAGTGATGTGTGGAGGTTTATCCAAGCTGAATTGTGGGCGGCCACAGCTTTAAATCAATTTCTGCAGGTTGGCGGCGAGAACGTCGTTAAATTTCATGCAGGAGGCATAACAGTCTTTTGGTGAAAAATGGGGAAAAATGTGATTTTTGGCGAAAATATAGGAAATTTGGCCTTTGGCGCGCTTTTCTCGGATGACGTCAGCATGACGTCATAGGTGGGGTCATGGTACGGAATGACGACGTGGCAGTCTGTGAGTGGTCCAAGTGGACGGGGGACGTGGCAGATAGCTCGGGGCGATGGTGGGTCGGGCGCTGATGTGGTGCTGACTCGGCAATGGCGTGGAGGTGACATAGGGTCGACTGGGTGGGCGGTAAGCGGAAGGTGGTAAGCGGTAATATCGGACCGCTTAGGGTACGGGCGCGGTATTGGCAGGAGGCCGCCCGATACAATTATATTGTGACGCGTGTCCAGCGCCCTACGTCACCATTCTGACAATTTCGGGCGCTAAAGTACTGCCATCGGAGGCAGCCCGATATTGTTGAGGACCGTCGGATGGGAGGGCCCGGACCCGACGGTTGACGGGAAGCAAAAGTGATAGGACAATACGGCGGGGAGCGGGCAATAAACAATTATATTTCTGGAAATGCGCGCCAGGAACAAAACTTAGGACAACGGCAGATTTGCGGGTTTTGCAATGTTTTTTAGAACAAATGGGTTTTCATTTATTTGTTGGTGAAATGCGCTTGGGCTGTTAAATCAACCAGATGTTGATTTAATCCCGAAATAGACCATTTAGCATGCTTTTGCCTTTGCGCTAAACTCTTTTGTGCTCCGACCCTTTGGGACTTAAGGCTATAATGCCTAGGGGAAGGGGTATATACATAATTTTGGGGGTTTTTATATGCAATAGTGTTATAATGATACGGAAAAGGGGAACATAGGGAGTTAAGTAATAATGGAGTTAGTAGTTAGTATTGAATGGGAGATATAGAAGAGAGGGATCAAACACTAAGCCTTTTAGGGAAGAAACTTAGTTATGAGAGTAGATCAAAATGAAAAGATTTCTACACGAGAAATGTGGCTCCTTATGTAACCAGAATCAACCAAAGAGTTTGACTTCTCTTATGATCAAAGGTGATAGTGGGATGTTAGAAAGGGGTTTGATAGGGAATGATTGGGAAGTTAGACATGCTTCACCTTGGTGCTACAAAATTGCTGAATAGGAAGATCTGCACTAGCCACCATATGTTTCCTTTGCTTAGGCCAGTGATATGAAAGAAATCATACTTCTGCAACCCCATCTACCTACCCATCCTATTGCCTAGCATTTTTTGTTACTTCAAGGAGGGTGCATTTAGACTAGCAAACCCTCAATTTCTCTTTTTCTTTTCTTTTTCCATTTTCTTTTGATTTTCTATCTAAGGCTAGCCTTATTACTTCCAAGGCCCCAGATTAAGCAGTTGGGAACCTTCATTCTCTACCTAACTACTGATCTGCCAAGATTGAACAGTTTGGACAGATTTCTTTCTCTAATCTACAACAAAAATTGAAATATGGCATGACCCAGCTTAGACTGTTGGATCACCCATTCAGAAGTAGGACATGCATCAAACAACTGTAGATAGGTGTTTTCCACAAAAATATGAGATCTTTGCATCACCAAAGTAGAGCATATTTGGCACTTCCCCTGCCAATCATGAAAAATGAAACCTATTGGTATAGGTAGCTAACAGTGGCTCCACTTGGGGATGGTTTTTCTACTTTGAAAGACCAAGAACAGCAGGTCAGAATGCCTTGGCTCTTGACTTCTCATCAAAACTTGAAGGTTTTCTCCTTGAATTTCAAAACTGGAATCTTCCACCATTGTGGAACTTCTGAAGTAAAAGCCTTTTCCTGCTTATTTACAAAACTTGTGAAGCTGCAGTATCTATATGCTGAAAGAAAATACTATATACAACTGATAATGTACAGGGCAAAGCCATGTTATATACATGGAAAGTAGTCAAAGTAATGCTTTAACATCCGGCCATTCACAGGGCCCTCTTCAGCTTCAGTTTCATCTAAATTCTTCAAGAAATATGTGTTATTTCCTTGTACTCCTTGAATTACAAAGGGTCCCGTCCAAAGGGAGTCAAATTTGCCATGCTTTCCCTTGTCTTCTCTTCTTGAATCCCATTTAAGCACTTTATCACCAATAAAGAAATCTTCAGCCTTGGCTCTTCTATCAAAGGCTTTCTTCAGTTTCTCTTGTAGGACTTGAACTCTGCTGTACACTTGATCTCTAGTTTGTTGTAAACAAATTATCTGGTTGATTCTTCTTTGCATGTTATTTGGTTCAGCCTGACTTTCTTGAAGTAGCTTCATGGCAGGGACCCCTAATGATGAAGGGAATTTGGCTTCCATTCCATAAACCAACTCATATGGGTTGATCCCAATAGATCTTTTGGTTGTTAGCCTGTCTGCCCATAAGGCATTTACAAGCTTCTTATGCCAATTTTTCTTATTCTCTTCCAATATCTTCTTAATGATGTTGATAAGACTTTTATTAGATGATTCAGCTAAACCATTTCCTTGAGGGTAGTATGCAGTAGAATGGCCCAAAGTAATATGGAATTTATGGCAAAAGTTCACCATCTTCTTGGATCTGAAGGCAGCAGCATTGTCTGTTATAATCTTGTCAGGACAACCAAATCTGGAAAGAACATTAGTTTCCAGGAACTGAATGATAGTAGAATCGTTTTCTTGTCTGCATGGAACAGCCTCAATCCATTTAGTAAAATAATCTGTGGCTGTTAGGATCCATTTATGTTGGCCTGAAGATGAAGGATGAATTTCCCCAATGAAGTCCAAGCCCCATTGCTGAAAGGGCCTTTCTGTTGCAATAGGCTTTAAGGGAAGTGGTAGTAACTTTCTTTTTCCCTCAAACACTTGACACTTGTGACATGAAGTGGTGAAATTTTTAACATCAGAGAACAGAGTGGGCCAATAGTAACCTGCCCTTAATATCTTATCCACAGTGGACTTCCAATACAAATGTCCACCACAATCACCTGCATGAAATTCTTTCATAACATTGTTTGTCTCATCCATATTCAAACAATTCAGCAATATACCTTCATGATTTTTCCATAGTAAATTACCATCTATAACACAAAATCTTGAAGCTTTCATTTTTAAAAATCTAGATTTGGTTCTGGACAATCCTGGGGGAGCACACAGGTTTTGCAATATATAACAGATATCAGAATACCACAGGGATTGTTCAAAGGCTGCATTGATCTTTGGAGTCGCCAGCTCCGGTTCATTGTCCAGTTGGTTAATATCCAAGGCTTGGAAGTTTGCTTCAGACATCAATTTAGCCAAGCCTTGCCCTTTTATCAGTTTTGTAGGTCTTATTTCAATGTCAAATTCTAAAATGTTAGCAATCCATTTTCCTCTTCTACCCTCTAAGCTTTCTTGAGTCAATATGTCTTTCACAATGGCATTCGGTACATAAGCAATAACATGGGAGTATAGGATGTAAATCCTAAAATCTTTGATAGCTTTAACCAAAGCATAAGCTTGCTTTTCCATGATCTGATATTTCAGAGGTGCATCTCTAAGGGCTCTACTGAAGAAAGCAATTGGTTTTTCATTCCCTTGATCATCTTTCTGCAATAGGACAACAGCAATGGTATGCTGGGAGGCAAAAGAGAAAATGATAAATTATCTGTCAATTTGAGGATTTGTTAAGACTGGGGTTTGGGTAAGGGCCAATTTAATACCTTCAAAAGCCTGATTTGCTTCTACTGTCCACTTCACCTTAGAATCCTTTTTTAGCATGTTGTTTAGCAATCTGATCAATTCTGCTAAGTTTGGGATCAATCTCCTTAAAAAGTTGATCTTTCCAAAGAAGGCTTGTAATTCTTTAATATTTCTTGGATGGGGCATTTGCAAGATGGCCTGTATTCTGTCTGGGTCAATTCTAATACCATCCTTTGAAATGATATGACCCAATCGCTTACCTTCTTCCAAACCAAACATAGACTTCTTGGGATTTAAGGAAATTCCATATTTCCTACATGTTATGGATATTTGTCTCAAGTGTTTCAGATGTTCTTGGTCAGACTTTGAAAAAGGTGTGAGGTCATCTAAGTAAATAACAAGGAAATCACGAATCTCTTTAGCAAAAGCAATATCCATTGCTCTCTGAAATGTAGCTCCTGCATTTTTCAACCCAAAAGGCATTTTGACATACTTGAAAGTTCCCCATGGGGTTGTGAATGTTGTTTTATCCTGATCATTAGGGTGGACTAGGATCTGATTAAAGCCTGAAAATCCATCAAGCAATGAGATTCTTGAAGCCCCCACCACTCTTTGGAGAATGTGATCCATTTTAGGTAAGGGATAATTGTCTTTGAGGGACACTTGATTCAAATTCCTTAGATCAACACAAAGCCTAATCTCACCAGTTTTCTTTCTTGTGGGGACCAAATTTGAAATCCAGTCTGAAAACCTGATTGGTGCTATGATACCAGCTTTAAACATTTTTTGTACCTCTTTCTCAAGTGAAGGGAGAAGCATAGGATTGATTCTTCTTAATTTTTGCTTGAATGGCTTTTGATTAGGCTTGAGAGGAATGGTGTTTTGAATAACAAAGGTGTCATAGGATTTCAAATCCTCATAACTCCATGCAAACACATCTTGGAACTCTTGAAAGAGGTCAATGTATTTGGGTTTCTGGTCAGGAGGCAAAGACGTAGATAATTTTATTATCTTGGGTTTTTCAGTAGTTCCAATGTTGCATTCTTCAATGACAGCATTAAGGGGTTGCATTTTTGGTTTTCTAGGAACATCATTTGAGTCAAAAATTTCCTCCAACGGAGTCAGGCCTTTTGGTAGAAAATTGTCTTTTAGCTGTATGATTTCAGCCTCTGCACCAGCTATTTCATCAAAATGCAATTGTTTAAGTTCTTGTATATTTTCCTTGTCAAAGGTTGTTGGAAAAAGTATTTGATTTGCTGTTTTGGGCGATACAGTTGTTTGGTCATGTTCACTTAGTGGTTGTGTGTCTTTTACAGAATCAACATCAATGTTCAAACCTGAAAATTCATGCTGCAAGGTCAAGAAGCTATTTATCTGTGTGTCATCCTCAAATACTTGCCAATATTTAACATTGTTTGGGATAGAATGTCTGTCTTTTATCTCAGCTGTAAAACAATGGTTGGGTTCAAAAGGCAATTTGCATGTACTGGCAAATGTAGCTAAACTATGTGCATGAAGGTTGTGGGTCCTAGATATTTTGGTCATTTGAAATTCAGTGAAAGCCTTGAGTATTTCAATAGCAGCAGACCTGTATGATCTTAGTCTTTTGTCATTGGTGACAAAATTTCCTTTCACTTGTTGAATAATGAGGTCTGAGTCTCCCAGGATTGAAACTTTTGTGGCCTGTAAGGATTTTGCCAGTTTGAGACCTAGCAGAAGAGCCTCATACTCTGCCATATTATTAGTACATCTGAAATTAAACCTATAGGCTCAACCTTCTGCATGATTGTTTTGTTTGTTATGAATCCACACTCCAGCTCCTGCCCCTAATTTGTTGACTGATCCATCAAACTCAAGAAACCAAAGGATTTCTTGATTTAGGGGATATTTAACAGCTTCTCTATGATTTGGGATTATAAGCTGGAGATCTTGTTTTTCATCTGGTTTGTCTTCTAGAACGGTTTCATCAATTGATTGCCCAGCTTGGATTTCTTGGGAACTTGATTGCTCATTCATATGCAAATCTTGTTCAAGTAAGAAAGATTTGTCATTAGATATTGGACTTATATCATTATTGAACAAAATGAAGGAATCCATGTCAGAATGGAGTGCATAAATAGGGAAATTTTGAGGTTTTTCTTCACTGCTCACCATGTATTTCATGAGTGATTCTCTGTATAGCCTCTTTGGCTGCCCAAAGACAGAGATGGTGGCATATGACATGTCCAATTGTAGGGAACCTTGGAGTTTGGCTCCCCATGATCTTGATAACAGCATTCCATATTTAGGTGGGATATCAGCAACTACAACATCCATTAAGATTGTTTTATTTGGGTACTGGACAAGGGAAACACATAGATCTTTTATCAAGCCTAAACACTTAACTTGGCTGGAGTCAAATGAAAATAGGTCCTTATATGGTCTTGTGATGTCTAGATTCAATCTCTCCATTACTGACTTAGGCATCAGGTTATGAGAGGCGCCTGAATCAAACATTGCATTGTGTAATATCTTATCATGAATATGCAAGCTGACATAAAAAGGTAAGATTCCAGTACTTCCTGTCTTTCCATCAACTTCTGGACCGAAAAGTAATTCTGGGGTGTCATCCAGCACGTTGACATCATCCTTATTATGGGTCAGTTGAAGGGACTTCTTGATTTGTTGCTTGTAAATGTTATGTTTGGCTAGCTCTGAAAGAGGAATGGCTATCTTTAATTTACCAATTTCAGCTTCTAAGTCAAAAGGTTTTTCAGATTGGTCTAATCTCTGGTTCAGGGCTGGCCTTGCCAACATTAGGATTTTGATTTCTTCTAAAATTGGGATTCCTGATAGGATTATTATGTGGTGCATCCCATGATGATTTCCTCTCAACTGATTCTACTCTGTCACCTAATCTGTGCATACCAGTGATTATTGCATCCAATTTCTGATCCCAACCTGAAGGCTCTTCTTTGAAGGTAGTCTTTCTTTCAGTTCTGGTCCTATTTCTCTTAGCTATCAGGTTGGCTTCTACACTAACTGCTATATCTTGCATCTCAGCTAAAGTTCGGGGAGCTCTTTCTCTCAATTGGTATGCCATATCTGAATCAAACCCATCAGGAAAGGTGTATAGAGCCAGATCAGGTGGGGGTCTGAGATTTTGGGGAATAGCATTGTAGACATTGTTGAATCGAGCACAATAGTCCAAGACAGTTTCTTGGGGACCTCTTTTGATAGCATTGTATTCAGATAAAATATGGAGTGGATCCTTTTTCTTCTCTCATCTGTTGATAAAGGTTTGATACAGGGCTTCGGAGTCAGCTATGGAGTTTGTCGGGAGTGACCTAAACCATGATCTTACATCTCCTGTTAAGCTTTGCACAAAAATTTTCATTCTAACCCCATCATCATCTATCTCATAATTTTCAAAATAATCCTGCATTTTCTTAGTATGTTGAAGGGCTGAATGAGAGCCAGTACCATCAAAATATGATATTTTGGTTTGATAATCTTGGGGCACAGGCCCTGGATTGGCAGGTAACTGCAGTGGAGCATATTTATTAGCCATGTTTGGTGGGACAATAGGGATAACAAGAACGAATGGGATAAGTGGAGGAAAGGGGATGAGAAGGGTATGTGTAGTTGATGGAGGGGTTGAAAGGAAACCTTGTGAAGTGGATAAAGAACTAGGAGATTGTGGAACGGTGGTATTAGGATGTAGAGAAACCTTAGCAGGGGTTGGAATATTAGTTTGGGATCCTGCTTCAAAACTTGAATCTGATAAAGTCCCTTCCGATTTTTGTTTCTTAAGGATTCTTGAAGTCAGGTTTGGATTTTGGAACTCAGGTGATGGATCTGGATCCGGGTTAGATCTTGTATGACGAGTTTTCTTCTTAGGAGCCAGCTTCTATGATTTTCTTTGGGAGAATTTCTAAGAGATAGTGATGTTTGACAAGGACTGATCAAGTATAGCACAACTGTATGGAACTTAAGACTGAATAAAGATTGACTGAGGCAGCTTTTATATACTCCTGCAAATGCAAAGCAGAGGCAGTTTCTAAGGTTGTTTGGCTGTCACTCAGGCTTTATCTACAGTATTAAGAATCAGACAGGGGTTTATGAACTTCATTCAGGTCCCCAGTGGAGTCACCATTTATGTTATCTCTGTTGGAAATAATACTGAGAGGGGGGGTGAATCAGTATTATCAGATCAATCAAACTTTTTCAATTTCATACTCAGAAACATATACGCTACTTCAATGAGTGAAACCCGCGTGTACACGCTACTGTGTCTAATGAAACTCGCGTATATCCAGAGATCTTATAATTCAGTTAACTTAATCTTCAGTAAATGCATCAGATCATTATTAAGCATATTAACAGTAAACAGGTGCAGAATAACAGAATAGATCATCACACAAAAGCCACACACATGAACACCATGATATAAGGTGGAAACCCAATGTGGGTGAAAACCACCTGCTGCAATTTGTCTCTTTCTTCTTTAATGAGAAACTTCTTTTACAATGTACTAGTGCAGTCCTTTACCAGCACGCAGGCTACAACCTGCAGAGGGCTACAACCCTCTTAGCTTTTGTACTAGCCGATCCATTTACTAGTATGTAGGTGCCTACCTACAGAATGCTTCTTTACTCGTTTTCCAGCTGCTAGTGGAAGGGAGCTACAACCCCCTGGCTCTTGTACTGGCTGATATGTTTACCAGTACGTAGGTGCCGGCCTACGATCTATGCGGGACCACGTTTCATACATTTTCATACTGGATCCATAAGACAATCATCATTGTAGTACAACCTGCATCATCAATCACTGAAATACTGAAACACTGTCAACAGCACAGTCACCAGAACACAGAGCAAACACAGAACTCTGCAATGACCATCAAACCCATCTGCAACTTCAAATATCATGCTTCACATTGTATACGCTACTTGGATGAACCCAACCTGCGTGTATACGCTCTTTTACCAAAACAAACCCGCGTACAGATCTGCAAATTCTAACTCATAACTCCGCAGCTATATCAGACATCAAAACATACCCAGATCATAACAATAAACATGCGTCAATAGATCTGATCTATCCACAGTCATACCATAAGAAGATAATCATTCCAAGCCTTGAGATCTCGTTCCATCATTCATCATCCTCCACATGAGTGAAACCTTGGTTCAGATCACCAACCCATAACCAGCACTTGGATCTCACACTTCCTCAGATCTTCATCACTCATACTCACTCCTTTTGGCCTAATGATCTTCTCCTTATATAGCCTTAGGTCCTTCACAATACCAAGAGCCAAAACCATTGTAACACAATACCATCAACTTCAAAAACTAGGGATCGACACGCCCGTCGAGACACAATGGTCCGAAACCATAGGCACAACTTCCAAGGACTAACCGCCATGGACCAAAGGTACTTTTCCACATACACGCGCTTTTGATGAAGCCAACTAGCGTGTACACGCGCTTTTGATGAAACCAACTAGCGTGTACAAACTTTCTTGCCATGCTATACTAAGATCTGTCCTCTGATTAAGTTGCCATCACTTGTACCAACCTCTGAGCACCTGTACCAACCTCTGAGTGAGTTTCCATCAAGGACAACACTTGAATCATAATGCCAACAATCTCCCCCTTTGGACTTGATGGCAACAACACCAAATCACTCTCCCCCTTTGACATCAAGGGCAAAGGGTGGACCAAGATATTCTCTTCCTTTGCTGAATCATTCCACTGTCCATACTCCCTCTGAGTACCTGCTGAAATCTCTGAATAATCTCCCCCTTTGTATATGCCAAGGTGTACCAATCTTTCCATTCTCCCTCTGAGTACATGCTGAATCTCTGTACCGCTGAAGTGTGATGTTCATGCTCTTCCTGACTGTAGGCAAGATCTACAAAAGATGTTCTTTTAAGAAGAACATGATTCTATACATCATAAAAGACCTTCCTATCACCAAAGACTCATAACCTTCCTATCACCAAAGACTCATACATACATCCATCTCTCAACTAAATGAGGATATACAAAAATTGACTCATCCACCTATCCAAGTGGGAATACATCAAAAGTTTACATATGACAACCAATCATATTGCATCAGTCATCCCAGGCATAGTGGGGAAACAAAAATAGGCCGTTACATGACCTTGACACCATGAAAGAGATACCATATGACATAGAGACGAAATATCTAAAGTAAGACTTATGAATGTCATCAATAGCATCTGATAATCACCATTCAGATCAGCAAGCAAGAGATCCTTCTGTTCTCCTTTCGCCTTTGTTCCACCAGAATCAACAATAAATGTGAACTAGAACCAAAGGCTTTAAGATAATGCCAACAATGCATCATTGGAAGATTATCTGCTCCCCCTGAACCTGTGCCAGATGATCTCTGTCAGACCCATATCAGACTTTCTGCAACCAACATCTGTCCCTGCTGATTTCCTTCAAAAATTCCATATACGCGTCTGCATCCACCTAAAGAAGCGTATATACGCGGATAGGCCTTATCCAACTCGCGTATACCAATCTCCATATCAGCAACTTGTAAATTTCCTTTGAGTAGTCATCCATGTATCAGCACTATGTATCTTGAGCTCAAGCTCATTTGACAGAACTTCATAGCAACAATCCTTATTCACAAGAGTGCCTGCATCATAACTGTATGAGCATATGACAACAGCAGTATATGAGTGACTCATCATCAAGTGAGGAAGATGTGTATTCAAGCTTTGTACTTCTCCTTATCCTTATGAAGTTCACCATGTAAGCATCATCAAAGGATCAACCATAAATCTGATCTGAACATCTTCTATGTAACTTCAAGAATCATATGAGAGTTTATCATAGACAACTCACAACCACATCATAGCAAAGATATATTATTTAGCCATATAAGAATCATCACCAAGGATAATGCCAACAATGAATTACTAAAGGCATATGCTCCCCCTCAACCAGTGCCATCTGTTAGATCTGATCATGCATATATCAGCAATAAGCATCAAAACATCATCATCCTCAAGTTAGGATCAAAACACTTCTAGTCATCATACAAGTAACAAAACATTTCCACACATCCTCAGCAGACTGTAACCAATAGAGCAAATAATACTGGACTGAATCATATCAGATCCCTTTTCTGAGCCTGTCCCCACTGCTTTTCCTCAGACTGACATATACGCGACTTTGCAGTGTTTAACTCGCGTATATACGCGTATTTCCTTCATGAAACTTGCGTATGAGAATCAGAACACTGAAGTTCTATACCTTCAGCTCCCCCTGAGTCTGTTATGTCTGTGTTGTGCTGAGTACCCTGTGCTATGCCGCATCTTTCTGACTGAACTTCCTTCTTCTTCCATATCTTCACGCATGTTGATGATTTATTCTTATCATGAGCTTTGTTCCTGCAATCTCTTGCTTTATGTCCGAACTTGTTACATGCATAGCATCTTACATGTTTCATATTTCTCTTGTAGCAATCAGCAGCTTTGTGGCCAAACATATTGCAAGAAAAGCAATATCCATTAAAGTATCTTGAATGTGATGATCTTTCTGCATGATGGTCTTGAAACCTTCTTCTTCTACATATGGCTGCAACATGTCCAAGATTATGACATACATAACATTCAACATTATTCAGTGGAGGAAATAATCGTCTATCACGTCCATAGTTAGGAGTAGAAAATCTTCCTTGAGGAATTTCTTTCCTTGGTTGTTCCTTTTTGGGCATTTCAGATTTCACATTAGAGTTTCTTGCCTCACCTTGTGAAGTAGATTCACCTTCAACATATTCATGAAAACCAAGCCCAGTCTTGATAGCTGGAGATCTTTGACTACTAAGAATATCATCCAAGACTTTAGAGCTATCTTGAAATCGTAAAAGCTTATCCTTTTCTTCTAATTTGCTTTTCAAGATATTTACCTCAACTTGATGTTGTTCTTCTTTTTCAAGACATTGCTTCTTCAAGGTCTCTTCAGCTTTCCTTCCTTCATCCAACTGATGCCTTAGTTTGAGGATCTCGTTTTCTTGCTCTTTATTCAGTGATAGCAGCATTTCTCGAACTCTGGAGGCACATTCCAACTGTTCTTCTAATCTGATGATTTCTTCTTTGAGGGCATTCTCCCTTTTGCTAGGTAGATCTTGTTGATCTATGATTTGATCTGACGCTTCATTTGCTTGTCCATCTTCAATCTGAGGTGCTTCAGGATCTGAATACTTGCTTCCACACAACGACAGGTTGTCATTGTTCCTTTGAGCTGTCTTCTTCTTCTGACGTGCTTTCTTCCCCATTGTTCTACGAATCTCCTTCAAGCGATCAAGCTTCTCTGAAGGACCTGCTCTGATACCAATTGTTGGAAATAATACTGAGAGGGGGGGTGAATCAGTATTATCAGATCAATCAAACTTTTTCAATTTCATACTCAGAAACATATACGCTACTTCAATGAGTGAAACCCGCGTGTACACGCTATTGTGTCTAATGAAACTCGCGTATATCCAGAGATCTTATAATTCAGTTAACTTAATCTTCAGTAAATGCATCAGATCATTATTAAGCATATTAACAGTAAACAGGTGCAGAATAACAGAATAGATCATCACACAAAAGCCACACACATGAACACCATGATATAAGGTGGAAACCCAATGTGGGTGAAAACCACCTGCTGCAATTTGTCTCTTTCTTCTTTAATGAGAAACTTCTTTTACAATGTATTGGTGCAGTCCTTTACCAGCACGCAGGCTACAACCTGCAGAGGGCTACAACCCTCTTAGCTTTTGTACTAGCCGATCCATTTACTAGTACGTAGGTGCCTACCTACAGAATGCTTCTTTACTCGTTTTCCAGCTGCTAGTGGAAGGGAGCTACAACCCCCTGGCTCTTGTACTGGCTGATATGTTTACCAGTACGTAGGTGCCGGCCTACGATCTATGCGGGACCACGTTTCATACATTTTCATACTGGATCCATAAGACAATCATCATTGTAGTACAACCTGCATCATCAATCACTGAAATACTGAAACACTGTCAACAGCACAGTCACCAGAACACAGAGCAAACACAGAACTCTGCAATGACCATCAAACCCATCTGCAACTTCAAATATCATGCTTCACATTGTATACGCTACTTGGATGAACCCAACCTGCGTGTATACGCTCTTTTACCAAAACAAACCCGCGTACAGATCTGCAAATTCTAACTCATAACTCCGCAGCTATATCAGACATCAAAACATACCCAGATCATAACAATAAACATGCGTCAATAGATCTGATCTATCCACAGTCATACCATAAGAAGATAATCATTCCAAGCCTTGAGATCTCGTTCCATCATTCATCATCCTCCACATGAGTGAAACCTTGGTTCAGATCACCAACCCATAACCAGCACTTGGATCTCACACTTCCTCAGATTTTCATACTCATACTCACTCCTTTTGGCCTAATGATCTTCTCCTTATATATCCTTAGGTCCTTCACAATACCAAGAGCCAAAACCATTGTAACACAATACCATCAACTTCAAAAACTAGGGATCGACACGCCCATCGAGACACAATGGTCCGAAACCATAGGCACAACTTCCAAGGACTAACCGCCATGGACCAAAGGTACTTTTCCACATACACGCGCTTTTGATGAAGCCAACTAGCGTGTACACGTGCTTTTGATGAAACCAACTAGCGTGTACAAACTTTCTTGCCATGCTATACTAAGATCTGTCCTCTGATTAAGTTGCCATCACTTGTACCAACCTCTGAGCACCTGTACCAACCTCTGAGTGAGTTGCCATCAAGGACAACACTTGAATCATAATGCCAACAATCTCCCAGGTTGTTCCCTTTGACTCCTGAGGGAATACGGCCGGGGTAACTACTAACCAAGCTTTGGATTACAGGTTCTAGCCTACCTGTAATCAGAGAGGGATCTCTCTTTTAGTTTTAACTTTGTTTTTTGAGGATTTTAGGCTAGTTATGAGATGGGAGTTTTGTTTGAATTTTGGTTGCCGGCTATTGTTTAAGGAAGGGCATGCAAATATCAAAGAGAGTTCAATCCATTGGGCATGTGGAGTCCAGAAATGAAAGTGTTTTCTATATGTGATAAAGAGAGGTTCACTGCAGGGCCAGATGGGTATTCATAATACAAACTTCGATTTTTAGACAATAAACAGTATAAATTACACCAGTAAAAGGCAGTTAAGAGTTCTTCCACAGTGTAACAGAGAATAACAGACAAATCATTATCAGCAACAAGTAAGAATTACTGAATAAAGACTTATCATATGATTAGAGCAAATAGGAGCATTTAAGAATTCCATAGTTGCAGCTAACCCTGGAGAAAACATATTTAGTAGTAAAGATTGAGTTTAGGGTGTTCTTAGTGGACAAATCCTGAACTATTCCTTTTCTTTTATACCAAGACTAATTACCATACATCACAGACAGATTATGCAAGAAATGAAACACAAATACAGTTAGAGAACACTTATTGTATCATGCCATAACACGAGAATCTTGCAGCAGTCAATAATTTCATCACATCATGTCCAAGGCAAACTCATTCCTTTGGAAACCAACAGCTCCTTTGTATTCTATCTTTCAGAGGATATACAACCGAGTTCTCTTGAACAAATGAGTAACAATAACCCCCAATAAGCTATGCAGGGGTGCATATATACAAAAATATCACAAAAATATCTCAGCACTGAGTTATTGCACAATAACTGCTCTTACCAACTTTCTAAGATATTTTTTACACAATTAAAAGCCACTTAAATACACATACAACAGTTGTTTGCTGTATGTCAGAGATTCTTGACTTTTGGCTCTATGGGCCATCTGAGCTCCTTGCGGTGATTTCGATTACTTTTGCCTTTATGTTGCCGCGTTAGGGCAGTGCTGTATTCCGACAGGTCATCTGTGATGCTCTAGCTGTGCATAGTCACTGTCCACCTCATTCAACTGCTTTCCTGTTGCTGTGAAAAACTTTTTAGACTAAAATTCAGACTTGATTTAAAGCAAAGTCTTTATCATATTCGTCCACCATTCATCAGTGGGCATTTGATGTCTCTGCATCTTGATGAGGGTCTCATCTGCCTCTGTATACTTATAATAATTAGGGGGCACTTCAAAAAGGTGTTTAATTTCATGTCCAATGAAGAATAAATTCTCTAATTTATCATAAATCTCTTGCCCTCATGGTGGGCCAACTGCTTCTGGACTGCTTGTTGTAGCTGTCAACTTATTAGCTGCATAATTGTTGACCCTTTTAGCATACTGTTCATGGGACAACAGTCTTCCTGCATTGGTCACTAGGCTGGGAAGCCCTCTGCCATGCAATGCTGTGATTTTGGTGGCAAAAGCATTGATCTCTACTTGAATATCTTGGCACTTTCTTTCTAATGTTTGCACATAGCTTCTGAGGGTGTGCACCCTTTTGATTAACAGAATTGTATCAGTCCTATCCCTGATACCCATTGATGCCAATTGAAGGCCAGTTTTATTATTCAGGACATTGATCATCCTGGTAGCAATATCAGGCATACTTCCCAGAGAGGCTCTGGCCCTTTGGCTTTCAGCATGAGCCCCGTTCAGCAGATCCATTTGCTCATGAATTGTCTCTATGTATTGCCACTGATCTGTGATTGACTGGCCAATCTTAGCCCACGGGATCTTCTTGACCTCAGTTATGACCTTGCTCATGGTGAGCTCCTTTTCAAGCTCTTTTATCCTTCTTTCCAGTGTCCTAACTTCCCTAGTCTTTTCTGCCACTTGCTGCTTAGATTTATCATATTTCTCATCTAGCTGGGCCAATTTTTCTTTGGCATCCTTCAGCTCATTCATTTGGGTTTCAAGAGCTTGCAGCTCCTTCATCATATCTCTCATACCGAGGCCTGGGACTTGCTCTGCTGCTGCTTCTTTTTCTGCGGCTTGAGTCCCAGCAGTTGAGGCACTTGCTCCTGTTGTTTGTACCAGGGGAGGATTCATAGTTTGGGGAGGCTCCTCAAGATTTATTACTGGTTGAGAGGGCTGAGGTACCTGATCTCCTTGTTTCTGTTTCAGGGTTGCCTCTAATGCACCCTCTGTTGCTATCAATCGTCCTTCTGTTTCTACCAATTGTTTGTGTAGTGTCAACAACATGGCAGCTACATCTTGATCCTTTCTCTGTTGGGCAACATCTTCTGTTTGGGGGTGAAGGGTTGATGGAACTTTGACCATCTTCCTCAAAGCTGATATATCTTCATCTTTTTTCTTCATTAGTGCCTGCACAGCTTTGGGATCACTTGGGTCATGCCCAAGCTCTATAATGATGTCTTTCAAACACTTAATCCTGTTGTCTTTGGCTTGAGAAGAAGCTTTCTCCAATTCTAGTTGGGCAGTAGTATTATGGAGAGAATTTTCCAGTGTGTGTGCTAGAAGTGTTTTATCCGCAAGAGTATAGTAGACCATCTCACCCGTTTGCTTGTGTAGCTCTATTTGGTCCATTGGGTGGATGTCCTTTGCAAACACTTCTAGGTTGGTCCTGATGTAATCTGCAGCTGACTGTGGCTGCAGCAAGGCAGGCATGAAATGGCTCATAGTCATCTTCCCCTCTGCAATGTCATATGCGGACATGAACCTCTGTTGGTTGGTGGGAGCCATCTTGAGCAAATGATTGTAAAGCTGGAGTCTGACTGGCTCATTCCTAGCTTTTATATCCATAAATTGTTTCTTGATTCCAGACTCTGCTCTTCTTTGCTGGCTTGAGGAACTGACCTCTCCTCCAAGTGGTCTCTCTTGTTCCTGCTGGAAGGAACTGGCCGATGCTTCCATACTAGGGGGGCCCATACCCATGGATGGTCTGATAGGCATCTCTTCCTTAGAAAAAGGGTTTAGCCTTTGCCTTTTCTTCCCTTGTTGACTTGCTGATGTAGTGAGGGGGGTTTCTTGCTGTCTGTCCCTCTTCCTAGCTCTCTCTTCATTCATCGGGGTTTGGAGCACCGAGGTCTCCACTGCTATTTCCTGTCTTGGATGCACATTTTCTTGAACATGCTGCTCTGTGGATACAGGGGCCTCAGCCATTTCTTCTTGCTGTTCTATCTGTTCTTTCTGTTGTTCTGCTGTTAGGAGTGTCTGGTCTTGCTCCATTTCTTTCCCCTTATCTGTGCTAGCTGCTTGAGGAGTAGTTTGAGCTGCTTGCTGGGGAGCTGTAGAAGATGAGACAGCTGCTCCAAGTTGAGTATGATAAGAAGAAGAAACTTGTCCACAATATTCCAAGTCAGCTTCCTTCTCAAGTTTCTTTGCTTCATGTTGTGTTATTTCCTCTTTAGAACTTGCCTCTTCTAGGGTGCCCTCTTTCCATCTTAATAGATTTGCATATTTTTCAATATGTGGTAACCTGAGATGATCATAGCCAACCAACTTATATTTGACCCTTCTAAGACTAATGAAGTGATTGGGATCATAGGGTATCCAGAGGAAACTGGTTTGCAACCCGAGGCACTTAAGGATCTTATCTGCTTCCTGCCATACCTCTTCTCTTTTGTTATAAATAAATGGGCCTAGTTGGTTTTTGACTTTGAGTTGTGCCTTTTTATTTTTGCTGTGGAAATGGATCATGTCTGCATTTCCAAATTGTCTGAAATATTCTAAAGCAAAAAGTCTCATAGGGACATATCTTGGTAGTCTGTATGGGGCTAACTCACAACCATATATTCTGATCACTGTATGGTGTTGGTAAAAGTACCAATCCCCAATGTTGTAGGCCTTTGAGAGCTGGAGGATTCTTTGCATCTCATCTGTCAATCTTGGAGGAGGAGAACTCAATAGCAAGGACATGGCTGGATGGATGAAAAGGTCTATGAATTCACAGTAGTTATATGGTGAAAAAGATATGTGATGAAAGATTGAAGACCAAAATACCACAGACCTTTGGTTCCCCTGGGCATCAAACTTCTTGAGAGTAATAGCGAAGCTATCAGGCTGATAAAATAGGAACAAGTGATAGATGTAAGAAGTGTATCTAAATATCCTTTCCCTCTCTAAATTCATCAATTGCTCGTGAATTTTGTTGGAAATGTATGTAGCATAATCATAGTGAACCGAAGGAGGCTCTCCAGGGGAGAAAACAGAAATCATAGCCAGAATGGTTCCATAAACATCCTCTGTTGACCTGTAACCCAGGACATAACTGATCATATCCACAAGCATCATGCCCAACTCATTGAGATATACATTTCCAATAAGAGGATTCCTCACAGTTTGAGAGCCTGATTGAATGAATAGTTGATTAATCTTTATGATTTGGGCACTGGACAGCTTTCCTCCTTGCTTTATCAAGTCCATCATGGATAGAGGAGTCAATGGATTTGTAGTATGAAAGTGTAGCATTTGATTTATGGCCTCAGGGGTGACATGGAACAAGACTGAGCCTGAGGGACTGAGGACAGCTCTCTGACATGGATCATAGTTGGCACTGCATCAATGGATTAGATCTGGGAGGATATTGACTTGAGGAAGATTGAAAATGGGCAAATTGGAGTCCCAAATCCCTAGAATATCATTTCCACTGAGATTTTTGGCTTTTAGCTCATTGATCAAATGAATATGATACTTGTTGTACTCTGGGATTACTTCTGCCATCTGGTAGTCTCTGTCAGCCAGGGGCAGCCATTCTAGGTCTCTTTGGGCGGCATTTAAAGGTGGAATGTTTAGAGCCACTGGTGTCTCCATGTGTTTGGTGCTCTTCAAGCATATTTTTACTTGGGAATGTAGGAAAATGCAGCTTTGTGCGGTGAATTGAGGTAAAAAGGATTTTCACTGAAAATAGGGCAGTTCTGGGGTAAAAAGGGGCATAATTGGTCAGTCTTGGGGGAAATCGAGTCACTTGTAGGTCAAGGAAGCTTGAGTTTCAGGGGAAAATGGCACTTCTGGGCGTTTTTTTACAGAGAAGAACAAACAGAACCGGTGCAGGAAGGATTGGTAAATACCTAGTCATGGCGCGATGTGTAGAGGTTTATCCAAGCCGAATTGTGGGCGGCCACGGCTTTAAATCAATTTCTGCAGGTTGGCGGCGAGAACGTCGTTAAATTTCATGCAGGAGGCATAACAGTCTTTTGGTGAAAAATGCGGAAAAACGTGATTTTTGGCGAAAATATAGGAAATTTGGCCTTTGGCGCGCTTTTCTCGGATGACGTCAGCATGACGTCATAGGTGGGGTCATGGTACGAAATGACGATGTGGCGGTATGTGAGTGGTCCAAGTGGACGGGGGACGTGGCAGATAGCTCGGGGCGATGGCGGGTCGGGTGCTGATGTGGTGCTAACTCGGCAATGGCGTGGAGGTGATGTAGGGTCGACTGGGCGGGCGGTAAGCGGAATGTGGTAAGCGGTAATATCAGACCGCTTAGGGTACGGGCGTGGTATTGGCAGGAGGCCGCCCGATACAATTATATTGTGACGCGTGTCCAGCGCCCTACGTCACCATTCTGACAATTTCGGGCGCTAAAGTACTGCCATCGGAGGGAACCCGATATTGCTGAGGACTGTCGGATGGGAGGGCCCGGACCCGACGATTGACGGGAAGCAAAAGTGATAGGACAATACGGCGAGGAGCGGGCAATAAACAATTATATTTCTGGAAATGCGCACCAGGAACAAAACTTAGGACAACGACGGATTTGCGGGTTTTGCAATGTTTTTTAGAACAAATGGGTTTTCATTTATTTGTTGGTGAAATGCGCTTGGGCTGTTAAATCAACCAGATGTTGATTTAATCCCGAAATAGACCATTTAGCATGCTTTTTCCTTTGCGCTAAACTCTTTTGTGCTCCGACCATTTGAGACTTAAGGCTATAATGCCTAGGGGAAGGGGTATATACATAATTTTTGGGGTTTTTTATACAATAGTGTTATAATGATACGGAAAAGGGGAACATAGGGAGTTAAGTAATAATGGAGTTAGTAGTTAGTATTGGATGGGAGATATAGAAGAAAGGGATCAAACACTAAGCCTTTTAGGGAAGAAACTTAGTTATGAGAGGTGATCAAAATGAAAAGATTTCTACACAAGAAATGTGGCTCCTTATGTAACCAGAATCAACCAAAGAGTTTGACTTCTCTTATGATCAAAGGTGATAGTGGGATGTTAGAAAGGGGTTTGATAGGGAATGATTGGGAAGTTAGACATGCTTCACCTTGGTGCTACAAAATTGCTGAATAGGAAGATCTGCACTAGCCACCATATGTTTCCTTTGCTTAGGCCAGTGATATGAAAGAAATCATACTTCTGCAACCCCATCTACCTACCCATTCTGTTGCCTAGCATTTTTTGTTACTTCAAGGAGGGTGCATTTAGACTAGCAAACCCTCAATTGCTCTTTTTCTTTTCTTTTTCCATTTTCTTTTGATTTTCTATCTAAGGCTAGCCTTATTACTTCCAAGGCCCCAGATTAAGCAGTTGGGAACCTTCATTCTCTACCTAACTACTGATCTGCCAAGATTGAACAGTTTGGACAGATTTCTTTCTCTAATCTACAACAAAAATTGAAATATGGCATGACCCAGCTTAGACTGTTGGATCACCCATTCAGAAGTAGGACATGCATCAAACAACTGTAGATAGGTGTTTTCCACAAAAATATGAGATCTTTGCATCACCAAAGTAGAGCATATTTGGCACTTCCCCTACCAATCATGAAAAATGAAACCTATTGGTATAGGTAGCTAACGAGTATGACCCTAAAAAGGTTGCCTATAATGTTACTTCTCAGGCTAAACTCACTAGATTTGATCATGAAGAAGATATCTTTGATGACTTGTTTTCTTCAACGGAACTATTTTTCCAGGTTAAAGGATTGGCTGCGACTAAATTGGGAACATAAGGATTAGAAAAATTCAATAGGCTCAAGGCCTAGAGATTGGAAACCTTGCCTTTGGATTTGTTAGCTACAACCTCAACGGTTCAACCATAAGGCCAGAGTGAACAAGAAATTGCTAAGAATACTCCTGAAGTGGAAAAAGTTCCTAAAAAGGAGAAGACACCAGAACAGGAGCAAAGGAAAGAAACAGGTAGCGGACCCCTTGATTCATACATCTATGTTGACCCTAAACTAATCAAGGAATGGCAACAATTTGATTCTATCATCAGTAATACTGAGAATATCCAAGGATTCACTACACCAGAGGTGTCCATGGCACAAAAATTAGTAGTCAACACAGTTCCGATTGAAGGAACAAGCGGCCCACCCAAGATTCATAAGGACATAGAAATAATTCCTGAACATCCCTCTGATGAGATTGTTTTGCATGTAGAAGAAATACCACCACTAGATATCTTCTACAGCCCTAAGCATAGGGTTGTAGTCAAAAGGCAAAGGAAAAAGAGGAAAATTGATCACTCTCCTCTTTTGACTCCTCAAATGGAAATGATGAATGTGGTATGGAGGGAGGAAGTAAATCCTTCCAAAGATCTAACCAAACTTTCTCAGTATGTCGGAGCATATACAACAGCAACAATGGATAAGGCATCGGAGGTCAGTAACTTATTGAAAGAAAAGGACCAAGCGATCAGTCTGCTAGAGGCACAGTCACAGGAAAAACAACAGAAGATAGAACAACTGGAACAGCAGTTAGCAGCACAGAAACAGCTTAATAAGCAGTTGAATGAGCAATTGGTCAAAGAAAAGCAAAGAATTGATGAGCAAGCTATTCATAAGCAGCAGGAATTGTCTCAAGCATTGAGCAAGTTACAACTATTAAATGAATAGATGAGTAAATCAAAAGAAGAGCAAATCACTCAAATGACAGTTCAGATGGAGTGATTCAAGGAATATCCTCAAGTAGGAGAATTTAGAACTGAGGCCCTAGAAATTACCAGGGCATTGTCTCGACAGTTGAACCTACTATGTTACAATATTTCATTGGCAGTTCCTCTATGCGATATCACAGCATCCATGATTGAAAAATCAGTGGATGCGAGACTAGAGTTGGAAAAAAGCGGATGAGAAATTAACAAATTTTCTGTCTTGGCAAGATTCAAAAGAGGGAAAAACTGCTAATCTCCCACAAATCCAGGAATCGCATAAAGAAATTTTGTTTACTGAATGGGAGTCTCAGCTAATGAAGGCCGAGAGAGCAACATCCAGATGTAGATTAGCAACAAGTAACCTGGTTGAATTAATCAACAACAGTCTATATTTATCAAATTTAATAACGGAATGTTCTCCAGGCAAACTCCCACAAGTAAAATCATTAGAACAACAGTGGAAACAGGAGCTTGAGCAAAGGGAAAAACTGATCGCAGGCATTCACAGCTTAACATGGGAAACCTTTTGGTTCTTCCTTGTGAAACCACATAGTCAGCGAACAGCGATGAAATGTCTCACTGATGCAATTAGCCACATGATCCCCGAGCTTACCGATGCCACATACACAACTTAGTTACACTCATATATCATCCACCAGAAGTCGATCTAATTCTTGCCATTTTTCAGCTCCAATCACAAGGAGATCAGCCAATTCAATGAATCCCTTCAACCGACTGCAACACTCCTATTTCAAGATGATTTCCACATTTTTGTGATTTGGTTATACCAACACATAACATATTTCTTTCATAGTTTGTTATTTTTGTAGTATTTATAGACCCTTTCATGTTTTTAGAAAGGGTCCTCAATTTTTTGTATTAAGACTTGAATTGGAAGTTGCACTACTGTGCTTCCGATATATTTATTTTTATAAAAGACTAGACCAGAATTCTGAGTTTTGATACAGAAGGCTTTTATGTGATATGCACTTTTTCTTCCTATGAAAGTTTTCTCAAATTAAAAGACAAAATTTGAATGCGATTCACATCGGAGGAGATCCAAATGCATACAGTACTACTATCTATGTTTTTGCTTTATGTTTCTGTGTGAATTAAGCATTTATTAAAACTTTGCTATTATTGATGTGTATATGTTTCTACAACAATTCTTTAATCTTTCACTATTGAATGTTTCTGGAATTGTCATCTTTCATATATATATGTCAGTGATATATTATGGTTAGTGCGATAACGTTTTAATTATTACTTTGTTCAATTACTTGAACAAAGTAATTATCATATGAATTCATATTTTTATTTATGGGTATGTCATCTTCATGTTTACTTGTCAATAAGAACAATCAAGAATCGTGCTAAAGAGAAAGAATTCAAGGGAGAGATTAGTTATCTTTGTATATTTTTGTACTTTAGAATAGAGCACTTACCATTCCCGTTATATACTACCAACCAATATTAGAAAATTATATATTACGGAGCAATGGAACACATAAAATATTGCAGAAATATAAACATAGAAAACGCATAAAACAAGAGAGACACAGATATATGTGGTTCACCCAGTTTGGGCTACGTCCACCCCGAACAGCCAGTCCTTCCTTTCTATTATCCGACAAAATGAAGAGACACAACCTACAGCAAATCCCTTGTAATACCCTCTGTTTTCTCTCACAGTCTCACCTCTCTCTGTTTCTCACTCAAAGAATACACATCTATATATCACAGCCTCAAATACAATGCCCTCATACAAAGAGAGGGGTTTCCTTCTAGGGAAAAAAAACCCTAAACTAAACATAAGTTCTACCGTCAGATCATCCGCCTAATGAACGGCCCAGATTGACTAGAAATTACTATACTTTTACAAGGCAATTTTACATCTATTTTTGGCTTCGGGGGCGCTGCCCCCAGACCCCCCCAGGTGGAGGGGTGTACAAACTTCCTGGGGTATACATCCAGCTAAAACAAAAGACCTCTGAACAATCATGCTCCACACACAACAATCTCCCACTTGGAGAATGATTGTCGCAACTCCATTGCTGCTTCATTTACCGGACAATGACTCCTCTTTGGACTTGGCTATTTCTCATCTTCATCGTCATCCTTGAAGACCAATTGAAACTGAGCATGTTCTCAGTTTCTCCCTGGTTACAACTTTTGTTAGCATGTTTGCAGGATTCTGGCCAGTGTGTCTTTTCCAACTTCAACTCTCCATCTTCCAACACTGATCGTATGAAATGGTACTTGAGCTGTATGTGTTTAGTCCTGGAATGAAATGTTGAGTTCTTTGCAAGATGAATGGCACTTTGGCTATCACTGTATAATGTGCCCATATCATGTTCCTTACCCAGTTCACCCATAAACCTTTGTAACGAAATCATTTCTTTACTAGCCTCTGTAGCAGCAACATATTCTGCTTCTGTTGTTGAAAGCGCAGCAACAATTTGGATTTTTGAAACCCAACTCACAGTTGTTCCACCAACAGTAAATACATATCCTGTAGTGCTCCTCCTGTTATCTCTGTCACCTGCCATATCTGCATCAACATATCCATGTAGAGAAATGTTTGAACCACCAAAGCATAATGCTTGATTTGTGGTACCTTTCAAATATCTGAGAATCCATTTCACTGCCATCCAATGTTCCTTTCCTAGATTGTTCATGTACCTGCTTACAACTCCCACTGCATGTGCAATATCAGGCCTTGTGCAGACCATTGCATACATTAAGCTTCCAATTGTTGATGCATATGGAACTTTAGACATATAATCCATGTCTTCTTGCGTCTTTGGGCACATTTCCTTACTAAGTTTGAAATGGCTAGCAAAAGGTGTACTAATTGGTTTTGCATTGTGCATATTAAATCTTTTCAACACCTTTTATATGTACTCATTCTGAGACAATGTTAATTTGCGATTTTTCCTATCTCTAGTGATTCTCATACCAAGGATTTGTTTTGCAGCTCCCAAATCCTTCATTGCAAATGAATTTGCCAATTTTCTTTTGAGCACATTTATTTCCTGCATGTTAGACCCATGCAACAAGCATGTCATCTACATATAATAACAATATAATATAGCTGCCATCATTTTGATTTTTCAGATAAACACAATGATCAAAGTGACATCTAGTATAACCTTGTTCAGACATAAACTTGTCAAATTTTAGATACCACTGCCTTGGAGCCTGTTTTAAGCCATATAAGCTCTTCTTAAACCTGCACACTAGTTTCTCCTTCCCTTTCACCTCATATCCTTGTGGATGTTGCATATATATCTCTTCCTCCAAATCCCCGTGGAGAAAAGTTGTCTTTACATCTAACTGCTCAAGATGCAAACCTTCAACTACCACTAGACTTAAAATAGTTCTGATTGAAGTCATTTTAACAACAGGAGAAAATATTTCATCAAAATCAATACCTTTCTTCTGTGCAAACCCCTTCACCACAAGTCTAGCTTTGTACCTCTGTTTTCCTCCATCTTCTTCCTTCAGCCTGTAAACCCATTTATTCTTCAATGTAGTTTTTCCTGCAGGCAACCTGACTAAGTCCCAAGTCTGGTTATGCATTAAGGAGTCCATCTCTTCTTTCATGGCTGCCTCCCACTTCTTCCTGCTTTCAACCTGCATTGCTTCTTCATAACATTCGGGTTCACCAGAATCAATCAACAATAAATAATATAATGAAGGAGAGTATCGTTCAGGGGGTCTACTTATCCTGGTAGATCTTCTAACACCACTTTTAGGTGTTTAGGGTGCCTGTTGTGCACCTTTACTTTTTCAGCGATTTCATTAAGAACTGCATATTCATTGTTTTCTTTTTCTTGCTTCTTTTCCTGCAACTGATTCTTATACAAGACCTTTTCATTGAATATTACATCTCTACTCCTAATGATTTTGTGATTTTCGTAATCATATAAGCGATAACCAAAATCACTAACACCATATCCAATAAAGGTACATTTCTTTGACTTTGCCTCAAGCTTTGTTCTATCTTCTTTATTAATATGGACAAACGCCTCACAACAAAAAGGCTTTAAAAAGGAGTAGTTTACCTTTTTACCTATCCATGCTTCCTCTGGAACACCACTATCCAAGGAAATTGAAGGCCCTCTATTTATTAGGCAAACAACAGTATCTACAGCATCTGCCCAAAACTGTAAAGGTAATCCTGCATGCAATCTCATGCACCTTGCACGCTCCATGATTGTTCTATTCATCCTTTCTGACACACCATTTTCTTGTGGTGTTCTTGGAATTGTCTTCTCTCTGCGAATTCCATGCTCTGAACAGTACCTATCAAACTCTTTGCTACAATATTCACCTCCATTGTCTGATCTAAGACACTTCAATTTCTTTCTTGTCTCAATCTCAACCAAAGATTTCCATATCTTGAAAGTATCAAATACATCAGATTTATTCTTAATACAATAAATCCAAGTTTTTCTAGTTGCATCATCAATAAAGGTAACATAATAACGAGAGCCACCGAGATATGATACCTGAGCAGGTCCCCATATATCTGTATGCACAAGCTCTAATTTTTCACTCTTCTTTTCTTTCCCAACTCTAAGAAATCTGACTCTCTTCTGTTTTCCATAAATGCAATTTTCACAGAAGTCCAAATCAACATTCTTCAAACCCGGCAACAAATTCCTTAAGTGAAGAATCTTCATCCCCTTTTCACTCATGTGTCCAAGCCTGTGATGCCATAATGTTGCATCTGCTCCTTTGGAAGTTAAAGCATTAACAGAGTTAGAAATACCATTGCATAAATATAGTGTACCAACCTTTTCGCCTTTTGCTATTACTAGGGCTCCTTTGGTGACCTTCCAAGCTTTATCTGTGAAAGTTGTCACGCAACCTTCACCGCCTAACTGCCCTGTTGAAATTAGATTTTTATTTAGATCTGGAACATGCCTTACCTCCTTTAGTAGCCATTGGTTTCCATTCTGCTGTTTTACAAGAACCTTACCCATTCCAACAATTTTACAGGGTTTATCATCAACCAAACGAACTTGTCCAAAATCTCCTTGAACGTAGTCATGAAAGTATTTCTTATCAGGTGTGGCATGGAATGAGGCCCCTGAATCTACCACCCAGGAATCAGTAATATTTCCGAAAGAAAGAATCAAAGCATCTTGTAACACCTCACCTGTCACATTTGCTTCATGATTGTTTTCTTGCTATGCATATCCTTCTTTTCCCTTCTGAGATCTACAGTCTTTCTTTAGGTGTCCTTTCTTTCCGCATTTCCAGCACACTATCCTCGATCTGGACTTGGATCTGCCTTTCCTTGATTTACTGCGATATCCTGAGCTCTCTCCTCTTTCCATTTTTCTTCCCCTAGACTATGCACTCAAAGCATTTCCCAATGTCTCACCGGAGCTTTTCCGTCACATTTCCTCACTAAGGATAGCACCGACAACATCATCAAACTTTAAAGTACTAGATCTAGACACAGAGTTGCTAATGGCCATTACTAAACCATTCCAACTTTCTGGAAATGAGCACAAGAATAACAGAGCTCTAACTTCATTATCAAAATTTACCCCTACAGAACATAACTGACTTGTAACAGTATTAAAATCATTTAAATGATCTGCAACAGATCCACCTTCCGACATCTTCATATTAAATAATTGCTTCATAAGAAATACCTTGTTTGAGGCCGAGGGTTTTTCATATAGTTTCTCCAACATCTTAATCAAACCCTCTGTCGTTGTTTCCTTCGAAATGTTGAAGGCAACTGACGCTGCAAGGCACAACCGTATTGTTCCGAGTGCCTTTCTATCGAGAAGGTTCCATTCTTCATCTTTCATATCCATCGGCATCTTTGCTTTTTCGCCCAATGCTAGGTATAGATCTTTCTGATATAGATAATCTTCCATCTGCATCTTCCACAGTGAGAAGTTTTGGCCGTTAAATTTCTCGACCCTAAACTTACCATCTTCCACCATTGCTCTCACTCGAACGAGGAACCCTTCTTTCTTGCGAGTTTATCAACCAAATAGACCTTCGGCTCTGATGCCAGTTGTTAGAAAATTATATATTATGGAGCAATGGAAGACATAAAATATTGCAGAAATATAAACACAGAAAACGCATAAAACAAGAGAGACACAGATATATGTGGTTCACCCAGTTTGGGCTACGTCCACCCCGAATAGCCAGTCTTTCCTTTCTATTATCCAGCAAAATGAAGAGACACAACCTACAGCAAATTCGTTGTAATATCATCTATTTTCTCTCACAGTCTCACCTCTCTCTATTTCTCGCTCAGAGAATACACATCTATATATCATAGCCTCAAATACAATGCCCTCATACAAAGAGAGGGGTTGCCTTCTAGGGAAAAAAACCCTAAACTAAACATAAGTTCTACCATCAGATCATCCGCCTAATGAACGGCCCAGATTGACTAGAAATTACTATACTTTTACAAGGCAATTTTACATCTATTTTTGGCTGGAGGGGTGTACAAACTTCCTGGGGTATACATCCGGCTGAAACAAAAGACCTTTGAACAATCATGCCCCACACACAACAACCAAATCATCCATCCACCCATATATCACTGGGAAACTGGTCCCATTACATCCAGTCGGAGCCACCACACCAAACGAAAAAGGAGTTGCTTTGAGGTCCGGACTGGGTGGTTTTCCCCGATATTGATGCAGTGATTTTAGAGGCATCAACACCCCTCTAAAGAAAAATGAAGGAGAAGGATCATCAAAACAAGCCTCTCCCAAGTCTCCAGTTACCTATGTTAGGAGGCATGTCACAAGGTTAGCCTCATCAAAAGGAAAAGGTATCCTACAAGAGACACAGATAGACCTACAAGAAGTACAGGCCATCCTATAGGAAACTCTTTCAAACCTACAGGAAACACAGAAAAGGGACCAGGAAGGTATCACTCAATGAGAAACAAAGGAAGAAGACTAAGAACTAGGAGAACCTGGCCTACAACCAAACCTCGGCTCCTACTATAGGTTCATTGAAGGAGGTAGGGTGATACCACAGAATTTTTCCATTCCCCTATTCTTTGAACTTGAAAAAGAGAGGGCAAGGACACATAGGTGGATGCAAATTGCCAAATCAAAAGGGGTAGAGGATATAGGCCACATGGAGGAGAAATTGCAAGAGATGGGCAGAGAACTGAGCAGCATAAGAGACAGAGAAGCAATGATGAAATCTTAGCTAGAGGCTGAGAACACATGGCTAAGGAAGCAACTATAGGAAAGGGAAAGCCAATTGGAAACTATGGCCAGTTTTTCCATGGAGGCAATCCAATGTAGGATGCCAGCAAAGTATTATGCCTTGTACCTCAAGGAACAATGGCTACAATTCCAAATAAAGACCCTAGCACAAAGAGGAACTATTCCCTTCCAATACTATAAACAATTCATTGATCTCTGTGATCAAAGCACCTTGGAAGATAGAGAAAAAATATCTGAGTTTTACCTACACAATTTGGCCTTGACAGATTTAAATGTGTGGGACCCAAATCCCAAGCTAGGGGACTTGCAATTGATGGCCTTAGCATCATGGATGAATCATGAGGAGGCAAGAGCTACAAAGATGAAAAAGGTAATGGCAAAAGAAGAGACATAACCCCTTATGATCAGAGCAGAACAATCTAACCCAATGGTTGTCATCAACACCCACAACCTCATTGCAAATGATCCCAAGCTTGCACCAAGGTACCTTGTTGTACAAGAACAGGCAGTCACACACTTTGAAGACATGTTCAGATTGCTAGGAGATGACAACCAGCAAGTCTGCCAAAGGAGATGGAACACTTTTCCTTACAGCCTAAAAATCAGAGAATATCATTCTCCTGACAAAATGAGAGAGGCACTAAATAGAACCCCAATGTATAAGCAGACACTACAAAGACTCAAAGTCAATTGGATTGGCTTGAGGCTCAGTCCACCATTTCTTTTGGGAATGTTGGAAGGAAGGAAAGAAGAAGAAGAAGAAAGCAAGCAGTGGGAAGAGATAGAGAGGAAGCCAGGATTTTATTCACAAGAAGAAGAGACTACAGTAGAAGCATGGATGTCAGGGAAGAGACCAGAGCAATGAAGGACATGGACATAGATTGAGTTGCTCAGAGGATGAGCAACACTTTTAGTAAGGGGTGATGATGAGTCTCATCATTGAGTAAATATATGGACCTTAATACACCTCCAAGGTTACTAAAATCAACTCTTCTCATGATTCCTTACATGTTTTGATTATATTTTGCTTAATGAGATGAGTAAAAGTAAGATGTTATGTCTAGTGGTCTAATGTGCATTGATTGCAGGTTTTTGGGAGAAAATTATGGCTAATTAAGGTGAAGGAACTCGAATGAGAGAAGAAGGAGAGATTATAAGAGATGGACCTTCCTCATTAAATCCTCACTCATTCAAAGATCCCTCAATCAAAACACAGTATCTCGAAGTTGTAGGCAGCGAAGTCATGAGGATCATTTGCAGCCGAGCCAATGATAGTTAAGAACTAGTTTATCTTGAGATTGGGAGCCAAGCCTCCCTAGATTTAAGGAATTTGTTGGAAACTTTAGTTGTATAAATAAGGAGGCCTAGAGCCTCATTAGGATTCAGATTTTTTATGGAAGATAGCTAAACACTTTCGAGTTGAAGGATTGTGACAAAACACTGTTATGTATTTTTTTGATATGTTAATGAAATGAGCATTCCCTTGATCCAGAACTGAGTTAACTCAGAGGGCTGAAGCTCTTGGGTTAAGTCCCAACCCTAGCAACAGAGGTTCCTCTTACTGTACTTGTATGCTTAGGTTATTTCATAGATTACTTGTTGAATTGATTTTGGCATTGTTACATTACAAGTATTGGTGAATTTGATTAGTTTTCTTCCATTTGTGCATAGCTTTAACAATAGATTTAGAGAGATAAAGAAATACCAAAAAGGCTGATAACAGGTGGATCTTGCCTCATTCCTCCCTTCAGGGACCATGGTTTGAGGAAAAACCCTCATTCAACCCAAAAAGACAGAATTCTAGTTTCTTATGAAATTTAGGGTTTTTCTGCTAACTAGGTCAGCATCTTTCAGTTTTCAAAGATAGGTTGCAATTGTCATTTCTAATATCTTCAACTTTTTATTAGATTTCATGGTGTTTTCATGATAGGCTGCAAACATTTCCATGCATGAATTAGGAAAATAAATGATGAAATTCTGCTTCGCTATGTTGATGTAAACCTCCCTTGTTTTGACATGATTTATGGGTAAATGCCAACAATGATGTGTATATTGTTGGAGTTTCAATAGGAAGGAAGACCTCATATCAACAACCTCAGCCTAACCTTACCCATCCATGATTGCTAAAATCCACTAATTCCATAATCTGAGTTATCATTTCACAAGGACAACTTTCCATGCTTGTTAAGCAAATCCAACCATCATACAACTTTGGTTTGAGTTCTGAGGGAGTCCTAACCACTTCATTGCCTTATTCCTTCCCTCACTCACCTCCCCTAAGCCCTATACCACTGTCCAAATCACTCGTTATGCTTTCGGCCTGTTCCTGTAGGAAAACAGGGGATCTTGTAGGTGAATTAGGACATCTTATAGGACGACCTGTAGTGGCCTATTTTGAGCCCGATTTGTTAGAAACGCATCACGAAAGATAGGAGAAGACCCCTAGTTTCCTCCCAAGCAATCTGAGCCATCACAACCATCTCTCTCCACACCTAACCCACCTACCATACAATCAAGAAGGATTTGCATTCATGTTTTCACAAAAAAAAGACAAAAAGAAAAAGGTTGTTATGCTTATTCATATGCACAACAGTTAAGTATTTGATTAGATTAGATTGCATGCTTAGGTTAGCTAGGGTTTCACATGTGTTAGATTATAATTCTTATGAAGCAAGGTATCTTAACAAATAGCTAGATGAGTTGTGTGTTTTAAGCATCTATTTCAGTCTTTCCTTACTGCAGTAGGTAACATTTCAATTCTCTCAATTAGGGTAAAATTCTCCCTTCTCAATTGGTAATCAAACTTATTCTAAATCAATAGAAGGTTGGTTTAAGAAACCCTAGAGGTCTATCACCCACCTCTGTAGTGACAAAATAGTGGACCCATTGCATCTATTTGTGTATACAACACTGTCACCTCCAAGTTTGTACGAACCCCGGGTTGATGAAGTAAGGCTAATAGCCCCAGGAGTTGTAGCATTCTTGCCATAATACGGGTGCTCATCATGCATTCCTCACAGTTTATTTGGTGTGCATTCTTACATTCAGTGTGCATTCAACTAACGTGCCTTGAACCCAGACAATGATGGCCTCAATTGAAATAGGGGTTTCCTCTTCCCTGTAAACGGTTGGCACATGGGGTTCCTAGGAGAAGTTTACAATCTAAAAATTCAAAAAAGGTATCATTACATGGAGAGATACATAAAATTGTACACCAAGTATGTTAGATATCCTAAGAAGAACAGAGGTTTATAAATTTATATTTGGACAACTCAATTTCCAAGATGATGAGATAGATGAGGCCATAGAAAATTAGGATGATAATGCCATGGAATTATTAAAATATTTGGGCACAAGATTTACCCGGACCCTAATCTAGTTGTAAGAGCAACACAAATTCCACTCAGAGGAGAAGCAATATTTAAATCCAAGAAAACCCTTAACCTAGAAAATATTGAAATGATCACTAAAATATGTGTGAAAAAAGTATTTGTTCTAAGGAATGGATTAAAAATGAAATATATTCCCCAAGGACTATACAAATCCTTGATTCAAGTTGTCCTTAGAAAAATTATGAATCATCACAAGTTTGATATTTCTAGTGACTGCATGAATCTAGTTATTCATTGGGTTGAAGGCATGACCATAGATGTCCCTCGTCTATTGGCTAAAAAATATTACATTATGCCTTGTAAGAAAGTAAAATTAAGAAGGTTAAGTTCAGTTTCCAGGGAACATTGTAGAAAATTATTGATTTGTATAGACCTAGTGTTCAAACAAGGCCTTCTAAAAATTACATTAGGAGATCAAAACCAAAGAAAACCATTGAGGAAGAACCTAAACAAACTTCGACTAAAGGTGTGGAATTTTTTGCTGATACAATTTTCCATGTTAAAGATATAGTTGCTAGTGTTGTAGAAAACTTACAAACTTCGACTAAAGGTGTGGAATTTTTTGCTGATACAATTTTCCATGTTAAAGATATAGTTGCTAGTGTTGTAGAAAACTTACATGTATGTATGCATGAAGATGCGGAGCAGGAAAGTATGGGCCATTATATGGAAACATGTATTGATTATTTTTCTATAATAGATAGAATTCCTTCAAAACAGTTGGCACTTTAGTATAATCACCCTTTTATGGGTGATTCTGTTAGGATATTCCGACACATAGGATATAGTTAAGTTCAACTTGGTCTAGTATAGAGTTAGGTTAGAGTTAGGTAAAGTGTGTTTCTTTACCGTTGTACATTTTGTAACTTACAATCCGACGGTCACGATATGTAGTGATCCGACGGTTCACTCTCACCTCGGTATTACCGACACTTGATCCGTGGCTTGACACCCGATTGGTCCATGAGTTCTATTTAAAGCGCATGGAGGGTCATTGTTCGGGTAATCCGTGCATGAGAGAAGCTTATGTAAATTTTCATTCTTTGATTAATAAATTGCCTGTAGTACCCACGTTGGGACAGGCCGTGGACTGTTTCCCTCCTTGCACTCTGAGGGTTTTAACCACGTCAAAAATACTGGTGTATTGATTTGAGATCTGGTTGTGAGCGGTGTCCTTTTGGTATTCTTTCTGTGGAACTTACCCTGTAAATTCCTACATGGTATCAGAGCTATTTGAGGGCCGCGTCCGTTGGTGATCCAAATCTGAAGCCGGTAGAACTGCATGCGGCTGTCGTTTCCTAGATCTGCTGTTTCTGACTGCTTTCGGGCCGAGAGGACTGCTCTGTTGCGTTCGGAGCATCTGTTTCAGTGAGGAACCCCTTTCGTTTCACGCGAAAAGGTTTCCGGTAGCCCTAGCTGCGTCATTTTTCAGATCGGGAGGTATACAGTTTTTTTTGCAGTTTACTGTCATTTTCTCTCTGCTTATTTCGGTTTCGGTTTATTTAGCCTTTTTTTTCCGGATCTATACCTTTCATTTCTGCGTATGCTCTTTTCCCTGCGACTCTGTGCGATCTGGGCAAATCAGAAACAGAAAGAAAGGATTTTTCTCATGCGTATGCTCTTTTCCCTGCACCTTAGTGTGATCTCGGAAAATCAGAAACATTGAGAAAAATATTTAGTTTTTCGGCTAAAGCTAACTTTGAGATTTTTTTTAAATTTCTAGTTTTTTGGCTAAAGCTAACTTCGAGCCGTAAGGTTCGTTTTTCTTTGGATATTCGTGTTGGGTTTTGTGTTTTGTGTTTTGTAGGGGAAAAGAGTCTTCCCAAGGCAAGCACGCAAATCGAGGCCCCCCCCCCCTCTCTCTCTCTCTCTCTCTCTCTCTCTCTCTCTCTCTCAAATATTTTGTATAGATCAATTGGTTCAAAGAATTTTTAAGAGAGTAGAGGTCTTGGGTTCAAGTCTCCATTTTGTGGGGGCGGATTTTTTTCATTCCCGCACATTCGCGCACTTTGCCGGCAACGTCAACAATTTTTTTTCAAAAAGCCATAACTTCTTCATCCGGAAGCCTTTTTCAGAGCCGTTTTTTTTAAAACCGCCTATTTTTTCGAGATCTATCCATTGGACCACTTACTTTCAGCATCTTCAGCTTCAGTTGTTTTTCAAAAAATGGAAAGTCCATGCCAAGTCATTCTTGACAGCACTAACTACTTCCAATGGGTAGCCTACATGGGAGATTTACTTAGAAGTAAAGGTCTCTTCAGAATAGCCACAGACCAAGAGAAGAAACCCAAAGATGAAGACAAGGCCGAAAAATGGGAAAATCGACAAGATCAAGCACGTGGTTTGATAGGAATGTCTGTTTCTCCTGATCTTAGATTCCACATTGCAGAAATTGAAACTCCTCATGAAGCATTAGAAAAACTTGCTAAAGTTTTTGGGATTAAAAATGAAATTAGATCCCATCAACTTGAAAATGAGCTGCTTACTTTGGATCCTAATAATTTTTCTTGCATTGAAGATTTCTTGTCAAAATTCAAGAACCTTAGATATCTCTTGGAAGGTGTTAAAGTTAAGAAAGATGATGGTAACCTTATTTATTCCATCCTCACTAAGTTAGGACCAGCCTACTCTGTATTTGTTTCCACTTTCCATTCTACCAGGGAAGCTTTCATTTGTCAAGGCAAAGACTACAAGCCCCTTCCTTTGACTCCTTTTGTGATTCCTTAATAAGAGAACAAGAAAAACTCTTACACCTTGGTCTTCTTAATCTTGGAAACTCTTCCACAAAAGCGTTAGCCGCCCAGCAGCAACCAAATTCAAAGAATCCTAAGAAGTCATATCCTCAAAAGAATGGTCCTAAACCATTCAGCCTCAAAATGAAAGATCATTTCAGCAAAATGATAAGCCCAATAAAAACAAATGGAAGAAGACTGATAGACATTGTAACTTTTGTAATCGAGATGGCCACTTAGAATCTAAATGCTTTAAGAAGATGGAAGCCTTGGAAGCCGCAATGAAGAAACATAACATCCATCTGGAGCCTACTTCAACTTCAACTTCCGGAACGGCATTTTCTGCATGTCATCGTCAATCATCTCAGTCTGGTTATGCATTAAATGTATCTTCTTCTTCTTCTCATTCTCATGAGTGGCTCATTGATTCTGGAGCCTCTTGTCACATGGCCAAAAACCAAGCCATGTTTTCTTCTTTAAATGATTGTAACACCAAAAATATATATGTTGGTGATGATAGATCTCTTAATGTTGTAGGGACTGGAACTGTTCATCTAGACAATGGTCAGTTCAATGATGTATTATGTGTTCCAAACTTATCCTGCAACCTTCTATCTGTCTATCAGATAACTCATTCAGGTGAAGGTAAAATTGTTGAATTTTCACCTCATGATGTTGTAATCAAGGATCTAAAAGATCCTAAACAGATTCTAGCTACTGGTCTTGCTGATGATTCCAAAAGGTTGTATAAGTTTCACAACTTTGGGTCATCCCATCTTCCCTCAGTATTTGTTGCTCATAATGATGAAGTGAGCAAACTTTGGCATGAGCGGTTTGTCACTTAAACTATCGCTCCCTTCAGCATCTATGTAAAGAAAACATGGTGACAGGTCTTCCTATGGTATCTTGCAAAGATGGTGTTTGTTCCGGATGTGTACTCGGAAAACATCATCGGGACAGTTTTGACAAACGTGCCTCTTGGCACGCCTCAGCCCCTTTACAGCTTGTGCACAGTGATTTATGTGGTCCTCTTCCTGTTGCTTCATTCTCTGGCTGCAAGTACTTCTTAACTTTCATTGATGATTTCTCTAGACGCACTTGGGTATACTTCTTAAAACTCAAGAGCGAAGTATTTACCACCTTTTTGGCCTTCAAAGCATTCGTTGAAAAACAATCTGGACATCAAATTCTTAAGCTAAGAACTGATAATGGTGGAGAATATGTTAAAAATGCATTCATCAACTTTTGCACCGAAAATGGAATTCAAATGCAACATACTGTTCCATACACTCCACAACAAAATGGTGTAGCTGAAAGGAAAAATCGCACTTTAAAGGAAATGGCTAATTGTATGCTGCAATCTAAAGGACTCAGTCTTAGTTTTTGGGCCGAAGCAATTAATTGTGCAAATTATATAATCAATCGCACTCCTACTAAGGTTCTAGAGAATATCACTCCAGAAGAAGCTTGGAGTTCCATTAAACCAGATGTAAGTCACTTTCGTGTGTTTGGAAGTGAAGCATGGGCCCATATTCCAGATGAAAAGCATAAAGCCTTAGAACCTAAGAGTGAGAAATGTACTTTTGTTGGATATTCTGAAGATGTAAAAGGCTATAGACTTATTCCATTTAAGTCCAAAAATGTTATCATTAGAAGAGATGTAAAATTTGATGAAAATAAATCGGCCTGCGAGCCTAGTCCGGCGGATGTGCCACCTCTTCCCATCTCTTCTATCTTTGAAAACATTTCTTCTTCTGATGATGAAAGCGAGGATGATAATCCTTCCCCACCTTCTCAGGATCCTCAACTTCCAAGATGGGTCCGTGCTACTCGGGATGCAGCAGGTGATCTTGCCGGTGATCCTACAGATCAGCGACGTACACGTTCTCAGTTTGAAAGAGCCTCTTCTTTACTGGCTCAAGCTCCAGTAAATCATGATCCTGACACTTTTGCAGAAGCTTCAGGCCATCCACATTGGGAAACAGCTATGAATGAAGAATATCATTCATTGATGACAAATGATACATGGGATCTTGTTCCTCTACCAAAGGGACGCAAACTTGTTAGATGCAAATGGGTTTACAGAACCAAGTATGGACCAGATGGGAAAGTTGATAAACATAAAGCTCGTCTAGTTGCTAAGGGCTTTTCACAGGTTGAAGGCATTGACTACACTGAAACCTTCTCTCCAGTTGCCAAAATGAACTCTATCCGCCTTGTTCTTTCCCTTGCTGCCTCTTTAAAATGGGAAGTCCATCAAATGGATGTTAAATCTGCCTTCTTGCATGGGGACTTGCAGGAAGAAATCTATATGGAACAACCCATTGGCTTCATACAAACAGACTCCAGCCTCGTTTGTCGACTTAAGAAATCCCTTTATGGCCTCAAGCAAGCTCCTCGAGCTTGGTATGCCAAAATGGATAGCTTTCTTTTAGAATCTGGCTTTTCTAGGTGTCATTCTGACAATACTGTCTACACCAAGAAAGTGGGCAACTCTCTCATCATCCTTGTTCTTTATGTTGATGATCTTATTCTTACTGGTAGTGATCCCAACCTTATAAACCATGTGAAGTCCAGCCTTAAAAAGAAATTTGAAATGACAGACTTAGGACACTTACACTATTTTCTCGGTCTTCAAGTCTTGCAATCCCAAGAGGGTATTTTCCTTTCCCAGTCCAAGTATGCTTGTGATATTCTTCGTCATTTTCACATGGAAGACTGTAAGCCAGCCCCTTCTCCCTTTCAGTCTGGAGTCAAACTTTCAGTCTCTTGTACTTCTCCTGAAGTTGATGCTACCTTATACCGTCAACTTGTCGGAAAACTCTTGTATTTAACCCATACTCGTCCTGATCTTTCCTTTGTTGTTGGCCTTGTTGCTCGTTTTATGCAAAACCCCCGTGAAAGTCATTGGAAAGCAGCTAAAAGAATACTTCGTTATGTTCGAGGTACAATACAGTTTGGGATTCATTACAGTGCCAAAGCAGCTCCTCTGTTAGTTGGTTTCACTGATTCTGATTGGGCTGGTGACCTTGATGATCGGAAGTCTACTGCCGGTTATGTCTTCACTCTTGGTTCAGGACCTATTACATGGGCTTGTAAGAAACAGGCTGCCATTTCTCTTTCGTCAGCAGAAGCAGAGTATCGTGGTGCCGTGGAAGCTAGTAAGGAAGCCTTGTGGCTTCGTCAGATCCTATCAGAGTTTGGCTTTGAGCAGCAGCATCCAACCACACTTTGGTGTGATAATCAAAGTGCCATTCAGCTATGCAAAGATCCAGTCCAGCATCAGCGCAGCAAACACATTGAACTACACATGCACTTCATCAGAAAGCTCATTCTTGACCATGTTCTTGAAGTGCAATATTGTCCAACGGATGATCAGGTTGCAGACATCTTCACAAAGGCTCTCACAGAGGCGAAGTTCACTAAACTTCGATATATGCTTGGAGTTCAGGAAGTTGTCACTAAGGGGGGATAGGCTCTAGTGCCTCCTTCCTTCTCCTATTGTGTCATATTTGTAAATCCTTCAATCCTATCCCAAGTTGTTCTTAAGGGGGGATGTTAGGATATTCCGACACATAGGATATAGTTAAGTTCAACTTGGTCTAGTATAGAGTTAGGTTAGAGTTAGGTAAAGTGTGTTTCTTTACCGTTGTACATTTTGTAACTTACAATCCGACGGTCACGATATGTAGTGATCCGACGGTTCACTCTCACCTCGGTATTACCGACACTTGATCCGTGGCTTGACACCCGATTGGTCCATGAGTTCTATTTAAAGCGCATGGAGGGTCATTGTTCGGGTAATCCGTGCATGAGAGAAGCTTATGTAAATTTTCATTCTTTGATTAATAAATTGCCTGTAGTACCCACGTTGGGACAGGCCGTGGACTGTTTCCCTCCTTGCACTCTGAGGGTTTTAACCACGTCAAAAATACTGGTGTATTGATTTGAGATCTGGTTGTGAGCGGTGTCCTTTTGGTATTCTTTCTGTGGAACTTACCCTGTAAATTCAACATCTACATCTCTAAGTTTAAATGTGCACAACGCAATAGACAGTGTCAATAACAGATTTCTTTTCTCAGTATATGATAAATGATCCATTACAAACAAGTTGCAATGGAGGATTCTTCCTCTATATACAACTAGAAAGAAAATTACGAACTAAAGGAGAAAGTTATTGTTGAATGCATGAAGAAGATTCCAACATTGTAAACAACAATTGTGTAACAAACATAAAAATCAATAAAAGGGAGATAGATGCACTACAAGCAAAGTTCAAAGAAGTTTAGGCTACATCTGATGAAAATTTTAGTGAACTTGAGAGGAGTTGAGAAGAAGACCAAAGGTTTTCAGTGGACCTCCATTGGTAACTTTAGATACTTTTGAGGCTAAATTAGTTAGGATATTGAATGAAAAAAGATAAATTTATTGAATATTTAAAGGTTGAATTTAAAATAAACCTAAGAGGACCAACAAAAGCATGAATCACAGGTTAAAGAATACAAGAAAAAATGACTAAGTTGGAGAAAACTTGTGATAGGCAAGTTAATAAGTTAAAAGAGAGATATCTTGAAATTTTCCACAAAGAACACAAGATTAAAGATCTTGAAAAGGAAAAAGATCGACATAGTAAATAAATTGGTACTAAGAGTGGGGATAAAGGTAAGGGTAAGGGTAAAGGTACAAGTCAAGATATAGGAGTAAAACAAATGCCTTCAATGGACCTGGATAAATCCCAGCTAAAAGCATGAGTGAAGGCTTCAAAGGATACTATCTCAACCATTAATTATGTGGGTGATCTGTATACCTCACCACCACGTGTTGAATCATTGAAGAAGAAGGTAGTGGAGAGAGAAAAAACAATTAGATAGATACACAACAATCTCATGAATAACCGAAAAGCATAATATTTGGGATGTGACATGGAAATACAAAATTTGTAATCCCAAATTTTTTATTTGCAACAACAATTATAGAGGCCCACGCATGAGGCAATACCACTTATGTTTATTGCAAATCAGCAACAATTGAGAGAAAATTTGCTTGAGGATAAAGTACAACAACTCACTAGTGAATTGGCCAATTCTACATATCAACTGAAATCTACAAAGGAAGATCTTGAAAGGAAGGAAACTGAGCACAAGGAGAAATATATGAAGAATGTACAATTATTGAACAGGATAAGCCAAGAAAAATCTAATTTGAGAGAAAATTATGAAAAGAAAATTTGAGAGCTTCAACAAAAATTAAAGGATGTGTTTGCTATAGCCCCAAAATAAATACAAGTCTCCACAGAAGGAAAGAGATACTCTTCTTCTAAAGAGGAGGACATGCATAATCCTCCCAAGTATCCTAGAGTTTCATAATAGAAATTTTTAGGTGTTGTATCTATGTAGACACACGCACGCGCACACACACACACACATATTGTTAATTTGCATTATATATCATTATATTTTCATTAATGTGCATTTTTTAATAAATTGCTAGCCTTTTTTGAGTACTTACTTTATGTCTCCTTCATGGAGTTTTTATTTGGTTGTGGTCTCACTAGGATCTAGTTACTCTTTTATTTTTGGACAATGTAATGGACTTTTACAAGTTGGTAGCTTATTGAACCAAGAAATTGTTGAAGAATCTAGGGCAATTAGGTGTAGTGTGATTCTTCTTGACTTGATAACAATTTGTAAAGAACTTTTACAGTTATCTTAGCTTGATATTATTCTTATTATTAGTGTGTTTGTTTCATCAAACTGCTACCAAAAACATAAAGACAAGAACACAGATGGTGGCTCTCTGCCAAGGCCAAAACCTCTCTCTCTTAGAGAGGAAAAACCTTCGGTAAGTTTCTCTTATTGAAGCTTCTTATTGATCACTGCAAAACCCTAGACCCTTGACTAGGATGTCCTCCAAGCACAAGTCAAGTCCTTCCTCTTTTCTGCATTATGTTCCCTAAAAAATGGACTTCCTCCTTTTGACACTTTTCTCCCCAGCACTTCATCCTTTTCTTCACTGCTTTGTCTAGAGGTAGACCTCAATTATGTTAGCTTCTTGATGAGATACTCTTCTTCCTTTCTTCAAGATATTCTTCACTTAAGGAGACACCCTTCTCTTGATCCAACGAGACTCTTCTTAAAGTATAGGTGTGATCAGGTGCTCAAAAAATAGCTCAAAATTCAAAATTGTCAAATTGGTGTGGAACCTAGATGAACGCGTAGTGCTCATCATCCTGAATCTGATGCAACTTGTTTTGCACGAAACAGACTCTGTATGACTCCATAAACGAATTATGTTCACTTTCCTAAACAGTTGAATTTTCGAAAACAAGGACAACCCAGTCAACAGTTTGTACTACTAACGTGGCACTGACTGGGTAGGTTATGTGGAAGTTGACTTGATCAACGGGCTCCTTGGTGAATCACCAGGTGACAAGTGGTTTCGTTTTATTGGTCAATTTTTTGTTGTTGTGATTGGTTGAAGGAGTGGCCAACCATGAGCTGACATGTGGCCTAGCCGGAGGCTGCCATGTGGCAGCCTAAGAGGCCACCAAAAACTTGTGTATAGTCTGGACGAAGGAAGTGGGGGTCGAACCCATGACCTCCCAACTCTAATCCAAAGTCGATACCATTACACCATAACTGTTGTTGCTTAACTATAATGAATTCAGGTTTTATTTAAATTTGGTTGGCGTAGATTTTAGGGAACGGGCCAGCCGCGGTTATGTAACCAACCATGTGATCACCGTGGCGGTGGAGTGGGGGTTCGGCCAACAGGGGTGGGTCGTTGGCCTTAGCCCTCAGGCACGTGGCCCCCCATGTGGCCTAAATTTTCAAAAATTAAGCGTTAGTGGTATTTTTAACTGCCTAACAATTTCACTCGGTTTTCAGGGAAATTGTCGCTCCGTTAGTGCACTTGGCGGGAGAAATTGTAGGATGATGCCGAATTTTGGGGAATTTGCGGTGCGATTAGTAGAAGATTGGGAAAGGCCATAACTTCTTTAGGTTTTAACCAAATCAGGAGCAGAAAGAGGCTACACAGGCATTTTTAGGCATTCTGGACTCATTAGAATAGGTTTCAGAAGCATTTGAGCATTGGAAACACATCTTTTTACACATTTGAGCATAATAGAGAGGCTCAAGCCATTGGAAGTTGGACCAAGGAGACGTAGCCTAGGAGGTGTGAACTCCTTCATAATGTTCCTGTTGTGATGTGTTGCTGGTGTTGTTCTATACATTTATATGATGTTGTTCAATTTCTTATTTATGTTAAATTGCTCATAAAATTAACATAAAAACTCATTTTGCAATACCTCATGAATCCTTAAGCACATGAATAGAATTTTGTTTATAATATGAGGAGGATCTTAGCACAACAAAACTAACATTCCTAATCAACTCATTTTGGTATCATATATCTTGGTTTTATTTGTGCAAGAAGGATTTAACTATTTGCAAGTTTATGTCATGCTTACAAGGTTAAAACTCAAAAGAGGAGAAAGGAAACTAGTTGAAATCCATGAAGTTGGGTCAAAGGGAAGAAGGGCAAGGTTGCCACAATCTCCACCACCAGTTCTTCCTCAAGTTGCAGTTGAGGCACCATTGAGCATGTCTCATGAAGGAGAGACTACAATGACAAAGGATGAGAAGATCTTTAGGAAGGCTTTCTTTGATATGATAGAGATAGTGAATGTCCTCTATGAAGACAGGAATACCAGACTGTAGGGTGAAAGCTCCAAACCTCCCAAAGGAGAAGGTTCTTCAGGAGGAGGTAATGGAAATGGATGTAAACCTCCACCCTCTCCACCATCTTCTTCATCTTCTTCTTCACAAGCATCTTCACCCTCTTCCACTAACACAACCCTTACTCATGCTCATCAACATACCTCAAAAGGAACTGGTAAATTACCCTTACTAAAAATTGATGTTAAATTTGAGTTTCCCATGTATAATGGTGAAGTGAATGTAGAAAAGCTTGATAATTGAATTTTTCAGTTGGAGTTCTATTGCAAAATTCAAAACCTTCAAGAGGATGACATAAAGATTCAATTAGCTTCCTTGAGGATGGAGGGTGCAGCATTAGTATGGTGGGAATCAAAGACACAAGAGGAGATAAAAAAACAAGGTAAGATCTCAATTTCTTGGTTTGATTTCATTGTTGTAATTAAAAGAAAATTCTACCCTCTAGCTTATATGTATAAATGCATTATGAATTGGTAGAACTTTAGACAACTTAAAGGTCAAAATGTGCAAGATTACACCCAAGAATTCAGAAAAAGGTCTCTAATGTTAGGTGTGGATTTTCAATCACAATACATGTTGTTAAAGTACATAGGGGGTTTACACAATTACCTTAGGCATACTATATTAATGTTTAATCACAATAATCTATATTATGTGTGTGTACAAGCCACTCATCTTGAGGCAAAAGGGAAAAGCACTCCATAAGAGGGTAGTAAAAATCCATTTAAGGGCAAAGAGAAGGAAAAGGGTTTCAAAGGAAAGAAAAATACATCCATTAAAAAGGCAGGAGAAAAGGAAATATGTAAACATTGTTCCAAAGAGTGTCACAATGAAGCTCATTGTTGGAAGCTTCATCCTGAGATGAAACCTAAAAAATTCAATAATAAAGGAAAAGAAAATACAACTGCTATCATTCAAGAGGATTTGGGATCTGATTCAGGTGATGAAACTAAAATTACAGCCATGAGTATAAAGGGAAAGGAATCCATTGCTAGCACTAGTATATTAAATTGTCATACTAGTACTCCAAATGAAGAAACAAGGATTGAATTATTTCATGTGAGGGTAATCTCAAAACATACAAAAATCGACACACTTTTTTACAGTGGGTCTCAAGCCAACTTGATATCTAATGACTTAGTCAAGAAACTTAATCTTGAAACCATTTTACATCCCAAGCCATATCCATTGGGTTGGATATGTAAGGACACAAACTTACAGGTTACAAGAAAATGTATTCTTCGGTTTGCAATCACAGCAAACTTCATTGACGAAGTTGAATTAGATGTTGTACCACTTGATATATCCGGATTTTTTTTGGGTAGTCCTTACCTCTATGATAGAAAAAAGAAATCTTCTATCGTCATGAAAACAAGTACCACTTGTTCAAACATGGTGTGGAGTATATTTTGAGAGCTCGTCACAAGAAACTAAATCTTTCATTAGTTAATGCAGGGCAAATAAAAAGACTAGTGAATTCAAGCAAGAATTTAGTGCTTCTTATGATCAAACCCAATGCTAATGTTGATTATGAAGTGTTTGATGGTTGTAATGCAAAATTCAAATCTGATTTGTTTGATGTAGTTAACCATGATGATGAAGTGTTTTAGAAAGCAAATGGATTTCCTCCCAAGAGGAGAATCCAACATGAAATACCATTGCAACAAAAGTGTCTTCTTCCTAACATTAACATGCATTGGATGTCAAGAAGGGAAAGTGAAGAAATAACAAATCAAATCCAAGGATTGTTGAACAAAAGGATCATCCGACCATCTCCTTTACCATGTGGTGCACCTCTTGTTTTGGTGTCCAAGAAGAATGGAGAGCATTTCATTAAATGGGATTCAAGAAGTGGCTATCATCAAAGTAGAGTTGTTGAAGGAGACATATGGAAGATGACATTCAAAACCAAGAAAGGTTTGTTTGAATGGCTTGTTATGATTTTTGGTCTTTGTCATGTTCCTACTACTTTCATGCATATGAAGAAAGATGTATTGAAGCCATTTCTAGACATGATAGTCTACTTGGATGACATTTTCATTTTCAGAAATTTTCATTATGAACATGTCATGTGTGAGAAAGAAATACTTTATGTCATATGTCAAGAACATTTGTTATTGAAGATATCAAAGTATGTGTTGAATAAAACTTATTTGATGTGCTTGGGCCATAATATTGAAGAAGGTGAGCTGAAGTTAGATCTCTCCAAGATTGATGCCATTATGGATTGATCAATGCTCAAGTTAGTCATTTGGACAAGAGGTTTTTTGGGAGCAAACCAATGTTGGAGGAAATATTTTGTTAATTTTTCTTCTATTATAGCTCATTTTCATTCTTTGGCAGTTGTGCAAAAGGTCTTCCAATGGGGAGGCAAACAACAAGAGACATTTGATGCTTTCAAACAAAATATTAGTTCAGCCTTTATACTTGCTCTTCTATACTTGAAAAAGTCATTTGAGTTTCAGGTTGATGTATGCGACTATGCCATGGTTGCAGTCCTAGTGAAAAATGGTAAGCCCATTTCACTTCATTCAGAAATCTTCAATGATGCAGTGATTAGTTTGCAGCGACAAAGGCACTTTCATTAGACGGGTTTTCTTCTACTATTCCACTTGGTTAAAAGGAATAAGAAAGGTATCAACGACAAGTTTGTTGATGTACTTTCTAGGCCTATTGTTTGTATAATTACTTTCCTCAAGCATCATTTTGTTTTACATGAAAGTTATGTTCAGCAAAATACATACTTTCAAGATGTACATTCAAGCTTGAGTCAAGGGAATCAAGTAGAGGAATTTGTTTACAATTTGCATCATAATGTGTTGTATCATCTTGGTAATAAGGATGTTGTTGTTGATGGTAACATGGACAAAGCCAAGGAGTTCATTGAATGACTCCAAATGGTACATCAAATAGTGTAAGATCAGCTTGAAAAGAGCAAAGGCAAGTACAAAGCAAGGCATGACAAGCATCGTGTAGATCACAAGTTCCAAGTTAGTGATAAATGGATCGAGATTGGAAAGGTGAGGGAACTGTACCCTCACTTGTTGGACAACTGAAAGTGATATTTTGGGGTCCAAAAGGCTTCCAGTGGGGAGGAATGATCAGGTGCTAAAAATAGCTCAAAATTCAAAGTTGTCGGATTGGTGTGGAACCTATATGCCCGCGCAGTTCTAGTCATCATCTGGCACAACTCGTTTCGCGAGAAACAGACTCTATATTACTCCAGAAACAAGTTATGTTCACTTTCCAAACATGCGAATTTTTAAAAAAAAAGGACAGCCCAGTCAGCAGTCCGTAATGATGACATGGCATTGACTAGGTAGGCTATGTGGACATTGACTTGGTCAGTGGTCTCCTCGGTTAATCACCAGGTGACAAGTGGCTTCATTTTTTTGGTCAGATTTGTGTGGTTGTGATTGGTTGAAGGAGTGGCCAACCACTGGCTGACACATGGCCTAGCTGGAGGCCACCACACAGCATCCCAGGAGGCCACCAAAAACTTGGGTATAGTCCGATCGGAGGCAGTGGGGGTCGAACCCGCGACCTCCCAACTCTAATCCAAAGCCGATACCACTGCACCATAACCATTGTCGCTTAACCATAATGAATTCGGGTTTTATTTAAAGGCCATCCACCGTTATGTAACTGCCCCATGTGATCACAGTGGTGGTGGAGTGGGAGCCCGTCGGGCGGGGGTGGCCCATTGGCCTTAGCCCCCAAGCAAGTGGCCCCCCACGTGGCCTAAATTTTAGGAAATTAAGCGTTAGCGATATTTTTAATTGTCTGACAATTTCGCTCGATTTTCGGCGAAATTGTCACTCTAGTAGTGCGCTTGGCGAGCGAAATTATAGGATGATGTTGGATTTTGGGGAATTTGCGGTGCGATTAGTAGAAGATTGGGAAAGGACATAAATTCTTCAATTTTTAACCAAATCAAGAGTAGAAAGAGGCTACACAGGAATTTTTGGGCATTCTAGGCTCATTGGAGCATTGTAAACAGATATTTTTACACATTTGAACATAATAGAGAGGCCCAAGCCATTGGACGCTGGACCAAGGAGACGTAGCCCAAAAGGGGTGAACTCCTTCATCATGTTCCTGTTGTGATGTGTTGTTGGTGATGTTCTGTACATTTATATGTTGTTGTTCAGTTTCTTATTTATGTTAAATTGCTCATAAAATTAACATAAAAACTCATTTTCACTTGCAATAAACTCATGAATCCTTAAGCACGTGAATAGAATTTTGTTTATAATCTGAGGAGGATCTTAGCATAGCAAAACTAATATTCCTAACCAGATCAAGGTGTATGATTTTACGAATGCCCTAGTTTTCTCACGTGCGGTACGTCCCCTAGAGAATTAGGGTACTTTTCCTTTGCAAGAGAGATAGGCTCCTTTAATTGACTTGGGAGGCCTTCTGGGCCTAGTTTCAAGCCCAAACAACACTAGTTCGTGGATTGTTTGTCCCTACTGTCATACCCGCAGACTTGACCTCCTTTTCTTCGCATGCGTGACAGTTTCTAGCCCTAGAAATAGTCCTCTTCACTTCAATTTTCCTCCTCCTTCCTTCGATGCAATAAGAGACCCTTAAACTTGTTCTTTTGTCACTTATTATCATCTTATATACTTCGCTAATTTCAGAGTTGCTTGGTTGACACTGTGAGTGAGTGGACAACCTCTATATATAGAGGATTGTCCCTCCTTTAGGCCAACATCATGACTCTAGGCCGACTTGTCTGTTTCTTCATCATTTTCATAATTTTGCTTCTTTTGGAGGACTTTGCTACATAGAGAGGACTTGGAATTTGTTTGGAGGTATTCCTTTGACTCTAATATATAAAAAAACATGGTTTAACATGCACTTAAGGTCTTCAACATTTTCTTTGACTATTTGACTCACCTATAGCACTTTAACATGTGTTAGACCTATTTTAATGAGCAAGAAACTCATTGACATATATTATAAAAATAATATTTATTTTCTTGAATACATACAAATATCAAAAATACATTTATGAATACCTAAACTAGTTACATTTCCTTCAACACTCCCTCTTAACTAGGGAGGCATTCATACAACATTACAAGGTGTTTGGCTATGTTTCAATCTTGAAGAATTCACTAGATCAACGACTTAAAAATCAGCCTCTTCGAGGGGGAAACCTCCTTTACATTACACAAATGAACAATTATTGGATGATACAAATGACAAGACCTCCTTTTTATATATAGGAGTCTAAGGGGTCCCAATACAAGAGCCTACATAACACTAATATTGTAGGGGCACAACAATAACAATAGTGGGCTTCTATGGGGCATAATAATAACAACATGGGGACCATATGGGCACAATAATACAATAAGGGGGCTGCACTAATAACAATAAGGGGTCACACTAGTATTATAGGGACCTAACAAGCCCATCTCCTTAAAAAAGTGTTGTCCTCAATGCTTGAATAGTTATGGATGCTTCTGCATAAAATTATCATCCTCCCATGTGGAATCTTCAGCAGGTAAGTTCTTCCACTTGATGAGATACTCTAAAATTGATCGATTTCGTAGCTGTCAATTTCTTGTTTTTGTGACTGCTTTTGGTTCCAATATGATTTTTCCTTCCTCATCAAGTTCTGGAAATATTGTTTGAACTAAGATCTTCTCACCTATAACCTTCTTTAAGGATGAAACATGGAAAACTGGGTGCACTCGGGAAGATGCAAGAAGCTTCAATTTGTATTACATAGTACCAATATTTTGTAACACCTTGTACGAACCATAATACTTTGATGATAATTTATTATCCTTCTTAGCTTGCTTGAGGGACATTTGTTTGTATGGCTGTAGTCGTAGAAATACCTAGTCACCTACATCAAAACTTCTTTCTTTGTGATGTTGATCTGCCTGTTGTTTCATTTTATTCTGCGCCAAAGTGAGGTTATCCTTTAAGAGTTTGAGAACTTGTTGTTGATTCTCGATGTGATCTTCCACTGCTTGAACCTTAGAATTTTATTTTAAAGATGATGTGATCGACGATGGATGATATCCATAAAGTGCCATAAATGGGGTCATTTTTGCTACAGTATGGAAGGAAGTTTTATATCACCATTCAGCCAGAGGCAACCACTTGACCCATTGTGTCTATTTATCATATACAAAGCAACGAAGATATCCTTCCAAACATTTGTTCACTATCTGAGGATGATAAGATGAGCTATGAGCTAACTAAGTACCCAAATATCCCACCGCTTGTACTCTAATGAAACATTTGGAGCTTTTTGCATATAATTGTTTCTCCTCCAATAATTTGAGCACCCTATCAACATGTTGAACATGATCCTTCCAAGACTTGTTGTATATTAGTATATCATCAAAAAATACTAACACAAATTTTCTAAGGAAGAGTTTGAAAATGGAATTCATCAAACATTGAAATGTAGAAGGTGCATTGGTAAGGCCAAAAGGCATGACCAAAAATTCATAATGACCCTCATGAGTTATAAACGTTGTTTTTGGAATGTCTTCAGTCTTCATTCTGATTTAATGATATCCTAAACGAAGATCCAAATTGGTGAAGTAAATTGCTCCATGTAGTTCATCCAATAATTCATCAATGACATGAATGGGAAATTTATCTTTAATAGTAAGCTTTTTGAGCTCCCTATAATCCAGACACACGCGCCATGATCCATCCTTATTGTGTACCAATACCACTAGATCAGAGAAATAACTTTGACTAGGTTGAATTATACCAACATCTAGCATTTCTGCAACCATACATTCAATTTCGTTCTTTTGGGCATATGGATATCTGTAAGGCCTGGTGTTTTGGGGAACACTTCTTAGAATCAAATGAATAGCATGATCATGATCACGAATAGGTGGGCAAACTTTGGGAGTCTCAAATACCTTGGAATGATTGTCTAATACGTTTTGGTGATATGGAGAAATATATGATTTCGATGTGGGAACGTCTAGTGAACAAAATTGTGCAATTACGCCTCATTGTTATTTCTTTAGAAGATTTGTCATGTTGTTAGAGCTGATTATCTTTCCGGGTTTCCCTTTGATACCCTTTAATTCAACTTCCTTTCCTTCCCAAAAAAATTTCAAGAAAAGTTCTTGAAAATTAAATGATATCGTACTCAAACATTGTAGCCATTAGACTCCTAATACAACATCTGCACCACCCATTGGAATGGAAAGCATTGAACTATTCAAGACATATTCTCCCATGGATAGCTTGATATTATGGCACTTTCCAGAGAAATTTATGGTTCCTCCATTTGCAACCATTACTTGACACTCTGGTGTTGGATATAGGAATCAATTCAATTCCTTGGTTATCTTACAATGAATAAAATTATGGCTACTACCCAAACCAATCAAAACTATTACCTTTTTCTTCTTGATATGCCCTTCTATCTTTAGAGTTTGAGGAGTGGTAATTTCTGTCAATGCATTTCAAGATATGGTCAGATTCATTTCTTCTTTCTCTTGGATTGGTTCCTGGTGTATATCCTCTTCTTTTGATGTTTCTTGTTCCCTTTCTCTCTCCTCTTCCCCCTTTATGTAAATTAATTTCTTCTCAGGACACTTATGACCTTTAGTGTATTTTCTATCGCAATTTTTAAAAATCCATTTTGCTCTTTTTTCTTCGAATTGTTGTGATGTCAACCTTGTAGGTGGTGAAAGGCTGGGAGAAACAACACTTCCATCCTTATAGTTGTGAGTGGTAGGCTTCCTTGTCGCCATAATTTTGCTTTCCATTTTCCTTTCCAACCTGAATGCCTTCTCTAATGAATCAGGTTCCCAAATGCGAACCTCATGTTGGATGTTATCCTTTAAATTCCCTATGAACACATCAATCCTATGGTCCTCTGGAATATATTTTACCCTTATCTTCAATTTTTGGAAGTCCTCAATGTGCTCCATCATTGACCCCTTTTGTTTGAGATTTATCAATTAGCTAAAAAAAGTGTTTCTTTTCGTATCCTCATAATGTTCTATCATTTCTTCCGTAAAAATTTCCCAAGTGACAAATTGTTTACGAGAGCAAATCCATCGATACCATAAAAACTGATTTGGTTCCAAATATAAAGTTGCAATGCATATTTTTTGTGTGTTTTGCACATTATGGAGATCAAAATATTGCTCCATTAGTAGTATCCATGTTACGAGATCCTTTCCATCAAACTTCCTCATATCGATATTTGGAACATGACGAGTCTTCAATCCAACATTGAGTCTATGAAACCATGATTAACATTTTTTTTGTTCTCATCATGAGTTTTCTTTACTACCCTTTCGCCATTAGCAAGCATTTATTGTAGCAACTTTGTCAAATATGTCTTCAAATCTTCCATGTTGCCTTTAATTTTTTCTTTTATACCATCCATATTAGCTTCCACACCCTTTGAATTCCTTCAAACTAATTTTTCAACCAAACTTATGCAAAACTTTAAAAATAACTACACACCCTTTTTTGCTTTGTAGGAGCTCGATATTGAATCTATTGTATCTCTGTAAATTCAGATCTCCAGGGTCTAAAATTTCATCCTATGATAGCCCTCTGAGTCAGTTTTCCAACCCTACAGGTCTGGTCAAGATTGGATTCTCCAAGGAAGAGTTATGCTAAATCTCCCACGATGACCTGATTATAGACTAGTTCAGTAGAGCGAAATTGTATGAAGTGCCACATGTCACTGTTTAGACCTTAGGACCTGAAACTTATACATAGAAAACTATAGGCCATCCTATTTCTGCAACTTTTTACGAAATTACAATTTGATGCTCAAAGAGAAAGTTATGATGATTTTACCCAGGTCACCTATTTGGGATGTAATTCGGAAGCCTATAAAAACCCTAAATGTCTTGGACCATATCTCTAAAAATATAGCGTAACAAGATCTAAAATTCAGGCCCGGGCTTCATCAAGATTTCGTCTCAAATGGGTTTTAATTTCAAAGTCTAAACCTTTGTAGAAAAAAAGTATAGTGAAACTTCCACGATGACCTATTTGCGATGGAATTCTAGAGCTTTCCAAAACCCTAACTTCCTAAGATCATATCTCTGAAAGTATAGCGAGACAAGATCTGCAATTCGGACCCAAGGTGCATAACGATTTCAGCTCAAATTGTTTTTTTTTAGCTTTTGAAACTTCATAGAGAAAAAGTTATATCGAAAATGCCACAATGACCTGTTTGGAGCAGTGAAACCCTAGAATCCAAAGCTCTTATACCAAATGTTATGAAATAGCTCACAAAAATATAGAAAAGATAGATCAATGACTTAAAAATCAACCTCTTCGAAGGGGCAACCTCCTTTACATTACACAAATGAAAAATTCTTGGATGATACAAATGACAAGACCTCCTTTCTATATATAGGATTCTAAGGGGTCCCAATGCAATCAGAGGCTACATAACAATAATATTGTAGGGGCACAACAATAACAATAATGGGCTTCTATGGGGCGTAATAATAACAACGTGGGCACTATATGGGCATAATAATACAATAAGGGGGTCGCACTAGCAAAAATAAGGGGTTACACTAATAGTATAGGGATCTAACACTATGTTTCAATCTTGAAGAATTCACATAAGAGCAATCGGATTTGCAATCCATCTGTTATATCAACATAATAACCAATATTTTTTCCACAACAAGGCCTTGACTGACAGATCTATCTCTCAATAGATCAGATCATAATGTTGGCGAGACCAATGACTTATAGACACCTTATTCATTGTCTCTCAAGGTACATACCCACTCAGGTGTTCATTGAGTATGACCTTCTAGGACTATTCTTATCTTGAGTTCCCAGCCCTCAAAGAATATTGGTTTTCTTTCCTACTCTTGCCTTGGATGCCCTACACATCCTCAAACAGTATAGGATGCCAGATGATTATCCAATCCTCCTATTCTTTCTTCCCAAGTGAATACAAGATTGTTGTGTCTATCACTTCCTCTCAATTGAGGAAGACATGCCCAAGTATCCTCTGACAAGGCACTTTTCCAAATTCCTTTGTAATTGGGTACTTGTTATAACTCCCTCTTAGCTAGGAACTTGTCCATTCATCAAAAACTTCTGCTTTGTGGGTCCTCCAGTTGCTTGATCTCCTTCCTTCCTTTGATGTCATGAAGTATTTGTTTGAAATTATTCTTGGTAGGGAACCATCCATCGATCACTTTCCTTCCCTCTTTGTCATGTCATTTATTTCTTCATGGAAAGTGGCCTTCTTGTCACATATCAGGTTCTCTTGTCATCTAATTATCCCTTGTCATCTTGTCTATGCTTCGAACTACTCTTCACATGGATGCTCCTTTGTACTTGCTTGTTCCCATGCTTTGATCTAGTAGTCCTTCATGACTTCATCTTAATATTACTTCAACATTAAATCGTGCTTTTGCTGGATGGCTTCTTCATCGTGACATCTTCGTAGAGTATAATCAATTATTTTCACCTTTCATATCTCCAAGGCCTTCATAGATGTCAAGGGTCCTTTGACCTTTTCCTTTCTTAGTCAGAGTTGATCTGCCTTCTTTCGGGAGATGTCTTCAAAGGATTTTTGTCAAATAGTGATTCTTTGTGATCATGGTGTTCTTCACATGCTTGATCTCTTTCTTCATTTTCTTCTTCTTGGATAGATTTGTCAACCACCTTCTGCTTCTTGTGAGAGCGCTTCTTCATTGCTTACTTCTAGGACTAGTCATAATTTCTTCTTGCTTCTTAGTCAGCAATCTTATACTCCTTGTGCGAGTATTTCCTTTTGCTAACCTTCATTGCATTGTAGTACATGCCTTAGAGCATGTCATTGGTGAAAGAGATTCTTTCCTACTTGATCATGTCATAGAACTATTCCCATTACTCAATAATATACAAATGATAACATGACTAAACTTTGATCTTAGCTTCATTTGGTTGTCCTTGGTGTTGCCCTTCTTGCTTCATTTGTCTGCATATCATCTTTTTCTTGAATCCCATGAATGGGATTCCCAATGAGACATTTGCTTTTGCTTATGAATCTTCTTTTTGAAGATTCCGTCGTAGGATCTTGAAGACCCTTACCGTGCAAATGTTTCTTTCCTTTTGATGATGGAGGTCTTCTAAGATTCTTAATCACGATCAATTTTCTTTCATTGTGGATGAGATCCTATTCTAGGTATTCTCCTTCTATATGAATATCTTGAGTTATATCTACCATGCTCCTATATTCTAGAAGATATTTCTAACCATGCATTATGTTCTAATTTATAAATGCTCCTTCTGTATGAGTATTTTGAACTCTATGTACATCATGCTTCTAGATTCTAGAAGATGTTTCTAGCCATGCAATTTTATTCTATTCCTACATGCTCCTATGCTACTCAAAACTTTGAAAGAAAAATTTAAGTAAAGAGTTTGACTTAGTCATAGTAGAGATCTAAAAGATCTTCCTTCTTTTGCTTCTTGTCTTCTTCTTTCCAGTCCTATGAGATTCTTCCCTTTTTCTTGTGTTATTGTTGTCCTTCTTTAGTTTATAACAATTATTTTTGTAGTGTCCATATTCTTGGCATCCATAGAAATGGAATTTGGACATATCTTTGTTGTTTTTTCTTCGTGGACCAAATTTTCCCTTTCTCTTAGCCATGGTAGCAAATGCTTGCTCTTTTGATCCCACATATTACTTTGCTATGAGTTTGGTTTCCTCTATCTTGCATAGATATCACATTTCACCTAGTGGGGTGGCTTCCTTCTTTGCATATATTCTTGATGTGAAGTTGCCCCAATCCTTAGGTAGAGCATTGAGTACTACAGTTGTCATTTCTTTTCTAGAAATGACTTCCCCTAGCTCTTGAAGTTGATCCCTCATCTCAGAGATCTTCATGAAGTAGGGAGTTATTCCTTCATTTGATATCTTCATCTTGTACAATTCATTTAGTAGAGATATCGCTTCTCCAGCTGTGGTTATCGAGAATAGATCTACTAGTTTATCATAGATTTCTTTTGATGTTTCAAGTTTGGAGACATAAGAAATGAGAGAGTATTTCACGGATTCTATTAGAATCCTTTGAGCTCTTGTATCATCCTTATTATACTTCGATAAGGCTTGAGTTTGTTCCTTAGCATGAATAGTAACATTCCCTTTGATGTGTTCTAGGAGTTCATTCTCCTTGAGAAGTAAATCAGTGCTCTTCTTCCATGCAAGAAAGTAATTGGTACCTACCAATTAGTTGCTTCCCTTGCAAAAAGACATTGACGTATATTTAGAAGGGGACATATACTTATTTGATAGATTTTTGAGATGCAGTAGACTTGCTTTCTCCTTGAAGACTTGATGGATTTCCTTCCTTAGATATTGATGTTCTTCAAGTTGCTTTCTCCAAGTGGACTTGCTTGATGATGATATTTGCTTGATGACTTGTAGCTTGATGTAGGTCCTTCTTTGATTTGATCGTCTTGTAGGTGCCTTCATGTAAGGCTCTTCTTCTAGATTTGTAGTCTTTCTTGATGAAATATAGATGGTAGATATTCTTTTCCTTGAAGTGATTGAGACTTCTTCGCTAGATGCTTCAACTTTTGTAGATATCCTTCCTTGATGAGTGTTCTTGAGATGCCCTTTCCTTGATGTGTCACCTTATCTTTGATACCATGTTGAAAAATATAGGGAAATTAGGTGTAGTGTGATTCTTATTGACTTGATAATAATTTGTGAAGCAGTTTTACAATTATCTTAGCTTGATCTTCTTCTTCTTATTACTGTGTTTTTCATCAAACTGCTACCAAAACGTAAATACAAGAACACAAATGTTGGCTCTCTGCCAGGGCCAAAACCTCTCTCTCTTAGAGAGGAAAACCCTTCGGTAAGTTTCTCTTATTGAAGCTTCTTATTGATCACTGACAAACCTTAGACCCTTGACTAGGATTTCCTCCAAGCACAAGTCAATTCCTTCCTCTTTTCTACACTATGTTCCCCGACACATGGACTTCCTCCTTCCGACACTTTTCTCCCTAGCACTTTGTCCTTTTCTTCACTGCTTTGTCTAGAGATAGACCTCGGCTATGTTAGCTTCTTGATGAGATATTCTCCTTCCTTTCTTCAAGATGTTCTTCACTTAAGGAGACACCCTTCTCTTGATCCAACGAGACTCTTCTTGAAGTATAGGTGTATGACTGTATGGCTTCCTTAGTTTTCTCATGTGTGGTATGTACCCTAGAGAATTAGGGTCTTTTTCCTTCACTAGAGAGATAGGCTTCTTTGCTTGACTTGGTAGGCCTAGTTTCAAGCCCAAACAACACTAGTTCATGGATTGTTTGTCCTTGTTTTCATTCCCACATACTTGACCTCCTTTTCTTCACACGTGACTGTTTCTAGCCCTAGAAACAATCCTCTTTACTTCAGTTTTCCTCCTCCTTCCTTCACTGCACTAGGAGACCCTTAAACTTGTCCTTTTGTCACTTCTTCTCGGCTTATATACTTCGTTGATTTCAGAGTTTCTTGGTTGACGTTGTGAGGGAGTGGACAACCTCTATATATAGAGGATTGTCCCTCCTTTAGGCCGACTTGAGGCCGACATCATGACTGTAGGCCGACTTGTCTATTTCTTCGTCATTTTCATCGTTTTGCTTCTTTTGGAGGACGTTGTGAGGGACTGGACAACCTCTATATATAGAGGATTGTCCCTCCTTTAGGCCGACTTGAGGCCGACATCATGACTGTAGGCCGACTTGTCTATTTCTTCGTCATTTTCATCGTTTTGCTTCTTTTTCCATGGGAAAATCCAGTGACTATTAATAAGAAAATTGTATAAAGCTTACATGAGATATAAATTTAGCAGCATCAAAACAAAATAGCTACAAAATAATACTATATATATCAACATCATCAGGAATATAATTCACATATCTTTATCTCACCAGACAAAATATCCTTTTAAGCCTGACAAATTAATAGTAGAAAAATAAGGTTTCAAGTTTCAAGAAATTTTCAACTCTAGTTCTAGCATTCCAAAGTATCAAGAAAAAGACATAATGCCTTTAGTTAGTAAATAAACAATATACAATTTGAATCAACCATATTGACCAAGGAATGAAGTCTGGGCGTGCATTTTAGTGAAGCAAGACAATTTTGGCCTACTTGACAGAAATGCACACCAAACCTCCATTACAAGGCCAAATTGAATGATTCGACTTAGAAAGTATCCTTTTACTCATAAAAACATTAATACAATTTAATTTTTATAATTTTACACATAGAAAATATTTTTTCTTAGGCTTAGTGAAATACATCATTTTGTTTCACAATATAAATTAATGAACATTTTTTGCATTTATTTAGCTTAATGGTTTGGATTTACATTATTTTACATATACAATATATATAATTATATTTTTTTAACAATTTCATATTTAATGTATTGTTATTCAATAGGCTCTTCATCCTAGTTCAGTCTGAGTCTAAACAATAAACTGACAACACCTCTAAACCATTATCAACCAATAAATGACCATTAACAATGCTAATTCTTATCCAAGTAATCCTAACTTTTCAGCCAACAATTCATACCAAAGATTGAACAATTTAAGGATATTGCAATAGGTAATTTGTATCAACACAAATAATATTGAAGCATTTCAAAATTTGGGGCATAAAAATCTTCGTTTTTTAAACATGGATTACAAATAGTTATGAAAATTTAGAAGTCTTGCTCATTAACATTATTGTCTGCAACAATGTCATCTAGTGTATCATTGTCAATGTTCATATGTTCTTTCAAGTATTTAATATTATGATCATTCTCATCTTGACCTACATCATCTTCTTCATCATTGAAATTTGACTGTAAACCATCTATATTGTTACCAGAAGTCTTTGGATCATCATTTTCTATACCGTCCATATCATTCTGTTATATAACATCATCCAACTCTCGAATGTTGTCTTCTTATTCCTGAACATAACCATCTTCAATGTTCATATGTTCTTTCAAGTATTTAATATTATGATCATCCTCATCTTAACCTACGTCATCTTCTTCACCATTGAAATTTGGCTATAGACCATCTATATTGTTACCATATGTCTTTGGATCATCATTTTCTATACCATCCATATCATTGTGTTATATAACATCATTCAACTCTAGACTGTAGTCTTCTTATTCTTGAACATAACCATCTTCAACGTCATTATGGATGTCAATTTCTTAGATTTTCTCTAATTCCTTTCTCTCATTTTGTTGGTCATCTCAGTATCCACTAATGCATTGTCAATTACATGCCTTAATCTTGGATCATAATATATGAAAAATATCCATTTTGGGTCCAAAATATCTTCATAGAAAAATACCTGCACATGAATGACATACATATATTAGACCTATGTTATAATAATTTTATTGTTTAATAAACACACACACACACACACATATATATCCACAATAAACAATGAACTAATAAGCAAAGTCTTTCGGTAGAAATCACATAAGATAAATTTTTGGCCAATGCATTTCGAACCAACAAGTGTGGTTCATCATTAGGACCAGATGAAGAGGTAGACCATGGAAAAGGCTTAAATAGAGATAAATGTAGAGACATAATTTCAAGTAACGACTATATTGCTCTCTATTTAAGCCTTTTCCATGGTCTGCCTCTTCATCTGGTCCTGATGATGAACCACACTTGTTGGTTCGAAACGCGTCAGCCAAAAATTTCTCTTATGTGATTTCTACCGAAAGACTTTGCTTAATTCATTATGGATCACAAAAGCCTGAATACATAAATGAACTAATAGATTAGTGACCATTACCACTTCTTGTTTGAGTGAAAGAAATACCTACTCACAACGAATTGGTAGAACATAAGGCTCCTTATCCTCTCGCAAGAACCTTGAGGAATCTATAGAAAACAATCCACTATGGGTGTCATGTCTCTGTGTCCTCTGAAATGATTCATGCCATCTACACTTAAAAATACAACATTTAAAACAGTGGCAACCCAACTCAGTAATTTCTTGAATTTTCACAACATGTTCTAGATTCCATTCAATAATTTTCTTATCTTTTGAGCTTGATTGACTGGATTGTTGGAAGTCAACCATGATTCGATAATCAAAGGATCGTCTCTTTACATTTACACTTTCTACATGATAATGTCAACCATGTCTCCACATTTCAAGACATTTCCTCACTTGTGAAAGATCATTTATTTTAGTGAAAACAAATATAATGAAGAATATTAAAATAATTAATAATGTCAAAATTGTAAGGAAATAACATTTTGTAAAATTCCAACTGTACTTTTATTTCACATCCTCTACACATGTTGATTTCATCTTCTTTTATGTTTGAATCTATACTTGCATCTTCTATTTGATTTTGAATTTGTTTAGTAACCCATTGTAGTGTGCATCTTTGCCCCATTCCCCAAACAGATCAGTGGGAAGTGGATTATTCCTTGTGTTTGATCTTTTAAACTACCTCTTTGCTTCTAACACTTCTTCTCTCTTTTTATCATATATATCAATCCATTTGTTCATAAAGTCCATATGGTACAGAATGAACTTGTCAAGTATAGCACTTTCGTCTACACCTATTACATGTCAACATGTTTATTTCAAACTCCAAATGTCATGTTGTTAATTTGACAAATAAATTATAGAGTAAATTAATGGTTGCAAGAAAAACAACCTTAATGATCATAAATTTATTTAATAATTTATGCTTTAACACCATTATATTGTGGTTTTTCTCCATCAATAATATCTTATGCTTGTTTTGCACCAGATGTTGCAAAGGAAATGTTGTAAGGCATAAATTGACGAAAGCAAATAGAGCAAAAAAATACTTTGATAAAGAATAAAAATATATTGAACACTAAAATCAATGCCCCATTTACTGGAACCACTTAGTAGACATTCCATATGTTTTCACTGACCTTGCAAGCCATTGTTGGCCATTTATGTCTGTTCTCATTTGGGCAAACTGGATTTTGTGCTCTTGTTTTCATTCAAGTAAATTAGAGTTTTTTGGGGAATGTTCCGTACTGCCAAAATGTTCCAGTTGATATCCTAAACTGCATTCTGATACTAGATTTTGTGTATGTGAGAGAATTATGTCATTACAGGGTGCTGGGAAACCTTCATTTACAACTTTAGGAGGCAAAGAGAAATGTATTCTAGTCAAGATGCTGGGATTTAGGCCTTCTTGTTCATGTTTTGAAGAATCCCATCCCCAAATTGCTTCCTCTCTACGTAGAATTGTTTGGGTTGTATTGTGATTCTATGGGATTGATGTCGACCTCGCAGGCAATGCCCATCCCTAGTGAGTATAGAGGTATTTTTGGGTGGCATGATTGGAGGAATAGTACTGCAGACTCTAATTCTTATGTTTATCACGTATAGGACTAACTGGGACAGAGAGGTATTTACCTGTAATTCCAAATCTACTCTTTACTAGCATTCTTCCTGGGCTTCGTAATTTAGTATATTGTTGGTTTTACAATTATATGCAATTTGTTGTGCTACCTCTTCTTTCTCACTTGTAACTTGAATGTTGGCAGACCTTGTACTTTGTTTCTATGGGTCTGTATGTGTATGCTTGTTTTTGTGTGCATGTGTGTACTCAATGGCTTGGAGTTTGACTGGTACTTATGCATGTCATGTATGGTATGTATATTTCAAATGGGTCTATCTGTCTGTTGAAGTAGAGACATCAATGAATGGTGGAACTGAGTTGATGTCTCTACTTTAAATGGTTGAAATGAAAATATTTGGCAAAATGGACTAATTACTCTTACTCTGGCCGTCTGTATCAATGCAGCTTTTGCAAGGCTAAAATGTGAAGGAAAGGAGGATGAAGATTGTGAGAAGTTATTGAAGAGCAATGGAATCATCACATGCAGCGGGATGCATTTTGGTGCACCTCAAACTTATGTGAGGTTGAGTATTATTGACAGAAACCAAACCTTCAATCTTCTGCTTGACAGGCTCTCAACTATTCATGGATGATTAGTTGAATTGCTCAATCATTGACGCGAGATCAACTATATTCCTTTTCAATGTTTACAACTACAAATACAGTAGTATCTTTAACTAGAAGGCCGAGCGACCATGACAGGATGATACAAGGCTTTACAAAATTTTATCCACTCTTCACAATTCTACAAGAAAATTCCCAAATGATGTTGAAAAATATACAATCTTCTGCCACATTCAAGGGAGGGAGAGTCATTTTGTCAAGCTGCACTGACGTGTCTAGAGAATTGTTTAGTTCCCTCGTTCATTATCTTCATGGAACCACCATGTTCTTTTATTGCAGACTGACTTTTACAAATGTTGATTAATGGTTTCCTAATGCTGATTAATGGTTTTCTATTTTCCCTAGCATTACATGACTATCAAGTGATGTTGAAAAATATACAAATAGAAGGAAAACTTCACCATGTTTATGTGAATTTAAAGCACAGGACATATCTAAATGTGAAAATTATTTTTGTTTGTTTGTAGGGTTTAATCTTTATCAGGTTCTAGGTTTAAATTTCTTGGTGAAGGGTTGAGGATTGAAACTCTCCTATGGAACATCTAGACTCGATCAAACATTTGATACTTTAAATGACAACATCACATAATTGAATAGATTATTCTTCCATACAACATAAAGCTGAACCTGGCATGAAACTAGCCCAACCTAAACTCAACCTTCAACTTATAAAAATATAAATAACAAAATTCAGATAGCTAAGAAGAAAAGGACTACTATAGAGTGTGTAAATAAAAGGTTATTAAAACTCTATAAATTCTATTCAAATAGCGTCTACATTCTAACTTCAAATAGAAAAGTAGCATAATTAATCTATTCACTTACCTTGGTATTGTTTCTTGCCTCTTGGTTGATTCTTCAGCTTTTACATTGTGCCCCGTGGGGGCACATTCGTTGATGTCGTTCACCACATCTACTCTCCTTTCTACTTGACTCGAACCTATGTCTGATGAAATCTTTCTCTACTAGCGTTTTATCTTCTTGAAACATCTTAGTTATCTTGTTTTTCCCCTAGGGTTTGAATTGTTGGACAGATCTTTTCCAAACGAATCCAATCTCATGTTTCTTCCCAAATTGTTGGACAGATCTTCTCTGGATATAATCAATGTCATGTTTCTTTTGCTAAATTGTATTCTAATATCGTCTTCGAGCCTTCCAATATCATGTCCTTGATTAATGGAAACATCTTTGGCAAATGATTTCATGGGTTTGCTTTTCATAAATCTCGGAATTTTATCTCTCTAAATCTTGTGAATAGTCATATGCTTGTCTAAAAGATTAAGCCATGCATATCTACATATTAACCAATTCAGACTTTCAAACTTTAAAACTGTGGCTGGCTAATAAGATCCAATATGATCACAATGCTTTGAATCTAATCAGATTTCCCTACATACAAGCCACCTCTTCAGTCTTAAATAAGTGCCGAACATATCTTCTTTAGACAAATCCGATGTCATGTTTCTTCCTAGATTGCCTTACAGATCTTTTCTAGACAATCCAATGTCATGTTTCTTCATATTTCTTACCACACACAAGGCACCTCTATATATTTAAATAGATTCAGTGGGTAGTTATAAGTCAAGGAAAAGTGTGTTGAGCTCAGGATAAATAGTATTCAAACTGCCCTATTTTCCTGAGTAAATTTGGCCTTAAATCTAGTTTCAATTATGATGGAAGTCAGAGTTTTGTTTATTGGAGGTGAACTATGCCTGTGGAATTTATTTTTGGAGTTTTGGCTGATTATCTCTTTTCAAATAAACAATAAAAAAGAGTGGAACTTTTGACTCGTGAAAAAACAAAACTCACAAAAAATGAGGCGATATGAGTGTTGGATATCAAACATGGATCTCAATATAATTTCATTGCATCGACCTGGTTGTTAAGTTACCAATGATGTGATTCTGTACATGTTTCTCGTTTATTGGTAAATAATACATTTCTTCACCAACCTCGTTTTGTTGTCAATGAAACAATAATGTTTCTTGGAGAAATAATCTCTGTTACTTACTGAGATAAAAATATTTAAACCCAGATTTGGCCACTGCAACAAAGTAAGTCATTTTCCCTTAATGTTATTGTATTCTCTAATTATCATTTGTTTTTGGTTTAATTTCTTTTCAGGTTGTTGCATTTGTCAACTAGGTTCGTTTGTTGAGAGGGTTAGAAATACATCATTTTTATTAGAGTATTGATTTAGACTTGTTTCTTCATTAAATTTTATTTATTTATAAGCTAATTGGATCACTCACTAGTTTTTTTTTAAATGAAGTTCAGATTTTCTTCCTTTGGAGTATACCTTCCCACCTAGATCTAGATCAGCACTCTCTCCTCAGTCTCCCTATTTCAATTTTGAATTGATTTGGAACCCTCGTTTCAATAAAAAGACTTCATCGGATCTAATCCATGGATCTCGGCATTCCCACTAAGATTTCATTGAATTTCTTTCAGGTCAGTTAGTTTTGTATTAGTTCTATTTTTTTTTTACATTCATTTGTCTCTTACCTCACAACTTTTTAGCTTTGTTATTCTCTTCCATTGCTAGCTTGCTTGAACCCAACATCCACTTTTCTTTATGATTTAGCCTATCACTGGCCACATTACACCTCTATCACTGCTCCTGCAGATCAAGATCTTATGCTGTTCATGGTATCTAAAAGTATAGGTCATGCAGGAAGTCGGATTGGGTAAGTAATGTTGATTCTTTTACAATTATATGCAATTTTTTGTGTTACCTCTTCTTTCTCACTTGTAACTTGAATGTTGGCAGACCTTGTACTCTGTTTCTTTGGGTTTGCATGTGTATGCTTGTTTTTGTGTGCGTGTGTGTACTCAATGACTTGGAGTTTGACTGGTACTTATGCATGTCATGTAAGGTATGTATATTTCAAATGGGTCTATCTGTCTGTTGAAGTAGAGACATCAATGAATGATGGAACTGAGTTTATGTCTCTACTTTAATGGTTGAAATGAAAATACTTGGCAAAATGGACTAATGACTCTTACTCTGGTCGTCTGTATCAATGCAAAAGGCTGTCTGTATCAATGTAGCTTTTGCAGGGCTAAAATGTGAAGGAAAGGAGGATGAAGATTGTGAGAAGTTATTGAAGAGCAATGGAATCATCACACACAGTGGGATGCATTTTGGTGCACCTCAAACTTATGTGAGGTTGAGTATTATTGACAGAAACCAGACCTTCAATCTTCTGCTTGACAGGCTCTCAACTATTCATGGATGATTAGTTGAATCGCTCAATCATTGATGCGAGATCAACTATATTCCTTTTCAATGTTTACAACTACAAATACAGTAGTATCTTTAACTAGAAGGCCAAGCGACCATGGCAGGATGATACAAGGCTTTACAAAAGTTTATCCACTCTTCACAATTCTACAAGAAAATTCCCAAATCAACGTTCTTTTCTCGGCTCTGTTCCAAATAATCTTTATATGTATGTGCACCACCTGCTCCTCATAAAAAATCATTCTCAAGATCGTGGAGGGCCTTCCTCCTTTTTGTTGAACAAAGAATTAATGTCACTCACTATAGCAATTGAACTTGAAACTACTGCCAGAAAAATCATGAACAATGCAATAAGTATGTCCTTCCTGGTTGAGATTCCATGGGTGTCTCTACAATTAAAAATAATTGAGGTTAGAAGTTACATACAGCAAGGTGAAAGACGAAACCAGAAATGAAAAACAACTTTTTTTCTACCTGAAGCAATGGAAGCTAGGAAGATGAACCCAATACAAACTACTGTTGTGGCCCCTGTGAATTGAAATGCATCCCAGATACTTGGTATGAATGATGCCCCAAGGAAAATGATTCCAATTAACCAAGCAGTGATCAAAATGAACCTCTTATTATCCAAAACAAGATGCTTTTTCGCTGGAAAGACAAGCCCATCAAGATTAAGTCTCACGGCAAAAAAAATGAAAGGAAAGGCCAGCATCAGATGTGCAACATAGGTCACACAAACAATGTCATTCAGCACAACACTGTAGGGAACTTCCAAGTTGGTGTCAAAATTGGCCACGACATCATCCATGGTCTGGTCTCCAAATAGAAGAAAGCCAAAAAATCTTGTAATTATGTATACAATTGAGCACAATGCCAATGATGTGCAAACAATGGGCTGCATTTCTGAAGGGTCCTCAAGTTCATTGTATATGGAATGAAATGCATGGCGCAAAGACATCACAATTCATTATAACATAATTTTAAATGCAAATTCAACTAATGAACTCTAAGATACTACACTGTAGGACCAGAGATGGAGGAAAATAATCCATACCATTGTAATGAAAGATGTAAGCAGTCACAATAACTGGTACCACAGTGAAAAGCTTCAAGAGTGAAGTAAAATCCACAATACCTGGTAACATTCTTGGTACTTTGACGGTGCCACTGAACAACTTTACAATCGCAATACCAGCCGTAATCACAACAAATACAATAGCAAGTGCCACTGATAATGCAGAAGTGAATTTCAAAGAATCTGCAAATTCATGGAAATGAACACATCAATATAGGCATCAAGATTTGAACATCACAACTCCTAAGGAATAACCCATGATCCACATCTTTGAATGTATATTCCATATGCCATTTCTAACAGGGCAACATGAAAAGTCAGACAAATTGTTAAGCAGATGCCATCAGTATGTGACATTCCCAAGATATGTTGAATCCCCTCATATAATTACAACAGTTTCTAGACATTTAAATCCTTGAAAAGGCCCAAATGAAATATGATATATCTGAAAATCAATGCTAAAAAATGCTTATCAGGATGAGCAAAGCAGACTTACCCACTCTCTTGAAAGACACCAACGGAGCTAAAATAAGGACTATGGTGAGAACTAGGATCGGAACACGTCCATTCCACCAATGAAATCCAAACCATTCTTCAAGCATACCAGCATGATGCACGCCATTTGATGATATGGAAACTTTATAACATTCAAGAGGGCAATTCCATATACCTGCAAAGCAAGGCGACCAAAAGCACTCTTGACATCTTTCTGAGTAGCCCCAGGGCTCAATCTCAGAGTCTCATACTCCTCTCTCATCCCAGGGAAAGCAACAGAGGCCATCACTGCTACATTCCTCCTGCCTGCCGAATTTTTCTTCTCTCCGTTTCCCAAGAACGAAGTCCCCTGAGCACCCATAAACCTTCCAACAGCGGCAGCCATGATCTGTAACAAAAATAGGATGATCCACAAACCTAGCTTGAATCCCCAGTGCAAAACAATCCTGTCTAAATGTACAGAATGGGTGTACCAAAATCCAGTGAAATACTCAGAGCAGAGATTATTGCAAATGTGGGAAAGGTAAGAAAAGCCAATATCTCAAGTTTACCATCATTCGCTAAAAGGAATTCCAAGCGTCCGCGCGTAGGGCTCATAGCAGGCATTACAATGGCAGCTTTGGTTGTCTTCTCACTGGCGTTTGCCGTTGTGTTTCTCCAAAGAACAAAATACAGAGAAAAGATCGAAGAATGGGAGCAGGATTTTTTTGGCCCCATAGATTCATTTGCAAAGAACTCCGCATCGCCACCAGCGGATTCAGGGACGAAAATGTTTTGGGCCAGGGGATTGGGAAGGTTCATATGGGGGTTCTCCCAGCAGTGGCCAAGAAATCGCAGTGAAATGCATAACGAAAGAGTTCAGGAAGGGAATGAAGGGGTTCGTGGGACGCATGTAGCACTGGAGCCTGGTTCAGCTGTGGGGATGGAGCTATTCATTGCTTATGACCCGATGCCAAATGGCAGCCTCGATAAACTCGCAACTTTTGGGAACGAATTTGTAACCACTTTGAATCAACGGCTGAAATTTTTGCAATCGTCTAACATATAATCGTGTGGCTTATAAGAATGACAGGTCAGCAGAGAGGGGAGTTGATTTCAGAGGGAAACGCCTTACAGCGTAAAAATAAATAATAATGTCAAAATTGTAAGGAAATAACATTTTGTAAAATTCCAACTGTACCTTTATTTCACATCCTCTACACATGTTGATTTCATCTTCTTTTATGTTTGAATCTATACTTGCATCTTCTATTTTATTTTGAATTTGTTAAGTAACCCATTGTAGTGTGCATCTTTGCCCCATTCCCCAAACAGATCAGTGGGAAGTGGATTATTCCTTGTGTTTGATCTTTTAAACTGCCTCTTTGCTTCTAACACTTCTCTCTTTTTAACATATATATCAATCCATTTGTTCATAAAGTCCATATGGTACAGAATAATTAATAATGTCAAAATTGTAAGGAAATAACATTTTGTAAAATTCCAACTGTACCTTTATTTCACATCCTCTACACATGTTGATTTCATCTTCTTTTATGTTTGAATCTATACTTGCATCTTCTATTTTATTTTGAATTTGTTTAGTAACCCATTGTAGTGTGCATCTTTGCCCCATTCCCCAAACAGATCAGTGGGAAGTGGATTATTCCTTGTGTTTGATCTTTTAAACTGCCTCTTTGCTTCTAACACTTCTCTCTTTTTAACATATATATCAATCCATTTGTTCATAAAGTCCATATGGTACAGAATAATTAATAATGTCAAAATTGTAAGGAAATAACATTTTGTAAAATTCCAACTGTACCTTTATTTCACATCCTCTACACATGTTGATTTCATCTTCTTTTATGTTTGAATCTATACTTGCATCTTCTATTTGATTTTGAATTTGTTTAGTAACCCATTGTAGTGTGCATCTTTGCCCCATTCCCCAAACAGATCAGTGGGAAGTGGATTATTCCTTGTGTTTGATCTTTTAAACTACCTCTTTGCTTCTAACACTTCTTCTCTCTTTTTATCATATAAATCAATCCATTTGTTCATAAAGTCCATGTGGTACATAATGAACTTGTCAAGTATAGCACTTTCGTCTACACCTATTACATGTCAACATGTTTATTTCAAACTCCAAATGTCATGTTGTTAATTTGACAAATAAATTATAGAGTAAATTAATGGTTGCAAGAAAAACAACCTTAATGATCATAAATTTATTTAATAATTTATGCTTTAACACCATTATATTGTGGTTTTTCTCCATCAATAATATCTTATGCTTGTTCTTCATCCCAGAAGCGTGGCCCATCTTCAAAATCTTTACCAACGAATTCAAATAGCAAGAAAAATGCTTCATTCAATACATACCCTTCAACCATGCAACCCTCTGGATGTACCTTTTGTCGGATATATCTTTTTAGAGTTTTCATATACCTCACAAAGAAAAACATCCACCTCATTGATACGACACCCGCCAATTTAATGTCATCAGCTAAGTGTATAAGTAAATGGACTTGTAGGTCCATGAAACCTGTAGGGAGCTCATTCTCAAATACACATACAATTTCTACAATTTCCTTCTTCCATTTTAGCACTTCACATTCGTGGATATCCTTGGAGGTCACCCACTTAATATAAGAATAGGAAATTAGTATGAATGTCTAGTCAAAAATTAAAAAGCAATATAATATCTTTGTGTCTCTCACACATGAACATTTCATATTACATATCTTGCAAACGCTGACAATCGACTTAGGGCATTCCTTAAGTCAACGGTAAGACATGAATCCTCCCTAATTGCCAATGGCATGATATGTTATCAAACAAATTTCTCAAAGGTCATTAGTAGTTTTTCTCACACAACAAAATATAAAAATACATTCTATACTTAATTAATGTTACCAATAAAAGTTAAATGATGATAATACCTTTACGAAATTATGAAAATCATGTGTTTAAATCCCCTCACATGTCCATCAACTATAAAAAAATTCCCATGATGGCCCATAGCTAGTAGGTGTCCTCATTTAACAAATGACTATTTTTAGTTGGTCTAACTCTTTCTTTCTTTTTTCCAAAATCCATGGAGCTTCTGCATATGTTTCATTTTCCATGTTTGACTATAAATGTCTTTTATCAAATTTAGTACGCGAAAGAGTAACAAGGTGTCCTTCTCTTTGCTTGATATATGTTGAAATATAGAATTTGGGACATTTTTGAAGATTTGAATAGGATCTAATAGGTGAGCTATTAATAAACCTTTATTGCAAGGGAGCTCATAAAATAGATTTCCTTTTCATTCCTTCTGGCATATTAAATACAACTTGTTCAGGTTCTTCAATTAAATCACCCTGATAAAAAAACCATCTCAATCTTTTGATTTAGCATCTTCATACTTCTTAAGCCAGTCACATGGACCCATAATCATGGGAGAACCTTTATTTTCAACTTTTCCATCGAATTGATTCTTTTGGCAATCTTTAAACTTATGATCTGGTGGTAGGAAAACCATGTTGTTTGCATAAATAAATTTATGTAGATCTTTAGAATAGCACCCTTGAAATTGTTGTACACATCTTGGACATGCAAATATTGCCTTTGTTTGAAGCCCTACAATTCAATAAGTAATTTTAATAATATCAAATAATAGTATAAATGTAACTATGAAAGTTACTATTATACTAAGTATTCTTTTATTATAATTAATGATTTGATAAATACAATAAATTTGACTTATTTTGTTAATTAATGATGATAAGTTCGTCGTGTGCAGGTTTAATCTGCATCCACAAATATTTCTAATTTCTAATTTTTATTATTAAAATAATAAAACAATTTACTTATAAAAAAGCAACATTACATGTATTTAAGTTTGACTTTTACAAATCGATAACATAGTCAAATGATTATCAGTAGTTTTCTCTACTGATGGGGAAGTCATCCTCCTAGGTGACTTCAATGCTCGGACTAGAGATCTCTAGACCCCTCTTCATGATCAATCAGAGGATGTGTTTTGTATCTAGGGGATAAATCCAGATTCAATAGATCTTCACTCGATGTGAGATGATTTTTTGGGGCCCACTATAGTTTATGGTAAGCATCTATTGCAATTGGGGGAATCCCAGGAGTTGTTGATTTTAAATGGTCTCCCCTATTTCCCAGACTCTCACTTTTTCACATCTCACCCATATGGTGGAGGTGCGAGTATAGATGATTATGTCCTCGCTAGCCAGAACTTGATCCCTTTTATACACCATCTCTCAGACTCCTCCATCCCCCTTGCTGATAATTCACTTCTTTCCTTCTCTCTCCAGTTTGACCCTCCCCTTCCACCCCATCCTTCCCCTCGGGGCCCACCCTGAACCTCCTTTCGATTTGACGAAGGCGACCCTAACGTCTTCTCCTCTACCCTATGTAAGATGCTCCCATTGGAGACCCAGTTCTCCTTGCTTGATTCTGCTTCCACTAAATACACTTGTCTTTTATCTACCATTTGGGAAGCAACACTCAATTCCTTCCCCCACTCCACTCGTTCCACTTCCATCTTGCCAAAATTTGGATCATGCCCCATGAACAAATGGTATGATGACAAATGCAAGACTCTACATTGAGAAGTTCGATACGCTTTCACCCACTCTCAACTCTCCTGCTCCGACATCAAAGCCTCTTATTGTCATCTCCTTCGTTGCAAGAAATGACTCTTTTTCCCTCATAGAAGACGAGAAATTTCTACTCTCCTTGCCTACTCCCCTAGATAATTCTGGCATGTTGATTTGTGTAGCTTGGGAGGTACTCCAAGCCCTAAGGTTCAGGGTTTGGAGGGAAAAGTTCCATAAGAGTTACTTGTGGGCTTAGAACCCAAGCATGGGGTTTTTCACCCATCGAGATTTGGGTCAAAACCATGATGAGTTTGAGCTTGAGAAAATTTGAGGTGATAGAGCTTGGTGAGCTGATTCCAACGCTCCAAATATCACTCAAATCTGATCTCTAGAAACAAAGCTATGAATTTTTGAAGTTGACAATTAATTATGGACAACCAAAGTCATGTAGGCTTGAGGAATTCATCCAAGAGACATGTCTCTTCAATTGAATTCGTGGAGCCCTCTTTATGTGTATATATAGAGGTGAAATGGAGGACTTATTTGATCAATCCAAGTACAACAAATTATTGAGAATACATTCTAAATTAGGCACGACTTGAACAAGGAGGAGGTCGAAGCCTTAAGTGACTATTGTTGGGTCAGATTGGGAGAAACAATAGGGCTGAGGAGTAGTTGGGTTAATATGCAGGAATATAGGGTTTTTTGGGTGCAGAATAATGTTGGGATACCTTTTGTTTTGGGAGTCACAGTCTCTGTGGTAATTACAAAGCTAACACAGGTTTTATAAGGTTGTTGGAGAGGGTCGCAAGGCCTCAATCCTACAACAAATCCTTATTACAGGCAACGTAGGGCAGAAGCTATCCAAGGAAGGGAATACACATTAGAATCTAGTTGTCGTAGTGGTTGGAAAGGTTAAAACAAGTTTTTGTTGATGCCCTAACCAGAACAAGACTACAACAATGCACCAAGCCTACGTGAAGGTATGTTTTCATGTCAATTTGTTGGTCCTGGTTTGGACAGTTGGATGGTTTAGTTGTTGCAGCCTGTTGGTGCCATGTGGAGGACCTTCCATGGTGGTGAAGTGTCCATCTTAGGAGCGGAACCGACAGTGTAGTATTTTTCATCTTTGGACTGTTGGAGGGCAGCGTGTGGATGTCCAAAGTAGCCCTAGACTAGCAGTCTTGAAGTGATGGAGATAACTAAAGATTGGGTGAAGTTTGCAGCCTTATGAGTAGCTATTTGATGGATGAAAGAGGCTACTAGAAGGCATATTAGAGCTCAGGAATTGGCCAACCTAGAGAGCATATTTATGAGCCCGTGTACATGCAACAAAAGTGATATGCAACATTGTTAGGTGGCAGCCCTCCTAGAGTCTTGATGTGTAGTGGCCTTGCTGGACTAAGGCACTACTAGTGAGCAATACAGGTGCGAAGGATTGACATGACAAGATACGACATCGAAGCTGCATCAAATTTTGTCATTGTATCTTGTATATCATAGACTGTTGTGTTATTCAAATTTGGTTTAATACAATGAAGATTGGAGATTGTACAATTTTGTTAAAAAGTGTGTATATTTGTGAATATGTGATTTACTGATTTATATTTTCACTGTAAAAAGTAGTTTACGGTTGAGATTCTTGGTTTGGTAGCATAAGTGATTTTAAGACTCTAACCTAGATCCAAGTTCATGGAAATTCAACTTGGTATCAGTGTGTTTCTGAGCTACTTTGGAAGTAAGTAAATCAAAGTTGTGTGTAGCAAAGTACAACGTGAGAGGGAGTTGGTTACATTGTAAGTGAAGGGCTCACTACTGTTGAGAAATTGCAACAAGAAATTATAGTTTAGTTTGTCCTTGAATTAAAATAGAATTCTTTTCTCATAGCGATTTGAAAATAATTAATTAAGTTTAATTAACTTAACTAATTTAGGAAATTTGAATTGGAAGTCTTTTAGAATACATGTATATGTTATCCCTAACTTATAGGAGTTCAGGATGAGTTATGAATGAGTTGTAATTAGTTAACTCAGTTTATTGAGTTAAGTCCAGTTAAATTAGTTCCAATCCGTTTCAGGAACTAATAGTGAGTAAACAATCAGTTGGGACACTAGTGACCTAATTAGTGCTACTCTAGTTAACTGAAGATTCTACCATCACAAACTCATCCATGTTGATTATGAGAAAGACCCAGTTGAGACTGGAGTGCATGGACAATGTATTAATTGTTTTAAATTTTTCCGAGTTGCATTGATAGTGCATGCAATCAAGAATTGATCCTTGAGGGATTGCGCTATTTTTAGAGGCTTTATTTCCCTTTAAATACAAGCTATCCTTCATAGGAATTACACATTGGAATAGAGATTTGGAGAGCTTGTGAATTGGCTAAGCTTTGGTATGAGATTGCTTATGAGTTGAAGCTTGAATTTACTAAGTGTTGGGATTGTTCTAGAGAGAACAAGCATTGTAATTTCATCTTGATTTTCCGGATTAATACAAAACAAATAGTGGGGTTTTGAGCTGTGGCTTTACCTAGATATTTATTGTGTTAGGTGCCTTTAATTCTCTTCCTCTATTGATTACTGTTTTCTCGATGTTCATGGGCTTCCGTTGTAAAGAGTAGAAGTAGATTCTTGTCTCTTGTTTTAGTAGATTACATGAGCTTGTGAATCTATAGGTTTTTCTATAACTACAATGTCGAAGTTGCAGGCAGGTCTCTGGTATGAGGACAAGTTGGAGTGGTTGTCCAACTATAGTCCTTAGGAGGAAATGATCAAGTTGGTATTGCAGGTCAACAATATCTCGAAGTTCACCGAGAAGGAGATCAAGAAGCCAATCGACCCTAAGGAGTTGGAAATATTTGAAGATTTGGATGCGAGGGCGAGATTGATCATCCTAGATGGTGTGAATGATGCCCTAATACCTCCTTTGTCCAGGAAGAACAATGCACATGAGATGTGGATGGATCTTCAGAATTTGTTCCAGAAAAGAATGAGAACCGACCACTAGTATTGGAGGATAAGTTGAAGTCCACCAAGATGATAAATAGTTAAAGCATGACCTCGTATCTGATGAGATTGCCTCAAGTCAAAGATGAGCTTGCTGCCATCGGTGTGACTATCTCAGATGGAGATATGGTAAGGATTGCCTTGAAAGGGTTCACCAAGGAATGGAAGCCCTTCATCAAAGGGATTGTTTCCAGGGAGAAGCTACCAGACTGTGATAGGTTGTGGCATGAATTCATTCAGGAAGAGTTGCGAGACGAGGATCTTCATCCAAAGAAGAAGTCTTTCAATGATGACATGGCACTTGTAGCATGAATGAAGGGTAAGCAAAATAACGACTCAAGTAAAGTCAATTGTTTCAACTGTGTCGAGATGGGTCATTATGCGTCGAGATGTCCGATAAAAAAGAAGGGAGATGATGAGAAGAGGAAAGGAAAGTAGGTCGTCAGTGTTGCCACTTCAATTGAGATAGATGATCTCACCAGGAGATTAGAAGAGGAGGACTTTGCTATGATTTCTCATTTTTCACAGGGTACTATCAATGAGGATGGATGGTATGTGGACAGTGGTGTGACGAAGCATATGACAGGGTCACAGGAGGTTTTTAAGACTCTAGCTAAATGGGACTCGAAGTTGCACATGGTGTTGGGTGACAAGAGTCAGTTGGAGATCTGAGGATCAGGTGTTGTGCCATTCATGATGGAGACAGGACATCTGATGCGGGTCCAAGATGTACTGTTTGTACTAGGACTCAGATATAACGTGATTTCTATCTCGATGATCGAGAGGAAGGGGTTTTAGGTCTTATTTCAGGATGGGAAGACAAGACTTAGGCCCAAAGGCTCTAAGCTCGATGGGATTGTACTCATAGTTAAAAAGCATGGTCTCTACAGATTGACGGGAAAGCCCGTGGATCATGGAAAGAAGTAGGTGGAGCAGGTGTAGGTTCCAGAGAAGTAGGAGTAGGTGCAAGATTTAGAGGAGCAGGTACAGGTTCTCGAGAAGAAGGTTCACCCAGAGACTCAAAGGGAGTCGAGTTCTAGAGGGAGCTTGCAGATTCAGAGGAAGACTTTGCAGCCCAAGAAGAGCGTGTGGTTAGTGGGGAGCAAGGGTGCTCCTATATCTGCCAAGAAGGAATCATGGAGAGAGTGGAAGAAGTTACATGATAAGAAGAAGAAGTAGGGTGCTTCCAGTAGTGACATCGACACTTTCGAGAGGGGCGTAGTTCACCGTACAAGGGTTGTTGCGATTATGAGCGCCAGGAGTTGGGAAGTGTTGCGAGTAGTGATGAGGATAATGAGATACTTCCTAGTCTTTGAAATACCTCCCTCTCTAAGAGGGAATGTTGATTTGTGTAGCTTGGGAGGTACTCCAAGCCCTAGGGTTTAGGGTTTGGAGGACAAAGTGCCACAAGGGTCACTTATGGGCTTGGAACCCAAGCATGGGGTTTTGCACCCATCAAGATTTGGGTTAAAACCATGATGAAATTGAGCTTAAGAAAATTTAAGGTGACAGAGATTGGCGAGCCGATTCCAACGCTCCAAAGATCAATCAAATCAAAGCTCTAGAAACGAAGTTATGAACTTTTTACGTTGACAATTAATTATGGACAACCAAAGTTATGTAGGATTGAGGAATTCGTCGAAGAGACATGTCTCTTCAAATGAATTCATGGAGCCCCCTTTATGTGTATATATAGAGGTGAAATGGAGGACGTATTTGATTAATCCAAGTGCAACAAATTTGATGAGGCTCATCAATAGGTAAATTATATGGACCTTACTGCCACTCTCGAGCTTATTAAAATCAAATTTTCTCACATTTCTTTACATATTTTATTATATTTTGCTTAGTGAGAAGGGTAAAGATGAGATGTTATGTCATGTGGCCTAACGTGCATTAATTGTAGGTTTTGGAGCAATTTTGGCTAATTTAAGGGCAAGAAATCGAAGTAGACAAGCAAGAGGGATTTTAGGAGAATGGATCTCCCTCCTTAACTCCTCAATCACTCGAAGATTCCTCCAACAGATTTCATCAACTCAGAGTTACAAGCAACCAAGCCCACCGAAGTCATTGGTAGCCAAGCCAGTGATAGTTGAAGACAAGTTAATCTTGAGTTTGGGAGCCAAGCCTCCCTAATTTTAAGGAAATTGTTGGTAGCTTCAATTGGATAAATAAGAAGGCCCAGGGCCTCATTAGGATTCAACTTTTTGTTGTTGTAGCCAAGAGGCATTTTTGAGCTAAAACATTGTCACTGGCTACTCTTATGTATCTTTGACATTTTGATGAGAATGAGAAGCATTCCCTTGATCCAGCACTGAGTTGACTTAGAGGGCTAAAGCTCTTGGGTTAGGGCCCAACCCTAGCAGCAGAGGTTCCTCTTTTTGTATATGTATGCTTAGATTACATTCATAGTTAGCTGCTAAAGTGATTTCTGTTTTGTTTAATATGCAAGTATTTGGATGATTACTTAGTTTGCTTCCATTTGTGGACATATAGATCAGTGGTACAATAGTGAAAGTAAATACTTCAGAAAATCTTGTGGTAGTGGCCTCTGCCTCATCTCCCTTATGGGATCATGGTTTGAGGGTTCCATTCTCACAGCCCAAAAACAAATTTATTGTTTGATCACTACATAACTTAGGATTTCTTGTTGCATAGATCACTGTTTCTCAATTCCTTAGAAGTACCTGCAATTTTCATTTTGGTTTCTTGAGTTTGCTATGGTTTAGAAGCACTTCCATTCATAAACTTAGCCATTATCCATTAATAACTCTGTTTTTCCTAAATTCAATTCATCTTTTCCATATATAAATGAAGAAAATAATGTATGTTGTTGCAGGATTTTCTGATCTGCAGAGAGACCTCATCTCACCAACCTCATCCAAGTCTTCTCCACCTACGCTGCCAAAGTCCACCAAACCCTAATCCAAATTTATGTTTTGTAGCAAAGTGGACATTTTCCTTGAGCAAGTCCAACCATCTTGAAGACTTGGGCTGAGCCTTGGGTAGTGTGCACCTCCTCTGTGCCTTATTCCCCCATCAGACACCTTTCCCACACTTCATTCTACCTTTCCTACCTCCCTATAAGATTTCGTTCTGTTTCCTGTAGTAAACCAGGGCATCCTATAGTAGAACTAGGACATCTTGTAGTACTACACGAAACCCTGTAGTACCCTGTTTTAAGCCCGAATTGAGTAGAAATGGTCATCTAAGCTTAGGTTAGGCCTCCACTTGGCTTCAATACCCTCAACGCCATTCCATACATATTCCCCATACCTGTCTCCCATGCCAAAGATCAAATTGGTTAAATTAACATTTACATTCATAAAATTGAAAATAAAAAAGGTTTTTTTTTGCAATTTCTAGTTAGTACATGCATGCAACAGTCACATTAATTCTAGGTTAATTCCCATGCTTATTTAGTCCAGATAACTAGATGTTAGATGAAAGGTTAAGTTAGGTCTCCTTTGCAAGCAATATGTGTAGATGCTTAGCTAGATTATTTCATGTCACTTTCTAGCATTTTCCAATTCAACACTTTCATTTCCTAGAGTAGGCAACATTTCCTTTCTGCATTAAGAATAGTTTTCCCCTTTGCTATGTGGTAGTTAGACTCCTTCTAGTCAATAGAAGATTGGTTTGAAAAACCTTAGTGGTCTATCGCCCCAGTTGAAAAGTGACAAAAGTAGACCATTGCATGTATTGTGTATACAAAACTATCACCTCCAAGTTTGTACGAACCCCGGGTTGATGAAGTAAAGTTGGTAGCCCTAAGAGTTGCAGCATCCTTGCTGCAATACTGGAGCTCATCAAAATTGTGGACAATACCTTCTTAATTAACCACAGCTTTAACAAGGAGGAGGGCAAAGCTTGAAGTGACTATTTTTGGGTTAGATTGGGAGAAAGAATAGGGCCGATGAGCAGTTGGGTTAATCCGCAAGGAGACAAGGTTGTTTTGGTGCAGATAATGTTGCGATACCTTCTATTTTGGGAGTCGTAGTCTCTGTGGTAATTATAGAGCTAACACAAGATGTATAAGGTTCTTGGAGAGGGTCGTAAGGTCTCAATCCTATAGCAGAGCCTTATTACAAGCAACGTAGGGCATCAACTATCCAAGGAAGGGAAGCCACATTAGAATATAGGGCTGTTGCAGTGGTTGGAAAGGGTAAAACAGGTCTACATTGATGCCCTAACCAGAACAAGACTACAACAGTGCACCAAACCTATGTGAATGTATGTTTTCATGTCAATTTGTTGGTCCTCATTTGGACAATTGGATGGTTTAGTTGTTGCAGCCTGTTGGTGTCGTGTGGAGGACCTTCCATGGTGGTGAAGTGTCCATCTTAGGAGCAAAATCGACAATGTAGTATTAGGCATCTTTGGACTGTTGGAGGGTATTGTGTGGATGTCCTAATTAGCCCTAGACTAGCAGTCTTGCTGTGACGAAGATCGCTGAAGATTGGGTGAAGTTTGCAACCTTATGAGTAGCTCTTTGATGGACAAAAGAGGCTACTAGAAGGAAGATTAGAGCTCGGGAATTGACCAACCTAGAGAGCATATTTATGAGCCTGTGTACATGTAACAAAAGTGACATGCAACATTGTTAGGTTGCAAACCTCCTAGAGTCTTAATGTGTAGTGGCCTTAGTGGACTGAGGCACTACTATTGAGTAGTACAGGTGCGAAGGACCGACAGGGCAAGATATGCCATCGAAGCTGCAACGAAGTTTGTCATTGTATCTTGTATACCATAGACTGTTGTATTATTCAGATTTGGTTTAATATAACAAAGGTTGGTGATTGTACAATATTATACAATTTTGTTAAAAAGTGTGTATATTTGTGCATATGTGATTTACTGCTTTATATTTCCATTGTGCAAAGTAGTTTATGGTTGATATTCTTGGTTTGGTAGCATCAGTGATTTTAAGACTCTAACCTAGACCCAAGGTCATGGAAATTCAACATGGCGTACCATCCTTCCCCGATTCTCCCCTCTTCCATCTGACCTCAACCCTACATCCATGTTCTCTCACACTTCCAACCTTTATGATATTCTTGGGCAGGACCAAATTCATGTTACCTCCCCACCCTCTTCGTGTTATCTATTCTTAGACAAAGATATTAGAGAAGCCATTTGGGCGATGAACAATAGCAAAGTAGCAGATGAGGAAGGCTACCTAACATAGTTATTTAAGCACACTTTCAGTGCTTTAGATAACTGCTTGGCTGATCTCTTCAATCATGTCGCCCGTGAAGGCTTTCCACTAGCATGGTCACACCACATCATCCATTTGATCCACAAATTAGGGTCCAACACAAATCCCAATAACTACAGAATGATCATGGTGGGCCACACATTCTCGAAATTGTATGCTATTATTCTACATAGCAAGCTCTCTAGTGACCTTGAGTAGAGACAACTCAGAGCTAGAGGATATGCAAGTTTTTGATCGGCTCATCAGACCATTGATCACATCTTCACGCTCCACGCCATGATTGAGGAGGAACGACACCGCTCTTCGAAAGTCTACTGTTGCTTTGTAGATTTTTGGAAAGCTTTTGACTATGTTATGAGGGAAGCCTTACTCTAGAGACTCAGAGATATTGGCATCTCTATGACCCTGTTGACAACTATTATGCGCATATATGAGTTTTTCCATGGTCGTCTTCGCACGGCTCATGGGATTTCTAATTTCATCTGAAGCACTATTCGGGTTAAACAAGGTTGTCCATTATCCCCTACCCTGTTTGGGATCTATATTAATGAGTTGGAGGCATTTCTACATGATCATATCCAAGACACCGACGACTGCATTCTTCACTAGGTTCTGATATCTATTCTACTCTTTGTTGACAACATGGTCATCCTCTCCTCGTCCCCAGAAGGATTATAGAGGCAACTAGATGCCTTAGCTTTGTTTTGTGATCTTCGATAGTTGACGATCAACCTAGGTAAAACCAAGCTTATGATCTTCAATGGGGTGAAGAAAAATTCAAACTTTCACTTCCTATTCAGAGGGGAGGAGGTTGTGATCACTAACATGTATACTTACTTGGTGTTGTAATTCTCATGCCCCCGCTTTAGTTTTCGACCAATGCTTCAGCCTAGGATCAACAAAGGATATGGATCCTTAGCCCTTCTTGAGAGACAATGCTTTCAATATCACTTCCAGGACGTCTCATCCAAGATGAGCCTCATGGACACCTTGATCCATCCCATTGTTCTATATGGCTCAGAGATTTGGGGGTCATATTTACTTGAGTCAGATTGGGCTTCAACTGAGAGAGTTCAGATTCTTCTTCTCCGTCACATCATTAGATGCAAATAGACAATACCTCAATGCATCATTTTTGCAGAGCTTGGAGCTTAGCTTTTTCGGTTTGAGATAGTCTTCAGATTGGTTTCATTCTTGCATCATGTCTGGGGCTTTGCAAACTCGATAAAGAGTAGGGACATATATCCTTACTTGGCATATTTCTCTTATGAGACTATTGCCCGTTCTACTCCCTCGGGCTGGGCCAAATGTTGGTTTATAGGAGTTTCATATCTCTTAGAGTTAGTGGGTATTCAGTTGGATCATCTTCCTCCTTTCTGATATTCCATAGATGCCCATGGTCACCTTTTACCTAATAGATAAGAGCTGAACAAGATCATCAAGGAGGACATCTACAAGTAGTTCATCTAGGTCACTTGGGTCAATCCTCCGGGAGAGTTGCGCCCAAAGATGGCCTTCTACATTAAGCACTTCATGAAGTTGAGAGATAGGCTCACTGTTCGACCCCAATATACGTTTCACCACTGGATGCACGCTCTTCGCATTCCTCTAGGCCAGTTAAGAGTAGGTTCTTATAGACTTTGGATAGAGTTAGACCATCAAATTGAAAGACTAGACAACATATGCTAGGTATGTCATTTACAGGAAGTGGAGACCGAGGTGCACTTCATTTTTGGATGCCCTGTCTATTACGATATCAGAGGAAGGTTCCATTGCTTGTTAAGATATTTTCAGACCCTCACTGACTTTTGCAGGTATCCCGATCAGAGATGTTTGACCCTATATATGTAGGAGGCTCTCAGGTTTTGGGCGCATATTCTTCAGCCTCCCATCAGGCCAAACCCCACACAGAGGATCACAACATTTTTTAAGGTACTACCGTAAGACAGTGGCACCAAGAGAGCAATTGATATAATACATATCCAGACTCTAGATCAGTGAGGATCCATGGGACATCACCTCGCCACATGAGATCTTAGCAACAAATCTGTCTCAGATCCCTTCCTGAGAAACAGACTAGGTCCTCTAGACCTCAGCAAAGCACAAACTCCCCCAAGCAACGATTTAGTGGACAACCCGCACTTTCCACCAACTCTTCATTGGGCCAACAAACTTTCTTGAGTTTCTTCAGTATTCTTCACTCAACCTTGAATGTTAGGAGAGATAACTTTGATCCTCAGACCCATTAGCTCTTGAATCTTCTCTTCCAAAGCATTTCATGCATTGTATCATTTATATTCATACATTGTATTATTTTTATATCATACATTGTATATGTTATAGGAATTTGGATCTCCCACATTATATAGACATCATTGTACTCAACAATGCATTTGAACTGCAATAATTAGACTATAATTATCTCATCCTAGTAAAAGAAAAATCTCAGACTAAAATTTTAGTTAATAAACGCATTATAAAAGTAATTATATATAAAAGTATTCTAAAAGTTATTATATATAAACCAGAACTAGGGTTTTTCTCGCGGAGAGCGTCTGTCACAGAGGTTTTATTATCGCAGAGGTTTTGTTGTCGTGGCGAGGTTGTGTTGCACGGTTTTTACTGTCGCAGAAGCTAAGGTGTGCAGAGTAGGAGGAGAAACCATGGCGGTCGTTTTACCACAGCCCGAAGTGAAGCTTTTCAATCGCTGGACGTTTGAGGACGTAGAGGTATTTTTAATTTTACTCTTCGGCGCTGGTTGTCTAGTTGGCGTTATAACGTTTTGTTAGGGTTTTATTGGGAAGTGTTGTAGCTCAAATGTTCCGGGTGGGTTGGGATGTCGAGAACCCACGACAGTCTCCGCAAACTGAAAAATCCTCTGGGAAGCAAATGCCAGAATTGAAGGCAAGTCGCATGCAGTACCGCTGTCGCCACTGGAAGGTTGAAGCTTCTGATCTTGATGGGGCATTGAACTGTGGTTCAGAAGTTTTCTGAATCTTAGATTACTTTGTTGAGTTAGATGGCTTGTCAAAAATGAGCATGATCTTTAAATTAAAATTATAGCACTGTTCTGCAATGTATTGATCTGTTGCTCTGTTGGGTAGACCTACTTTTAACATCGCTGTTAAAAGGAGATCTTGATAAGGTGGTATTAAACCGTTGTTCAAGGAATTTTCTGAATCGTAGCATACTTTGTTGAGTTAGAGGGGTTTTTTTTTTTCTCTTATTTTTATTTTTTAATTGTAATTTTTCATATAGGGGTAGGTTTGTCTTTTAATTACGCCATCAAAAAGTTACATCTGATATGTTGTGTTACTGGTCTGCCTGATGGTAGCATAAATTTAGAATCTTGAGATTGCTGAGGTTTTGCCTTACAAGAGCATCTGACCTGACAAACACTGTGCCGAGGATAGGCACGCAGGCCTTCGCTTACCGATTTCCCTTATATGATATGCATTGACACAAAAATTGAGTGCTTAAGGCCCAAGACTACAGAGTTGACTATAAAAGCCAGGCTGTTATGGTTGACCGCCCCTTGGCTGGTGTTCCCATACTGCTCTATCCCCAAGCGAGTTAGAGGGCTTTTTAAAAATGATTAAAATGAGTATGATCTTTAAATTAAAATTATAGCAATGTTCTGCAATGTATTTTTCTGCTGCTCTATTGGGTAAACCTACATTAACATAGCTGTTAAAAGGGGCATTTCTAAGCAGGCATTGCATCAACAAATTTGAGAATTACATGGCTATGTTCAAAATATTATTATAATTTGAATGCCTCATTACATTGTTTCTTAAACATAGGAATCCTCTGCAGGGCTGCAATCTGTGTATCAGGTTCCATATTCTAGATGATCTGAAGGAATGAGAAATGATTAGTGCATTGATTGACTGGATTTTTACGTGCATAAGATGTATGCTGCTACTATTTGATTTTATTAGTAGTCTCTTTCAAAATGGGCCATGTTTTAAACGTGGTGTTCGTTCAATGGTGATGTTTGCTGAATTATTAAGCAGTGGTTTGGATATAGCTGTAACCTCTGCCCTATCTAAATGATAGATTTTCAAAGGGGCGAATATGTGTGCAACAGGTCCCAAGTCCCTGTTTAAGTCCTAAAACAAAATAAACCAGGCTGTTAAATTCTGTCATTTTGGCAACAGCTGGATTTTGAAATCTCAAGGTGGCCTTATTGTGTTGTAGTGTAAAACATCTAGGACTGGTTCCAAAACATTCTGATATTTTCTTGTTCCTTCTTGTCTTTGCATACCCCCCAATGCTAATAGGTCCAATACAGTGATTTCTACAGGATGGGCTAAGTGTTTTCTCAGCGCTGAGCCCTCTAAATTTTGGGTACAAGTTATTGTGGTGTTAAAGACTTCCCAAGCTTCAATGGGAATATGAGTGCTCAAACAGTAAGGCATACCACTTTGCGTTTTCCCTGAGCATCTTCAATTCAAAATAGATATGGGGCCTACCAGTGTCACGAAAAAATCAATATGTATTTGTGACAACTATATATTGCTTGCTAATAAGTTAAAAGACAATACCTCTATCACGCAAGCGTGCACTGAGAATGCTCTGTTGGTTTCTGTTAGATTGCAATTATATGAGAATATGACTCGAACTGTTTCTCAACTCCATTTATTTCCTGTAAGGACTCTGGACATCACATATCTCCACAATGGTATGATATTGTCCACTTTGGGCCTAAGCCCTCATGGATTTGTTTTTGGGCTTTACCCCAAAAGGCCTCATACCAATGGAGATATTTGTTCATTTTTATATACCCATGATCCTTCCCACTTATACCACTTCTAATCAATGTGGGACTTTGTTCGTATACCCAACAATCCTCCCCTCGAACAAAGGACCATCGAGCCTCCCCTCAAACCATCCGCAGGATTCTCCCCTCTCTACCAACCAGGATTCTCCGCTCCAATGCGTTGGAAGCACACCAACCAGGATTCTCCGCTCCAATGCGTTGGAAGCACACGCCTTACATGGTAGCACACGCCTTACATGGTAGCACCACCTGTCTCGAGAGCTTGCTCCATCCCAGGTCAACTCCTCTTCACCATGTTGGGGAACAAGACACGTCCATGAAGAATCCGGAGCACACCGCCTGTTTAACCGAGCTCATCCACAGGCTTACGGGGGCTCACCATCTTTGTTTGGCATTCCGAGGATTCATCCACTTGGGTAACTTCGAACTTGGCTCCGATACCACTTGTAAGGACTCTGGACACCACATATCTCCACAATGGTATGATATTGTCCACTTCTAAGCCCTCATGGATTTGTTTTTGGGCTTTACCCCAAAAGGCCTCATACCAATGGAGATATTTGTTCATCCTTATATACCCATGATCCTTCCCACTTCTACCACTTCTAATCAATGTGGGACTTTGTTTGTATACCCAACAATTCCAGCCTTTAGATAGTGGTACCACAGCTGTATAGATGAAATAATCCACTGGATTCTATCTTGTAAAAATTAAAATAACTACTTATCTAATATGGGTTTAGTGCTTTGTACAGTGCCTTTTTCTAGCACCTTTTTTTTATTAACTTCAAATTTTCTGGTATGTTGTCTGTCTAGTCTCATGCTTTCTATTGAATTTTGCCCTTAGGGTTGTGAAAATTCATAATGCAACTCTAACACCTTTTAGAATACTTTATCAATTTTAACGAGAGTACTCAGTAAAGTAGACAATAATGAAGTATACAATATATAAACAGCTGACTGCAGTCTCAAAACGACACTCAAACAGGTCTGCATAATTCGCTGTTCTTTCTGTGCCTGGAACTGTCCCCAACAAACCTCAATTTGTGCTTTTGCTGTCCTCAACAAACTGCGCACTGAATCCTTCAGCTGACCAAAAATCGGTGCCAAGCCAATAGTTAACAGACTGTCCTGGATGAATGATAGCAGATAATAGATAAAGAGATATGACTTACTAGGGTGGAATTTTTTACCACCGACTAGCTAGGGGTGGGATCACCTCCTCCGAAACTAGACAAGGAGAAGGGGTCTTAAAACCCTCAGAACCTCAGCTCAACAAAAACAAAGATGATTTAATCCAATTCAATGATGACAAATGATTCTAACTCTCTTTTATTTAGAGGTTTCCTCATGGGGTCCCTTCTATCTAATATGAGGGGGTTGCAAGTGCAACCCAATTTGGGCATTTTGCTCCAGCTACCCTAACATGCTGCCTCAAGCATTGGATAATTGGGTTTCCCCTTTATCAATGACTATAGCCTACGGGGATGGATAGGCCATGTCATCCTCCCTTGGCCAATGAATTGGAAGAGAACATTACAACATAGATTCTGCATTATTGGGTACTTGTGCTTTCTTAGGATATGCCTCCATTATACAGGGTTGCTTTCTATTTGAATGATGTCCTTTTGAATAACAGGTTTTAACACATGTTAGAATTTTTGTTTCTTTGGGGATGTCTTCGAGCTAATTTCAAAGAACAAATTGTGTTATTTTGGTTCGGCGATCCTTTTGCCGTTTTCTTAGTTGAGACTAAATGTTTTTCTTGAGTCTGTTGTATGCTACGTTATTAAAGATAATTTTTAGGATATTTTTGGTTTCAGTACATGTTTTGCATTTTCATTCTAATAGGGATGCGTTATTTTGGTTTAGGGATTTCTTTGCTCTTTTCTCAGCTGGTAATAAAAGTTTTCCCTTTTTAGCATGTTATGTTATTTACAATTATCTTTGGGATGCAGGTCTTTGACATCTCCAGACACTGAATTTTAAAATTTCCACGTAGGATTCTTTGTTTCTCATTCTCGAGTAACTGATATGTAGTGTGAGCCTGTTGCACTTTACCCTACCCAGGAGCCTATATTATTTACTTTGGTTATTGAAATGACCTGGATAGCAAATTTTGTATTATTTTGGTTCGGGGGGTTCTATGTGCTGTTTTCTTAGTTGAGAATTTTTTTTTGGTATTATTATTAACAATTATCTTCTGGATCACGTGGCTGGACACTGAATTTTAAATTTTTAGTTTGGAGCCTTTTTCTGTAAGTAATTTATATTTAGTGTGAGCCTACTGCTTTACCCAGGAGCTTATATTATTTATTCTGGTCATTGAAATGACCTATTCAATGTCTTGCTAAGAGAGTTCCTATGGGTAAACACAGTTTATTTTCAGAAAGCAAGTCTATTTGTTCTTTTCAATTCTGTATCGTTAGCCTTTGGTGGTTTGGTGTTTCTGGACATTGTTGTAGAGGCTAGAGTACATTATTGAAGCACTGGTGTGAAATTTGTATTATTTAATCAAGTTTTTTCTGCAGGTTAATGATCTATCACTAGCAGATTACATAGCCGTCTCATCACAAAAACATGCTACATTTGTCCCACACACAGCTGGCCGTTACTCAGTCAAACGGTTTCGAAAGGCTCAGTGCCCTATTGTTGAACGGTTGACCAACTCTTTGATGATGCATGGGCGTAACAATGGAAAGAAGTTGATGGCTGTACGAATAGTCAAACATGCTATGGAAATAATTCATCTCCTTACTGATCAGAACCCAATACAGGTCATAGTGGATGCTATCATTAACAGGCAAGTGAATCTTTCCTTGTGGTTGTCATCGCACTTGCCATTTTATGTTTAACTTACCCCTTATCTGTCTTTGCCATCCTTTGGAAACTTTTTTTCAGAATGATCTTCATGTTTGTTAATAAGTCTGTCTAGATTTTGACAGTGGTCCAAGAGAAGATGCCACTCGAATTGGTTCGGCTGGGGTTGTTCGACGTCAAGCAGTTGATATATCTCCTTTGAGACGTGTCAATCAAGCAATCTTTCTGCTCACCACTGGTGCGCGAGAAAGTGCATTCCGAAATATCAAAACGATAGCTGAGTGCCTTGCAGACGAGCTTATCAATGCTGCAAAGGGGTCTTCAAACAGGTAAGAGTGCTTTTATTATATTCCCTAACATAGTTGTTTTTATTATCACGAGTTATTTTGATATTTTTCCCATTCCTTTTTTGCGTCCAATATTTATGATTCCGATGCACTAGAATGACTGAGACTCTCCTTTCTGCAGTTATGCAATCAAGAAGAAGGATGAGGTTGAGCGTGTTGCAAAGGCAAATCGTTGATCTATTGCTATTATTCCTTATTTTTTTGGTTAATGAGAAGAGCAAACACTCATATGGAGTTATTTTCTGTGAAAATTGTTTATTCTGCTACCGTGCATAGCAGTATGAGGAATTGCTTGAACAAGTTTTAGGATACTAGCAGGCTTGGAGAGCAGGATTAGTTTATAGGTGTAACAATTTGATCTTTCCCATGAATTTTTGCCATCTTTGATTTACATTGAAGAATTTTGATTGCATTTGTTATAAATGATTTATTCTGTTTTGTTATCAAGGTCTCTGATGCAATGATTTGTTATAGTAATTTATAATGCAATGACGTTCAGAGATTTGTTGTCTTCTGGATCCGTCACATAAACATTTTATGTGATTTATATGTGATGGATATGGAGTTATTTTCTGTGAAAATTGTTTATTCTGCTACCGTGCGTAGCAGTATGAGGAATTGCTTGAACAAGTTTTAGGATACTAGCAGGCTTGGAGAGCAGGATTAGTTTATACGTGTAACAATTTGATCTTTCCCATGAATTTTTTCCATCTTTGATTTACATTGAAGAATTTTGATTGCATTTGTTATAAATGATTTATTCTGTTTTGTTATCAAGGTCTCTGATGCAATGATTTGTTATAGTAATTTATAATGCAATGACGTTCAGAGATTTGTTGTCTTCTGGATCCGTCACATAAACATTTTATGTGATTTATATGTGATGGATCTGGAAGACAAATCTCTGAATAACTCTGCTCACAAAAGCCTCCATTCAGATATGCAATGATTTATCATAAATAATGTAAATGTTTTTTTTTTTTTTATTGTTAAATATGTACACTAAAAGTCATTATATATGACAGGTTAGTGCAGTGAACGTCTTGAGTTGCATTAATGTTGACATTACTTAGTCTATCTTAGATCATGGTCATGATTGTTATGTTGCTATGCATCATATATTTTAGCATTCTGAGCTGTCATTTATTGGATGCACGCGTTAAAGCAAATAACTTTTTTGTTTTTAATTTCACTGTTACAAGGTCCATTTGTTATCAAATTTTTTATTTTTAAATTCACACTTAATTCGTCTTCTTTATTCAAGGAAAAAACTTTTATTTCATTTTGAGAGGGAAAAAACTGATACTTTTGAGATGAAAATTGAGTTACATTTCGTGTATTTTGAGTACACTGACAACAGAAGACTGTTTGGAAACTCTTTTTGAAATACAGACTATATAGGTTTCTTATTATCATGATCTCACCGTAAATTCTGATGCAATGGTTTGTCATAAATAATGTAAAGTTTATTGTAGTATATAGTATTGTTAAGGCTGCTCTTTATTATCGAATTGTTTATTCTTAATTTCAACATAAACTAATCTTATATTTTTAAGAAAAAAACTTTTAATTTCAACATAAACTAATCTTATATTTTGAAGAAAAAAAACTATTGCATTTTTTAGATGAAAAAAAATCTTACTCTAGTTGGGCTGAAAATCGAGTTACATTTCATGTGTCTTGAGGATACTGACGACAGAAGACTGTTAATCTTTTTGAAATATAGGCTATATAGGATTCCTACCCCATACTTTCTAGCGTCGATAACTTTTGTACTATGATTACAATCATAAAAGGGGGCAGACTGACAGCCATTACCATAATTGCCGTTTAATGACACGAAAATGAGTGTCGGACGACAGCAGTCCTTCAAACTATAGGCTGGAAGTATAAATAAACAGCAAACTGTTGCTGGCTAAAGTATAAAATGGTCAGGCTATGAATTAATAGTCTGTCAAAAATTGTAGAAAAGTGCTTCTCATCATAAAACAGTGCTCTCTGATAGCCTTTATCTGTTGAGATAACTTAAAATCTCTTGAACATAAAAAACATTGTACTGATTGTAATGTTTTGAAACAGGCTGTAGATGCTAAACCCGGTTCTGTTCCTCCCGTAAAGAGAATTCGCGACACTTCGCTGACTGTAGGATCTACTTGCTGTTTTGTTCAATACCCGTTGTAGCTGTATTAGCAGCAAGGTCTCTTTGCTATCAATTGCAAGCAATAAAAAAGGAACCGTGAAAACTGGAAAATTTTAATCAGAAATAACTGCCTGTCTCTAACCTGAAGTTAAAGTCTTGGATGATTTCTGGTTGGATATCATCATCCCTGGTAGAATCTACTGAGTGTCCTCTTCTGATACATCTTGTTTGGATAGGCCGCATGCCTACCTTGTCATGGCCTCGTCTGACACGAGAGAGGGAACACTGATTTAGGTAGCAGCATCTATCACCTAATCCATCAAAGGTCCCGGGGTAGTTTGTCACACCTATATGGTCCTCTAACTTGGCCTATCCCAAGTTTTGAATCTCCAAATCAGTGTTGAAAAGATCACCCATATTTTTGGGGAAGTGCCAAAGGATCACCATCTTTTTGGCCAGTTGATTTTTTGGTCCGTAAAAACTGTGAATTTTTCCCCCAAAAAAAGTGTTGTGCAGTTTCCTTAAAAATTGTGATTTTTTTAGATATTTTGTGTGGACATTGCCTGTTTTTTTTGGTTGTCATTTCACTTAAGCAAGTTTGGAGCTATGAGGTAACTCGGAGTGTGTGTGAGAAGGGATTCTAGGCATTGGGCAAGTAGATGTAGATTTTTTTCTAGGTCTTACCAATGCTATGCAATTAATGGTAATGTTAAATTATATTGATGATGAAGATCTTGATACAAGCAATGATATTGATGATATATAGGTATTTGTTTTGTTTTGTTGGTTTGGTTTTCTTTTTTAAATGTTAGCGACTATCTAGGGCCTATTTGTTGACGTATTTTTGGTTCAAAGATGGATTGCACTAGATGCTATTGTGGTTATTTGCACCCTTACATGTATATGTAAATGAGAACTTTTTGTGATTTGTGTATAGGTTTAGATTCATATGGATGCACATGAATATACATGTTTTTCTTAAAAATTTGAATATGTTGTGTTTTTGGTCAACTAGTTTTTTTATTGGTTATGACTGATTCGTGGTGCACAAAGTTTTCTGGTTTAGTTCCTATAACATTTGTTGTGACCTCATTGGATATGATAAAAAGAAAATAGAATGATAGATCCCACTTAAAATTCAACATTTTCAATAGTTTTTAGGATCTCAAGATTTGGGGAATTGCAATGTTTCTATTCAATTTTGTCAATTAGAATTTCAATGTTACTATGCAATTTTGTTACGTATGAGGGTATGGAACTTGTTGAATTTGCACATTCTTGGGTTTAGGTTAGAATTTTAAAAATCTATGATTCTACTAAACCAAGAATCTCAATAAAAACTACTTTGCACAACGGAAAATATAAAGCAGCAAATCACATATGCACAAGTATACACAAATTTTAACAAATATTGTACAATAATGTACAACCCAATCTTCGTTATATTAAACCAAATTTGAATAATACAACAGTCTACGGTATTATTACAAGATACAATGACAATTTTTGTTGTAGCTTCTATGGCATATCTTGTCTTGTTGTCTTTTGCTTCCATACTGTGCACTTGCTGTCCCTTAGTCCTTTAAAGGACAACATATAAAGACTCTAGGAGGGTTGCCACCTAACAGCGTTGCAAGTCACTTTTGTTGCATGTACACGAGCTGATCCAATCTGCTCTCTAGGTTGACCAATACTTGAGCCTTCCAATTTGCCAATCTAGCAGTCACTTTTGTCCATCAAAGTGTTGCACTTTAGGCACCAAACTTCACCCAACCTTCAATTCTTTTTCGTCACTTCAAGATAGCTTGTTTAGGGCTATTTTGGGTAGCCAACACATTGCTCTTCACCAGATCAATGGCTCCCAATACTTCATTGTGAGATCTGCTCTGAGAAGAGGCCTTCACCCATCAAGATACGCCTTTCAATTGGCTCTCACAGGCTGCAAGTGCCCACACAAGGACACCACCCAAACTAGCTACAAATTCAACATTGAAACAACATCAACATACCTTGAAATCTGGTGCACTTTTGTTGTAGGTGATGTTCACTGGTTAGGACACCAATTAGATCACTGTTAACTCTCAATTCTACCTCCTAACAACCTCCTACAATTGCGGTTGCCTTTCTTGTGTCCCCGTTGGTCTGTGCTGATACTTGAGCTAATTTGGAGCCCTTTGATTAGACATGTGGACCCTCACACGTTGTGATTTAGGCCTATGACCTATCTTAGTCTCCAGCGCAGGGCGATGACTCCCTTTCACAAGAGATTACAACCCCAAACCCACGCTAAACCACTCAGATTTCTTCCTTGAAATTGCGACTGCCTAACCTTGAACCTTGCCCTTACAAACAATTGCTAAACTTTGGCCTTGTCTCCCTTAAACTTCGGCCCTATCTCCCTTCTTGGCTAAGGCTATGCTTATGTAGTTGTTTCTATATGAAATGTGCCCTTAGATGGATGCACAAATAGCTCCATTTCACCTCCTATTTATACACTTGAAGGAGGGCTTCATAAAACGTCATCATGGGCTGTCCAGCTGTAAAGGAGGCTTACTAAACTTAAGCTGGCCTTAACTCATATGGTGCCAAATCAACAATAAACTTCAAAAATTCATATTTCACTAAGGACAATTCGGAATTTGACAATTCTGGAAGTGTTGGATTCTCCTTTCTACCTTCTACCATCTCATCCCATCGCATGTCCAAAGTGCTCCATGGAATTGCCCTAAATCACGATGGGTGCAAAACCCCAAGCTTGGTTCCAAGCCCACAAGTGACTCTTATGGTGCTTTTCCAAACCTCGAACCTTAGGGCTTGGAGTACCTCACAAGCGACTAAAAAATCAACACTCACTTCTAGCGAGGTAGGTACTTCCAAGACTAGGAAGTAACTCATCATCATCATCACTACTCGCGACACTCCCCCAACTCTTGGCACTCACAATTGCAACAAACCCTGTTTTGTGAACTACGCCTTTCAGAAGTGTCACTATCACTACTGGGAGCATCTTGTTTCTTTACGAGAGATTTTTCGGCGTAAATCACATGATATTTCATTTGTCGATGCGTTTCGAACCAACCAGTGTGGTTCATCGCCAGGGCAAGTTGAAGAATCAGATCAAGCTTTGCATGTTAAATAGTCAGAGCAAACGACTATATTGACCAACGGCTAAATTTGACTAGTCAAATTTAGCCAATTTGACTAGTCAAATTTAGCCGTTGGTCAATATAGCCATTGCCCGGTCATGAATTATACCCGTTGGAGGTTCTGCTCTGACTATTTAACATGCAAAGCTTGATCTGATTCTTCAACTTGCCCTGACGATGAACCACACTGGTTGGTTCGAAACGCGTTGACAAACGAAATATCATGTGATTACGCTGAAAAATCTCTCGTAAACTTGATATGGATCACAGAAGCCTCAATTCATCAATCTTGCTTCTTCTTTTCTTGTATCACTTTCCAATCCCTCCATGATTCCTTCTTGCCATGTGTAAGCACCCTTGTGCCCCACTGACCACACGCTCTTCTTGGGTTGCAAAGTCTCTCTTTGAATCTGCAAGCTCCCGCTAGAAATAGACTCCCTTTGAGTCTTTGGAATCTATACCTTCTTGTGGATATGTACATGCTCTTCTGAAGCCTGCATCTGCACCTGCTTCTCTGGAACATGCACCTGCTCTACCTGCTTCTTCTCATGATACATAGGCTTGCCCGTCAGTCTGTATAGACCATGCACTCTAACTCCAAGCATGATACCAGTAGAGTTAGAGCCTCTAGGCCTGTGTCTTTCATTCCCATCCTGGAACATGACCTCAAACCCCTCCTTCTTGATCATCGAGACAGAAATCACACTATATTTGAGCCCTGGTACAAACAATATATCTTGGATCCACATCACTTGTCTTGTCACCATTTTGAATGGCACAACTCTCGATCCTTGGATCTCTTTTTGACTCTTGTCCAACACCATGTGCAACTTTGAGTCCCATTCAGCTAGAGTCTCAAAAACCTTTCGTGACCCTCTCATATGTTTTGGCGCACCACTGTTCACGTTTTATTCATCCTCATCAATAATACCCTACGAGAAATGAGAGATCATGGCAAAGTCCTCCAATCTCTTGGTGCGATCATCTATCTTAGTAGAAGTGGCAACACCAACAACCTTCTTTCCTTTCTTCTTCTTGTAATCTCCCTTCTTCTTCATTGGATATGTTGACAAAAAATGACCCATCTTGCCACAATTGAACACTTCACCTTACTCAAGTCCTTCAGCGTACCCTTCATTTGCACTGCAAGTGCCATGTCATCATCGAAAGTCTTCTTCTTTGGATGAAGATTCTCGTTTTGTAGTGCTTCTTGAATGGAGTCGTCCCATAGCCTATTCCAGTTTGGCAATTTTTCTCTAGCAACAATCCCTTTGATGAAGGGCTTCCATTCCTTGGTGAACCCTTTCAAAGCAATCCTCACCATATTAGAATTTGAAATAGTCACACTGACGACAACAAGCTCATCTCTGACCTAAGACAATCTCGTTAGATACGAAGTCACTCTTTCACCTTTTATCATCTTGGTGGACTTCAACTTATCCTCCAATACTAACACCCGATTCTCGTTTTTATTTTGGAACGAATTTTGAAGAACTATGCACATCTCATGTGCAGTGTTCTTCCCGGACAAATGAGGTATTAGGGAATCCTTCATACCATCAAGGATGATCAAACTCGCCCTCGTATCCAAATCCTCGTACTCTTCCATCTCCTTTGGGTCAATTGGCTTCTTTATGACTCTCTTGGCGAATTCCCAGATCTCGTTGACCTGCAAGACTAACTTGATCCTTTCTTTCCATGGACTATAGTTGGTCAATCCCTCCAACCTGTCCTCATATTAGATACCAGCCCGCAACTTCGACATTGTCACCACAATGTGACCAAGTCCCTCTTAAGTTGTACTTCGTTGTGCACAACTCTGATTCACTGACTTCCAAAGTAGCTCAAACAAGTTTTGATACCATGTTGAATTTCCACGATCTTGAGTCTAGGTTAGATTCTTAAAAATCTCTGACTCTACCAAACCAAGAATCTCAATAAGAACTACTTTGCACAACATAAATATAATGCAGTAAATAACATATGCACAAGATACACAATTTTAACAAATATTGTACAATAATGTACAACCCAATCTTCGTTATATTAAACCAAACCAAATCTGAATAATACAACAGTTTATGGTATACACGATACAATGACAATTTTCACTGCAAACTCTATGTTGTATCTTGTCCCGTCGGTCTTTCGCTTCCGTACTGCTCACTAGCTGCCCCTTAGTCCTTCATAGGACAACACATAGAGACTCCAGGAGGGCTTTCACCGAACACTGCTACAAGTCACTACTGCTGCATGTACATGGGCTGATCCAAAATGCTCTCTAGGCTGGCCAATCCCTGAGCTCTCCAATCTGCCAAGCTAGCAGTCACATTTGTCCATCAAAGTGTTGCACTTTAGGCACCAAACTTCACCCAACCTTCAACTCTTCTTTGTCACTTCAAGATAGCTTGTTTAGGGCTACTTTGGGTAGCCAACACACTGCCCTCCACCAGATCAATCGCTCCCAATACTTCACTGTGAGCTCTGCTTCGAGAAGAGGCCTCCACCCATCAAGATAAGCCTCTCAATTGGCTCTCACACGCTGCAAGTGTCCACATAAGGACACCACCTAAACTAGCAACAAATTGAACTTGAAACAACGTCAACATACCTTGAAATATGGTGCACTTCTGTGGTAGGTGATGTTCACTGATTAGGGCAACAATTAACTCATTGTTAACCCTCAATTCTACCTCTAACAACCTACTACAACTGCGTTTGCCTTCTCTTGTGTCCCTGTTGGTTCGCGCTGATACCTCGGCTAATTTCCAACCCTTTGATTAGGCTTGCAGGCCCTCACAAACTATGATTTAGGCCTGCGACCTATTCAATCTCTGGCAAAGACCTGTGACACCTTTTCACATGAGATTACAATCTCAAACCCACTCTAAACCACCTAGATTTCTTCTATGAAGCTACAATTGCCTAGCCCTAAACTTCGGCCCTGCAAACAATCCCTAAACTTCGACCCTGTCTCCCTTGAACTTCGGCCCTGTGTCGCTTCTTGGCTATGGCTATGCTTCTGTAGTTGTTCTCTATGAAATGTGCCCTTGGATGGATGCACAAATGACTGCATTTCACCTCCTACTTGTACACTTGAAGGAGGGCTTCATAAAACATCATCATGGGCTGTCCCGCTGTTAAGGTGGCTTACTAAACTTAAGCCAACCTTAAACTCATATGGTGCCAATTCAACAATATACTTTAAAAATTCATATCTCACTAAGGGAAACTCAAAATTCGACGATTATCAAAGTGTTGGATTCTCCTTTTCGTCCTCTATTATCTCATCCCATCACATGTCTAAAGTGCTCCATGTCATGATGGATACAAAACTCCAAACTTGGGTTCCAAACCCACAAGTGACTCTTGTGGCACTTTGCTCTCCAAACCTTGAACCCTAGGGCTTGGAGTACCTCCCAAGCTACTAAAAAATCAACAGAATTAGCATTTAAGCAACAACAAAAAGACTTGTACATATCTCATATTTCATGATTTGGGAAATTGCAATGTTTTCGTTCAATTCCTCATGAATTAGGGTACGAGACTAGCATCTAATCAAGAGCATGAAGCCCTCTGTGTATCTCAATGTTGGTGGCAGTGGTGGTTGACTTCTTTTGTCATGACCCTAATAGAAGTGTACCCATCATTCAACAAAAATTCGATTTGAGATGTTAAGCTTTCTTTCATCTTATTTTATTGATTAGAGGGTGATATTAATGACGAGGATTCAAACATATACAATGATATTGATGATATGTAGTTATTTGTTGTAGTAGGAATTTTTTTGGACACTATTGGTCCGAAGATAGACTGCACGTGGTGCTATTTGGTTATATGCACTAGTATGATTGAATTTCTATTGTCATTATGTGAAATTGTAAATGTTTTAGCCTGAATTTTAAAAAGATTTGAATTTCTGATCATATTTATTTTTTGTATATGTTAAAAATTGTGTCCTTCATGTCCCGTTTCTGCGGTTAGGACGAAGTCTTAGGACCAAGTCTTCAACTCTACACTTTTGAGTCCTTTATTGGACAGCTATAATATTTTAGGATTGACTGTGGTTTATCATTTTTTATTTGGTATCTACTACGTATATAGCAGTGCATTGCTCATGCTTAGTGCCAATGTGTTTATCCGAAAAAGTTTTATAGTTTAAAATTTTGAAAATAAAATAAAATATATGTTATATTTCTCATTATTGTCGTGGTTTGTCCGATTTTGCTGATTTTTTGTCCTTGATGTTTTGGAGAGATGTTTTCTTTTTTAAATTATATTTTATATTTCTAATGATTGTTGTGGTTTGCTGATTTCGCTGATTTTTTTGCCAAACGTTTCCGCGATGTTTTCTAAACCTTCACTGGCTTTTTCGCTGATGTTGATGTTGTCAACATTGCTCTAGACACTGTCACGCTTTCCACGCTTTCCACCCCTTTCTCCAATGCCATTTTCAATAAATTTACAAGGTCATGCATTTCTGCGAGGTTATTTGAGCCTCAAGCTTGAAAGGAAGATGTTTTTTTGGCTGATGTTGATGTTGTCAACATTGCTCTAGATACTGACAAGCTTGCCACTCCTTTCTCCAATGCCATCTTCAATAAATTTACAAGTTCATGCATTCTGCGAAGTTATTTGAACTTCAAGATTGGAATGAAGATGTTTTTGCTAGAAGTGCAAGATACACCATCAAATCCCTTAGTTGCCTTGGTTGGTCACATCAAAGAAAACCCGAAGGGTTGGATTTGTCAATCTCTAACCTTATCCTTTGTTGCATGGTTGACATCTCCATAAATATATATAACAATATGGAAAACATAAGTGGGAAACTACTCTACCTTGTTACTAGAGAAACTTTTGTGGCCATATACCCTAGGCCACTACATGTGGGAGAAATCTTTGGTCTATAACTGCAGGATTTTCGACCTGGTTTTGAACGTTTCAATTTAGGATTTAGCTTACTATTTTCCATCGCCTTTTTGATAGTATTGTTAAAATACGCTAATCACTCTCGCATGAGGATTTCGTTAAACTTAAAGAGTCAGTTAACTGAGTGTTGAGTGTCAAGTTAAGTTCAGTGAAGTGATAGACGATTTTTAGTGTGTGGTTGCATGTCAATATAGTTTAGGTTAGTCGCTAGTCGAAAAGGTTAAATACCCTTCATCGAGTTCATTATAAGTATCATGTTTTATGTGATCAATAAAAGAGATGCAACTCCTGTGATTTGTGTGTGAATTATTTGTTTTGTCTCTTTTACTTTTCCAACAAATTGGTATGAGAGCGAGGTTACAAAAAACAAAAGAGAACAAATTATCCAGAATCTGTGTAAAAAGAGAGAAATTTATATTTTCTTCTGGTTAGTGCTTTAACACACCTTGTAAGTTATATACAAGGGGTTATAACGCACAAGGGCTCAGCAGAGAGCCGCGTTAAGAGACTCAAACTTACGCGGTTTTGGAAGCACGCAAGTCAAACTTGTTTTCGAGGCGTTAGCGGACTAACGCTGGAGTTTGGCGTCGGCCACTACGTTAGTCGCATGCCCTCATCACGAGAGGAGCTATAGCGTGTTAAAATATCACGTGGTTTATAAGATGAGAGGTTTTAAAACATTCCCATTTTTTTTCTTATATGTTAAAGTGGAGTGACGTACGTTAAGTGGAGTTGTTAAGTGGGTCTTTTATTTTAGGGTGATTATAAAGGTTTTTTTCTACATAAAATGTTCTTAAAAAACATTCACATATATATAAAAAAAATTAATTTTATATATATATATATATATATATATATAATAAGAGAATCAAAACTTAAGGTTTTATTGAAACAGGTTTTTTTGAAAAAGAGCTTTGCAAAGCTTACAAGAAAGAGAAATTTAAGGTTTTTTTAAAGAGAAATTTTTGGAGAAAGATGACTTTCTCAAATTTCCAGCTCCAGTTCCCATCATTTATAGAGGAAGATTATGATGCGTGGGCCATTAAGATGGCAACCACTTTGCAAGCTCATGATGTTTGGGATTATGTCCAACTTGGATTTTCAGAATCGAAGGATGAAGCAGAAGAACGAGCTCTCAACAATACAGAGAGGGAACAATGGAAGAAAGACAAGAAGAAAAATGCACAAGTGTTCAACTTATTTAGCAGGGAGTGGACCGAGCAGTATTCTAGAAGATTATGATCACGTCTTCAACAAAGGAAGCATGGGATACTTTGGCGACAAACTATAAAGGTATGACCAAATTCAATATTGTTAAGTTACATAACACTAGGAGAGATTTTGCAAGTCTGCAGATGAAGGAGACATACGACATCGATTCTTTCATCAATCGGGTCATAACTGTCGTAAATCAGTTAAAGATTTATGGTGAAGAATTAAAGATCAAACAATGGTTGAGAAGGTCCTTAGAGCTTTGTCTACCAAATTTGATGTTGTGGTAGCAACCATAGAAGAAGCCAAGGATTTGGCATCATTGACAGTTGATGAGTTGATGGGATCACTTCTATCACATGAGGCAAGGATAGACAAAAATAAGGATTCCATGTTACAAACCGCCTTCAAAAGTCAGGGTTCTATTTCAAGGGACAAAGTTCGAGGTAGAAGTAGATTGAGAGACAGAGGACGAGGCATAAGATATGCTAGTTAGAGAGATGGACGAGAAGAGCATGAACATGAAAGTGGAAGCAACTACAGAAGCTTCAACAATAATCAAAGAGTTGACAAATCAAAGGTGAGATGTTATTATTGCAATAAATTTGGTCACTATGCTCATGATTGCAGGAAGAAGATAGCTGATTAAGGGAACCAGAGATCTAATGTCACTATAGAGAGTACTAACTCCACGTTTTTAGCTTTCCATACCATAAATGAAACATCTGATAGTGTGTGGTTATTAGATAATGGTTGTAGTAACCACATGACAGGAAACAAGAATTTGGTTGCAAATTTCAATCAATCTATGAAAACAGAGGTAAAGTTGGGCACTGACATGACTGTGGAAGCAGATGGAAAATGAGTGGTCAACATTCTGACCAAGCAGGGGGAGCCGAAGATAATATCAGAGGTATATTATGTTCCTAGTCTCAAACATAATTTGATAAGTGTTGGTCAATTGACACATAAATGATACAAAGTTATCTTTCAAGGTCAAGAATGTGTTATATATGACAAGCCCCCAAGTAAGCAGTTGATAGTGAAGGTGCATATGACGAGGAACAAAATCTTTCCTCTAATTATGAATTATAGTGATCAGGTCAGTTCTTTTACAGTTACATGTTCTGATGATTATTGGTTATGGCACTTTCGATTTGGACACTTGCACTTTTCTGGTTTAAGATTGTTGCGGCAGAAACAGATGGTTAGAGGATTACCTCCCATCAAAGAACCTGTTAGTACTTGTGAGTATCGCATATTGGGAAAGCAACACCGTGAAAGTTTTCCAAAGGGTGTTGCACATAGAGCAAAGAAACCTCTTGAGCTAGTGCATACAAACTAGTGTGGATCTATGAGGACCCAATGGATTGGTGGAAATTGTTACTTCCTCACTTTCATTGATGACTATAGTAGAAAGACTTGGGATTACTTCTTGAAGTAGAAGTCTGAAAAGCAGATAACCAAAGTGATCGATAGATCAAGGTATTGAGGTTAGATCGTGGTGGAGAATATGACTCAAAGGCATTCCATGATTACTGCAAACAACATGGAATCAGAAGAGAGTTTACAACCAGGTACCTTACCACAACATAATCGTGTAGCAAAGAGAAAGAACAAGACAATTATGAACATGGTAAGAAGCATGTTGAAAGGAAGAAACTTGTCTAATGAGTATTGGGTAGAAGCATTTGCATGTACTATTTATGTGATCAATATATCTCCTACAAAGAGTGTTATCAACAAAGTACCAGGAAAAGCATGGTTAGGTATGTCTTGCAGCGTATCTCACCTCAGAGTATTTGGATGTGTAGCTTATGCACATGTGCCTAAGAAGCAAAGAGGCAAATTGGATGATAAAAGTGAAAAATGAATATTTACTGGTTATAGTGAGCAATCAAAAGCTTACAAATTGTATAACCCTGTCACAAAGAAGACCATAATTAGCAGAGATGTTGTGTTCAAAGAACAAGAGTCATGGAATGGAACTGTAGACGAAATAGTTGATGCACAAGTGCCACTGATGGAAAAAGACGATGTAGTAGAAAAGGAGCAGCAAGAATCACAGGTGAAAACACCAAACACAAACACCAACAAGGACTCCAAGATTTTCAGAGCAACATGAATCTTCAAGTAGATCAATAGATAGAGAAGCAATCAATGGTAAGAGAAAGATGAGAATTTTGAAAGATATTTATGATGATTTGGATGTTAGTTCAAATTTTGCATTGTTGTCATTCCAACCTTTTTCATTTGAAGAAGCAATTAGAGATGAAAATTAAGTGCAAGCCATGGATGAAGGATTTGAAGCTATTGAAAAGAATGACACATGAGATTCGGTTGATTTGCCAAAGGAAAAAAATCTCATTGGTGTAAAGTGGGTGTACAAGACAAAGTTGAATGAGAAAGGTGAAATTGACAGATTTAAAACTAGACTTGTAGCAAAAGGATTCTCGCAGCAACCGAGAATAGACTCTAGAGAAACATTTGCTCCGGTAGCCAGATTGGATACTGTAAGAGCATTTCTAGCCACAACAACTCAGAACAAGTGGAAAGTATATAAGATGGATGTGAAATCAACCTTCTTGAATGGAATTCTAGAAGAAGAAATTTATGTGCAACAACCTCTAGGATATGAAGTTGAAGGTAACGAAGAGAAAGTTTCATTAGGGGATTTTTGAGGTCTAAAATGGGCGTCTTAAGAAAAATGTACAACCAAAATAAACTTTATAAGAACCAATAGGATTAAAGATGATGATGTCAACCATGGGGGATGATTCACCATTTTTGGAGTAAAAAAGTAAAAAGATTAAAAAATAATAAAATAATAAAACTACTTTTTGAACTCATATTTTCAACTTATGTCCCTAAGGTTTTACTCAGATTTTGAGATGGAGTACTCATTGGATGCAAAATTTAATTCTTCACCTAAGAAGTACCCATGTTGCATGCTTTTGATGTACCCTTCTATATGAAAAATGAGAAATACATGAAAAACGTGATTGCAATCACGTTTTTAATGTATTTCTCATTTTTTGTGTAGCAGGGCTCATCGAAAGTATGCAACATGGGTACTCCTTGGATGAATAATCAAATTATGCATCCAATGAGTGTTTCCGCTTGAAATTTGAGTAAGCCCATTGGGATAAGTTGAAAATACGAGTTGAAAAAATAGGTTTTTCTTATTTTCCTCTAAAAATTGATGACGTAATCTAATCTTATTTTACTATTTCCACTATCATTTTATAATTTCCTTAGGAGGTCCATTTTAGACCTCAAAATTCCCCTAATAACAGGTTGAAGAAAGCGCTCTATGGACTGAAGTAAGTGCTTAGAGCTTGGTATGGCAGAATTGACAACTACACGATCAAGAATGGATTTTGCAGAAGTAACATTGAACCTATTTTGTACACAAAGGTAAATGAGCATGGACACATTTTGATTGTTTGCTTGAATGTTGATGACATGATTTTTGCAGACGATTTTGAGATAGATGAATTTAAAGTAGCCATGATGAAAGAATTTGAGATGACAGATCTTGGTCTTATGAAATATTTTATTGGCATAGAAGTTGAGCAATTTGAAAAATGATTTTTTATTTGACAAAATCAATATGCCAAAGATTTGTTGAAAAGATTCAGGATGGAAAATTGCAAACCTATTCCTACACCAGTTGCAACAGGTACAAAGTTAAGCAAGGATGATGAAGGATCAGAGGTCAATCCAACTCTATTCAAAAGATTGGTTGGCAGCCTCATGTATCTCACAACGACAAGACCATATATTATGCAAGGAGTGAGTTTGATTTCCATATTTATGGAGACTCCAAAAGACACACATTGGGGTGCAGGAAAAATAATTCTAAGATACATAGCAGGAACTAGAGATTGTGGCATAATGTATGTAAGAACAGAAAAGAAAGATTTGATTTGATATACAGATAGTGATTTTGCAGGCAGTTTGGATGATAGGAAGGGCACTTCTGGTTTTGTGTTCCACCTTGGTTCAGGTGTGATTTCATGGGCATCTAAGAAGCAACCCATTGTGACACTTTCGTCAACAGAAGCAGAATATGTAGCAACAACATGAACAACATGTCAAGTGATGTGGTTAAGAAGAGTATTTGATGGATTCAAATAGAAATAATAAGGATCAACAACAATATATTGTGACAACACCTCAACCATTGCACTATCCAAGAATAGCGTGTTTCATCAAAAGAGCAAGAATATTGATACTAGATATCACTTTATTTGAGAAATGGAGAAGTTCACTTAAAGCCTTGTAAATCTAGTGATCAATTGGCGGATATATTTACTAAGTCATTAGCAAAATATGTGTTTGAGTTTCATAGAAAAAACTTGGGTGTTGTAAGCCTAGCTGAGACATATACCAGCATGCATGTTTGAGTTTTCATGAGTCATGTTTTAGTTTAGCGATCGTAATTAAGGGGAGTGTTAAAATAAGCTAATTACTCTCGCATGAAGAGTTGGCTAAAATTAGAGAGTCAGTTAACTAAGTGTTGAGTGTTGAGTCAAGTCGAGTTAAGTGATAGACGAATTTTAGTGTGTGGTTGCATGTTAAGATATTTTAGGCGAGTAGCTAGTCGAAAAGATTAAATACCCTTGACTAGGTTCATTGTAAGTATCATGTTTTGTGCGATCAATAGAAGAGCCACAACTCATGTGATTTGTGTGTGAATTATTTGTTTTGTATCCTCCGCCTTTCCAACAAGTATTAGGATCTTTTTCCACAAGTCTTCCATGATAGGATAGTCCGATGTATGATTCATGGATTTATCATCATTAATGCATAAGATAAATGCAAATATTAAATAATTTTACATCACCTTTTTTCTAAACTAAAACAAAATTTTTATTAATTAAAAAGTGTCACAATCACAACAAAAATTCTCCACTATAGGTGATGATCTCTTTGACTCTTTTCAGAAACATGATTCACAGAAGCATTCCTTTGATTACCAATGATCAACCTAATCGTGAAGTGGCATTTGCTAGTGAAATTTCTTAGCAGTTGGTGAAAACTGAGCTTTGATAGATGGATTTATGCTAGTTGAATTTAGATATAAAGTTAATTGTTCCTAGTGATATTTCTTAGCAACTGGGTAAAACCGAGCTTCGATAGATCTATGTATGCTAGTTGAATTTATATATTGAGTTAATTCATTTATGTAAAGTTGTTTTTGGTGAAATTCCTTCGCAGCTGGGAAAAAATTCAATAGATGGATGTATGCTAGTTGAATTTATATATTAAGTTAATTCGTTTCTGTAAGGTTATTTATTTTCATGTAGTTTAGGGTTAGATTAAGGCTATTTTTTTGTGTATTTTAAAATTATATTTGGATAGGTACTTCCATCCATGTTGTTGTAACATATTCTTGTTAAATGAAATGTAAAAAAGAACATTTTTTTTCAAGCTTTGCCATATTTTTATTTTTTATTTTTTATCTGGTGTTGTCATCTCTTCTCCTTGGAAAGCAAGGCACTGTACATGAAAATCAAAGTATTATCATCGATGTTTTGTGTTAAATACTTAATCCACTAAGGGTTGGTGTGGAACTCATTCCATCCTGCTTTCCCGCTAAACAAGCTTATTCGTTTAGTCAGAGGTTGGCTCCGCTACTATCAATTGCTCGCTAACGCCCACCTCTCTCTTGCTAACCCTCGCTAAGGAATTCATTCGATGTGTCCGAGCGTAACACAAAGATGTGCTAAAACGTGCATGACTCGACTAAGGAGGGTAGGTCTCTCTTCTCTAGCTTAGAAGGTGGTATCTCTTCCCCGAAGCCCCGAAACTCGCAAGCATTAGACTGAGCCCACCCAATGAAGGAAGTTCCTAGCCACCAACAACATCTTTCTCTTTTGATTGATCTTGGAAAAATGATTGGGATGTGCTGAAATAATGAAATGATTTCGGAAGCCTATTTAGATGGGTGGATTTTGATACTCCTCATAGATGAATGAGGAGAAACATCCCATATCTGATCCTGAAGTATTCATATTCTGTTCTTACCCTGTACTCTTAGCATGGAATGTGAATAGTCACTGGAGTCCAAGAGACTACTTGGTATATGAAGACCAAGGGTGATAAGAATGTAATATTTGTTAATAGAATTGATTTCAAGTCTATATTTCATACCAAGGGTGACAAGAATGTAATATTTGTTAATAGAATTGAGTTCACGTTTATATTTCATATATGTCCTTTAAGTTTGTGTGGTTTAAGATGGTATTGTTAGAAAAAAAGTTCACAGGGGCAGAGGAGAGGAGTCTGGCTCAGAATTCAGTTGTGGCAAGGTAAGTCTTATGTTGTGGCAAGAATATCGCAACTACATAGAGGCTTAAATAATACACAAAAATAACTTATGGAAAAACAAAGTAGAAACAAAAAGATCGTGGTAAATTTATTCATGAAGGTTTAGAACCGCATCGCAACATAAAATACTTTGTATTATATTTCAAAACATAGGAAAAGACAATCGTGTGATAAATGGAGCCTGCAACTCCAAGTGAAAATATAGAAGACTTACTGCGATTTACGCATCACTGGGGTTGTAGAGTAAATTTCTGTAAAATCCGTAAAACTGGTTTTCACGCGCCCACCAATATTTCCTCTACGATTTTCTCCTCACTACCTCACATATTTTTATCCTCTTTCTCGCTCTCTAACTTGCAAATGACTTTCACATTCATATTTATTTCAACATACAAATTTGACATTAATACATGACAGAGCAAATAATTAATACATAGCATGGGCGATTTTACATAATAAATGGTTTTCTGAACTTGCAGGTGTTGTGAAGTGTGGACAATAGTCAGGGAGTAAATGTTTTCCCATACCTATTTACCAAAATTCATTAAATGCCTTAAACTCTCTGCTGCATTGCATAATAGTTAGCGCTGTACTTCTTCTCTGACTTCAGTCCTTTCGCCTACAAACAAGATCACAACCTGCAAAAGTTGATTGAGAAAGTATGGTGGTTGTCAGTGGGTTTAATGTGGTGGTTGGATTAATATTTCCAACACTTCCCCTTAATCACAACTGCTGCCATTGACAATTCCCAAACAGTGTTTGAGATAAAAAACTTTCACATGTCAGTGGCTTTGTGAAAATATTGATAAATTGTTCCTGTGACCTGCAGTGATGCAACACAATTTCATCATTGTTAATCAACTCTCTAATAAAATGATATTTAGCATCAATATGCTTGGTCCTCTTGTGAAAAAAAAAATTCTTTGATAATGCAATTGCTGAGGTGTTGTCGCAGAAAATAGTTGTCGTTTCCCCTTGGTCGTGATGAAGATCCCTCAACATCCTTCTCATCCAAACTGCTTGATATGCTGCTGCTGTTGCGACAACATATTCAACTTCTGCTGTTGACAATGAAATTATCGGCTACTTCTTGGAGGCCCATGAAATGGCTCCAGAACCCAAATGAAAAACATATCCTGACGTGTTCTTTCTGTCATTGACACTTCCTGCCCAATCACTGTCAGTGTAACCAACCAACTTGAAATCATCTGTTGTGGCGTACAAAATACCATACTGTTTTGTCTCATTGACATGCCTTAGAATCCTTTTCGCTACTTGTCAATGCGTCTCCTTGGGTGTCTCCATGAACCTCGACACCAAACTCACTGCATACATTATATCCGGCCTAGTGGCGGTTAATTACATCAAGCTTCCTATCATACTTTTGTATAATGTCAGGTTGACATTGTTGTTGTAATCTTCTTTGCTCAACTTCAACCCCATGACAGTTGGAGTTGGTACGGGCTTGCTGTTTTGCATATTAAACCTCTCCAAAATGTCTGCCACATACATTGCTTGAGAAATAAAAATGCCTTTTTCTGTTTGCTTCACTTCTATGCCCAAAAAATATCTTAACAACCCCAAGTCAGTCATTTCAAATTCACTTTTCATGACTTTTTTGAAATCAGCGATGAGGAAATCATCACTGCCTATAAAAATAAAATCATCTACATATAAGACAACAATGAGAATCTTACCATCGCTCTTTTTGATGTAGAGAGTAGGCTCATCGTCACATTTGTCGAAGCCATTGTCCAACAAGTAAGCATCTATCTTGCTATACCATGCACACGGTGCTTGCTTCAGCCCATAAAGAGCTTTTCTCAACCGATACACCTTGTCTTCTTGGCCTTCAACCTCATAACCAGGTGGTTGCGCAACATACACTTCCTCTTTCAACACTCCATTCATGAACGCCGATTTTACGTCCATTTGATATGCTTTCCATTTATGTTGTGCGACAATCGCCACAACTGTACACACTGTTTCCATCCTTGCGTGGCGCAAACATCTCCGCATAATCTCTTCCATGCTGCTACTTGTATCTTTTGACAACTAGCCTCACTTTATGCCTTTCAATATTACTGTTGACATTGCTCTTGGTCTTATAGACCCATTTCACTCCAATGACATCTTTTCCTTGCAGAAGGTTCACTAACTCTCATGTGTCATTCTTTTCTATTGCTTCTATTTCTTCCTCTATTGCCGCAACCCATTTTTCTTCTTTGATTTCATCTTCAAAATGGATTGGGTCATCTACATGAAAAAACAATGCAAATAAGTAATTTAGATCAGTGCTGCTATCAACTTCATCTTGCTCATAAATCTCATTTAAATTTCTAGATTTTGGTCTTCTTGTGCTTGCTGAAGATGGGCTTGATATGTCACTTGGTGTTGCAGTTTGTGGCATGCTTGGAGAAGCACTTGCTTGACTGCGTGACATTGTCCTATTATTTGCTGATGGTGTTGTTTGCTGCCTACTTTGTTGTGATTGAATAGGAGTAGAGGGAGTCGCTATTGAGGAATTGCTTGCTGCTGTCAATTTCTCTTTGTCCTTATGTGGTATACATGCTTTCACATTCACTATCTTCTCTAAACTTCCATCCCATGCTTTTTCTTCTATGAACTACACATCTCTGTTGATTATGACCTTCTTGGTTGATGGATTGTAGAGCTTGTATGCTTTGAATTCATAACTATATCCAACAAATATACATTTCTCCCCCTTGTTGTCCAACTTCTTCCTCAGCTCGTCCGGGACATGTGCATATGCCACAACCAAAAACTATCATGTGAGTGACACTATGCTTTCTTCCACTCCATGCCTATTCAGAAACTACGTTTTGGACAGTTTTGGTTGGACATATATTCATGATGCGTAACACAAGCGACAAGTTCAACCCAATACTCATTTGGCAAATGCTTTGCCTTCGACATACTCCTTTCCACTTCCATATGGTCCTATTCTTCCTTTCCACTACACCATTTTGCTAAGGGGTATACCTTGTTGTAATTTGCTTGTGAATTCCATGCTCCTTAAAAAATGAAGGAAGTCATTTGAGATGTGTTCATCATCTCTGTCAGTCCTTAGGAATTTTATGTAGTGTCTACTTTTCTTCTCAACAAAAGCTTTGTATTGGTGAAAGCACTCAAACACTTCACTTTTTTGTTTTAGGAGATAGACCCATGTCTTCCTTGTGTGGTCATCTATGAAGGTCAATAAATAATGGCTGCCACTAATTGATGGTGTCTGCATTGGTCCACATAAATATGAATGGACAATCTCCAAAGATTCCTTTGCCCTTACTGAATTTCCTGCTAGAAATGTCTCTCTATGTTGCTTGGCCAAGATACATCCTTCACATAGGCTGTTCGATTTTTATATAAGAGGCAACCCCTTCACCATGTATTTTCTATGCAACAAATTCAAACCTCCAAATTTGAAATGTCCAAATCTCAAATGCCATAACCAATTTTCATATTTGACCTCTGCTTGATAGTTCACTTATGTGACAACTGCATCTTTTCTTCCATCCTCTTGTACGTTCATTGACAATTGTGCTTGGGCACCTTCTTCTTTCAAATATGATCTTATCTTTAGGGGAAACATTCTATTTCTTGCCATCTGAACCTTTGCAATCAATTGTCTGCTTGGAGGCCTATCCAAAATTGTGCACTCATCATTTTTGAAAAAAACATTGTAGCCCTTTTGCATGAGTTGTCCAATTCTTATGAGGTTATGCTTCAGATTGGAGACAAAGTAAACATATGAGATGTATTTCTTCTCTCCCTTATTTTTTAGGATATTAACTCTTCCTTTTCCCATGACAAAGACTTTGCTATCAGTCCCTAATGTCACTTCAGATTTCACACTTTCATCTAGATTAGAAAACATTTTTTTGTTCCCTGATATGTGGTTGCTACACCCCGAATCTAGATACCATACATCACTTTGTTTTTCTTGTGCTACATTACAAGCTAAAAACATTATATCATGGTTCTGATTTTCCTTTGTAAAATTTACACTTGGTTTGTTACTAATGTCATAATGCTTCTTTCCACATTCATTTGCATAATGACCATACTTCTTACAGTAATGACATTTAACTTAAGATTTATCATACCTCTGACTTTGTGCTTGATTTTGGCTTGGGCCTTGACTTGGATTTTGATTGCTGCCCCTTCCACTTGAGCTTGAAGGGCTGCTTCTTCCGCCTCTGTGTGGGTTTCTTCCTCTTCCTCTAGCATATCATCTTCCCCTACCTCTACCTTGACCAAATGAAACTTGTGTCTTGAAGGCATGCTCCAATTAGGCGCTTGTTGCTCTATTTATTTTATGTTCATGAGAAATCAGTGATGCATGAAGCTCATCCACTGAGAAGTGTGAGAGATCCATTGTCTCTTCTATGGCCACGACAATGACATAAAACCTTGCTGGCAAACTTTTCAAAACTTTCTCAACTATTCTCCTTTCCTCAAGTGTCTCACTATGAAACCTGATTTGAGTAACCAACCTAATTACATGTGTAAAAAAAGAGTCTACATTCTCAGACTCTTTCATACAAAGTATTTCAAAATCTCTTCTCAACATTTGCAGTTTTGCTGTCTTGACTTTTGCCATGCCTTGGTAGGCTGTTTGGAGGGTGTCCCATGCTTGCTTGGACTTCATTGCTGCTGCAACCCTTGGGAAAATACTTTCACAAATTACTTGAAAAATGTAAAATAGGGCTTTTGCATCTTTCTTCCCGTTGTCCCTCAACAAATCCCTTTCTACTTGAGACAAGGCATTGTATGCTGCTGCATTCGCTGGTTCTTGAAAACCATTCTCCACCAAATCCCAAATGTCTTGAGAAGAAAACATGGACTTCATTGTAATAGCCTAATAGTCATAATTTTTGCCATTAAACTGGGGATTATTCAAGTTTGTGCTTGATGTTGCAAGTTCTGAGTGAGAAAAAAAACTCTCCAAAGGAATTTTTTTTTTTTTTTTCCTCAAAACAATTTTTGACTCCTAGTAAAAACACTTGTTTTTACACTAAAAAAGTTTAACCCGCTGTGATACCATGTTATAATTTTTTTTTGAAGGGGTAGAGGAGAGGAGTCTAGCAAAAACACTTGTTTTTACGCCAACAAAGTTTAACCCGCGCTCTGATACCATGTTAGGAAAAAAATTTGAAGGGACAGAGGAGAGGATTCTAGTAAAAACACTTGTTTTTACACTAACAAAGTCTAACCCGCTTTGATACCATGTTACAAAAAAAATTCGAAGGGGCAGAAGAGAGGAGTTTAGCTCAGAATTGAATTGCACCAAGGTAAGTCTTATGTTGCAGCAAAGATATCACAACTACACAAAGGCTTAAATAATACACAGGAAATAATGACAAAACAAAGTAGAAACAAAAAGGTTGCGGTAAATTTACTCATGAAGGTTTAGAACCACATTGCAAAATAACATACTTTGTATTATATTTCAAAACATATGAAAATACATTCGCCTGCAGCTCCAAGTGAAAACACAAAAGAATTACTACGATTTAGGAATCACTGGGGTTGTGAAGTAAATGTTAAAACTCCGTAAAACCCACCAATATTTACTCATGAAGGTTTAGAACCACATCACAACATAACATACTTTGTATTATATTTCAAAACACAGGAAAATACATTCGCCTGATAAATGGAGGCTCCAGCTCCAAGTGAAAACTACTACGATTTATGAATCACTCGGTTGCAGAGTAAATGTCTGTAAAACTCCATAAAACTCACCAATATTTCTTCCAAGATTTTCTCCTCACTACCTCAGAGACTTTTACCCTTTCTCTCACTCTCTAACTGGCAGATGATTTTTATATTCATATTTATTTCAACATACAAATTTCACATTAATACATGACAGAGCAAATAATTAATACATAGCATGGATGATTTTACGCAATAGTTGGTTTTCTGAACTTGCAGGTGTTGTGGAGTGTGGGCAACAGTGGTGGAGTAAACGTTTGCCCATACCTATTTATCAAATTTCATTAAATTTCTTAAACTCTCTATTGCAGAATGAACTTTTACCCTCTCTCTAGCTCTCTAACTTGCAAATGACTTTTACATTCATATTTATCTCAACATACAAATTTGACCTTCATACATGACAGAGCAAATAATTAATATATAGCATGGGTGATTTTACATAATAAGTGGTTTACAAAGCATGGGTGATTTTACATAATAATTGGTTTTCTGAACTTGCAGGTGTTGTAGAGTGTGGGCAACAGTTGAAGAGTAAATGTTTGCCCATACCTATTAACCAAAATTCATTAAATGCCTTAAACTCTATTGCGGAATGGTCAGCACTGTACTTCCTCGCTGTGACTTCAATGCTTTAGTCGCAAAAAAAATAGCAACCTACACAAGTTGACTGGGCAAGTATGGCGGTTGTCAGTTTGTTTATCACAATGGTTAAGATTAATATTTCCAACACTCCCCTTAATGACAACTGGGCCGTTTGAGCCACTTGTTTTTGTGATTTTTGTGGGCTACTACTCAATTATAACTCCTTAGAAACATCATTAATATTTCCAACACTCCCCTTAATGACAACTGCGACCATTTGAGCCACTTGTTTTTGTGATTTTTGTGGGCTACTACTCAATTATAACTCCTCCATGCGCTTCTTAGAAACATCATTTTTTTCCTGCTAGCTCTTAAATATTATTTTCTATCTTATGAGCGATTGTCAGTCCCGTGCTCTGCTTTGTTCTTGGCGTGTTAGAGCTCTGATATTTTAAGCTTGTCATTCTGGTATCATTCCTCTGCGCTGAAGACTATGAATTGTGATGCGTGGAACTGTGCCAAGAATCTGCTGCTCGTGGTTGGTTCTATTTAACTGCTCATTGAAAGGGTCGAGACGGTTGCTTTCAATGGTTTATCCGAGGTATTGTTGGAATGGTGCTGAGGGTCGAGACGGTTGCTTTCAATGGTTTATCCGAGGTATTGTTGGAATGGTGCTGGAACAGTGCGTTGAAGACCGACAAAAGCCATGACTTAACTTTAAACGTTGGTGGAAACTCCTGCAACACTGGTCGAAATCATGACTATGCACTGGCCGTGGCCTGGGTATAGTGCGTTGGTGTGTTTGCGAATTGTGTTCGTTGAAGACTCCTGCTCATGAATGACTGGGTATCATATGGTGCAGGCCGTAAACATGAGTGTGATAGGTACAATACCTTGAGTCTACTATGCGTTGGAATGGCTTAAAATGAGCTTCTGAAATTTGGGCGTTGCAAATGATATAATCGTATCACATATATATTATGGTGTGATACATATTATGGTTGGGGGCTGCGTTGAAGTTTTGAATGAACTTGTTTATAATGCGATTTTTTTAAGTTTTTTTGGGTCGGTTTTTCGGTCAAAATCCGGCAGTAATTTATTGGAATCGCAAGTTTGATAGCTGGTTTCTGCACAATCAAAGCGTCCAGGGGTTTTGTAAAGTGCTGAATCCAGATGTGTAGTTAAAAAACCATTTTAACTGCAACAAATCAAGATTTAACCTCAATTTCTTCGGCCAGATTCCGTCACCAAAATCTCCAAAAAATCGCAGACAACCCAGTTTTGAATAATGTGAATACTAGTTTGTATTGATTAAAAGAGTTTTCTATGTGTGTATGCTGCTTTGAAGATTGTATGCTCCAGTTGTGCATTAAATTTTTTGAAGGGTTGCGTTTTGTATTAACGACTATGTATCAATTGCATGGTGGGTAACAATTCTAGCATCTGATGTGGTCGATTTGAGCGCTAAATTGAGTTCGACATCGGTTCTTTGTTGATTTTATATTTGCGTTGGGTTGTACTTTGTATGTTGAACTCTGAAGTTTATATGTGCGAGCGTTGAACACCGTGCGACAAGGATTTGACTTGCCTCTTGAGGAAGGGACGTGAACATTAAAATCCATTTCACATGTAGGGCCGTGTTTGTAGCGGGAGCTGAAGCCATTCAGCGTGGAATGCAACGTTGAGAGTAGTCAGCGTCGCTCAAACCATCTTTCCCTCATGACTGTGTAAAATGTTGACCCGCTGGCCGTAAGTATCTGTGGTGAGTCGCGACCTCTTGTTTGGTATTCCTCCAGCAAAAATGGTTCTATTTCATCCGATTGTCTCCTATCCTACTAACAATCACACAACCGATAGTTTCTGGGAACTGCGTTGAACTATCTTATTCTTGCCTTGTGACAACCATTACTCGTGTCTTTCGACATCCATCTTATATTGCTTCAAATACGAGGAAGAACCCTTGGGAATCAATTCCGCCTAGCTGTCATAGGTGGCTCTAGGATCTGCTTCTGCCAGCACCATTCCAGAATCAAAACAAAAAAAAGGAAGGAAAATCAGTGGATTAAATGACTGTCATTGCATTGAGCCAATTATATGAGCGTTGATGGTTCGCTATGCTGGTCCTTCTCAGTGTGTATTCTATAAAGTCATAAATGTGGTGAAGTAATCACCAAATATCATCCATGCATGAATTTGGTTCGTTGGTTAATGCATTGAAGTCCAGCCTGGTGGAGCACCGTTAACAATTTAATACATTCTATTATGTACAGTACAGTCATGATTAACAAAACAAATTGATTTCTTGCCGCTAGGATCATAACTTTAGCGAGATGAGTTACAACATTAAGTCATCATTTTGAATATGTTTTTTTTCAGAACATTGAAACAAACTTTGCATTATCAACAAGAAATCGCAGATGTAGTACCTATTTCAAGAGAAAATGTGTAGAAAGAAGTTGGAATTCAATCTGCACTTCTGAAGTCTATTATCAGATCTTGGGAAGAGCTTGTCTGCGACAAGCACATAGTAGAGTTTGGGTATGATAAGGAGGTGTCTTTTCATACTCCAAATTATTCAAATTCCATCAAATTTCTAACCATTGGGTTTCTTCATGACAATTCACCTTCACCTTTTCCTGCTCCTCCACATTAAAAACATATTGTGAAATACCAACATTGTGACCGCGTTGGCCATGTGAAAGATCATTGTTTTGATATTCACTAGTGCAAGCATTGTGGTCAACACACTCATTCTTCACAAAGATGCTTAAAAAACAAGCCTCCTCCAAGAACAAATATTCACCTTGGTTGGCTCACTTCTTGGCAATGGGCTTCAACTACCAAGAAGATATTTCAGTGATATGTTAGATTTTTTTATAGAGTATTGAGAAGTCTTACAGTTGAGTTCTCTTCGTCTTCTCACCTTGTATATGACACTGGAGGAAGTGATGGTCGTATACAAGTTTTAAAGATAAATTAAACGAGCCCGAGCCACAACCTAAACTCGCTGCTTGAGCCTACAACCAGAGACAACCATACCCAGATTCAAAGTTGTAGCCAGAGACATAGAAGCCCATAAGCATGCCTTTGGTTGGTGGCCTTCCTTAAACCACCGTAGGTTGTAGACCTCCCTTTTTCAGGTTGAAGGCCTCCCTCTCCAAAGCATTAAAGACACTTCCTCTAGTAGAAGACTTCAGCTTCTTGCCAGATTTGGAAGAGTTCCGGGAATCGCACTAAGTGTTCTTTTGGTTGGTGGCATTCCTTAAACCACAACAAGTTGTAGACCTCCATTTTTTGAAGTTGAAAGTCTCATTTTTCAAAAAATTGGGAGCACTTTCTTTAGCAAAAGACTTCAACTTTTTCCCAGATTTGGAAGAGTTCTGAGAACTGCACTAAGTGTTTCAGTGTTGGTGGTAATCTTTAAACTATTGCCGATTTAGATTTCGAGTTCTCCCACCTTATGCCATCATCTCAGAGAGCACATTAAACTTATTGTTGTCATGCATTGTTGTATTTTTGTATTAGAGCTCTCTTTTTGGACTTTTATATATCTCTTCTAATTAAGGGGGAATGTTGGACACTTAATTCGCTAAAAGTTGATGTGGAATGTGAAGAGTCATCGGAGTCCAAAAAACCACTTCGTATATAAAAGCCAAAAGTTACAATAATGTAATATTAATGTACATTTTTGTTAATAGAATTGAATTCACGTTTATCTTTCATATTTGCCTATTAAGTTTGTGTTATTTAACATTTTATTTTATCCCTCATTAAATCTTTTTCTAACCAGAAACATTCTCTCATCCTCATTATTTCTCACATGTGAAGAAAGGCATGGACAAACATCCTCAACAAGTCTATTTTGCCATTTGCCAACAATTTACTAGACAGTTGTATCATATCAAAAGTGTTACATAATATTTTGGAATCATTTTAGTTGTATCATATCAAAAGTGTTACATAATATTTTGGAATCATTTTAGTGATTTCACTTCGAGAAAAGAAAGAGAGGATGTAGCCCTTGTAATCATCTTTCAAGTTCTCATAATAATTTATGGGCTATTTTTAATAATAATTTTAGTTTTAAATATATTTAATTTTATAAAAATATCTTTATATATTTTTGTAAAATTATTTTTTAAAAAAATAAAACAATCGTTGGAAGACCAAATTCCACCCACGCTTGTGGGAAGACTACTCATCTTTCAAATTCTTATAATAATTTCTGGGCTATTTTTAATAATAGTTTTAGTTTTAAATATATTTAATTTTATAATTTTTTTTTATAAAAACTTGTTAAAAGACCAAACTCCAACCAGCATTGGAAGACTAATCATCTTTCAAGTTCTTATAATAATTTATGGGCTATTTTTAATAATAATTTTATAAAAATATCCTTATATATTTTTGTAATATTATTTATTTAAAAAATAAAACAATTGTTGGAAGACCAAACTCCAACCAGCCACGCTTGTTGGAAGACTAATTCATCCTTTAGGTCCACCAAGCCAAGGAACAAGGGAGTGTATAACCTGTGCACCTCCAGGGTATGACGTATATAAACACCAGTATACTTTTCACACAGACAATGTGGGATAATTCCCCACGACCAGACACATAAAATAAAGTAAAACCCCAAGTGTTTCATGCACTGATCTACAAATGAAATCGACGGCAGCCAAATCACGGGGATGAAATCAATGGCAAAGAATAATTGCGGATCCCCTTGGTTATCCGAGCTTTTACAGAAGGGGGGTGAGGTCCACAATTTCTGGTTTTGTGGAAACCGTCTTTTCTTACGTGGCACTTTGTGGTGAATTGCGCAACCCGCCCCTCCCCCCAAGGCCTCAAGCTGCTTACCAGCGGTGACCCACTAGCCGCCTCCCTGTGCAATTCCACTTCGGTTTACAACAATAGCGCAGGGATTAATTCTGCCAGACAAAGTGGCCGCTGAAAACGAGTTTCTTTATGTGGCCATGTTTCGGTTGCAGGGCATCTCATCTTCTCCATGAGAACCACAACGCCAAACATCTTTTCACTATTGTTTGAAAAGGAAATTTCAGTAGCAAATTATGCATAAATAGTTCGCTAGAGTCCCTTTGTAAAATTTTGAAAAGGATGAAATTTATATGTGTAGTCTTGTCACTGAAACTTGGATAGAAATTCCAGAATGCCCTAAACATACAGTGCGATCTTGTTACTATGACTTTCAATGTATACACGACATATTATATCCTTATCATGGGACTGACTTCTACATTAGTGGATATGGGGTACCGAGAAATGGCGCAAGAATTATCATCTTCTCATCAACATTATTGTGCAAAAAGAAAAGCCCCATTGCAGATATATGTGGAGACGACTTTGTCGGCGATGGTAAGCATATCAAGAGTTTGGAATAGGAGCGCCCAAGGGTCCTGTATCACTTGATGATGTAAGAAGATTGCAGTGGTCAAATGGGAACTTACGACAGAAATTAGAAGCCCATGTTTTAACAATTCAAAGGTTACACTCCGAAGACTATGCTACTGTTGTTCATCATGAAAATCAATTGAAAGAGCTTCAGGGGTATCTCAGTTTCATTCCCTGAGAAAATTAAGGAAATTCGTCTTTAACCAGCAACAAAAGAGAAGGAGAGGGAAGAAGTAGTGGCTCTTTCCACCCAGAAATGTGGCAACAAAGCTACATTAAAAACTTGCAAGCTCATGTTTGATGGTAGACTTTTGTGATTCATAATGTAAATAATAATGTCTTTCGGATTGATCACATCATTAAGCTCATGTTTCCTGCCAAATATTATTTCATGTTTAATACATTGAATGAAGATGACAGATGCCTATAAAGACAATGGCCCAAAAAAGGATCGAGTAGTCATACCTAAGATGTAAAGAGCTTTTTGGGCATCAATGCAACTCTGTGGGGCTCAAGGTGATGGAAATAAGACTGCTAAGAGATTACTTTAGTAGGCAAGAAGTTGGATTATCATTCTTATTATCTTTGAGTCAAGGACAATGAAATATTGCAATCATGCTTGCAAGAAGATTTGCTTTGACTGCAAAGTTATGCTTGTAGGTCTTAATGGTAGAACTCTATTAGGAACTTGTATATGAAGTTTTGATGCTTTATTGGAGATGATATGGGCCAAATGTGATGTTTAATCCAAGAAATGCAGAAGACATATTTGTTGAGTTTTTTTGGTAATTCAAGCCACTTTGGGGGTTTGGAATGAGTACAAGGGGTTCAAGGTTTCACGAAAGTATGTTCGAAGGATTTGGTGAAGGAGCTACTATGGTACCTCGCAAATCCAACCCTGTGGAAAACAGATTACCATGCACGTTGGAAGAGCTCTATAAAGGCACTACAAAGAAAATGAAGATATCAAGAAATATCGCCCACATTAGTAGCAACATTACCTATAGAGGAGATACTAACAATCAAAATAAAGTATGCAGCAGAAACAATGAGCATTCATTTATAAACATATACATCATGTGGAGAAAGAATATTGCAAAAGAAGGGGGAAGTATCACCTGTGAGTTCCCAAACAATAGTTAAGAGGTCTATTCAAGGGATCATCCTCCTATTTACAATCTTGAATGCCAGAACAATATGAGAGTGCACCCCTAAATCATCTTTAGGTTTATATGCATGAATCTGAGTTATTAATAGTGAAAATAGGGTGATAGTGTCAACATTCGTTTTGAGTATGTATCCATGATAGATTGCTATAGAGAAGCATGCATTAGTTTGCAATGAATTTTTATTATGCATTTAGTTAACAACAACTATGGCACGAAGACTAATTATCGGTCTCATAGTTTCAAGTAAGACTTGGAGAGATTATATCAAATCATTTTAAAGAGAAGATACAAGGGTATTGATTTTGGATTATTTTTAGGAAAGTTGTTTGCAGAGACAAATTCTCAATGTACAATTAGCATCCAATGGGTATGAAAGGAAGAAATGCCCAGAAAATTGCCCGTCCTAGAAACATTTTTTCAAAACATATGGGTGTATGGAATATGTATACTTTAGAAAGGTTGCAATGCTAAATCAATGAAAGCACGGGGAATATGCAGAGTATTCCTGTAACTATGAAAGATGATATTGGTAGTTGCAGGGTTAGCTTGAAAAATGTTCACCAAATGTCAGTGATACATAAAATCTAACTTAGCTAAAGGATGGGATTTAAAATTTCTTTACAATAATGATTATTGCAGGATGTTCCTTTACATATATTACTCAAAGTTGTATAAATGGAAGAGTAACCTCCAATGATTTAGCAATTGAAATCAATTAGTTGAGCCTGAAACATTTATGCAATGTGTTGTCATTACTCTTTTATTGAGCATTGGATTGTGCTTGACAATGTTAGTGTGATTGAACAATTTTGTATGGGTTTCTATTCAACATATTTGGTTGCTAAGAAGGTGGTTGTGACAATCAAACATATTGATGATAACTTTGTTTAAAGTCTCTTGGACTCATTCTTTTCACAACAAAACTAGCATAGGAATCTCTAGCCTTGCTAGCATGCAAAAATAAGCTTGAAGATGCATTATCTTATGTTATTTGATTTGCAAGTAAGCAAATGGTGACTAGTCAAACAAATTGGATAGGTTTTGAGATTTGAGTATCTCTGATTACAAAGAATTTAGAGTACATGACAATAGAGAATTAACATTCAGAGGAGTGCTGAAGGATAAGAAGAGGTGGCAATTTGAGACAACTAACAAGGATAAGAGGTCGACCTTCTTCAATATTCTCAGGTATTATTTGAGTATTCTTATAGATTTGCCTTGGCTTCCACTGTCTGCAAGAGAGAGAAGTGTGTATGTGCCTTTGTGTAAAAAAAGTAAATGTACCTGGTGAATGTTTGGTTGCATGTGTATCAAGGTTCTTCTACTGCAGAGAGAGGAAAGGTGAGCCTCTAAGAGAGAGGTAATAGTACCACACTAGAAGGGGTGCACACAAGAAAAAGATAATCACCTAATATCAACCAAAATAGTCCACCTGTGCGACGATTGTTACAACCATTACAACACATTTTCAATAAGATAAGCACTAAAATAGTTTAACTACTTTAAAACAGGTGATTGCAAACATGAATCATAAACATTGACATACTAGTATTACAAATATTCACAATCCATGCATGAAAATTTATTGGCCATCAAGATTCAAGTATTAAGTAAAAGTCGCAAGATAAATGAATACAACGAACGTCACTAGCTCCAATAGTGGAGCATTGGAGCCACGACTTGCTCCCCAAAAGTACTAACTTTGTCTCTCTGATGCCTTATGGGAGAAGTCAAGGTGAAAAGACCTTTCCATGAGAAATGAGGGTGTGTATATAACAAATTGTGCTCCATCACCTTCCTTCTGACTCTTTGACTACTTTCATGACCGTTTGACTTCTTGTGACCTTTCAATTTCCTAAATGACTTTTCACATTACATAGATGTCTCTTGGACTTCCACTTTATATTACATTTTCTTCAATATAGAATTTACATAATCCACAAAATGATGTGGCACATGATGACTCGTGACGGGACATGAAATGACATTGATGACATAGACTACATGATGATGTGGTAGTGCCAAGATGTCATTTTGCTGCATTGTCTTCATGAAATATATACTTTGTTCTTCATATCTGCCCTCCAAAGGGTTGTGAATCAGATGGAGTCTTCATGTGGTCTTGGTCTTTAGACTTATGTTGTAATCAAGTGTTCCTTCGTCTTCTTGCCTGATGATCATATTATCTCCTTAGCTCCTAAGGTGTGTTCTAGCATGGTCTCCTTCTCCATCTCCTTCATCATCATCTTATCATGACATAATAGTATACCTACCAATACAATCCACCCATGAAAAGATGACATTAGTATGATAAACCCCTAGCCTAAGATGATTCATGAAATCTCTTGTTTGGGCTAAAACTGGTGACTGATTGAGCGACTGACTCGGGGATTGTGCAGTTCCATAGGCCAAGGTCCAAGACTGAGGCTTGAGACTACACAATGCGCATTTCAGGATGGCCAAGGTAAAAGGATTGCACAATTGAGGGACTCGAGGACTCAAATTGGAGGCTTAAGCCTTGATAATATGCAATGCATAGTTCTGGAGGCCTGAGCAGAGGGACTGCATAGTTGAGGGACTCAAGGGCTCAACCTGGAGGCTTGAGATTGTGAAGTGTGCAGTTCTTAAGGTCTGAGTTGAGTGATTGCACTTGAGGCTTGAAGTTTCCCAATGCATAGTTCATACAAGAGAACAAGATGGGATGTTGTGCAATTGAGGTGTTCAAGGCCTCAAGCTCGAGGCTTGAGGTTTCCCAATGGGCAGTTCTAGAGGGAGAACAGTCTCATGGATTGCGCAATTGTGCATCTCAAGGTGTCAAGCTGGAGGTTTGACACTACGCAGTTGTGGCTGACTAGGAGGCATAAATTGCGCAGTTATGGAGCTCAAGGATCAATGTTGGGCACTATGACTGTGCAATGCACAATTCCAAGAGGTAGGGTCAGGGATTGAGGGTTGAGACTGCGCAATGCACAGTTCAGGAACGCTGAGTGAATTCAAGTTGCTCGAGAGTGGAGTTTTCCAGATAAGCCTGTGTGTGGGATCAATGAGGCTCAAGTGAACCAAGACAAAAGTCGATCATGATCACACACTTAGAATAGTTAACAACACAACATTGATCACTCAGAAGACAATAAAAACATGACACCCTCAATGCGATGACAATACAACATAGCTCTCCAAGTGTGACACGAAAGTTATGCTATGCGTCGAAAGTGAAGACACTTGGGGGTGACAACTATAAGTAGGTTGGATACAACTTGTCTATGGTAGGGTGAAGAGTTGAAGTCCAGAACTCAGTTGCACATCTTCATTACAATCTAAGATAAGTTTCCTTGTACTTAATTTGTGTGGATTTCATGTTACCATGTAAATGAATGGTATGTTATTGAATGCAAGACAAGTCTAGCTTACTTGTGTTTATCTGTTGAATGACTGGTTATGATCCATATAAGGATGTATGGATGAATATGAGTATTTCATGAGATTAATGGAATTATGATAATATGTCGATGCATGGAGTTTTTCTCCTATGATAGTGTTGGGATTGCATTGGTAAAGTGTTTGTGCTATGGATCTAATTGTCCCTGCAGACTGGTTTTCATCTTGTGATGAATAAATGTCATGTGACTAACCCTTTTTTATCATAGGATTGTTGTATGTCTGTTGTTGATAACTCCTATGGTTGATTGTGTCATTTCTATCGAGTAAGGGGATATGTAGGTGCGATTGAGGCCCTTTTCATTTATCTTTTAGGTGGTGTGTCTGATAGAGTTAAGGTGGGTAGAATTCCTAATTTTGAAGGGATGTTTTTCTCTTTGTGTTCATAAGAAACACTGATCCTAGAAGTGGTTTTTTTAGTGACACTCTTTGAGGGAATGTTCATGAAGTCACCTTAAATTTTCTCTAGAGTTTAGTTATATGAAGTGTTATTATCGACGCTCAAATGAACTAAGAAAAGTCCAGAAAAATCATGAAGGCAAGCAACCTTGGAAATGTCATAGTTTCAGGACCCACATGTCGGGGGTCAAGAGGTCTTCCACGAAAGCATATTTGTGGCGGGCCTCTACATGACCTGAGTTAGACTGACTATGCAATCATTGGGAGTCAGGATGCGGGCAAGTCGAGGAGTTAGAGAGTTGAGGGTTAGGACTAACCTCAGTCCAATTTATTACCATGCTATGGAGGAGGGTTGACCATGATTAAGTTCGATGTCGAGGGTTGGGCCCAGAAATGGAAAAAGGAAAGGGTGTGCTAGTAAGTAGGGCTGAATTTTGACTAGTCTTTGAGCTTGACTGCCACATGGCATGTCCACGATGGTGACACATCCAGTCACCTACTACGTGGACCATTAGGTGGTTTCCATGTGGGGGGTAAAAGTGATGTGGAAGGTAAGCCAAGTCTCTCTTTAAGAAGGCATAACTTTCAATCCATAAGTCAGATTTAGGCAAGGCTTATATTGTTGGAATTATCTCAATGACACGATCATAGCGATGGTGTTGGAATGAAGTTTTAAAATTTTAGGGAAGGTCAAGATTTGAGATCCCGTTCCCATAACAATACCTTGGGAGCTAGATCTGCATAGTGAATGCCTCCTAATAACTCTAGTTGGGTTATGGGGTTAGGAGGGGGGGAATGACACCATGTGGTATCAGAGCATCCGGGTTCAACGCTTGGAATGGATGGGCTCTATGATGAGGAAGCTAGTATCATACTTCCCGTGAAAAATTTCATCATGATTCTTTTAGAAACTAATAAAGTTGGTATTTAAGTGTTAAAATCCAACTTGAAATTAACTTATTGTGATTTCATTTGCAACATAGCACTGATGATTAATAAGATTTTGAGGTTGATTGATGTGCTAACATGGCTTTTTTGTTGCAAATAGATTGCTATGGAAACTCCGAGAGAGAAATTTCAAGGTTAAGATTTTGTTTATTTGGTTATGATGTTATGCACCTAACATTTTCCTGTGAATGACAACACATTACAAGCAATAATGATTTAAAGGATGAGGACATGAATGGTCCAATACAACTTTGACAACTCACAAGATGAATCTGAAGGGGCATGAATGAATGAAGAATATGGATCAGTGGGAAACATGGGAGGAGCCAACTCCCCTAGCTGGTTGGACACCTTGAGAAGTTTTAAGGTTGAGTTAAGAAGCTTCAAATCAGATAATGAAAGATTATTAAAGGTCCAGGAGAGGTAAGTGGAAGTGAATGTAGTCATACTGCAAAGCCTATCAGACTTAAACAAACAAAAAAAGCATGAGTTGGAGGCTGGCCATAGAGCCAAGCTGAGCCCTTTCAAATAAGAATAGAGAACAAATGGAGTGGATGGTAGAAAATCCAGTAAGAGGAACAAGAGGAAAAGTGAGGATACCGTGAAGGGAAATGAACCATTAAGTACCCTAGAGGGAAGAATCAACACTCATGGGAATTACTATTGTCATCATCCCTCATTTCCATTTCTCTCATCAGCATTACTAGTGGAAGAAGGGAAGGGAATACATGCCCAAAGAGTTTAAGAAAGCTAAACCACCTACATTTGATGGGGAGGTGAATAAGTCTGAAGATGCAAAATTTTAGTTGCTTGGGATGAAGAAGTTCTTTATAATTCATGATTATTTTGAGAACATGAATGCAAAGGTAGCCACCTACAGTCTAATGGGGAGAGCAAACATAGGGTAGGAAGATTTGAAAAATGTGAAAGGCTTATAAGAAGAAAGACTGACTTGTAAGTTGTTTGAAAATATCTTCAGGGAGAAATATCTATCAGACAAATATTATGACAAGGTAAAGGAGTTTTATGAGCTGAAGTTGGGGTAGTTGTTAGATGAAGAGTATATTGCTAGATTTCTTGAGTTGTTGAGGTACTGTAACAACCCTGGTGAAAATTCCATGTAATAAAAGTTAATAAAGGAAAAATAATAACCACGGTTGATGGGGCACTTATTCCAAGCTGAATGTTGGGCAAGACATCCTAGTGTGGGTGTTCATTTGGTCATTAATGGCTAAGGAAATTGGGAAAGGCAATGGCTAAGGCTTTGGAAAGGCAAAATGGTATTTTGGAACATTTATTATGAAGATAATGGAAATTAGGAGAAAAAGGAGGTGAAAGGTCACAGGATGCATGTGAGGAGGAAAATGAAGGAAAATAATGGAAAATTAAGGAAATAGAGGCCTCATTCATAAAAAGGCTTATGAAGATTAGTTGGTAACCTTTTGTAAGTTGGAGCTCTCTCATTACTCTCTCTCTCTCATATTCTTGGAGACAAAGAGATTTTTGGAGAATTCTTGGAGGGTGTGTGTTATGAAACCAGCTCACAAAAAGATAGAAAAGAGAGATCCACGCCTTAGAATTCAGCCTCTTCGAGGGGGCAACCTCCTTTACATTACATAAATGAACAATTCTTGGATGATACAAATGAAAATACCTCCTTTCTATATATAGGAGTCTAAGTGGTCCCAATACAATCAAATCCTACATAACAATAATATTGTAGGGCACAACAATAACAATAGTGGGCTTCTATGTGGCACAATAGTAACAATATGGGCACTACATGGGTACATCAATATAATAAGTGGGTTGTACTAATAACAATAAGGGGTTACACTATTAGTATAGGGGCCTAACATGCCCCTCTCCTTCAAAAAGCGTTGTCCTCAACGCTTGGGTAGTTCTTGATGCTTCTGTATAAGATTCTGGTCCTCCCATGTGGAATCTTCAGTGGGTAAGTTCTTCCACTTGATTAGATACTCTGAAATTGATCGATTTTGTAGCTGTCGTGTTCTTGTTTCTGTGACTGCTCCTGGTTCCAATATGATTTTTCTTTCCTCTTCAATTTCTGGCAATATTGTTTGAATTGGGATCTTTTGCAACTTTTGAATAAGTGGCCATACTTCTTCGTCCTTCTTCCATTCATCCCTTGCTTCATTTATCCAATCTGGTTGGATAATATAAATAGCACAAAACAATGCTTCCACATCCTCATCCTTGAAGAGTCTTCCCATTCGGTAAGGTCGCCATTTTTTAAGTGCATGTAGTATTGCCAACATTTCCTTCTCATAAATAGCTTGCTTGAGATGTAGCAGTAAAAATACCCAATCACCTACATCAAAACATTTTTCACTACGATGTTGATCTACCTGTTGTTTCGTTTGATTTTGCACTGAAGTGGCGTTATCCTTTAAAAGTTGGAGAACTTGTTGTTGATGCTCGATGTGATCCTTCACTGCTTGAACCTTTTTCTTCTTGATATGTCCTTCTATCTCTAGAGTTTGAGGAGTGGTAATTTCTTCCAATCCTTTACAAGATGTGGTCGGATTCATTTCTTGATGCTCGATGTGATCTTTCACTACTTGAACATTTTTCTTCTTTATATGTCCTTCTATCTTGATAGTTTGAGGAGTGGTAATTTCGAACAATGAATTACAAGATATGGTTGGATTCATTTCTTCTTTCTCGATGTGATCTTTCACTTCTTGCACCTTTTTCTTCTTGATATGTCCTTCTATCTTGAGAGTTTGAGGAGTGGTAATTCCTGCCAATGCTTTACAAGATATCGTCTGATTCATTTCTTCTTTCTCTAGGGTGGGGTCCTGGCGTATATCTTCTTCTTTTGTTTTTTCTTGATCCTTTTCTTCCTCCTCTTCATATTCTATGTAAAATAATTTCTTCTCAGCACACTTATGACCTTTAGTGCATTTTCTATCACAATTGTAACAAAGCCCTTTTTCTCTTTTTTCTTCCAATTGTTGTGGTGTAACCCTTGTAGGTTGTGGAAGGCTAGGAGAAACAACACTTCCATCTTTATAGTTGTGAGGGGTACACTTCCTGGTTTCCATAATTTTGCTTTCCACTATGTCACAAAGCCCTTTTACTCTTTCCAATTGTTGTGGTGTTGCTCTAAAGAAGGTGTTTCTCTTTGTATCCTCATAATGTGCTATCATTTCCTCCGTGAAAATTGACCACGTAACAAGTTGTTTACGAGAACAAAGCCCTTTGTACCATAAAAATTGATCTGGTTCTAAATATGAAGATGCAATACATACTTTTTGTAACAGTTGTACACCATGTAGATCAAAATATTGCTCCATCTGAAGTATCCAATTTACCGGATCCTTGCCATCAAACTTCCTCATCTTGCTTTTTCTTGATTTTAGGAGCTTGACCTTGAAACGACTGTAACTCTGTACTTTTGGATATTTAAGTTCTAAAATTGTGACCTATAGTAGCCCTCTGTGTCCTCTTTCCAATGCCACCAGTCTGATCCAAATTGGATTCTCCAAGAAAAGGTTATGTGAAATCTCCCACAGTGACTTGATTATAGACTAGTTCAGTAGAGCGAACTTGTACGGCGTGCCACGAGTCACTGTTTCAACTTTTGGATCTGAAAAACACCCACAAGAAACTACAGTCCGTCCTCTTTCTGCACCTTCTTACAAAACTTCAATCCGATCCCCAGAGAGAAAGTTATGACGATTTTCCCCAGGTCACCTGTTTTGAATGTAATTCAGGAGTCTGCAAAAAGACCTACTTCCTCAGATCATATCTCTGCAAATATCGTGCGAAAAGTTCTGAAATTCGGACCCAAGGTTCAGCGCGATTTATTCTCAAATGGGTTTTTTTTGCGACTTCTGAAACATCACAGAAAGAAAGTTATAGCGAAAATTCCACGATGACCTGTTTGGAGCAGCGAAACCCTAGAATCCAAAGCTCTGATACCAAATGTTATGAAACCAGCTCACAAAAAGATAGAAAAGAGAGATCCACGCCTTAGAATTCAGCCTCTTCGAGGGGAAACCTCCTTTACATTACATAAATGAACAATTCTTGGATGATACAAATGAAAATACCTCCTTTCTATATATAGGAGTCTAAGTGGTCCCAATACAATCAAAGCCTACATAACAATAATATTGTAGGGCACAAAAATAACAATAGTGGGCTTCTATGTGGCACAATAGTAACAATATGGGCACTACATGGGTACATCAATATAATAAGTGGGTTGTACTAATAACAATAAGGGGTTACACTAGTAGTATAGGGGCCTAACAGTGTGGCATATTTGGATTTTGGAGAAAGAAGGCAAAGGAAGAGCACAAAAGTGCAAGAGGACATCAGGATCAACAACTGTAGTGAGATGTTTTTGCAGGTACTGAGTTGCATGCATGTTTTCCTCACTATTTTTGGCATACATGGCATATGCATGTGGTTTTTTGGTTGTGATCTGTCATTGGCATGGAGGATGGCCGAGATTGACAGTGGATTTCTTAGCCTTGCCATTTCCTAGATAGACATGGAGATTGTGGGTTTATTTTCATTGTTTTTTTTGGTTGGTTTTCATGTTTTCTTAGCTTGGGTCGAGTTATTAGCCCCATAGCCTTAGACAAATTACCCAGAGCCCTGTAACAACATAGGATGAGTTATTATTCCCCTAACCTTGGTTTGACAAATGCTCTGGAGCCCTTGGTGGGTTGAGTTACTAGTTTTGGAGCCTTGGTTGGACAAATGCCCTGGTGCCCAGTAAAAGCTGTGAGTTGAGTTACTAGTCCTAGAGCCTTGGTTGGAAAAATGCTTTGGAGCCCTGGAAGGATTGGATAGAGACCAATCTGACGATGGTTTTGTGATGTCCGACCATGAGGTGAAATCACTGTTTGATGGGTTGAGGTTGATGGGTTCTGAAAGCCCTGGATGGTTTTTGTTTGATGTGTTCTATGAGATCCCACATTCATTCTTGGAATATGGCATGAGGTTGAATGGATGAAGAGATATTTGACTCAACCATTCCACGGTCGGGTGGAACGTGGAAGTCCCATCCCGAGTTTTGATTTTGCATCATCAACATGAGATTATTTCTCCTTGTATTTCTAATATTATTATACTGGATTATATGTGGTTTATATGTATGTGATTTCATTGGTATTTCTACTTCTATTATGCTTGTTATGTATGTGTTCTATGAGAGTAGCTATGTATGACTCTCATCATGTTTTTACTTGTAAATGAATGATTAATGTATCTATGACCTAATGGATGAAATGACAGTTGATGTGTTGAGGCATTAATGTTTCTTAGCGATTCTTAGCTAAGTACGGGGCCTCTATGCTCAGATATGTTATTTACACATGTAGATTACATATTCGTGATATGTTTGATGAAATTCTTGTCATGGCTAGGAGGGGCCCAGACAAGGTATCATTCAAGTGATTTCATTTACACTGTCATTTCCTTGTTATTTTATTGTTCTAAAGATGTGATTCAATTCTCAGTAGTGACTTGGGCTTTAGGCTTGAAAAAGTGGCTAAAATCCCAGGGATGCTGAGACAAAACTGACAAAAAGAGTCCCTAGGCACTGGCTTGCAGGCCTGTCAGAGTGTCCAGAGGTCCCTGGACACTGACATGCCCATAGCATGAGAGAATCCAAAGGTCAAGTGGTCCAAAAGCTCAGTGGGACCAAGGGGCTAGTTGCCAGAAAGGTTGGATTAGTTCTTGAGGGTCCTAATGCTAATATTGAACGTCTTTATGGTGCGTTTCCATCCATTCCACTTCCTTAACGTGACTTAGGAGGTCAAATCATATCATAGTGGCCTCTCATCGCATGTTTACCTCGGCTGGCCGATTGCTTGGGTAGATGTGGGAGGAGGGTGTTATAGAGTGCTATCAGAGCATGGTTCACCCCTCGAATTAGATGAGTTGTGTGTTGGTCATACATGCATGATAGTTTCGTGTGTCTCTCTTACACTTGCATTCCATATGGGATCTTGTTACTCTGACTTTCAATATATAAACGACATATTATATCCTTATCATGGGACTGACTTCTACATTAGTGGATGTGGGGTACCAAGAAATGGCGCAAGAATTATCATCTTCTCATCAACATTATTGTGCAAAAAGAAAAGCCCCATTGCAGATATATGTGGAGACGACTTTGTCGGCGATGGTAAGCATATCAAGAGTTTGGAATAGGAGTGCCCAAGGGTCCTGTATCACTTGATGATGTAAGAAGATTGCAGTTACCTTTCAAGGACACGAGTGTGTTATATATGACAAGACCCCAAGCAAGCAACTGATAGTAAAGGTGCAGATGATGAGGAACATACTCTTTCCTCTAGTCATGAATTACAATGATCATGTAAGTTCTTTTACAGTTGCATGTTCTAATTATTACTAGTTATGGAACTAATGGTTTGGATAGTTGCACTTTTTTGGTTTAAGATTTTTGCACCAAAAACAGATGATCAGAGGATTACCTCCCATCAAAGAACGTGCTAGTACTTCTGAGTGTTGCATCTTGGGAAAGCAACACCATGAAATTTTTCCAAAGGGAGTTGCATACAGAGCAAAGAAACCACTTGAGCTAGTGCATACAAACTTGTGTGGACCTATGAGGACAAAATCAATGGTGGAAGTTTTTACTTCCTCACCTTCATTGATGACTATAACAGAAAGACTTGGGTTTACTTCTTGAAGCAGAAGTCTAGAAATTTTGAAAGTTCAAAGAATTCAAAGCCTTAGTAGAGAAACAAAGTGATCGACAAATCAAGGTATTGAGGTCATATCACAGTGGAGAATATGATTCGAAGGCATTCAATGAGTATTGCAAACAACATGGAATCAGAAGCCAATTTATAGCAAGTTACACACCGCAGTAGAATGGTGTAGCAGAGAGAAAAAATAAAACCATTATGAACATGGCAAGGAGCATGTTGAAAGGAAGAAACTTGTCTAATGAGTATTGAGTTGCATGTGTTGTCTATGAGATAAACAAAGCTCCTACAAAGAGTGTGATGAACAAAGTACCAAAATAAGCATGGTTAGGTATGTCTTGCAGTGTATCTCATCTCAGAGTGTTTGGATGTGTAGCCTATGCACATGTGCCTAAAGAGCTAAGAGGCAAATTGGATGATAAAAGTGAAAAATGCATATTTACTAGTTATAGTGAGAAATCAAAAGCTTACAAATTGTATAACCCTGTCACGAAGAAGACCATAATTAGCAGAGATGGTGTGTTAAAAAAAAGAGAGTAGCAGAAAAGGAGTAGCAAGAATCACAAGTGAAGACACCAAACATAGACACACCAACAAGGACTCCAATATTTTCTAAGCAACAGGGATCTTCAAGCAGATCAAGAGATCGAGATTCTCCCAGCAATCAATGAGGAGATGAGTCAAATAATGGTAAGAGAAAGATAATAATTCTAAAAGATATTTATGATGATTTGGATGTTAGTTCAAATTTTGCACTGTTGTCATTACAATCTTCTCTGTTTGAAGAAGAAATCAGAGATGAAAATTGGGTGCAAGCCATGGATGAAGAAATTGAAGCTATTGAAAAGAATGATACATGAAATTTGGTTGATTTTCCAAAGGAAAAAAATCTCATTGGTGTGAAATGGGTGTACAAGACAAAGTTGAATGAGAAAGGTGAAATTGGAATATTTAAAGAAAGACTTGTAGCAAAAGGATTCTCATAGCAACCAAGAATAGATTTTTGAGAAATGTTTGCTCCGGTAGCCAGATTGGATACTGTAAGAGTAGTTATAGCGACAATAACTCAGAACATGTGGAAAGTATATCAGATGGATGTCAAATCATCCTTCTTGAATGGAATTATAGAAGAATAAATTTATATGGAGCAACCTCCAGGTTATGAAGTTGAAGGTAAAGAAGATAAATTTGATAGGTTGAAGAAAGCGCTCTATGGACTTAAGCAAGCACCTAGAGCTTGGTATAGTAGAATTGACAACTACATGATCAATAATGGATTTTGCAGAAGCAACATTGAGCCTACCTTGTACACAAAGGTAAATGAGCATGGAAATTTTTTGATTGTTTGCTTATATGTTGATGACATGATTTATAAAGGTGACTTTGAATTGAATGGATTTAAAGAAGTCATGATGAAATAATTTGAGATGAAAAATCTTGGTCTCATGAAATATTTTCTTGGCATAGAAGTTGAGAAATATGAAAAAGGAATTTTTATTTGTCAAAATAAATATGCTAGAGATTTGCTGAAAAGATTCAGGATGGAGAATTGCAAACCTGTCCCTACAAATTGCAACAGGTACAAACTTAGGCAAGGATGATGAAGGATCAGATTTCAATCCAACTCTATTCAAAATATTGGTTGGCAGCCTCATGTATCTCACAGCTACAAAACCAGATATTATGCAAGGAGTGAATTTGATTTCTAGATTTATGGAGATTCCAAAAGACACACATTAGAGTGTATGAAAAAGAATTTGGAGATACATAGCAGGAACTAGAGATTGTGGCATAATGTATGAAGGCATAAAAAATAAGGATTTGATTGGGTACAAAGACAATGATTTTTTAGGAAATTTGGATGATAGGAAGAGCACTTTCGGTTATGTATTCCATCATTGTTCAGGTGTGATTTTGTGGGCATCTAAGAAGTATCCAATTGTGACACTTTCGTGAGTAGAAGAAAAATATGTAGCAACAACATCAACAACATGTCAAGCAATATGGTTAAGAAGAGTATTTGATGGACTCAAGCAAAAACAACAAGGATCAACAACAATATATTGTGACAACACCTCAATGATTTCACTATCCAAGAATAGTGTGTTTCATCAAAAGAGAAAGAATATTGATACTAGATATCATTTTATTAGAGAACTTGTGAGCAATGGAGAAGTTCACTTGAAGCCTTGTAAATATAGTGATCAATTGGCTGATATTTACTAAGTCATTAGAAAAGATGTGTTTGATTTTCATAGAAGAAACTTGGGTGTTGTAAGCCTAGATGAAACATAGACCAACAAACATGTTTGAGTTGTCATGAGTCATGTATTAGTTTAGCAGTTGTAATTAAGGGGAAGTGTTAAAATAGCTAACTAACCCCTACATGGAGATTTATCTAAAATTAGATAGTGAGTTAAGTAAGTGTTGAGTCAAGTCTATGTAAGTCATAGTCGAATTTGTGTGTGGTTTTATGTCAAGTTATTTTAGGTGAGTTGCTAGTTGGAAAAGGTTAAATACCCTTCATCGGGTTCATTGTAATCATCAATTTTTGTGTGATCAATAGAAGAGCCACAACTCATGTGTTTTGTGTGCAAAATTTTGTTTTGGCTCCTCTGCCTTTCCAACAGATTATTTAGAGCTTCAGATAAAATTTCGTGATTATATTTAATCAACTCCTCCTCAATATCCTTATGAATAATTTTGCGAGTACCATCTACCCATAGAATGGAAAATATTTTGTTATTGTGTCTTTGTTGCAACATTGACTTGTGGAAAAATTTCGTGTTTCACTCTCGTGCCTTCAACCATTGAATTCTGGAATTTTGTCTCCATAATATCTCCTCTTTCTTTCACCTTTGTTCTAGTTGGTGTAGCATTAAACCCTCCTCCATTACTAGGTCTAAAGTTTTGCCATTCAATATCATACATTGTTGCAAATTGTGTATTTTTTGTTCTAATCTTTCTTTTTCTTCAAAGATATTTCCAAATTATTTTTTGTTCCAAGATTTGATTCTTTGTTTTAATACCTTTAATTTAAGCTCGAACTCATGCATCTTATTCCATATTTTGACCTTGATATCTTTCCATCATCCTCAAACCTTATCGAGAAAGTCTGGAGCCTGTAACCAGAAGGCTTCAAAATGAAAAGGCCAATTCTTTAGGGTTTCCTTAAGTTCGAGTTCAAAGTGGAGTGGGAAATGATCTGAAACCAGGAAAGGTGATATGGTGGCTTCTATGAAGATATCTTTATGTATTACTTGTGTCAACACCCAAAAATAGTCTAGATGACTAGCAATCTAGTGTCTTCCTCCTCATATGTTATTCCACGTGAATATACCATTTATGGTCGGAAGATCTACTAGATTGAGATTATGAATAAGATCATCAAATATTACTGAACTCTGATCCAACTTCGCTATACCTCCTTTCTTTTCATTTAAGGAACAAATGATATTAAAGTCACCTCTGATAATCCATAACGAATCTGATATATTTCGATCATGAGCCACTAGAGGCCCATAATTGATAGTTAATGCTACTAATTTCTTGGTACCAATGTACTGAAAATATCCTATAAAAATACGTGAAGTAGCTCTTCAATCTTGAAAAATCACCTCCAACAGATTTCATAAAATGGCTACTCCTCCCGAACTATCTTGGGCTTGAATAACCATGAATTGACATCCTTTGCAGTAAGACTCAACAATCGTTGTTAGTTTATCCCAAGTCAGTTTGGTTTCCTACATCATCACTATTTTTGGCTTCTCCTTTTTGATTTGGTCTCATAAATACCTCTGTTTACCCTTTGTTCAAACCATGGATATTTCAAGAAATGATCTTCATTGTGGGTTTTTAGTGGCAACAAGAAAGTAATCAGAGATTGTTGATGCTTGTCCACATTTCACTAAGTATTCCTAAGTTTCTTGTAGGGAATCCCTCTTTGGTTTTCACCCTTTCCGTTATCATCTTTAACCAAGTCTTTCACCAACAGATCCTTACCTTTTTCTTGAAGTTCTTGTAAGCAAATAATCCCAGGTGCTCCATTGGAATGCTTGCGCTTTAAAGTCTTCCATTCTATCAACGCCTTCACATGCTATTCTCTTTGCTCGATAGATATCTCTGCTAGATCTCTTATAGCCCAATCATTTAAGAGGTCTACTAAGACTCCTTTTGTAAAGAATAATAGTTTTGTTTGACTCGAAGAGCCACTTCTTTGATAGCTAGAAGGTTTGTAACAATGATACGATTATCTTTGCTTACATCAACCTCTAGGGTCTTCCTTTTCACAGGTTGTTTAACTTGTATTTGTTCCTACGTGTTTGGAATGGACTCCATCATGGGAACATCATTGATCCCTTCCACCTTAGGATATTCCTCTATATTTTCTAGCACATTGAAAGCATTGTTATCGTGCGTTACCACTAGATTTTTCAAATTCCTCATTCTAGAGTTTCTTCTTTGGGATGAAACTTTTTGAAAACCATCGATACCTAGAGATTCTACACTTTCATGTCTGTTCTTCTTAAGTGGACAATCTATGAGCATATCATCATGTTCATGACATAGAGGACAATGAAAAGGAATATGTTCATAATCCAAGGTTGAGACCATATTTTGGCTTGATAGTTTAGGTTAATTGAATCGTGTAAAGGCTCTGAGATGTTCATGTAGATGTTGATTCGAGCATATGAAATATTTCTTCCCCTTCTTGTTACCTATGAAACTTTAACAAAACTACCAAGAACATTTCGTATACCTTCCAGAATTTATTGAATCCAAAAATCAGCTAGTAAAGAATATAGTCGTACCCATACTCGTGCCCATTGGAATTCTTCTTTGTTTGGATAGAAGCATTCCTCCTAGTGATGGATATATAATCCCACATTGTTATATAAATATGGACCTCCCTTGAAAATCATTGATTTATCCTCCAAGTTAGAGAATATGACTATAATGAAACCTTTAGGCCCCAATCTTAAGTCCATGTCTCCTTTAGGTTGCCATTTTTGGGCAATCCAACGATCTAGTTCTTTCTCTATAAGCCAACTCCAAATAAATTTACAAATGAAAGCATGGTTTTTCATTCATCTACCATGATTGTCTATACATTTGGGTGGTGTTATCACTCAGATTTTCCTTGAAGTTGTTGGGAAGAGGAAAGGGGTCCGAGGTAACCACAAACCAACTTTTAGGTATAGAATCTAGCCAATCTGTACCTATAAAGGGATCTCTCTTTAAGTTTTAGCTTTGTTTTGAAAGATATTAGGCTAGTTATGAAATTTAGGAGTTTTGGTTGAGTTTGGTGGTGAAATTCAATAGCAGAGGGGTAGAAATGAGTAGTTTAGGCCATTGGGCTAATGGAGTCAAAGAAGATGGCTTAACTGGATTTGGTTTTTTAACAAGGGATGGTTTCAGAGGGCAAGGTAGTTAGACATGGAACAAATAAAGACTTAAAATAGATGGAATGGACTCAAAATGGGTGAAGGGCAGTTAAGAATCCTTTAGTATGTTTTTAAAGAGGGAACTTGAATGATTACTAATAAAGAGCAGTTAAGATTTCTTTACTAAATAATAAAAGTGAATAAACTAGGAAACAAGAGCAATTAAGAATTCACTGTTTATACTAGTTCAGAGGAAAACATTAAGAACAACAACGATTGAAAACATATTGCACTCAAGCACTTTCTGAATTATTATTTTTCGTTTATCATTCAGATATGAAACACATATGATATAATAAACAAGAAAACTTTAAAACATGAGATATAGAAGACTTATTGATCCGGTGTTTGACTCAAGAATCATGTGGAAAGTCCTTTGCATCAATTCTTCATCTAGCTAGCTATACAAAATTTTGTCCAACAACACTTTATTCCAAAATAATAAATATTACAACAATGCCTAAGAATCCACCCACAATACTCCAATTGAGGGACAAATTTTTTTACAAAAAAATAATATCTCATAACAGAGTGAGATATATTCTAGGATGACTATGAATAAGTTACAAGAAAATAGAGACAAATGGTCTCGTAGATAGGAGAAAAGGTAAACTGATGTTGTGCTGTTCCTATTCTTGTGAGTGTGCTGGAGGCAGGCCCTATGATTTGGCTTGCTACTGTCTTCTTTGGTAACTCTGTGCTGGTTGCCCTATTTTCACTGATACTCTTTACCTGTTCTGATACTCTTCGACCTGTTTGACCTCTGTTTATCCTTTTTACCATTACTTACTGTAGTAAATAACCAAAATTTACCCAAGGATAATTTTACAAAATGTCTAACATTTCTTCCCACCATTGTTTTTCTGGTATTCTGGTTCTTTGAAGCTTTCTCAGGGTCTCATCAGTTTCTGTGTACCTGAAAAAGGTAGGCTGAATTGGAAACAAGTGCTTTATCTCATGCTTGACATAGAATAAGTTCTCTAGACTATCATAGAGAACTTTGCCTGTAGGCAATGCTTTTTTCTGCTGATGCACTTGTTGATGGACCTACCTGGTTGTTTGCATATTGATCCAATTTATCCACATAGTCTATATGACTCATTAGTTTATCATGAATAACTAAAGGACTGGGAAACCCTTTGCTCTGCAAAATATCAAATCTCTTCATGAAGGCATTGATCTCTTCCTGCATGTCATGGCACCTTCTCTCTAAATTTTGCATCAGAGTCCTTTTAGTAAAAACCCATTTGACTTCCAAAATCATCCCTATTCTATCTTGAATGCCTAGCTCTTCAAGCTGGTACTTATTCTTGGTATTCAAAAACTGTATGAGCCTATTGGCTTCCTCTGGCATATTCCCTAATTCTGCCCTTGCCTTTTGAACTTCTTCTTGAGCTAGCTTTACTAAATCAATTTGCTCAAAAATTATTTGGATTGATGGCCAAACATCATTTATTGACTGAGTGACGTTGGCCCAAAGAATTTTCTTAATTTCAGTCAAAGGTTTCTCAAATGTGAGATCCTTTTCTAATGTTTTTACTCTATTTTCTAGCCCTTTAATCTCTCTTGTCTTTTCTGCAACATTTATCTTTGAGAGATCATACCTCTGTTCTAAGTTGGCATACTATTCTTGTACCTTTTTTAGCTCTGAAACTTGCAGTTTCATGTCCTCCATTGATTTTATTAGTTCCTCTATGCTCAAATTGGCAGTACTATCCTATGCTGCTCCTGCTGTTCCTGTTGTTGTTGTACCTATGACCACCTCTGTTGTGGCTGCTGGAATGTTTGGTGCCAGAGATACTCCAAGGGTTTAATGGACTACTGTTGAGACTATCGGTATCACATTGGGAGGCTGAGAGGTAAACTCTCCCTGCTTGTCCTTCAAGGCTTTTTCAAGTTCTTGCTCAGTCTCATTCAATCGTTCATTAAGTTTTAAGAAAAAATCCATAAACTCTTCTTCAGATTTTTGCTTTATAATCTCAGTAGTATGCGGATGCCTTGAAGGTGGCAGCCTTAGCTACTTCCTCAAGGCAGCAATATCTTCATCTTTCTTTTTGATTAAGGCTTCTGTGGCCTTTACATCTTTTGGATCATGACCCAATCCAAAAATTATTTCTTCTCAAGACTTTATTCTGTTATATTTGGCATGGGAGGAAGCTTTCTCCAAATGTAGTTGGGTAGTTGTGTTATCCAAAGAATTTTCCAGCCTTTGTGCCATCATAGCCTTACTAGTCAATGTGGAATAAATCATTTCCCCAGTTTGTTTGTGCAATTCAATCTGATCCAAAGGATGAATATCCTTTGCCATGACTTCAAAATTTGTTCTAAGATAGTCTGCTGCTGTTTGAGGCTGTTGCACTTTAGGTTTGAAATAACTCATGATCATCTTACCTTCCTTGATGTCATAGGCTGACATCAATCTATTTTGATTTGAGGGAGCCATTTTCAAATATTGATTATAGACCTGAAGCCTTAATGGATCATTTTTGGCTTTTATGTCAATAAATGTCTTTTTGATATCCCAAGTGTCCTTCACTGGTGGTCTGAAAGATGATACCTCTGCACTTTGTTGTCTTTCTAGCTCCTTTCTCTGTGAGCTAGTAGATGTCCCACCTACTAGGAAAGTTTGTTGGCTATCTACTCCTTCTCTCCTCTGACTATCAGTAGTCTCTTCAACAAATTCTTCCTCTGAAAGGGGATTTAGCCTTTTCCTCTTGGTACCAGGTTGTCCTGAAGGTCTACTGGTAGGGGTAGCTGTTTCTCTGTCTCTCTTTTTATTTATTTCCTAATTTAGAGGAGTTTGCAAGATTGGAGGTTCTCCCACATTGCCCTGAGTGGGAGGAGTGTGTATTTGGGCCTGCTCCTTGGAAGTCTCAGGCTGCTTAGACATTGTAGATTGCTCTGTGGCCTGTGTACTGGTCTCTTTTTCCTTGCCTTTGGATGTTCTTGTGGCTGGTGTGCTGGTTTCCTGTGAATGTTGCTGAGAGGTTCCAGCTATGGAGGGACCACTCCCTGACCTTTGTACCTGCCCAAAAGAATCCAGGTCAAGTGTTTTCTCAAGATCTCTCATAACATTTTCAATATTGACCTGTTCACTATCTTTTTCTACTAGGGTCCCTTCCACCCATTCATCCATATTTGCAAATTGTTCAATCTCTGGAATCCTATGGTGAATGTATGGTGACAATCTGTTCTTCATTCTTCTATCACATATAAAGCTGTTAGGGTCATATGGTATCCACCCAAAACTCTTTTGTAACTTAAGATGATCTTCTAAAATTCTTTCTGCTTCTTTCCATGCCTCCCTAGTGTTACAGACAAAAGGGCCTAACTAATTCTTGATTCTAAGCTGAGCTTTCTTCTTGGCATTATAAAAATGGACCAGGTCTGAATTTATCATTTTCCTGAAATATTCTAAGGCAAAGAGCCTCATTGGAACATACTTTGGTAGCTTAAAAGGGCAAAGCTCACACCCATATATCCTAATTTCTATATGGTTTTTGTATAGGTACCAATCACCTATTCTGTACTGCTTGGAGAGCTGAAGGATCTTCTTCATATCACCATTGATCCTAGGAGGGGAAACTCCTGTCAACAAGGTGGTTGCTGGGTGAACAAATAGGTCAATGAATTCATTGTAGGAGTAAGGGGTTTCAAAGGAACTATGGAAGACTGCAGACCAGAAGATTACATACCTTGGATTTCCTCTGCTGTTAAGTTTCATGACAGGGAAGGGGAAGTTCTCTAACTAATAATGCAACACAAGATGATATATAAAAGTGGTGTATTTGAAAAATCCTTCATTGTCCAGTCTTAAGAACTGGTCATGAATCTTATTAGCAATGTAGCGGGCATAGTCATACTTAACAACAGGGGGCTGCCTAAGAGTAAAAATTAACAACAACACAATGGTTATCTCATCAACAAACTCACTAGTGTTGAATTCCATGATCAGAGATATCATATCAATTATGAGTTGTCCCATATCTATGAAGAAAGTTTGCATGTAAGGAGGTGGGCCATCAGGCTGATGCTTTGGTGACATGAAAGTCTGACATATGCGTTTCAGTTCTGATTGAGACAATTGAGTGGATTTCTCAAGTAAATATGCCATGGAAATGGGAGTGAGAGCTCGACTAGAGTGGAATTGCAACATTTCGTTGATGGATTGAGTAGTTATTGGAAAGAGGACTATTTGGCTTGGAGACATAACTGCTCTGAGGTTAGGGTCATAATTGGCCTGGCATTGGTGGATTATATTAGGAAAAACATGGATTGAGGGGAGAAAATATATGGGAAGGTTATATTCCCACAGTCCTAGGATATCAGAGCCATTCAGATAGTTATCCCTACTTTGGCAAAAGACATTAAGGTGGTTTTTATCAGTCGATAAGTCTTTTATGTGAAAGTCTTTATCTGCAAGAGGTAGATAGTTCAAACTTTTATAAGGGGCATTCATGGGTGCAACAAACAAAGCCACAGGGGTTTCCATTTATGGTTCTTGTGGATTCAGAAAGGAATTTGGGTTTTCAATGGAAAATGGGCAAAGTCCCAGGTTTGGGAACTTATATGGTGAAACAAAGACTGAATTTGCAGTAAATTTTGGCCTTTTATGTGGAATTGCAGTATAAAACGTGAATTTGCAGGGTTTTGGTGGAAATTGGATAAATACCTGTGTTCGGGAAGTGAACAGTGAAAAAACAGGTACATGCAGTAGCTGACAGGTTCTGGGCTGGTTCGGCTGCAAGTTTCTTAGCAAGGTGGCGGTTGGAAATCTTCAATAGTTGACCTCGACGTTCTTTGCATGGGAACACTGGTATACGGTAAAAAACAATGAAAATGACATTCATTTGTTTTATTAACAAAGTCAAGGTTGGCAGGGGTTTTTTGGTTTTTGGGCGGATGACGTGCACCGGGAAAGAATTGACGTTTTGTCGTATATGGAAAGCGGTAAGTGGTTTCATCGCACCGCTTTTGGGGATGGGCGGTATTTAGTTGGGAGCCAACGATTCCATAGATCGCTTGATGCGTGGCGGAGGTACGGGAGAAAACCACTTAGTGATCACGCGCTAACACGCGGTCACTAAGGGGTGCGCGATATTCATTAAGGTCGTTAGATCTGGAGAGTGCGATCGGACAACTGATGGGAGGTACGATACGATGGGGTTTAACAGTGGCAGGCCCAACATAATTAAGTATTAGTTAATTACATCGGGGGTAGTATGATTGGTTGGGAGAGTTATTAATTAGTCCGGATGACTAAATTAATTCTCATTAAAGGTGGCAGGGTCGGGTTCTTAATTAATTATAGGTTAGTTAATTAATCCCAGTTTAAAACATATTATGGTTATATTTAACCATCGGGGCGGGATATATAAACTTTTGGGGTTTTTTAATATAATAAAATAATACGGGAGCGGGTAAACTTATTTTATTTGGGAATTATATAATAGAACATTAATAGTTAATGTGACCGAATGAATGAGAAAGCGCTAAGTACAATGTTTTTGAATATATTTCATCATATAACATATTGACTTAGGCTAAAGTGTATAAAAGGGTTTTTTATGAAGATTTATTTCAATTTTCCTAAGTAAAATAGGATTTTACTTAGGAAAAGACTTATGAAAGTAAATGAATGACTTTATGGATGATTTTAAGTACTTAGGCTTTTAAATTATTGGGCCGAGGGTCCGGTCCCTCCAGAAGTCAGAGAAATGCTCTGAGCCCCTCTAATTTTCAAATGCCTTAGTACTTAGGGGGAATTAGTGAAAATTTAGGGAAAGATGAGAAGGGGAGTTAATTATTTGACCTTGTCTTGCTTGAAATGCTTCCAGTGTAATGTCTGCCTTGCACTTGTGATGAAAGTGAAAATTAACACATTTAGAGTCGAAATCCATCACATGTAATTCTGCAACATCATATACCTACCCTCCCTGCTTTAACCTAACATTTTTTCTTCTTTATTAGGGTGCACTTAGACTGGCAAACCCTTATCACATTTTAATTTCTTTTACATGTAGAAATCTATCTAAATCTAACCTTATTACATCCAAGGGCTTAGATTAAGCCATTGAACTCCTTTTATTCACTCTACCTATCTACTTATCTGCCAAGATTAAACAATTTGGTCAGATTTTATTCTCTATCTCTAAAACATAAAATTCAAATATGAACTAGCCAAGCTTAAGCTGTTTGATTGTTTATCAGTTCTGGCATAAGTTACAAGCTGCACATAATTTGTTTATTGCATAAGAGTAGAAAGTAGTGGCATTTATACTTGCACACTTTCCTTGGTATTTCTTTTGGTGGGGTTCATTTTATTTCACTTTTTTGACCGTCTTATTCTTTTCACCCTTTGATTTTTCTTTTAGGGTATACCCTCTTTACATTTTTTAATTTTTTGATTTTTTGAAAATATGGAAAACCTTTGCAACAAGTAAATGTATGAACATATTACATAGCCCATCAAGTCAATCATGAAATATGACACCTATTGGTATAGGAACATAACAGGTGGAATTATAAAACTAGGGTTCTGAGGAGCTTACATGTAGGTGGAATTATAAAAATAAGGTTCTGAAGAGTTTTAGGGATACATTTCCCTCGTAAATTGGCTTGCTATTGCACCCTAAGAATAGGGAAAGCCAAGATTAAACTCCTAGTTTATCATATTTGATTGAACTTGAAAAGGAGTTTACAACCATCCAACTTAGACCAAGAATCGAAACTAAAGAGTACACATGCAAGTTTTATTACCTACACTTCAAAACATAGTTGAGTTACGTCAACTAAAACTTGGATATATATCATGAACATGAAGACAAACACTCACCACTTGGGATATATTCAATCCTTTTAAAATATAGTATTGCATATGGTACGCCCCAGGTCATATAACATTAATTCACATTTCCGATAGGTTAGGGTGAACATGAAGACAAACACTCACCACTTCGCATATAAATTCAATCCTTTTTAAATCTAGTATTGCAGAGAGAGGGAGAAAAGCGTGGGGAGTGGATCCAGTCGGTTCAGAGAAAAGCGCGGGGAGTGGATCCAGTTAGGCTGAGAGAGAGAAAGCACGGGGAGTGAATATGAATAGTGAGTGACTCCGTCCCTACGGGCCTGTTGGTCGAGCCCCCTACCGGGTCGTCTCCTCACACGTTACCTCACCCTTAGGGCCTATTGTCAGGCAAGTCACTTAACGTACCTCTCCCGTTGGTCGAGCCCTCTCCTTTTAGTCGAGAGTTCGTTACCTCTCCCATAGGTCGAGAGTAGATCATATAACATTAATTCATATGACCTAGGTTAGGGTTTTGTTTGATATACAACACACTTTAACATTCTGGTGAACATGAAGACAAACACTTACCACTTCGCATATAAATTCAATCCTTTTTAAATCTAGCATTGCATATGGTATGACCTAGATCATATAACATTAATTCATATGACCTAGGTTAGGGTTTTGTTTGATATACAACACACTTTAACGTTCGACAAGGTTTCCATGATCCGTCGGCTCGCCACCTCATAACTTATGTGGAATTTAGATGCTACATTATCCTTATATAAGAAACCCGTCTATCAAAACTACTAATGATCCGCATGCATATCTATCTTTGCTAATCGATACGGAAATGGCTTCAGATGGTGTTCCGCAAGAATATATGGATGTGCTTTTCCAAGAATTTGCTTACGATCCCATTCGACTCCCGCATGCAGAAGACCCTGCTCAGCTGCTATACAACCGCAGGACACTCGAGACAATTTGGGTGACTAAACACGAGGCCATCAACCCATATACCCGCCAACCTTTCCACATCAACAATGCCATCCCCCAGACTGAGTTGAAACAAGAGATGCAACGATACATCACGAAAAACCGAATCCCAGGGCTTCAGGTAATTCCCGATTATACTAAAATCTTAAGCCAGAGTGAAATGACACGTCTATTGAAGGATTTGGTGTCCCATTATCGTCATATTTCTCAGAAGGAGAACGAAAAGAAGGAAGAGACGGATTGGAAGGTGTTGTGGCAGATGCTCAACCTGATCCGTCTTTATTGCGAGTATGGGGAATCGAACAGGGATCTGTTTTCGTTAATCCAGGGATACAAATACTTGTTCATGGTTGTCGATACACAGCTACAGTGTTCCTACTCTTTAAGTGAAGAAAGCAGGGAAGTTTGCAGAGAATTGGCCAAGATAGTCGATATCGTCGGCTTCAGACTGAGGGATTTGGAGACAATTCCTGAAAACTCTGTAGTGGCGTTTGTACATATTCTGTCTGAACTTGGACAATCCAAGTATTTGAAAATCCAAAGTATGGTCTTGAAAATTTACTATCAGATGTTTAATCACCATATCAATATCGATTTTCCACTTCTGAACAAGGGAACAACAATCCTTCCTTGTGTCATCCAAATTACCCTCAAATTGTTAGGACGTCACAATTCGAGGGATAAAATCATAGATGAGGATCTCCACAACGGGATGGCAATCCTGAAAGCAGCGTGGATGTGGAGGAACCTCACTTTTCTTCGATTTTTCAATTACGTGGACGTTCTTGTGAAAGTTGTAATACTTTGCATTTCCCGTTATCAAGAGCATCTAGTTTCTTCCCCACAAGGAGGGGCGATTTGTATTGGTAAAGCACTTGACAGCGCGTTCGAATTAATTGAAGCCATAGTTAAGGCTAAAGATAACGGAGCTTTAAACTTTTTGAACCACAAGAAGAGGCTAGAACAATTGGACATAGTCAAAGATATTGTTGAAATGGTGGAAATTGTTCTCGAGGGAGTCGAATTCGAACCATCTCACGTTCAATTCGGTTTAATTATTACGGTGGAACTTCTCAAAAGGGGTCGCAGAACGCTGAGACGAGAAGAGATTGAAGTTTTTTCAGATTTTCTTCAAAGCGATAGTGCAAACAAATATAGTACACATGTTAGGCAGTTGCTTAGCGACATCACAACGATGGCTGCTTCTCCCTAGAAGAAGCAGAAGAAGAAGCTGGAACAATTGGACATAGTCAAAGGTATTGTTAGAATGGATTCCGCTCTTTTCTTTCCTCATGTATGATGAACCAGTAAGACTTTAGTTTCTAATAATTCAAACCCAAGTGATGGAGAAATCTGTAAAAAACCCATGGAAATTTTCAGTATTGAAAAATATGTGAGAAACTAACTGCAAGATTGGAGGTTATATGTCGTTGCTTTCTAGATTAGTTGCCACTTCTTAATCGAAGAGAAAAGAGCTTCTAAGATTTTCACAATGAAATTTCCATCCATAACCTTGTGTGGGAAAAGATAAATCTTGGAAGATCAATGTTAGGTCATTGGTTTTGTCCATCATTATTATTATTCATTATTTATATATTTCTTCCCTCTTCCTTTTATATTCTAATATAAGTTTGTGATTTTTTTTAATATATATATAAGAAAGTTGGATTTAAAGTCATTCCATGTATCAAAGATTTAGAAGAGAAAGAAGAAATCCATCCAACAAAACAAACACTGATCTAATATACCTAATTCATTTAAGAACTTGAAATTGCTAAAGTTAAATATCAAACATTACACTTCTCATACTGTTGGCCAGATAAATCGATCTTACAGACAAGGCCAATCTCCCTAGTATCAAAAGATATCTAGAAACAAGCAGGACAAGCAAATCTACCTTTCTCTAAACATATTGCGATTCATTAATAAAAAATATAGAGGTGTTTAGACCCTACCTTAAGTCCAACGCTAGTTTGTAGCAGCCATTCTTCAACCGTTTGAAAGAGTTTCCTTTTGAGAACCTGCAATCACAAATAAGCACACTTCAAATAACACCTGCATAGCTAATATCATAAATCATGTTCATTATGGTGATCAAGGAATCCATATAATAAACCATAAAACACAGCTTATTGAGAAAAATAAACTTATTTGCACTAACTTTGAAATAGAAGAACCTTACAACCTTTGGTGCCTTGATGTTGTACAAGCTCTTCCTAGGGTCCAAAACATGAATCTCCTTTACTTTGACAAGCCTCACATTCTTCCAAATGAGATCAAAGAGGTATGTAATCTCTCCTCACAAAAGCTCAACTAGGAAGACTAAGTTCCAGCAGCATTTCACCTCAAAAATATTTAGCTTTCAACTCCCAAGTAACCAGCCCAATGCTTCATTTTATAGTGCAAAGGAAAGAGGTTACAGGTCCACCTATGAAGAGATAGAGTCCTCCTTCAAAGGGATAAGCTCCTCACATCAAGGGGTTAGCTCTTTAAGGTATGGGATGCATGAACCTTAAAGGAGCGAACTTGCCACCTCAAAATTCCTTCCAGAAGGTTCTAGAAATGACTCAAAGTGAGTTTTTAAGAATATACTTGTGCCTTTTTGACTTTTATAAGGGTCCGCACCCATAACACAGAGACAGAGCGGTTAGGTGCGCAGGGGACATGACCTTTAGGTGCGGGACTGCAGGTAATGCTAAGAGAAAGTGCGGAACCAGAGTATTAGAGACTTTTGAGGGCTTTCTCTTATTTTCAAGGCTTGATATGAAGAACTGAGGCTTAAGAATTGTAAAGGAGGAAAGTATGAGTGGTAATGGACTCACATAGATTGTAGAATGTCAAGGTGACAATTTTTGTGCAGTAGATTGCCCCCTAAAGTGCGAAGTCTATAATAGATGAAGATATAATTTGTCATCTAAGAAGACTGAAGTACTTTATCATTTCAAGGATCATCCTGTGGACACCCCAGTCGGAACCTCTAAAAAACATTGAATGAAAAATATATATATGTGAACATATCATTGCTAAGGTAGGCATTCCCATACTCAGATCAAAACTGACTAGAAAACTAACTAAACTGCTCTGATACAGGAATGATTTTGTAATACATCATGAGTATAGACATATGTAGACATAGTATGGGCACAACCATCTATTTATGAATAGTCCACTGTATAATGAATAAAAAAATTCCTTGCAGCCTGGATGGTGGAAACTAGATCCAGGGTCTTGATTTCTGCTTCCCGAACTAGTACGATTCTATCCATGTGAATGAATGTGTCGAAGTCGAACATGGTAGAAACCACTTGATTACTAGTCAATGATGTGAACTGTTAACAAGTGTGAGAGAAACCACCAATAATGTTAATGGTTCTCAAAGTACTCAGTACAATCCATGAAATGTGAATAAATGAGCTGATGTCGAACATGTCATAGAATCCTTTGATCGAAGGTCAATGATGCAACCTATCATCAAAGGCGAGAAAGCTGCCATTAGGGCATGCAGATTCCAAGGTAATGATGATTCCTAGATCATCTTTCTAGATAATGAGCTGAAGTCGATAGAAAGCAATCTATCGTAGGCAAGCCCACAACACGAAATCATAGATGAAGTTTTGAAGAAATATATTTGGCAAGGACTAAGTCAGGGATGGTCAAAATGGATGATATATATTTTGCAAATGAATGGTTTATTTGAACTGACCTCTTGAACACATAATGACACTACAGATGGTTTGGTGCCAGTTGACCCAAAGCTAATACCCAGAAACTAGCTGAAGACTTTCAATGTGGTTTGATTAACTGTTAGGCAAAGGATTTCCCAACCCAGGTAAACAAAAAGTGTCGTGTTTAAGAGTGGTTGACTACTTTCCTAAAACACAAATTGTAACAAATAGGTTCATTTTTCTCTCTTTTCCCCCACCATTTCTGGCAAGTACCTCTTTATTTTTGACAAGCTTGAGGAGGATAACATTTTCTTGTTTATAAGCTCATCCTTCGGATGAGTCCAACTTAGTTTAAAATTCGAACCCTAAGAAGGAGTGGTTCGTTCCTGTTTAAAATTGAACAGGTCCTTTACTGTTAAATTTTAACGAGTCCAATATAGGAAAAACTCGGTGTTTTTCAATTTTAGGTAGTCAAAAGAAAAACTTAAGGAAACTCCATGGGTGTCCTTTTTTGTAAATTTGTGTCCCCCAAGCCCGAAAATGTATAAAATAATACTTGAGAGAATTGCTTGACCATTACGATCAAGGAGTACTTTTCATAATTAGTGGCTCCGATCCGAAAAAGTAAAAAAGTGATTGAAGACACGTCGTTTTATAACCAATATCGAACTTGAAACGACAAAATTCTGGCGATCTTTTCATGTTTATATGGTCAGAAAAGAGCTGTAAGTGGATCGCCTTTTTAATTCTGTTTAACAAGTTAAAAAGGAAAAAACTCGGCAATCTTTTCATATTTTACAAGTCAGAAAAGAGCTTAAAGAGGACTTGTCCTAGAGGAATGAGTGGTATAAAGGGTAGCAACTGGTTCTGACAATGGATGAACTGCTCAAAACATGTAATGGTTAAGAGGCTGGCTAATAAAACCACTCATCACTGTGGTCCCTCAGGAAAGGAAAAACAACCAAGTGAAAGCATATGAACAACCAAAGAGATGGTGGCGATGGAATGAAAACAACCAAGGCTCATCTAACAAAATTTAGCAGATAAAAACGACAATCACAAGATCTAAATCGGGTATGGGTTCATTTTTACACAAACTTGAACCATAGAGAACTCTGCTTGGATTCGGTTTCATGTTTACACAAGCATGAAATGAAAAACTATGCTTGTTATAAGTTCGCATGCCCCCAACATAATGACTCAAATCGAGGTACATGCCCCCCAAGCTTCATTGCATTCAACGAGATGGATGGAATGAAGGTTCACTTTCGAGATCTTGGAAAAACTCAAAGACTCGATTTGGAAAGGGAGTTGTTTCATTTTTTAATGAGGTTGACACTAGACAAGAACTATCCTCATAACCCTTGTTTCATTTTTTAAACGAGCTTGACACAAGACAAGGAACTATGCTCCTGACCCTTGTTTCATTTTTGAACAAGCTTGACACAAGACAAGGAACTATGCTCCAGAATCCTTGTTTCATTGTTTAAACGAGCTTGACACAAGACAAGGAACTATGCTTGAGACATCTAGTTTCATTTTTTAACGAGGTTGATACAGGAAGAAACTATCCTCGCAACATCCAATTTCATTTTTTAACGAGGTTGATACAGGAAGAAACTATCCTCACAACATCCAGTTTCATTTTTTAACGAGGTTGAGACATGAACAAACTATCCTCACCACTCCTTGTTTCATTTTTTAACGAGGTTGAGAAAGGAACAAACTATCCTCGCCACTGCTTGTTTCATTTTTTAAGGAGGTTGAGACAGGAACAAACTATCCTCGCCACTCCTTGTTTCATTTTTTAACGAGGTTGAGACAGGAACAAACTATCCTCGCGATAGGTCAGGAATCAGAAAACAACTGTACCACCTGATATGCAATTTCAAAAGGATTCAAAGGCATTGCGCCATCAAATTAATCCACCTCGGAATCTTAAGGTACAATCCAAAGATCATCAAAAGAAACAGTGTTCGATGAAATCATATGAATAGTTGAAATAGAAGGCGATAAGTTAGGAGGAGGGATGGAAAAAGTTCCTAGTAAACTGGAATCTTTAATCAAACCTACCCCAATATCCTTGTAAGTGACAGTTGTTTTACCGACATGCTGAACGCTATCATCAGAGGCCGGGTCGGATGAGAAATAACTCAGCTGGTCTATCGTAACGATCTTTCCATTATGAGGAAACTTAATAAGCCGAAAGACCGATGAAACAATATCACTCATAGCATAAGACCAACTGCGACCCAAGAGAAGGTTGTAATCTATAGGGGCATCAACCACTTCCACATCTAGATTTATAGTTTTGCCTTCGACCCCTATAGGTAAATTTTCCAAAATACCAAAGGATGGAGCCCTCGGCCATCAAAATCATTTAGAATTGTCGGAGACTGATTGAGTGTAGGAGAACTAAGAGATCTCCAACACTGGATCGACATAATACACATAGAAGTCCCTCATCAATCACAGTTCGAAAGCAAGGTCTGTTTTTGACTAACACTGGAATTTGGAAAGCCATTTGATGAGGAAGGTGGGGTGTACTATTCTCTAAATCGAAGATTATTAGGTTCGAATCTTGAATATCGACAGCTCCTATAGCAAACAATAGTAATTTACGCTGTGCTAGGCATGATTGCAACACTTCCAAAACCGACATTGTTGAAGGGGAAACGGCTAAGTCTTAAACAATGTTATAATTTTGACCAGCTCTTCTATATGGATTGAAAGTTGATTTCCAAAATATACCTTTAGCAGGCGGTTTGGTTACTAAGTCTGGGTTGGGTTTCTCAATCTGTAGTGGAGCAGACCCAAGAGGAGGTGTAGTTGATGTGTTTGAACTAGAAGATTCTGCTTCTTTACCATCAACAGGATTTTTACTACCATAATCTTGCGATCGCGTCACAATCTTGACATGAGACATCATGATAATGGTTTCTTCAGAGGTATTTGAGGAAGAAGCAACCGCTTTACTATCTTGAGTAGGAGAAGGATCCTTCAAGACAGTAGGCATTTGAGAACCTTTAACAAATTTTGAAAAATTTGCTTGATATGGGCATTCTTTAGTAAAATGATCCTTGTCACAAATGAAACAAGGATAATGAGGTTTTCGTTTTCCGTCAATAGATTCATTTTATTTGTTTTATCTTTTGAATTTTGATTTTTTTTATTCTTCCCCTTCTCTTTACTATCAGATTTGGTTGTAGATGAATCTACGACATGGACGTCGGCAGAAACTTCAGCGAAAGAATATCCTTTCAGGGAATCAGGTAAAGTTATTGTAGGAGAATAATTCTTTAAAGAATTTTCTTGCTTTTAATACTAACTGAACCAATCATACCATCAGCGGCATGAGACCCTGAAGGAGCTGTAGTTTTCGGAAGATTAGGGATTTTTTCGTGTAAAGTACCTGACTGCATATAGACGAGGTCAAGGTACTGAGCCTGAGCAATGACTTGCTCTTCAGTGACAACTCCTGCCTTAGCTACATCTTCAATGATTTTAGGTAATAATGATTTAACAAACCATTCTGCTAAAATTTGATCCAGAATGAAAACTTTCACTAAATGCCTTCTACGTCGCCATTCATGAATATGATCAGAAATATATGTGGACGTGGATTGTTTTAGTGAAGTTAACAGTTCCGTGCCATTGTCGTATCTGACAGGCAACTGAAAATGAGTTAAAAAAGCAGTGGCTAACTGATTGAAATTATAAAAAGAGCCTCGTGGTAACTCAATGTACCATTTGGCAGCAAGACCAATAAGAGTTCTTTGAAAAAGACGTAAGCGGTTTGAATCATCGATAATGGAATTTGATGCACACCAGAGGTGATAAGTCATCACATGATTTGAAGGATATTCTCCTGAATTACCCTCAAACTTCGGGATATCACTGGGCAACTTATTAGGCATTGGCAGCCAATACAAAAGATAATAAATTAGATCGTTCGTAAGGTGTGACAAATCAGGTAAATCCAAAGTTGTAATAAATGGTAACTAATGGTTAGGTTTACAAAAACCTTGTGTAATGAGACCAACTCCAGGAGGAGGATATCCAGGATAACCTAGAATCGGATTTGCATTAGGAATGTTATAACCTCCTCGGAAACCAGGATTAACCAAACCAAACTGGGGTTGTTGAGGCTATTGATAAGTATAGCCAGGGTATGGTTGATACTGATAGACTGGATTTTGTACAGTAGGACCAGATTGATATTGTCCCTGGTACGGTTGACTCGTGGCAATTGTACTTGGACCAGCTTATCCTGTAGGAATCTGGACTGAAGTCTAAACTGTAGGTCCTGACTGGGGCACAGAGACTTGAGGAGTTTGCACTGATGTAGGGATAGTAGAAACCAGAGCTACAGATACTCCAGAACAAGTGTGGTAGGTTGAACATAAAATGCAGCAGTTGTAGTAGCAGTTCAAGGTAGACTCTGAGGTGAGCTAGGCCCAGGCTGCTGAACTAAACCAGGTGTAGAGGTTTGAACCGTAGGTTGGATAGGTTGCTGGGTTGGACCAGAAACCAAAGGCTGTCCAACTTGATAAGGTAACTGCACATTAGGTTGCAAATTCTGTTGAGTTTGAGATGGATCCCACACCATATTCATTCCGGGACCCATAAAAGGTTGTACGTATGGAGGACCATAACTTGGTTGAACGTAGGGCTGAAAATTAGGAGGTACATTTCCAGCTCCTTGTAAAAATAATTGACCAGAAGGCGGTTGGAAACCTTGAGCTGGGTACTGACCTTGGGGTTGATAACCCTGAAGCACGTACTGATTCTGGGGTTGATAAGCATCCTGAGGAATATGGGGTTGACCTTGGGGTATGTACTATCCTGAAGGTTGAAAACCTTGAGGTATCCCTCCAAGCGGAAACTGACTACCTTGGGGTTGCCCCCCAGGCAATAACTGACTACCTTGAGGTTGCCCCCTAGGCGGTAACTGACTACCTTGCCCCCCAGGTGGTAACTGACTACCTTGAGGTTGAGGATTTGGAATACTACCAGACATCATAAAAATTTGTTCTACATTCAACATTTTAGTTCCATTATTACCAGGTGATAACTGATGTTCAGTTGGTCGAGGAGTTGCTCCTGAAAAAGTACCAAAAAGTGACTGGTACCCCAAAGGAACAGTAGGACCACCATATAAAAATGTTTCCGGTGATTGGGAAAACATAGATGACTGTCTTGACATGATTGATCAAGGATAATAATCTCTGGGTGTAGGATGAAAATAATCACATGCAAACAAAGAAAATTTCAATAAAAGCACCTAAAGTCTCTAAAGAAACAAACAACTGAATCACACGCCTAAAAAATCTAAGAGTTCAAACCACACACAAACAGTAACTTCCCGTACTAAAAACACTAGTTGGTGATGAAATCCAACGTCGTAGAATTTTAATACAGAAAGGGCGGTTGGAACAGTTACCCCGACAACCTGCTTAATGAAACAAACTGGCACAAGTTTCTTCACAAAACCATCTCGAGTGAAGAGAACCCCTAGAGAGTCCAAGTGACTCTAGTCGACATCTGCTCCAGGTACAGTGAGACCCGTCCTTCACTGTCACCTTAGGAAATAATCTTAAGTATATGGACACTAAGGTTACCAACAACAACAAATACAACTGGGGGAACAGTCTACGATCCAATCTACGCACAAGGGTAGAGTAAAAAAGCTCAATCCCCTTGAAGGCTCCTCGACATGATCAATCCGAGGTTTACCAATAAGTGACCCCAGGCTCCTCGACAATGGTTAATCCAAGGTTTACCGTTTATAATACGTGCAAATCTTCTATCTTTCCCAATGAAACAGACTTGATTGTCTCAAAGGTTCGGACATGATCTCGTGATTGACTCCTTTAAGAGGAGCTTCCCAGATTATATCAATTACAATTGGATTTATTTTCTACCGGAAGATATAGCTACTTGTTTGTTTTAACTATCTTGGAGAGTTAATTACTCCCTACTCCAAGATACTAGCCTAAGCTATATTGGTGATAAGAGCCCTAGAAATAAAAAAATTATTGCTAGATCAATTTTAATTAAGCGTTACTTTTATGGGTTGTTCCTTAAGTCAATAGGTATGGAAATGAAACTTTGATGGTCTGAAGACTCGACTCCAAAAACACTAAAAAATGCACCTAAAATGATAAACAATTCGTTTTTTCGTTCAATGAAATTCTAGCTAAAAGAAAGAGTTCAAAAATGCATTTCTTTAAGAAACAAATATTTCTTTCAACATGGAAATGGAAATAAAATATTTTTGTCTTTTTCAATAAGAACTCAAGACGAGACTACCAATTAAGGCTCACAAAAAATCCCTTTCTCTTTTCAAAACTCGAAACTACAAAAAACAATTTCTTTCAAAAGAGATTCTACAATTTCTAGAAAAAACTCAAAACTACTTGAGATCTAAAAACTTCTAAAAACCTAATTAAATAAAAGCTTCAATTATTTTTGAGGACGTTTTACTTAGTTATTTAGTAAACTAAGGATTCATTCGTTCAGAATAACAAATCAATCAAAAAACATCCAAATATGTTTTCTTTTATAAAAATGAAATTCAAAACTTATAACCAAGTTCATTCAAAGATTTGCAAGGAGAAAACTAAATCTATTTCTCACAAAGGATAGATTTCACAAACCAGTCAGATTCATCAAGAAGACAAAAAGACACCAGGGTAATCTAAGGTTTCTCAGGCTTCTGATCTTTGAATCACTACAGAGACTAAGTGAAAACCACTCCAGGCATGCAAAACTTCTAGAAAATCATCTAAAAAAAAAATACCAATGGAACTTATTTGCAAGAGATTTTTGATAGAACGCATGTAGATCTGGGTAGACACTAAAAGCTGTAAATGAAAACTAAACTTAACTGGAAGAAAACATTTTAGGTTTTTCAAAAAAATTTACAAGGTTCGCAGGCTTCCAGAAGAAACAGGGCGGTACCGCTCTGTGTACTAAAGGAAAAGTGCGGAGATGCCTGCACTGTCTGCAAAGAGAAGGTGCGGTCCCCTGAAAACTTTGGAAAAACAAAAAATAATCCAGATCCTAAAAACTACCCAATCCCACACACATCAAGAAAAAACCATAAACAAGAACAAGTTTCTCAAATCAAAACAAAGGAAAACCAAAAATCAAATTCATTCCCCAGTACGGTCGCCAATTTGTTGGTCGGATAAATTGATCTTGCAGACAAGGCCGATCTCCTTAGTATCAAAAGATATCTAGCAACAAGCAGGACAAGCAAATATACCTTTCTCTAAACATATTGTGATTCATTAATAAAAGCTATAGAGGTGTTTAGACCCTCCCTTAAGTCCAACGCTAGTTTGTAGCAGCCATTCTTCAACCGTCCGAAAGAGTTTCCTTTTGAGAACCTGCAATCACAAACAAGCACACATTAAATAACACCAGCATAGCTAAATTATATCATAAATCATGTTCATTATGGTGATCAAGGAATCCATAAAATAAACCATAAAACACAACTTATTGAGAAAAATAAACTTATTTGTATTAACTTTGAAATAGAAGAACCTTACAAACTTTGGTGCCTTGATGTTGTACAAGCTCTTCCCAGGGTCCGAAACAGGAATCTCCTTTACTTTGACAAGCCTCACATTCTTCCAAATGAGATCAAAGAGGTATGTAATCTCTCCTCGCAAAATCTCAATTAGGAAGACTAAGTTCCAGTAGCATTTCACTTAAAAAATATTCAGCTTTCAACTCCTAAGTAACCAACCCAATGCTTCATTTTATAGTGCAAAGGAAGGAGGTTACAAGTCCACCTATGAAGGGATAGAGTCCTCCTTCAAAGGGATAAGCTCCTCACATCAAGGGGTTAGCTCCTTAAGGTATGGGATGCATGAACCTTAAAGGAGCGAACTTGCCACCTCAAGATTCCTTCCAGAAGGTTCTAGAAATGACTCAAAGTGAGTTTTTAAGAATATACTTGCACCTTTTTTACTTTTACAGGGGTCCACACCCATAACACAGAGACAGAGCGGTCAGGTACGTAGGGGACATGACCTTTAGGTGCGGGACTGCAGGTAATGCTAAGAGAAAGTGTGGAACCAGAGTTTTAGAGACTTTTGAGGGCTTTCTCTTATTTTCAAGGCTTGATATGAAGAACTGAGGCTCAAGACTTGCAAAGGAGGAAAGTATGAGTGGTAATGGACTCACACAGATTGCAGAATGTCAAGGTGACAATTTTTGTGCAACACATACATAGACTTATTATGTTGTTTTATGCATTAACCTAAGCTATATATAGGAAAATGATGGTTTTCATTCATTTGTGACTTTTCATTCTACTTATCCTGAATCCAAATATACCTAATATGGGTACTTTTACAATAGGTATGTGATCAAATACATCACTTTTTCTCAAATAGAGAAGGGGAAGCATGTTGAAAGGAATTTAGTTAAATTTTTTAAAAGAATACATTTGAATTGTGGTATCACCAAATGTAACTCCATATAGATGTTGATTCATTATGTGGAAATGTAGATAGTATGGAATACAAACATTATCATTTGGATTAAAAAGGATTTCAATATTTTTTCACATTCTTCTTATTTTCATGTTAAGAAACACCTCAACTTGTCTACCACAAGTGGGCTAACATGAGTCTAGATCCATCTTAACTTCGAATCTATCAAGCCTTGAGAGGAATCAAATCTCTCATGGTGCAACCCTCTTTTTTGAGTGCAAAACTTTGGAAAGGTTTGCACCTCTAGAGATTTGATCCCTCTAGACACTTGATAGATCTAGAGTTAATATGATTAATTTTAACAATAATATGTAACTTCATCTGATATTTATATAACTATTTTAAATATGATATATATGTGTGAGATTAATTTGGCCATTTTAATTTTAAATTTGCTTAGTTAGCTCACTTTGTTGAGATGATGAATATTGTTAATAACTTTAATGATGAGAAATGATGAAATACAAATTTTTAATGTAAAGTGACAATGTAATAGTGTTGAATGATAGAAAATTTGAATAATAAGAATATAGTCAATTACAAATAGTCTTCATTGTGATTAATCTCAAATTATTTTCTTCTACTATTATTATTGTCACCCTTGTTAGTTTTGTCACCTTTTCATATATTGTAGTAAACATCATACCTTGTCTCTCTTTCTCTCCAATATTAATAGGTTGAATTACTATAACACAAAATTCCATGTACATAGTAAATATTTTTTGTGCTTACAGTGAAATCCATACACAATGTTAATTCAATTATATCCAATTACATCAAATCAGAAATCAACATCTACACTGAAATCAATGCATTTAATGCAAGAAGTCAAATAAGATTAGAAAACAACATTTACACTCAAATCAATGCATTTAGTGGAAGCAATTAAATAGGATTAGAAATTACTGTCTACACTGAAATCAATGCATGTAGTGCAAGTAGTCAAATTGGATTGAAAATCATATACATTGAAATCAATGCATCTAATGCAAGAAATCAAATATTATTAGAAATTAACATCTACATTGAAGTCAATTCATCTAGTGCAAGGAATCAAATAGGATTAGAAATCACCATTTACACTGAAATCAATACATTTAGTGCAAGCAATCAAATAGGATTAGAGATCATCTACATTGAAATCAATGCATCTAATGCAGGAAATCAAATATCATTAGAAATAAACATCTACACTAAAATCAATGCATCTAGTGCAAGCAATTAAATAGGATTAGAAATCACCATCTACACTCAAATAAATTAATCTATTGCAAGAAATATTCTTCTCTCCCCCCCCTCCACCTATATCTATATCTCTGTCCATCTCTCCTTCTTTGTCTCTCTATCTCAACCCCCCAAACACACCCACTCTCTCACTCGATATATATCAATTTCTTTGTCTCTCCTCCCTCTTTCCATCTCTCTCTTCTTCCCTCTCTTCACTTTCTATCTATATCTCTATCTCCCTTTGTCTCTTTATATCACCCGCAAAACATACACTCTCATACACTCTCCACCTTTCTCTGTCTATTTCTTTCTCCTTACCACCCTCTCTCACCCTCCATATCCATCTCTCTTTCACTCCCTCTCTTCACTCTCTCACATCCTCTCTCTCTTCCTTCCTTTCTCTCCCACCCCTCTCTCTCTCTTCACCCTCCAACTCTGTTACTAAATCCCTCCCTCTCCTGTCTCCTTCTCTCCCCCATTCTCTCCTTCTCTCCTTCTTTGTCTCTTTATCTCACCCCAAACATACATGCTCTCTCTCTCTCCATCTATCCCTTGTCACTCCATCTCTCCCTCCACTTTTCACTCTCTATTTATTCCTTATTTTGTCCCTCTACGCCCCTCCAACTCCATCTCCCTATCCCTCCCTCTCACCCTCTCCAACTCAATATCCCTATCCCTCCCTCTCACCCTATCCAACTCAATCTCCCTATCCCTCCCTCTCTCCTCATCTCTCTCAAGTTCGCTCTCTCATACTTCCTCTATCTCCCTTTCTCTACTACCTCCCTCTCTCTTCCCCTATCTCTCTCTCTCTAATCATCTCTCTTCCCCATCACTCTCCTCCTCTTTCTCAATTCATGTCTCTCATTCTTCCTCTCTCTCCCTTTCTCTCCTACCTCCCTCTCCCTTCTCCTGTCACTCTCTATCTATCTGTCTCTCTCTCTTCCCCAATCACTCTCTCTCTCTCTAACTATATTATTATATCCCTCCCTCTCTCCATCTCTCTCCTCATTTGTCTCTTTATCTCACCCCTAAACATACACTCTCTCTCTCCATCTCTCCATTGTCACCTCCTCTCTCTCTCTCTCTCTCCACTTCTCACTCCATGTATTTTTTCTTCCCTCCCTCTCTCCCCCTTCAAGTCCATCTCTCTATCCCTCCCTCTCCTCCTCTCTCGCAAGTCCTCTCTCTCCCTTTCTCTCCTACCTTCTTCTCTCTTCCCCCGTCTCTCTCTCTCTCTCTCTCTCTCTCTCTCTCTTTTCCCTCCAATCTTCACACTATCTCCCTCCCTCACAACTTCTCTCTCTTCTCCCTCGATCTTTGTGTCTCATCCTCCCTCCCTTACCCTCCTCTACCTCTCTTACTCCTCTCCCCTCTCCTTCAGTTTATCTTCATCTCTCCCTTGTCACTCCCCCTATGTTTCCACCTCTATCACTCTATGTCTTTATTCTTCCCTCCCATATATATCTAGAGTTAATATATATCATAATATATTAATATATATTATAATATAACAAATTTAATAGTGTATTAATCCAAATTTATTAAATTTAATAATATTAATATTATAATATATTAATATGAATATTAGATTTAATAATAATAATAATCTTTTAATATTAATATTAGGGTTAATAATGTTGTTTTGCATGGTATTAATAATAATTTGGCCCGTGGTATTTAGCCCATAGACTTCACCTAAATAAAACCTCTTTTTTGAGTGTTAGTAAGTATAAAGAGGTTTATGGAGTAAATATAAAAAAAGGTTATATCTATTTACCATACCTCTCGTTTATTTATATTTATAATTATTAATCATATCTCTTTTATTTACCATGGTATTTGGCCCTAGGCTTTGTATATAATTAGATATTGATTTCTAATCCTATTTGATATATTTTTATTTATTTACCATAACTCCTTATACTTCTTTTATATTTATTTATTTACCATACCTCTTTTATAAATATGGTTTTTGGCCCATGGTATTAATAATTATTGGCCCATGGTATTTGGCCCATAGGCTTCACCTAAATACAATTTTTTTTTTTGAGTTTCTTTTAAATATAAAGAGGTTTATGAAGTAAATATAAAAACAATTTTTATTTATTTACCGTATTTCTAGCTTATTTATATTTTTGTTTATTTACCATACTTATCCACTAAATATATATATATATATATATATATATATATATATATATATATATATATATATATATATATCCACTAAATATATATATATATAAAAAAAGTTTTATTTATTTACCATACCTATGGTTTATTTATATTTATATTTATTTACCATACCTCCTTTTTGAGTGTTTATATATAATAACTAGATTGATTTTTAAATAACGCTGATATTAGATTAAAAATGTTAAATGTTAAACACTACATTTACATTTACATGTTTACTTTTTTAAGTGAGATTTATCAACCCTCTAATGGGTTGTAGAGGGCCTCTAGAGGCAATAACTCAATCCTTGAGATTTGAATATTGTTGAAAAATGGAGATAATACTACATGTTATATCTAATAAGTTTAAGACTATTGTTTCAAGTTTAGTCTAAGGGAAATTTTCTAGCTTTTAGGGAATCAATCTCAACTTATAAAATGAATGTCTCCATTCAATTATTCTCCACTTTCTATTCCTTTTCATAGACTTAGAATTTGTCAAAATTATTCTCCACTTTCTATTCTTTTCATAGACTTAGAATTTGTCATTTTGACGTAGACACATCACTCTCTTTCACCAATCTATCTATATATCCCCCCCCATCTCTCTTTCTTCCCCTTCTCTCCCTCTACCCACTTCTACCTCTCTTCCGTCCTATTGTCCTCTCTCCCTCTCTCGCCATCTTCCTTATCACTCCCTCTCTCTCTCTCTTTCCACCTTTCTCTCCCTATTTATTTCTTCCTACCACCCTCTCTCACCCTCCATATGCATCTCTCTTTACCTCCCTCTATTCACTCTCTGAATCCAAAATAACTTTGAGAATTTGCAAAGTGTTAGTTCATTTTAATAAGAAGACACTTTTGGAGGCTGACTCAAATCAATGAAATGCAAAACCATTGTATCATGTAACATGTTGGCATTCTGAATTTTTTGATTTAATAGAATTAAAGAATTGATCTATTATTGGAAGTTGATAATTTGGTTAGAAATTTGACATTAGATTTTCAGAAAGAAAATATATGGTCAATGTAGGAATTTATAGGGTAAGTTCCTAAAATAGAACACCAAAGGACACCACTCACAAACAGATCACATATCAATACACTAGTATTCTTGACGTGGTTAAAACCCTCAAAGAGGGAAACAATCCATGGCTTGAGCCAACACATCCACTTCAGACAATTTATTAATAAAAGAATGAAATTTTACATAAGCTTCTCTCATGAACGGACACCCTACAAATGACCCTCCATAATCTTTAAATAGATATCATGGACCAATCAGGTGTTAAGCCACAGATCAAGTGTCAGTAATATCGAGGAGAGAATGAACCGTTAGATCACTTCATTTCTAGAACATATTGTGACTCCCAGATTGTAAGTTACAAAAGTACATAGTAAAGAAACACACTTTACCTAAATCTACACTAGACCAAGTTATACTTAACTATTTCCTATGCGTCAGAATATCCTAACGTCCCCCCTTAAGAACAAATTAGGATAGGATTGAAGGATGTACATATATGACACAATAGGAGAAGGAAGGGGGCACTAGAGTCTATTCCCCCTTAGTGACAACTTCCTGAACTCCAACCATAAATCGAAGTTTAGTAAACTTTTCCCCTGTGAGAGCCTTTGTAAAGAGGTCTACAACTTGATCATCGGTTGAACAATATTGCACTTCAAGAGCATGGTCATGAATGCGATTTTTGATGAAGTGCATGTGTATTTCAATGTGTTTATTGCACTGATGTTGGGCTGGATCTTTGCATAGTTGAATGGAACTTTGATTGTCACACCAAAGTGTAGTCGGATGCTTCTGCTGAAAGCCAAACTTTGACACAATCTGACGAAGCCACAGGGCTTCCTTACTAGCTTTTATGGTGCCACGATACTCTGCTTCTATTGAAGAAAGAGAAATGACACTTTGTTTCTTGCAAGCCCATGTAATATACCTAGAACCAAGAGTGAATACATAACCTGTAGTAGATTTCGATCATCAGGGTCACCAACCCAATCAGAATTAGTGAAACCAACCAATAGAGGAGATGCTTCTACACTGTAATGAATCCCAAGCTAAACTATAGCTCAAACATAACAGAGTATTCTTTTAGCTACTTTCTAATGACTTTCACGTGGGTTTTTCATAAACCGAGAAATAAGGCCAACAACACAGGAAAGGTCACGACGAGTACGGGTGAGATACAAAAGTTTTCCTACAAGCTGACGGTATAAGGTAGCATCAAATTGAGGGGAAGTACAAGTGACTAAAAGTTTGGCTCCAGATTGAAAGGGAGAAGGGGATGGATTACAAGCTTCCATGTGAAAATGGTGTAGAATATCACACTCATACTTCGACAGTGAAAGGGAAATACCTTGCTTGGTTTGCAAGACTTTAAGACCAAGAAAATAATGCAAGTGTCCTATGTCTGTCATTTCAAACTTCTTTTTAAGGCTAGAATTCACATGGATTATAAGGTTGGGATCACTACCAGTAAGGATAAGATCATTAACATAAAGAATAAGAATGATAAGAGACTTACCCACTTTCTTGGTGTAGACAATATTGTCATAATGCCACCTAGAAAAGCTAGTATCTAAAAGAAAGCTATCCATTTTGGGATACCAAACCTGAGGGGCTTGCTTGAGACCATAAAGGGATTTCTTAAGTCGACATACAAGGATAGAGTCTGTTTGTATAAATCCAGGAGTTTGTTCCATATAGATTTCTTCATGCAACTCCCCATGCAAGAAGGCGGATTTAACATCCATCAGATGGACTTCCCATTTGAAAGAGGCAGCAAGGGAAAAAACAAGGAGGATAAAGTTCATTTTGGCAACAGGGGAGAAGGTTTCAGTATAGTCAATGCCTTCAACTTGTGAAAAACCATTAGCAACAAGACGAGCTTTATGTTTATCAACTTTTCCATCTGGTCCATACTTGGTTCTGTAAACCCATTTGCATCTAACAAGTTTTCATCCCTTTGGAAGGGGAACAAGGTCCCATGTATCATTTGCCAATAATGAACGCTATTCTTCATTCATAGTTGCATCCCAATATGGATGGCCTGAAGCTTTTGCAAAGGTGTCAAGATCATAATTAGCTGAAGCTTGAGCTAGTAAAGAAGAGGCTCTATCGAACTGAGAACGTGTACATCACTTATTTTTAGGATCACCAGCAAGAGCACCTGCTGCATCCTGAGTAGCACGAACCCATTTTGGAAGCTGAGGTGTTGAAGGAGGATCCTGAGAAGGTTGGGGAGGATTGTCATCCTCGCTATCATCATCTGAGCAAGAAATATTTTTAGAAGTAGAAGGGATAGAGAGAGGTGGCACATCCGCTGAACTAGGCTCGTAGGCCGATATATTTTCAGCAAACTTTACATCTCTTCTAATGATAACAATTTTGGACTTAAGTGGAATAAGTCTGTATCCTTGGACATATTCAGAATATCCAACAAAAATACATTTTTCACTCTTAGGTTCTAAATCTTTATGTTTCACATCTGGAATATGGGCCCATGCTTCACTTCCAAAAACACGAAAGTGACTTACATCTGGTTTAATTGAGCTCCATGGTTCTTTTGGAGTGATATTCTTTAAAACCTTAGTAGGAGTGTAATTTATTATGTAATTTGCACAATTAATTGCTTCTGCCCAAAAATTAAGACTAAGTCCTTTAGATTGAAGCATATAATTAGCCATTTCCTTTAAGGTGCGATTCTTCCTTTCAGATACACCATTTTGTTTTGGAGTATATGGAACAATATGTTGCATTTGAATTCCATTCTGAGTGAAAAAGTTGATGAATTTGCTGTTAACATATTCTCTGCCATTATCAAATCTTAGCTTAAGAATTTGATGTCTAGATTTCTTTTCAACAAAGGACTTAAAGGCTAAGAACATGTTAAATACTTCACTCTTGAGTTTTAAGAAGTATACCCAAGTGCGTCTCGAGAAATCATCAATTAAAGTTAAGAAATAGTTGAAGCCATAGAATGAAACAACTAGAAGTGGACCACATAAATCATTATGCACAAGCTGTAAAGGGGCTGAGGTGTGCCAAGAGGCACATTTTTCAAAACTATCCTGATGATGTTTTCCAAGTACACATCTAGAACAAACACCATCTCTACAAGATACCATTAGAAGACTTGTCACCATATTTTATTTACATAGATTCTGAAGGGAGCGATAGTTTAAGTGACCGAATCACTCATGCCAAAGTTTTCTCACTTCATCATTATGAGAAATAAATACCAAGGGAAGATTTGATGACCCAAATTTGTTAAACTTATACAAGCTTGTAGAATCATCAGCAATGCAAGTAGCTAAAATCTGTCTAGTATCTCTTAGATCCTTAATTACAACATCGTGAGGTGAAAATTCAACGATTTTACCTTCACTTGAATGAGTTATCTGATATATAGATAGAAAGTTACAAGATAAGGTTGGAGCACATAATACATCATTGAATTTACCATTGTCTATATGAATAGTTCTAGTCCCTACAACACTAAGAGATCTATCATCACTAACATATATATTTTTGGTGTTACAATCATTTAAAGAAGAAAACATGGTTTTGTTTCTAGCCATGTGATAGGAAGGTCCTGAATCAATGAGCCACCCATGAGAATGAGAAGAAGAAGATACATTTAGTGCATATACACACCGAGATGCTTGATAACCACATGCAGAAAGTTCTATTCCTGAAGATGAAGTTGAAGTTGTTGAGTACTCCAAATGGATGTTATGCTTCTTCATTTCTGCTTCCAAGGCTTCCATCTTCTTAAAGCATTTGGATTCTAAGTGGCCATCTCGATTACAAAAGTGGCAATGTCTATTAGTCTTCTTCCCTTTGTTTTTATTTGCCTTATCATTTTGTTGAAATGGTTTTTCATTTTGAGACTCAAATGGTTTAGGACCATTCTTTTTAGGATACAACTTCTTAGGATTCTTTGAATTTGGTTGTTGATGGGCAGCTAAGGCTTTCTTAGAAGAGTTTCCAAGGTTAAGAAGACCAAAATGTAAGAGTTTTTATTGTTCTCTTATTAAAGAATCACAAAAGGCATCAAAGGAAGGGGACTTGTAGTCTTTTCCTTGAGAAATGAAGGCTTCTCTTGTAGAATGGAAGGTGGAAACAAACACAGAGTGTGCTGGTCCCAAATTAGTAAGAATGGAATAGATAAGGTTACCATCTTCCTTCTTAACCTTAACACCTTCCAAGAGAAGTCTAAGGGTCTTAAACTTGGACAAAAAATCTTCAGTGGAAGAAAAATTATTGGGGTCCAATGTAAGCAACTCATTTTCGAGTTGATGGGCTCTAAGTTCATTTTTAATTCCAAAAACTTTACTGATCTGTATCATTGCCTCATTAGGAGTATCAAGTTCTGCAATATGGAATCTAAGGTTTGGAGAAATAGAAATCACTATCAACCCACGTGCTTGCCTATTTTCCTGTTTGGCTGCCTTATCTTCATCTTTCGGTTTGGTTTCTTGGCCTGAGGCTATTCTGTAAAGACCTTTACTTCTAAGTAAATCCACAATGTAGGACCACCATTAGAAGTAGTTGGTGTTGTCAAGAATAACTTGGCATGGAATTTCCATTTTAATAGAAACTGAAGCTATAGATGATGATACTAATTGTTCCAATGGAAATATCTTGAAAAATTAGGATGATTAAAAAAAATGGCTCTGAAAACGGCTTCTAGATGAAGAAGTTATGGATTTTTGAAGAAACGTTATTAAAGATGCCGACCAAGTGCGGGAATGTGCAGAAATGAAGACCTATATTCTCATAAAGTAGCTTTGGACCAAGTGAGCTAAATTAAAATGTTAGTAATTTTTGGAAAAGAGGAAGGAGGTTTTTTTTTATTAGGCACTAAATCTTTGGGGTGAGTGCTTACTTGTGAAAGCTCTTTTTTGCTTACAAAACAAAAAACACAAAACCCGACATGGACATACAAAAGAAAACAAACCTTACAGCTTGAAGTTATCTTTAGCCAGAAACTAAATATTTTCCTCAATGTTTCTGATTTTCTGAGATCACATTAAGGTGCAGCAGAAAAGAGCATACACATGAGAAAAATCCTTCCTTTTTGTTTCTGATTTGCCCAAATCACATAGAGTCACGGGACAAAGAGGATATGCAGAAATGAAAGGTATAGATCCGGTAATTAAAAAAAACAAAGAGCTAGATAAACTAAAATAAACAGAGAGAAAATAACTAAAAACTGCAAATAAACAATGTATACCTCCATATCTTAAAAATGACATAGCTAGGGCTACCGGAAGCCTTTTCGCGTCAAATGAAAGGGGTTCCTCACTGACATAGATGCTCCTAACACAATAGAGCAGTCCTCTCGGTCCGAAATAAATTAGTAACAGTAGATCTAGGAAATGACAGTCAGATGCAGTTCTAGCGGCTTCTGATTTGGATGACCAACGGATGCGGCCCTCAGATAACTTTGATGCCATGTAGGAATTTACAGGGTAAGCTCCTCAGACAGAACACCAAAGGACAACACCCATAAATAGATCCAGATCAATACACCAATATTGTTGACGTGGTTAAAACCCTCAAAGAGGGAAACAGTCCACGGCCTGAGCCAACGCGACCACTTCAGGAAATTTATTAATAAAAGAATGAAAATTGTCATAAGTTTCTCTCATGAACAGTTGTTGTTGGGAAAAGTATCCAATACGGAATGACCCTATCCCACTCTAAGGGTGATAGTACCTCAGCAACAATCAAAGCAAAGCTATTCGAGATTACTTCTTTATGAGATGTAAGAGAGAGGAGGAAGAGATCCACTAACCGATGTCTTCCGCTAATGATTGATCCAATCTTCTCTCTTTGCTGCTTGTTCCCAGCTCCTTGCTCTTTCACTGGCCCAGCTACACCAAGATCCTGCAAAATAACAAGAGAGGGAAACTACAAGAAGCATACATTCATAATTGATTCAAGGATTAGAATAAATCAAATACACAAGCATAACAATACACCATTGAGACACATGCATATAGAAGAACCTCAAATGCTTTATTAATGGAAGAAGTAAAGTTCAGGAAGTGATACAACCATAAAAGGCCCAATCCAGCATCACCTCCCAGCAGAAATAAATCTCCTCTTCACCTCCTTCAAGCAAATCACCCAATAATTCTATACTCAAACCAACAACACTTCCTTACATTCACAAGATTCTAGCCTCCTTAGACCTCATGAGAGAGCTCTATATATAGGAGTTTTGGAGAAAGGATGAGTCAGCTTGAGGCTGGCATGAAGCTGACTAGTGTCCTCTCCCACTTCAGTTATTCTTCAGTTCTTGAGTCCACTTGGAGGTTCTTGCTTCCACTTGGAGATCTAGACCCTCTTACTCATCACCAGTCGAATTCTCTGATCCAAGTGTCATTTTGGAAGCTTCCTGGGCATTGACACCTTGAGGAATGACTGTGCCACTTGGCCAAACTCGCCCAGCGCAGGTAGCCTTCTTTTCAATTGACATTCAGTGCAGGTACACAGTGGAGCGGTTGACATTCAGCGCATATTCTTAGTGGAGCAGTTGACATGATCCAGAATTAGCTTGTTTTTGAGTGTTTTTAGGTGGAGAACTGATATTCAGTGCTGTGGTTTGCTGACCTTGTTCCTCTAGGGGTAGGAACAACATGTTTAGGGACTTTGGATCCCTTAGATTATTGACATTTCATGCTTCATGCTATAAGGCACAAAAATGTCTATAACAACAGTTACCCTACAAATGACCCTCCATGCTCTTTAAATAGAGATCATGGACCAATTGGGTGTGAAGCCATGGATCAAGTGTCGGTAATACTGAGGAGAGAATGAACCATCAGATCACTACATGTCGTGACCGTCGGATTGTAAGCTACAAAAGCACATAGTAAAGAAACACACTTTACCTAACTCTACACTAGACCAAGTTATACTTAACTATTTCCTGTGTCAAAATATCCTAATAGCTTTATGTTTCTCTTCTAGAATATGGGCCCATGCTTCACTTCCAAAAACATGAAAGTGACTTACATTTGGTTTAATTGAGCTTCATTCTTCTTCTCGAGTGATATTCCTTAAAACCTTGGTAGGAGTGCGATTTACTATGTAATTTACACAGTTACTTGCTTCTGCCCAAAAATTAAGATTAAGTCCTTTAGATTGAAGCATACAACTAACCATTCCATTTAAGGTGAAATACTTCCTTTCAGGTACACCATTTTGTTGTGGAGTATATGGAACAATATGTTGCATTTGAATTCCATGCTCAGTGCAAAAGTTGATGAATTTGTTGTTAAAATATTCTCCACCATTATCATATCTTAGCTTAAGAATTTGATGTCGAGATTGTTTCTCAACAAAGGCCTTAAAGGCCAAGAACATGTTAAATACTTCACTCTTGAGTTTTAAGAAGTATACCCAAGTGCGTTTGGAGAAATCATCAATGAACGTTAAGAAAAACTTGCAACTAGATAATGAAACAACTGGAAGTGGACCACATAAATTACTATGCACAAGATGTAAAGGGTTTGAGGTGTGTCAAGATGCACGTTTTTTAAAACTATCCTAATGATGTTTTTCAAGTACACATCCGAAACACACACCATCTCTTCCAGATACCATAGCAAGACATGTCACCATATTTTCTTTACATAGATTTTCAAGGGAGTGATAGTTTAAGTGACCAAATCACTCATGCCAAAGTCTGATCACTTCATCATTATGAGCAACAAATACCGATGGAAGATTTGATGACCCAAAGTTGTTAAACTTATACAACCTTGTAGAATCATCAGCAATTCCACTGGTTAAAATTTTTCCAGGATCTCTTAGGTCCTTAATTACAACATCGTGAGGTGAGAATTCAATGATTTTACCTTCATGTGAATGAGTTCTCTTATATACAGATAGAAGGTTGTAGGATATGGTTGGAACACATAATACATCATTAAATTGACCATTGTCTAGATGAACAGTTCGAGTCCCTACAACACTAAGAGATCTATCATCACCAACATATATATTTTTGGTGTTACAATCATTTAAAGAAGAAAATGTTAGGTCCCTTTACTACTAGTGTAACCCCTTACTGTTATTATTACAACCCCCTTATTATATTGTTGTGCCCATGTAGTCCCCATATTGTTATTATTGTGCCCTTACATTATTATTGTTATGTCGGCTCTGATTATATTATGACCCCTTAGATTCCTATATATAGAAAGGAGGTCTTGTCATTTGTATCATCTAAGAATTGTTGATTTGTGTAATGTAAAGGAGGTTTCCCCCTCGAAGAGGCTTATTTCTAAGGCATTCATCTATCTTTTGTATCTTTTTGTGAGCTGGTTTCATAACATTTGGTATCAGAGATTTGGATTCTAGGGCTGCTCCAAATAGGTCATCATGGAATTTTCACTTTAACTATTATTTTGTGATGTTTCAAAAGTTAAAATACAAACCCATTTGAGACAAAATCACGGTGAAACTTGGGTCTAAATTTCAGATCTTGTATTGCTATAGTTGCAGAGATATGCTAAGTTAGGGTTTTTATAAGCTCGTGAATTGCATCTAAAATAGGTCATCGTGGAATTTGCGCTATAACGTCTTGTCTGCAATGTTTCAGAAGCGAAAAAAAAAACCCATTTTAGAAGAAATTAGTCTGAACCTCGGGTCTGAATTTCAGATCTTGGCTCGCTACAGTTTCAGATATATGATCTGAGTAAGTTAGGGTTTTGCAGACACCTGAATTTCATCCTAAATAGGTGACCGTGGGATAATTGTCATAAGTTTCTCTCTAAGAATCAGATTGAAATTTCATTAGAAGTTATAGAAAGAGGACAGACTGTAGTTTTATGTTTATATTTTTTAGATCCTAAGGTTGAAACAGTGACATGTGGAACTTCGTACAAGTGTGCTCTACTAAACGAGTCTATAATCAGGTCATCCTGGGAGATTTGACATAACTCTTCCTTACAGAATCCAATATTGATCAGACTTGTGGGGTTAGAAAGAGAATACAAAGGGATACTGTAGGTTGTGATTTCAGAACTAGAAGATCTGAAATCACAAAGTTACACTTGTTTCAATATCGAGCTCCTAAAATCAAGAAAAGGCAATATGATGAAGTTTGATGGCAAGGATCCGGTAAATTGGATACTACAGATGGATAAATATTTTGATCTACGTGGTGTACCACTATTACAAAAGGTAGGTATCACATCTAATTATTTCGAACTGAAACAATTTTTATGTTATAAAGGGTTTTTCTCTCGTAAACCACTTGTCACGTGGTCAATTTTCATGGAAGAAATGATAGCACATTATGAGGATACAAAAAGTAACACCTTATTTAGCCAATTGATAAATCTTGAACAAAAGGGTTCAATGGAAGAGCACATTGAGGACTTTCAAAAATTGAATATAAGGGTAAATTATATTCCAGAGAAGTAAAGGATTGATGTCTTCATAGGGAATTTAAAGGATAACATTCAACATCAGGTTCGTCTTTGGGAACCAGACTCATTGGAGAAGGCATTCAGGCTGGCAAGAAAAATTGAAAGTGAAATTATGGAAATAAGGAATCCCACCACTCATGACTATAATTATGGAAGTGTTTTTTCTCCTAGCCTTCCACAACCTACAAGGTTTACACCACAACAATTGGAAGAAAAAAGAGAAAAAGGGATTTGTTACAATTGTGATAGCGAATACATTAAAGGTCATAAGTGAGCTGAGAAAAAATTATTTTACATAGATTATGAAGAGGAGGAATAAAAGTATCAAGAAACATCAAAATAAGAGGATATACAACAGGAACCCACCCCAGAGAAAGAAGAAATGAATCTGACCATATCTTGTAAAGCATTGGAAAGAATTACCACTCCTCAAACTCTCAAGATAGAAGGACATATCAAGAAGAAAAAGGTTCAAGAAGTGAAAGATCACATCGAGAAAGAAGAAATGAATCTGACCATGTTATGAAACCAGCTCAAGAAAAGATAGAAAAGATAGATCAATGCCTTAGAATTCAGCCTCTTCGAGGGGGAAACCTCCTTTACATTACGTAAATGAACAATTATTGGATGATAGAAATGACAAAACCTCCTTTCTATATATAGGAGTCTAAGGAGTCACAATATAATCCAGCCAACCTAACAATAATAATATAAAGCCACAAAAATAATAATAGAGGGATTCTATATGGGGGTAATAGGGGCACAACAATATGAATAAGGGGTATAACTACAATAGTAATGGGGTAATCACTAGTATTATAGGGACCCAACATGCCCCTCTCCTTCAAAAAAGTGTTGTCCTCGATGCTCGAGTAGTTCCAGATAATTCTGCATAAAATTCTCATCCTCCCATGTGGAATCTTCAGCGGATAAGTTCTTCCACTTGATAAGATACTCTGAAATTGATCGATTTCGTAGCTGTCGAGTTCTTGTTTTTGTGACTGCTTCTGGTTCCAATATAATTTTTCCTTCCTCGTCAAGTTATGGCAATATTGTTTGAATTGGGAGCTTGTCACCTATAACCTTCTTTAAACATGAAACATGGAAAACTGGGTGCAATCGAGAAGCTGCAGGAAGCTCCAATTGTATGCCATAGTACCAATCTTTTGCAACACCTTGTACGGACCATAATACTTTGGTGATAATTTATTATCCTTCTTAGCTTGATTTAGGGACATTTGCTTATATGGTTGTAGCCGTAGGAATACCCAATCACCTACATCAAAACTTCTTTCACTGCGATGTTGATATGCCTGTTGTTTCATTCTATTTTGTGCCAACACGAGGTTATCCTTTAAGAGTTGGAGGACTTTTTGTTGATGTTCGATGTGATGTTCCACTGCCTGAACCTTAGAATTTTCTCTTAAATATGATGTGATGGATGGTGGCTGATACCCATAAAGTGCCATAAATGGGGTCATTTTTGTTGCTGTATGGAAGGAAGTGTTATACCACCATTCAACCAGAGGCAACCATTTGACCCATTGTGTCTGTTTATCAGATACAAAGCAACGAAGATATCCTTGCAAACATTTGTTTACTATCTCAGTTTGCCCATCAGATTGAGGATGATAAGGTGAGCTATGAGCTAACTGAGTACCAAGACAAGAAAATAATTCTGTCCAAAAATTTCTAGTGAAAATGGGATCTCTGTCACTTACAATAATCTTTGGGTTTCCATGTAGCTTTTGAACTGTTTCCATAAATGCAGTAGAAACTGTACTGGCTTTAAATGGATGTGATAATGCACAAAAGTGTGCATACTTGGTAAGTTTTTCAACTACTACCATGATGACACTCTTTCCCTCAGACTTGGGTAAACCTATGATAAAATCCATTGAAACCTCCTCCCAACGTTGGCTTGGAATGGATAAAGGTTGTAATAGACCCGGTGTCTTAATTGTTTCAACTTTATTTTGTTGACAAACCAAACATTCCGCCACAAACTTTTGAATATCTGATTTAAGGCCATCCCAAAAAAATTCCTTCTTAACCCTGTGGTAAGTTTTTAAAAATCCTGAGTGCCCTCCTAAGGGAGAAGTGTGCAATTCCATAAGAATCTTTTGTTTTAGCTGGGAATTCTTACAGAGGTATAAGCGATCTTTGTACCATAACGAATCATTTTTCCAGCTAAATGTATCAGAAGTACTGGAATCTTGTTGTAGCTTTCGAATAAGTGCCCACACTTCTTCGTCATTCTTCCATTCCTCCCTTGCTTCGTTTATCCAATCTGGTTGGATAATAGAAATGGCACACAACAATGCTTCCACATCCTCATCCTTTCTTGAGAGTGCATCTGCCACCACATTTTGCTTCCCTTTTTTGTAGATGATTTCAAAGTCATAACCCAACATCTTTGTGACCCACTTTTGTTGCTCTTCAGAGGATAATCTTTGTTCTAAAAAGTATTTAAGGCTATCATGATCCATTTTTACCTTGAAGTGTCTTCCCATTAGGTAGGGTCGCCATTTCTTAAGTGCATGGAGTATTGCCAACATTTCCTTTCATAAATAGCTTTTCTTAAAAACTTTCCCTTGATTGGACGACTTTCAAAAGCAATGGGTCTTTCATCTTGCATTAGAACAACACCAATTCCATTTCTTGAAGCATCACATTCCACAATAAAGGTTTTTGTGAAGTCCGGTGTAGCTAAGACCGGTGCTTGGCACATTGCCTCTTTAAGATGTTCAAAGGCCTTTGTTGCTTCCGGAGTCCATGAAAATGAATCTTTCTTCAATAATGTTGTTAGAGGTGCTGCTATTCTCCCATAATTCTTAACAAACTTGTGATAATACCCTGTCAACCCAAGAAATCCTCGCAGATGCTTTATGGATGTGGGGATTTTCCATTCCTTAATGGCTTTAATTTTTCTAGGGTCTACCTTAACTCCTTCATGAGATACAATATGACCCAAATATTCCACCTCCTGGACTCCAAAGAAACATTTGGATCTTTTTGCATATAATTGTTTCTCCTCCAATAGTTGTAGAACCTTGTCAACATGTTCAACATGATCCTTCCAAGACTTGCTGTAGATTAGTATATCATCAAAAAATACTAACACAAATTTTCTAAGGAATGGTTTGAAAATTGAATTCATCAAACCTTGAAATGTTGAAGGTGCATTGGTAAGGCCAAAAGGCATGACCAAAAATTCATAATGACCCTCATGAGTTCTAAATGCTGTTTTCAGAATGTCTTCAATCTTCATTCTGATTTGATGATATCCCGAACGAAGATCCAACTTGGTGAAGTAAATTGATCCATGCAATTCATCAATGACAGGAATGGGGAACTTATCTTTAATAGTGAGCTTGTTGAGCTCCCTATAATCCGGACACATGTGCCATGATCCATCCTTCTTGTGCACCAATACTACTGGAGCTGAGAAAGAACTTTGACTCGGTTGAATTATACTAGCCTCTAGCATTTCTGCAACCATATGTTCAATTTCACTTTTTTGGACATAGGGATATCTGTACGGCCTGATGTTTGGAGGAACACTTCCTGGAATCAGATGAATAGCATGATCATGATCACGCATAGGTGGGAGACCTTTGGGAGTCTCAAATACCTTGGAATGATTGTCCAGGACTTTTTGGAGATCTGGAGAAATAGATGATTCCAATGTGGAAACATCTAGCGAACATAATTGTGCAATTACACCTCTTTGCTCCTTTTTTAGAAGCTTTGTCATGTCATTAGAGCTTATTATCTTTCTTGGTTTCCCTGCAATACCCCTTAATTCAACTTCCTTTCCTTCTATAGAAAATTTGATGAAAAGTTCTTGAAAATTAAAAGCTATTGTACCCAAGGATTGTAGCCATTGGACTCCTAGTACAACATCAACACCTCCCATTGGAATGGAAAGCATTGGGCTAGTCAATACATATTCTCCCATGGATAGATTGATATTATGACACTTTCCAGAGCAATTTATTGTTCCTCCATTTGCAATCATCACTTGACACTCTGGTGGTGGATATAGGAAGCAATTCAATTCTTTTGCTACCCTACAATGAATACAATTGTGGGTGCTTCCTGAATCAATCAACACTATTACCTTTTTCTTCTTGATTTGTCCTTCTATCTTGATGGTTTGAGGAGTGGTAATTCCCGCCAATGAATTACAAGATATGGTCAGATTTATTTTTTCTTCATCTAGGCTTTGTTCCTGGAGTATATCCTCTTCTTTTGACCTTTCTTGCTCCTTTTCTTCTTCCTCTTCACAATCTATGTATAATAATTTATTCTCAGCACACTTATGACCTTTTGTGTATTTTCTATCACAATTGTAACAAAGCCCTTTTTCTCTTTTTTCTTCCAATTTTTGTGGTGTCCACCTTGTAGGTTGTGGAAGACTAGGGGCAAACCCACTTCCATCTTTATAGTTGTGAATGCTATGCGTCCTAGTTGCCATAATTTTGCTTTCCATTTTTCTTGCTAACCTGAATTCCTTCTCTAATGAATCAGGTTCCCAAAGGCAAACATCATGTTGGATATTATCCTTTAAAGACCCTATGAACACATCAATCCTATTCTCCTCTAGAATATCTTTTATCCTTATGTTCAATTTTTGGAACTCCTCAATGTGCTCCATTATTGAACCCTTTTGTTTGAGACTTATGAATTGGCTAAAAAGAGTGTTGCTTTTTGTATTCTCATAATGTGCTATCAATTCTTCCGTAAAAATTGCCCAAGTGATAAATTGTTTACGAGAACAAATCCATTGATGCCATACAAACTGATTTGGTTCCAAATATACAGTTTCCATGCGTACCTTTTGTGCGTTTTGCACATTATTGATATCGAAGAATTGCTCCATCTGTAATATCCATGTGGCGAGATCCTTGCCATCAAACTTCCTCATATCGATTTTTGGAATATGGTGATTCTTCGATCCAACATTAGCGTCTATGGAATCATGATTAACATTTCTTTTGTTCTCATCGTGAGTTTCCTTTACTACCTTTTCACCATTAGTAAGTATTTCTTGTAGAAAATTTGTCAAATCTGTCTTCAAATCTGCCATGCCTGTCTTCAAATTTGTGTTCAAATCTATCTTCAAATTGTCCATCTTAGCTTCCATGCCATTCATCTTAGCTTCCACGCCATTTATCTTAGCTTCTGTTAACTTTTGTGAGCGTGACATTTGTTGCACTTGTTCTTGTAATTTTGATATATCATGTAGCATTTCTTCCTCTTCTTCATGAGTCATGTTAGAGCTTTCAGGTTCCTTACTAGGTGGTTGCATTTTCTTTCCCCGAGGCATTAGTTATCGATAATAATTCTCTACTATGCCCTTTGAATTCCTTCAAAATAAATTTTCAAACCAAGCTTAAGAAAAAATTTAAAAAAATCTACACACCTTTTTTCACTTTGTAGGAGCTTGATATTGCCTCTGATGTATCTCTGTACTTTCCAATCATCTAGTTCTGAATTTGTGACCTGTAGTATCTCTCTGTGTCCTCTTTCCAATGCCACCAGTTTGATCCAAATTGGATTCTCCAAGAAAGAGTTATGCACAATCTCCTAAGATGACCTGATTATAGACCTTTCCAGAAGAGCGAACTTGTATGAAGTGCCACGTGTACAATTTTCGATCTTTGGTTCTGAAAAATATATACAAGAAACTACAGTCCATCCTCTTTCTATACCTTCTTATGAAATTTCAATCTGATTCATAGAGAGAAAGTTATGACGATTTTCCCAGGTCACCTGTTTTGAATGTAATTCAGGAGTCTTCAAAAATACCAACTTCCTCAGATCATATCTCCGGAAATATTGTGCGAAAAGCTCTGAAATTCGGACCCAAGGTTCAACGCGATTTCTTCCCAAATGCATTTTTTTGCGACTTCTGAAACGTCACAGAAAAAACGTTATAGCGAAAATGCCACGATGCCCTATTTGGAGCAACGAAACCCTAGAATCCAAAGCTCTGATACCAAATGTTATGAAACCAGCTCAAGAAAAGATAGAAAAGATAGATCAACGCCTTAGAATTCAGCCTCTTCGAGGGAAACCTCCTTTACATTACATAAATTAACAATTATTGGATGATACAAATGAAAAAACCTCCTTTCTATATATAGGAGTCTGAGGAGTCACAATATAATCTAGCCGACCTAACAATAATAATATAAAGCCACAAAAATAATAATAGAGGGATTCTATGGGGCACAGAAATAACAATATGGGGGTAATAGGGGCACAAAAATATAAATAAGGGGTATAACTACAATAGTAATGGGGTAATCACTAGTATTATAGGGACCCAACAGACCATATCTTGTAATGAATTAGCCGGAATGACGACTCCTCAAACTATCAATATAGAAGGACATATCAAGAAGAAAAATGTTCAAGAAGTGAAAGATCAAATCGAGCATCAAGAAATGAATCTGACCATATCTAGTAATGCATTGGAAGAAACTACCACTCCTCAAACTATCAAGATAGAAGGACATATCAAGAAGAAAAAGGTAGTAGTGTTGATTGATTCGGCTAGTACCCATAATTTTATTCATTGCAAGATAGCCAAGGAATTGAATTGCTTCCTATATCCATCACAAGAGTGTTAAGTGATGGTTGCAAGTGGAGGAACCATAAATTGCTTTGGAAAGTGCCATAATATCAAGTTATCCATGCGAGAATATTTATTTAATAGCTCAATACTTTCCATTCCAATGGGTGGTGTTGATGTTTTACTCGGAGTCCAATGGCTACAATCTTTGTGTACGATAGCTTTTAATTTTCAAGAACTTTTCTTGAATTTTTTTTGGGAAGGAAAGGAAGTTGAATTGAGGGGTATCGAAGGGAAACTTGGAAGGATAATCAACTATAACATCATGAAAAAGCTTCTAAATAAAGAACAATGGGGCGTAATTGCACAATTATGTTCACTAGAAGATCCCACATCGAAATCATGTATTTCTCTAGATCTACAAAACATTTTGGACAATCATTCCAAGGTATTTGAGATTCCCAAAGGCCTCCCAACTATTCATGATCATGATCATCTTATTCATTTGATTCCAGGAAGTGTTCCTCCAAACATCAGGCCTTACAGATATCCATATGCCTAAAGGAGTGGGAACTCATTCAAAAGTTGTAGAAGATCCTAGTTCAAACAGTATTGCGAGAACTTGACAAGGAAGGAAAAATCGTATTGGAACCTGAAGCAGTCATAGAACCGAGAATTTGATAGCTACGAAATAGATCTGTTTCACAGTATCTCATCAAGTGGAAGAACATACCCACTTAAGATTCCACATGGGAGGTGTTGAAGCCCCAAAAATCGGGTCTACAACAAGGGGGATACCCACCCGGTTCAGACCTTGAAAGCAGCTCCTTTTCCGTTGGGATGGTGGGTCTGACTGGGGATAATGGGACCAGTTTCCCAATTTGTGTGTGTGTGATGAGAATTGATATTTCCTTTCTAATAATTCCTAAGTAAAATGCTTTTATTCTAAATCTAATTTAACAATATGCAATTGTATTCTAATGAATAGAAATATCTAATTCTAAAACTAACCCGGGATTTAACCTTTCAGTTATGTGATCTAAAATAATTTCTAACAACAATTGGTAATAAAGATCATTCAATTGCTATGAGAAAAGAATTCAATAAAAATGAACCGTTTCGTATAAAAAGTTAGCTGAAACAATTGTGAGAAACATATCGCATAATAAGTCATTCATACATTAAGCATAAATAGAATAGTCATCACCGTATAGAAGTGACAAATGATAACTCAAACATTCAAGCATTCATATATAAATAACTGAACATAAATATCACCTTAACACATAAGCAGAAATCATTAAGAGATAAAAGTACCATTGATAACAAGTTCTACTCATTAGCTTCAGCAATAATGATTTATCTCTTCCTAATTCAACATCTACTAAGAGTAAAAACGTGCATTTCAGTGGCAGACATTAAACACAGATATGAACAAATCTTGTTCCATTCATTCATCAAAACCTCCTCTGAGGGTGTAGAAGTGCATGTTCTGAGGAAACGTTTTTGACAAATTTAAGGACCCCTCTCTAAATGCATGAGAGGGGTTGAAATACTACTAGCTAAATCCTAAAAATAGTCCATTACAAAAATATAGGAGGAGGTTTAAATGACCGTCCTCATCTAAGGCAAAAATAAATCAAAACTAAAACTAAAACTAAAATTAAAACTGAATCTAGAAATTAACTATCTATGTATCTGTTCTCTGTGGTCACAAGCATTCAGCATCAACTTGAGGAGAGTTGGTTGGCCAACCTCCGATTTTAGTTGCCCTGTGAAAACAAAATCGGCAAGTGCTGGCGCTATCTTCTCGGCAGAGTTAATAAGGAATTTGAGAGTCATGCATTGACTATGCAGTTTAACCAAGTACTGTTTAAGGATATCCCTGATAAATACCACTGGTTTTTAGAGCTCGGGTTTTGCCTTTAGTCTTTAGCACCTTTTTCTACAATTTTCCAGGTTTATAGGTGACTGAGTGATTAGAGGCTTTCCTTCTCAAGGGGTTTTTCCTGGCATCGCGCATCGGAAACTGCCTCTGTTTCTCGACCCAGGCTTCCCTGGTGATAGTTTTTACCTCTTGTGCATTTTTGTTAGAGGATACATAAACCTTAAATTTTGTGGAGTGAACGATCCCATGAGTTCTTGGCTCTGAGTCTTAAATTTTCTGTCTGGTATATCATCACTATCCAGTACCCATTTGACCATGTCTGTGTATGGAAGAATCTTGGGTCTCATCGCTATTTGGTGCAAGAATGAACATGCAAGTTCTGTAATCGACGCCTCTGCAGTTGCTTTAACCTCCATTACTCTGGGATTTTCTTCTTTGAGTAGACTGTACATGCCTTCCCAAGTAGTTATTCCAACATCTTTGTTATAGGTGGTGTCTATGTATAAGGGCGTCATTTCTTTGTCTTTAGAAATCAGAGTTTTTCCCTTCTTTCCCATTATACTTTGAACACTGCTACGTATACCTTTATGCTTTCTGCTACTGCAATTTACAAATAAGGAAAGAGTAATGATAAGAAATAAGGTGACAGGAAAGCTTTTAATGCCGAAATCATATAAAATATACCACCCTACGTGAAATGACCTTTCGATCAGATCCAAACCTTATCTCATTAATGATCATCAACTAACTCATTAAATTAACATTAATGCACATAACTTGGCATCAGATTACGAAAAAAACTTTTTGAACGATGAGCCCTACAAATCTGCGATAAAGTGATTTTGCGATTTGCTTCACAATATCGCAATCTGTTATGTTTAACAATCATCTTTCACCACATGTTTTTGCGAGATGCGATTTGCAAGATGTGATATCGCATATCGCGGGATTGAGGTATTTTACCTTAAGTGATACTTGAGGCATATGAAAACTGTGACGCGTGATGAGCTTCTTCAGTGTGCGATCTCGCATCGTGATTTTGCAATCCTAGTAGTTTACTTATAGGGTGTCTTCCATTACCTTTTTGTGATGCGACACTTTATTATTGAGAGAACGATTTTGCTCGAACTTATCATAAAACTTAAGTCCTTTTGGATTTTTGCGGGTGTTCTCCTAAGTTTATGATAGTAAGATTTATTCAACAAGGGAATATAAGTGCTAATTTATATTTTATTTTTTAGAGAAGGGTCCCCACTTATTTAGTATTAGTAATAAAACTAAATAAGAAGGGGGTTGTTGCTGGCCACAACAATTGGCAATTCACTTGGAAGAACCAGTTATCTCTGATTTTCTTTTGAATTTTCTAAACTTCCAAAACAGAAGGGTTTTTTGGAAAATCAAACTTTATTATAGAAAGATAAAATACATAATGCTTTCAGCTGTTAATGATAGTTTGTTTCTGCTATGTTAACTCTGATTATTTACTTCCTAAAGCTAGTCATTGTATTTATATCAACCACTACTTGGTTTAAAAAGATAAAAACAAAGTCTCCTCTGTAAATCAGTTTTAAATATGCTCATTTGTTGTAGGTAGAACCTCTGATTCCAGCAAGCGTTTATAGCCTTGACAGGGTTACCTGTTACCCAACAATGATCTTGTATCCTACTTGGAGAAATATACGATTTTCAAAGGGCAATCCATATCCACACTTATTGCTTTTATTTTCTTTTAATTCTTAAAGAAAAATGTCTTGGTTTGGTAGTCAAATTATGACAGTGCCACTCACTTGATTTATAACTTTGCTGAACAAGCTGGTTCGTGATGAGACCCCTTGTCTTTTGATTGCAACAATCTTGAGTCATTGCCTCATTGTGGTATACATTTTTTGCAAAGTCAGCAAGCTATAATATCTATGATCATGATAAGTTGGCTCGTGATGAGACCTCTTATTCTTTAAGTTTACAGTGTATCACTGGATTATTCCTTGAAACTTGTAATTCTCTAGGTGGGGAGGAAGTCATTGGTTCCTTAAGAATAACTCTGGATGACAATGGTAGAGTTTTTTGGAAAGAGATTTTCTACAGAGAATCTTCGTTTTTTATTATTGATGCTTTTCATTGACTGATATAAAACAAATTCCCACTAAAGGTTGCTTTTTATCAAAATTCACGAGGTTGAAACTAGTAACATTTCCAGGCTTATAGCTTCTTGACTGTATCTTTCATTAATAATGACCAATTTTCCAAATCAGTTCTATTTATACAAGTGAAAAACAAAATCTAAAAGAAATACTAGTATTTTTCGTGAATTCCAAACGTAACCATCCACAATTGGTTTTAGTATCAAAATAAAGGAAAAACTAATTTACAAAAAATAAAATAAGTGATCTTCTATGGAAAGTATTTTTTGAGGATTTTTCCATTAACAGGTAAAGATCCTCTTTTCCCTGCTAAATCCTGCAACATAAAAGTGGATGGACCTATGATTTTTGCAATTTGGAATGGGCTAAGCCACATTCGTTGGAATTTTGTATGTTTGCCTTTTTCTTCGTGAGCCTTATCTAAATTTAAAACTAAATCTCCAATTTGAAAGTCCTTTCTGGATACCATGCTTGAATCAAAAGAAGCCTTTACTAATATTTGATGATGAGCGTGTGTTATTTTAGCCTATTCTCATTGCTCTTCTAGCTTAAGAATTTGTAGTTGTTTTAGTTGTAAGGATGAAGTTGGTGTTTCGTCAATAAATTGAACTAAGGCCAAAGAGGGAATTTCTAGGTGAGTTGGGAGAACCACTTCTTTCCCATAAACTAAATTAAAGCGAGAAGTGCCAATGGAGGCTTTCCTTGTTATTTGTTCTGCCCACAGAGCATACATCAAAGATTTGTGCCAATTATTATGATTTTGATCGATGGTTCGCTTAATGATTTTGATTAAGTTTTTATTCGTTGATTCGTTCAACCCGTTTCCCTATGGGTAATAATTGGCAGAGTATTTAAACTTAAAACCTCTTTTGAGCGCAAATTCAGTCATAGCATTGCTAGAAAAATACGATGCATTATCAAACATTAAAGCAGAGGGTGAACGGTGATTATGAACTGATCTATGAAGTCAATGAAGTGTTTAGCATTGGCTGTCTTGAGAGGAACTGCTTCTACCCATTTAGTAAAATAATCTATAGCTATAAGGATATACCTATGCTATTTAGAAGAGTAAGGAATGATCTCACCTATTATATCCAATCCCCATTGATCAAAGGGTTGATTTATATTGACTAGTTGCAAAGGCAACGACGGTTTATTTTGTCTTCCAGCAGCAATTTGACAAAATTGACACTTCCTTACATAGCTATGCACATCTTTAAATAGTGTAGGCCAATAGTACCCTACGCGCAAGATTTTATGTGCTGTAGCATCTCCAGCATAATGTCCACCTGTTGGTCCATCATGGAGTTCCTGCAACACCTTTTCGGCTTCAGATTTCTCAAGACATCGAAGGAGAACAAAATCATAATTCATCCTAAAAAGTACATCGTTTACGAGTTGATATTGCTTAGCCTTCAATCTTAGGGCTCTTTTCTTTGTATAATCCAGGTTTGAAGGAGCATATCCGTTCTTTAGATAAAATATGATATCAACATATAATGATTCAATATCGTTTAGGCTTACCTCATATGTGTGTACTTCTTGATTTGAAGATGGTATTTTGGAAATAAGCGATGCTCCAGCTAGCATTTTGTAAAATCCTTGACCTTTTACAATATTCACTGGTTTAATTTCATCGTCGTATTCTTATAAGGGAGTAACCCAATTTTCTCATTTCTCACCCACGTCTTTCTATACTAAGAGATTTCTTACTGCTGGAAAAGGTACTATGATTTTTGTATGGGTTTTAAGAAGGAAGGGTCTGAAGTGCTTGATCGCTTTAAAAATAGCATAAGCTTGTTTCTCGACGTCAGAATAATTTAATTCGGCCCCTTGTAGAAACTAAATAAAGAAATTGGGGCTTCCGCCTTGTCTTGATTTGCTTGAGTGAGTATTGCAGCATATGATCTATCAGAGGCAAATGTATACAAGTGAAAGGATCGGAAAAATTTGGAGTTGCTAAGGATGGGGCGTTTACAATCGCTTGCTTAATTAGATTGAATGCTTCATATTCCTCTTGGCCCCATTTGAAGAGTGAATTCTTTTTAATTATTTCTTGTAAGGGAGATACAATCCTTGAGAATTCCAGAACAAATCTCTTAAAAGAATTAATCTGGCCAAGGAAGGATTGCATGTCTTTCTTGTTGTGAGGCAAGGGTATTTTGGAAATCTCCTTAATTCTATTGGGATCAATATGGATTCCATATTTTGACACTATAAATCCAAGAAGTTTTCCTTCACTTAATGCAAAAAAGGACTTTTTTGGATTAATTGAAATCCCATACCTTTGGCAATGTTGGAAGATCAGCTTTAAGTCTCTAAGATGATTACCACGTTTTTTAGAATATATAGTTATATCATCCAAATAAATCACTATTGATTTGTTTACTAATCCCTTAAATGTGATGTCCATGGCCCTTTGAAATGTGGCACTAGGGCTGATCAGACCAAAAGGCATCTTTTGATATGTGTAAGTACCCCATTTGGTTCTGAACGTGGTCTTTAGTTGATCGTCAGGATGGACCAAAACTTGGTTGTAGCCAGAGAAACCATCTAAAAAGGACATTAATTCTGATCCTGCAACTGCTTGCAAAATTTGCTCCATGGGAGCTAGGGGAAAATTATCCTTTTGGCAGGCTTTGTTAAGGTTTCGAAAGTCAATACAAATTCTAATGTCTCCGTTTTTCTTTCTGACGGGCACCAAGTTGGAAACCCATCTAGAATGACGAACGGGAAAAATAATTTTGGCTTTCAATAATTTGTTGAGCTCAAATTTAATCTGGCTTTCCAGGTTAGGATGGATCTTCCTCAGCTTTTGCTGGGCAGGTTTTTCATCGGTTATCATTGGGATAGTATGCTGAATGATAGAAGTGTCGTAAGTCTTAAGGTCACTGTAGTTCTAGGCGAAGACACTTTTGTATTGTTTCAGGAGACGAACATAAGCTAATCTTTCTTCAAGGGCTAGGCCAAGACCTAGGTTGACATTTTATGGCTTGGTATCAGTTCCTATATTCACTAATTCATAGTTTAGAGTTGAACTCTGAATTTTTGAATTGGTAGATCTCTTGAATCGGTCTTTCAAATCATAGAGGTCTTCCAACTCGACTACTGATTTTGGCATAGCATTATTAGTGCTTTCTTGTTGCAAATGTTTGTCATGTTGGTCCTCATCAATTATCTGATTAGTGTAAGATCCATCTGATGTGAGGAAGCTTACAATATCAAGATCATCATTGAAAATTCTCTAGTTTGTAACATTATCAGGAATCGAGGGTCTAAAGATCAATTCGATTGAAAATTTGTCTGGACTATAGTATTCTGAGGGAATGAGCTTGGAAGCTACATTTGCCAAGAGGTCAGCACTAGCATTTTGGAGTCTGGGAATTGGTGAAATATTGAATGCTATAAAATGTTCAGTCAGATCTTGCACTAAAGATTGATAATGCTTTAAATGACCTGATAGACAATGTATAGTATTTCGTACTTGTTTAATAACAATTTCAGAATCTCTAAAGACTTGTAGATATTTGATATCTAATCCGATTGCCTTGTATAATCCTTGGACTAAAGCCTCGTATTCTACAGTGTTATTGGTGCAATCGAACTCGAGTCTACAGGTTAGCATAGTTTTGTTTCCCTCTGGACTAACTAATACGCATCTTGCTCCTGCTCCATCGTTAGACTTAGAACCATAAAAAAATAACTTCCAAAATAAATATTTATTTAGAGGACTATCTATAAAATTAACACATCTAGAACTATCTGATTGAGGAAAGTTTTTTATTTGAGACAAAATAGAATGTTCTAAGTAAGGCAAAGTATGAGCATTAAAATTTCTTAATAAAGAGTCAACATAATAGTTGCCAATTATATTATTGCTGTATGCTACATGTTCATTTTCTCCTTCCAATTCTGTCACTATATATTTTTGATGTCTTTCTCGCTCAACCTTTATCTGATTCAGTTTACCATTGTAAGGGAGCCACATATGTGACCAATCAGTTGCAAAGTATCCATGAAGCTTTTCAGACCAATCCCTGCTAAGAATTAAGCCATAAAATTCTAGAATGTCTGCAACTAAAATATCAATGACTTGACATACCTTTGGATTAGATGATAGCCTTATGGTAACTTGATTTAGTTCACTGATCACTTCAACCTGCGACTGGTCTAGCTGAACTATGCGTACTGTAGATTTTTGTGGTTGAACGTTTAACTTTGCACATATTGATTTAGGTAAGATATTAGATGAAGCTCCTGAATCTACCAAACAATTATGCAAGTTTTTGTTGAAAACTTTATAAGTAAGAAGAAATGGGGGAGTATGAGATCTTGACCTTCCTCCAATTAAAGCAATATCATTTGGATCAACTTTGTTAGTCACATTAGTTGGAGGTCTTCCCATTTCATGAGAAGCTTATGTGATTACAACGACAGGCAGAGGTGCAATAGGTATTGCGTGTAACTCTTTCAAAAGTAGCTTTTGTTGATGTTTTAATTTGCTCAATTCATGAAAAGTAATGATAGCCCTAGTCTTCTTGATGTATTCAATGATATTATACTCCATCGCATCAGAAACAATCAATGTTTTAGATGGAGTTAGTGAATTGGATTGGACTAGGCTTGTTTGAGTCGCTTTGGGTGATAATTTCTTACCTGCGACTTTATCTTTAGATACCGAGCTTACGCTCTTCTGTTTAGCAGTAGGTTGTGGAGGATCGAGTTGATTGCTACTTTTGGTATTGACTGGTGATGCCTCTTGATCCTCTTCATCTGGGAGGATGAAGTCCCACATTCCCTATACATATACAACTTCTTCTTCATTAGTAGGTTCCTCATTAGAAACTTCCTCTTCTTCTTCTTCTGATTCCACATTTGTGATAGCATTGGGAGGCTTTGAATCAGTTGAAGGATTTCTTCTATAAGGCTTGTAAGGCTTTTTAGAAGAATTATCTGCTACTTGTTTCTTAACGAAATGGTTTTCAAAACTTTCTGCAATCCTTCTAAATCAAAGGGGTCTTTTGATTGTTTTTTCTTGGGATCTTCTCTAAACGTGAACTTCTTAGATTTCCATTCATTGACAATATTTTTCTTTTCGAAGGCTATGTTACGTTTTTCTACCGCTATTGCTTCCTTCATATTATCAGCCAAAGTTGTTTTGGTAGCCTTATCAACGAAGATCGCTATGTTTGATGGTAGAGAAGATATGTACCATTCAATTCGAACTTCTTCGCTAGGCTTGGAAGTGGTAGGAATTTTATTCAAAAGTTTATTGAAACTAAAGTTAAAATCTTTATTAGGTTCCCTTGATTCAGTCCTAAGATTCGACAGATCATTGATCAATGTTGCAGTAGACCTATCATCACTGAACTTAGTCAAGAATTGCTCTTGGAAAATATCCCAACTACTGATAGATCCTGATGGTAATGAAAAATACCAAGATCCGGCTGATCCTTGCAAAGTGTAAGGGAAGAGCTAGACAACAACATCTTCATTAGTAACTCCATTTAGATTTACAGATAACATAAAGTTGTTTATGTGTTCTTCTACTAGCATGCCTGCATCAGGATTAAATTTAGGTAGCCATTTTTTAGGATGGGCCGGCATTTGACTCAAGGGCGCAGGCATTAAGACTGCTCCTGGATTATTCCATGGGGTTTGAGCCATCGTTAAACTACTAATAGAGGGAGGCGCAGAAGACGTTCCTTGTGGTTGGGAAGATGAGGATATTATAGTTCCAGATGATTGAGAAGCAGATGTTGAAGTTCCAGTGATCTGGTGGACAACAATTTGAAGTGGAGGGGTGGATGGTTGACTTCCCAGTGGAGAGGTCGAGATGGATGATGATGATGAAAGAGTCTCACTATCAGACCCTTTAGGTGATTTCCTTGCTCTTTTCCTTTTAGGTAGAGGTAATTTAGTTGGTTCGATACTAAACTTTTCACTCTGCAATCTGGTAAGAGGATGAGAAGGATTATATTGCGAAGTCACACTACCTTGAGATATTTCAGATTTTTGGGGTGAAATAGAAAATCCTTGAAGTTTATGGATCAAAGATTCAACTTTAGGAGGTTCAATAGTAGATTTCTCTGAAATGTTTGGGTTTGTGGCAGTGGTTGTTATTTTATCGACTTCTAGCTCAAGATTTAAAGATTCCAAGTGCGATGGAGAAGTCGGGGGAGATGTTGAGGGCGATTTACTCTCAGAATGGTATTTAGATTTAGATTTACTAGCCATTCATAGTTTGGGCCCTCCTTCTAGTGCCAAATATGTTGAAGCCTCGAAAATTGGGTCTACAACAAGGGGGATACCCACCTAGTCCGGACCTTGAAAAGAGCTCCTTTTCTGTGTGGGATGGTGGGTCTGAATGAGGATAATGGGACCAGTTTCCCAATTTGTGTGTGTGTGATGAGAATTGATATTTCCTTTCTAATAATTCCTAAGTAAAATACTTTTATTCCAAATCTAATTTAACAATATGCAATTTTATTCTAATGAATAGAAATATCTAATCCTAAAACTAACCCGGGATTTAACCTTTCAGTTATGCGATCTAAAATAATTTCTAACAACAATTGGTAATAAAGATCATTCAATTTCTATGAGAAAAGAATTCAATAAAAATGAACTGTTTTGTATAAAAAGTTAGCCGAAACAATTGTGAGAAACATATCGCATAATAAGTCATTCACACATTAAGCATAAATAGAATAGTCATCACCGTACAGAAGTGCCAAATGATAACTCAAACATTCAAGCATTCATATCTAAATAACTAAACATAAATATCACCTTAACACATAAGCAGAAATCATTAAGAGATAAAGTACCATTGATAACAAGTTCTACTCATGAGCTTCAAAAATAATGATTTATCTCTTTCTAATTCAACATATACTAAGAGTACAGAAGTGCATTTCAGTAGCAGACATTAAACACAGATATCAAAAAATATTGTTCCATTCATTCATCAAAACCTCCTCTGAGGGTGTAGAAGTGCATGTTCTGAGGAAACATTTTTGACAAATTTCAGGACCCCTCTCTAAATGCATGAGAGGGGTTGCAATACTACTAGCTAAATCCTAAAAATAGTCTATTACAAAAATATAGGAGGAGGTTTAAATGACCGTCCTCATCTAAGGCAAAAATAAATCAAAACTAAAACTAAAATTAAAATTAAAACTGAATATGGAAATTAACTATCTATGTATCTGTTCTCTGTGGTCACAAGCATTCAGCATCAGCTTGAGGAGAGTTGGTTGACCGACCTCCGAATTTAGTTTCCCTGTGAAAATAGAATCGGCAAGTGCTGGCGCTATCTTCTCGGTAGAGTTAATAAGGCATTTGAGAGTCATGCATTGAATATGTAGTTTAACCAAGTACTATTTAAGGATATCCCTGATAAATACCACTGGTTTTTAGTGCTCGGGTTTTGCCTTTCGTCTTTAGCACCTTTTTATACAATTTTTCGGGCTTACAGGTGACTGAGTGATCAGAGGATTTCCTTCTCAAGGGGTTTTTCCCAGCTAGGTGCTAATCGCGCATCGGAAACTACCTCCGTTTCTCGATCCGGGCTTCCCTGGTGATAGTTTTTGCCTCTTGCGCGTTTTTGTTGGAGGATACATAAACCTTAAATTTTATGGAGTGAACGACCCAATGAGTTCTTGGCTCTGAGTCTTAAATTGTCTGTGTTGTATATCATCACTATCTAGTACCCATTTGACCATGTTTGTGTATGGAAGAATCTTGGGTCTCGCCGCTATCTGGTGCAAGAATGAACATGCAAGTTTTGTAATCGATGCCTCAGATGACCTGCATGAGTCTGCAGTTGCTTTACCTCCATTACTATGGGATTTTCTTCTTCTAGTAGACTATACATGCCTTCCAAAGTAGTTATTCCGACATTTCTGTTACAAGTGGTGTAGGTGTATAAGGGCGTAATTTCTTTGTCTTCAGAAATTGGAGCTTTTCCCTTCTTTCCCATTATACTTTGAACACTGCTACGTATACCTTTCTTCTTTTCGATCCTGCAATTTACAAATAAGGAAAGAGTAATGATAAGAAATAAGGTGACGAGAAATCTTTTAATGCCAAAATCATATAAAATATACCACCCTACGAGAAATGACCTTTTGATCAGATCCAAACCTTACCTCATTAATGATCATCAACTAACTCATTAAATTAACATTAATGCACATAACTTGGCATCGGATTACAAAAAAAACTTTTTGAATGATAAGCCCTGCAGATCTGCAATAAAGAGATTTTGCGATTTGCTTCGTAATATCATAGATCACAATATTGCAGATCGCAATATCACTAATCCGTTATGTTTAACAATCATCTTTCACCACATGTTTATGTGAGATGAGATTTGTGAGATGCGATATCACATATCACGGGGTTGAGGTATTTTACCTTAAGTGATACTTAAGGCAAATGAAAAGTGCAATGCGTGATGAGCTTCTTCAGTGTGCGATCTCGCATCGTGATTTCACAATCCTAGTAGTTTACTTATAGGGTGTCTTCCATTACCTTTTTGCGATGTGACGCTTTATTATTGAGAGAACGATTTTGCTCGAACTTATCATAAAACTTAAGGTAATGAAAAATACCAAGATCCGGCTGATCCTTGCAAAGTGTAAGGGAAGAGCTAGACAACAACATCTTCATTAGTAACTCCATTTAGATTTACAGATAACATAAAGTTGTTTATGTGTTCTTCTACTAGCATGCCTGCATCAGGATTAAATTTAGGTAGCCATTTTTTAGGATGGGCCGGCATTTGACTCAAGGGCGCAGGCATTAAGACTGCTCCTGGATTATTCCATGGGGTTTGAGCCATCGTTAAACTACTAATAGAGGGAGGCGCAGAAGACGTTCCTTGTGGTTGGGAAGATGAGGATATTATAGTTCCAGATGATTGAGAAGCAAATGTTGAAGTTCCAGTGATCTGGTGGACAACAATTTGAAGTGGAGGGGTGGATGGTTGACTTCCCAGTGGAGAGGTCGAGATGGATGATGATGATGAAAGAGTCTCACTATCAGACCCTTTAGGTGATTTCCTTGCTCTTTTCCTTTTAGGTAGAGGTAATTTAGTTGGTTCGATACTAAAATAGAATCGGCAAGTGCTGGCGCTATCTTCTCGGTAGAGTTAATAAGGCATTTGAGAGTCATGCATTGACTATGTAGTTTAACCAAGTACTATTTAAGGATATCCCTGATAAATACCACTGGTTTTTAGTGCTCGGGTTTTGCCTTTCGTCTTTAGCACCTTTTTCTACAATTTTTCGGGCTTACAGGCGACTGAGTGATCAGAGGATTTCCTTCTCAAGGGGTTTTGCCCAGCTAGGTGCTAATCGCGCATCGAAAACTACCTCCGTTTCTCGATCCGGGCTTCCCTGGTGATAGTTTTTGCCTCTTGCGCGTTTTTGTTGGAGGATACATAAACCTTAAATTTTATGGAGTGAACGACCCAATGAGTTCTTGGATCTGAGTCTTAAATTGTCTGTGTTGTATATCATCACTATCTAGTACCCATTTGACCATGTCTGTGTATGGAAGAATCTTGGGTCTCGCCGCTATCCGGTGCAAGAATGAACATGCAAGTTCTGTAATCGACGCCTCAGATGACCCGCATGAGTCTGTAGTTGCTTTAACCTCCATTACTATGGGATTTTCTTCTTCTAGTAGACTATACATGCCTTCCAAAGTAGTTATTCTGACATTTCTGTTACAAGTGGTGTAGGTGTATAAGGGCGTAATTTCTTTGTCTTCAGAAATTGGAGCTTTTCCCTTCTTTCCCATTATACTTTGAACACTGCTACGTATACCTTTCTTCTTTCCGATCCTGCAATTTACAAATAAGGAAAGAGTAATGATAAGAAATAAGGTGACGAGAAAGCCTTTAATTCCGAAATCATATAAAATATACCACCCTACGAGAAATGACCTTTCGATCAGATCCAAACCTTACCTCATTAATGATCATCAACTAACTCATTAAATTAACATTAATGCACATAACTTGGCATCGGATTACAAAAACAAATTTTTGAATGATAAGCCCTACAGATCTGCAATAAAGAGATTTTGCGATTTGCTTCGCAATATCATAGATCACAATATTGCAGATCGTAATATCACTAATCCGTTATGTTTAACAATCATCTTTCACCACATGTTTATGTGAGATGCAATATTGCATATCACGGGGTTGAGGTATTTTACCTTAAGTGATACTTAAGGCATATGAAAACTGCAATGCGTGATGAGCTTCTTCAGTGTGCGATCTCGCATCGTGATTTCGCAATCCTAGTAGTTTACTTATAGGGTGTCTTCCATTACCTTTTTGCGATGTGACGCTTTATTATTGAGAGAACGATTTTGCTCGATCTTATCATAAAACTTAAGTCCTTTTGGATTTTTGCGAGTGTTCTCCTAAGTTTATGATAGTAACATTTATTCAACAAGGGAATATAAGTGCTAATTTATTTTTTATTTTTTAGAAAAGGGTTCCCACTTATTTAATATTAGTAATAAAACTAAATAAGAAGGGGGTTTTTGCTGACCACAATAGCAGGACAAGAATTTATACGGAAGCATCAATAATTGCTCAAGCGTTGAGGACAACACTTTCTGAAGGAGAGGGGAATGTTAGGTGCCTATAATACTAGTGTAAACCCTTATTGTTATTAGTACAACCCCCTTATAATATTGTTGTGCCCATGTGGTCCCCATATTGTTATTATTGTGCCCCATAGAAGCCCACTATTGTTATTATTGTGCCCTTACATTATTATTGTTATGTCGGATGTGATTATATTATGACCCCTTAGACTCCTATATATAGAAAGGAGGTCTTGTCATTTGTATCATCTAAGAATTGTTGATTTGTGTAATGTAAAGGAGGTTTCCCCCTTGTTGAGGCTTATTTCTAAGGCGATCATCTATCTTTTGTATCTTTTTGTGAGCTAGTTTCATAATAGAAAACATGGATTTGTTTTTGGCCATGTGATAAGAAGCTCCGTGAACAATTAGCCACTCATAAGAATGAGAAGAATACGATACATTTAGTACATAACTAGATCAAGATGCTTGAAAACCACAGGTAGAAAGTGTTATTCATGAAGATGAATTTGAAGTTGAAGAATGCTCCAAATGGAATTTATGCTTCTTCATTGTTCCTTCCAAGGCTTCCTCTTCTTAAAACATTTGGATTCTAAGTGGCCATCTTGATTATAAAAGTGGTGATGTCTATCAGTCTTCTTCCCTTTGATTTTAATTTCCTTATCATTTTGTTGAATTGATTTTTCATTTTGAGATTGAAATTGCGTAGGACGCTTGTTTGGTTTAGGACCATTCTTTTTAGGATACTGCTTCTTAAGATTCTTTGAATTTGGCTGTTGCTTGACGGCTAAGGATTTATTGGAAGAGTTTCCAAGATTAAGAAGACCAAGATGTAAGAGTTTTTCTTTTTCTCTTATTAAAGAATCACAAAAGGCATCAAAAGAGGGGGACTTGCAGTCTTTTCCTTGAGAAACGAAGGCTTCTCTATTAGAATGGAAGTGGAAACAAACAAAGAGTCGGCTGGTCCCAACTTAGTAATAATGAAATAGATAACGCTACCATCTTCTTTGTTAACCTTAACACTTTCCAAGAGAAGCCAAGGGTATTGAACTTGGACAAAAAATCTTCAATAGAAGAAAAATTATTGGGGTCCAACGTAGGCAACTCATTTTTGAGTTGATGGGCTCTAATTTCATTTTTCATTCCCAAAACTTTAGTGAGTTGTTTCATTGCTTCATTAGGGGTATCAAGTTCTGCGATATGGAATCTAAGGTATGGAGAAATAGACATACCTACTAAACCACGTTCTTGATCTTGCCTATTTTCCCATTTGACTGTCTTATCTTCATCTTTAGGTTTAGTTTCTTGGCCTGAGGCTATTCTGTAAAGGCCTTTACTTCTAAGTAAATCCACAATGTAGGACCACGATTGGAAGTAGTTGGTGTTGTCAAGAATAACATGGCATGGAATTTCCATTTTAACAGAAACTGAAGCTGTAGATGCTGAAACTAAGTGTTCCAATGAAAATATCTCGAAAAATTAGGTTGATTAAAAAAAATCGGCTCTGAAAACAGCTTCTCGATGAAGAAGTTGTGGAATTTTGAAGAAAAGTTGTTGCAGATGTCGACGAAGTGCGGGAATGTGCAGAAGCGAATGATAATGTTATATTTAAAAAAAATCTCCCCCCAAACTTAATCTAATTAGCTCACTTTAAAAAAATATTTTATGTGACCCACTTTTATAAATAAGTGAAAGTCACTTTTACAATAGTACTTTATGAGCTACTCACTAAATTGTAACTTAAATAAAAGATAAAGAGACCTTAGAATTATAAGTGACTCACTTTTCATAATGGGTGAGAACACTTTTACATAAAGTAACTTTAAAACATAAGTTACATGTATTTTTTGAAAAAATAACTCAACAAAAAGAAAGGCTTGAACTCAAGACCTCTATTCTCATAAAGTAACTTTGGCCAAGTGAGCTAGTTTAAAAGGTTAGTAATTTTTGGAAAAGAGGAAGGGTTTTTATTTTTTTAGTCACTGAAGCTTTGGGGTGCGTGCATACTTCAAAAATCCCCATTTTCCTACAAAACAGAAAAACACACAACCCAACACAGACATAAAAAAAAACAAACCTTATGGCTTAAAGTTAGCTTTCGCCTGACACTAAATATATTCCTCAATGTTTCTGATTTTCTGAGATCACACTAAGGCGTGGAGGAAAAGAGCATATGCATGAGAAAAATTCCTCCTTTATGTTTCTGATTTGCCCAGATTGCACAGAGTCATGGGGCAACGAGCATACACAAAAATAAAAGGTATAGATTGTTGGCATTTTGGCACAGATGTGGCGCTACGGTACAGGTGTTGTCCTTGATGGCAACTCTCCTTGATGACAGATCTCAGTCCAGACTACAAGAATGAAGAGAAATTTCATATACGCAGGTTCATTAAGCCCAAGTTGCATATACACACTAGTACGCTATATACTAAGTCGCGGATACGCAGGCTCGCTATATACGAAGTCGCGTATACACGCAATTTCATGAACAGAAAAGAGCGTACATGCCGAGAAGCTTCCCTTGGTCCGTGGTAGTTAGTCCTCAGTACTTGAGCCTATGTTTTTGGACCAAATTATCTCGACAGTCGTGTTGATCCTGAGTTTTGAAGTTGATGGTATTGTATTACTATGGTTTTGGACCATGGTATTGAGAAGGGCCTAAGGCTATATAAGGAGAATAAGATCATTAGGCAAAGCACTGGAAAAAGTCTTGAATATCTGAAAAAGAAAGAGATCTCGTATGCAGGTTCTGGGTTGCTTGATCTAAGCTAAGGAGAGATCACACCGGTTGATGGAAGACTAGATATAAGGATAGATCGGGATCAAATGGTTTGAAATTAACTATCGGTATATGGTTGATTACGCATATTTTTAGATCTGCATACTGACGCAATGTTATGTTCTGAAGTATGACTGATGTCTGGTACAGCTGCAAGTTATGAGAAATTATTTTTAGATCTGTACGCAGGTTGTCTTTGGTAAAAGCGCGTGTATACGCGGGTTGGTTTCATTGAAGTAGCGTATATATTTTGAAGCTTAATTTTTGGGGTTGCAGTTGGGTCTGACTGTTATTGTAGAGGTTCTGTGGTCTGCTCTGTGTTCTCGTGACTGGGTGTTGACAGGGTTTCAGTGGTTCAGTGATTCAAAGATTGATGATGCTAGTATTGGTTGTTTTGTGCTTCAATGATTTGTGAATGAATCGTGGTCTTCAGATTGTAATGTTGTGCTTCAGGAGTATCCAGTCTGAAAATTGATGAAAAGTGGTACCTGAAGGAAAGAAGATTGTAGGGCAACACCTACGTACTAGTATCTTAGTTAGTACAAGAGAAAAAGGGGGTTGGAGCTCCCTTCCAGGAGAGTTTGGAAAACAAGAGAAGGTTGTAGCCTTCTGCAGGTTGTAGCCTGCGTACTGGTATAAGGCTGCACCAGTACAAAAGATTGTAAACTGAAGTTTCTTATTAAAGAAAGATAGACACGACTTGCAGCAGGTGGTTTTCACCCACATTGGGTTTCCACCTTATATCATGGTGTTCATGTGTGTGGATTTTGTGTGTTGATCTGTTCTGTTATACTGCACCTGTTTATCTTTAATATGGTTAATAATGTCCTGATGCATTTACTGAAGATAAACTAACTGAATCATAAGATTTCTGGTTATACGCTGGTTGCTTTAGACACAGTAGCGTGTACACGCTGGTTCACTTAACTGAAGTAGTGTATATGTTTCTGAGTATTGAAAAAGTTTTATTGATCTGATAATACTGATTCACCCCCCCTCTCAGTATTATTTCCAACAATTGGTATCAAAGCAGGTCCTTCAGAGAAGCTTGATCGCTTGAAGGTAGATCGTTCATCATGAGCAACTATGAGAGAGAAGCATCAATCAGGCCACCGGTTTTTGATGGGACAAACTTCAATTATTGGAAGGTAAGAGTTACTGCCTATCTTCAATCTCTTGGTACAGAAGTTTGGGACATCGTAGAGACAGGCTACACTTTTCCTTCAGCTACTCCTACAGATCCAGCCGAGAAAAAGAAGTATGAAACAAATGCGAAAGCAGTCAGTACTCTACTAGGATGTATATCCCAATCGGAATTCATGAAGGTAATGCACTATAAATATGCAAAAGAAATATGGGACAAAATTGTCACGAGCTATGAAGGAGACGAACAGGTAAAGCATGCTAAACTTCAAACTCTCAGGATTAAGTATGAGACTCTCAGAATGTATAATGATGAAAGTGTGGCTAACTATTTCCTTAGGGTAGATGAGATTGTTAATTGCATGAAAAAATTGGGTGAAGAAATAAAAGAGGCTATTGTGGTTGAAAAAGTTCTAAGATCATTGTCCCCCAAATTTGAATCTAAAGTGTCTGCAATAGAAGAAAAAGAAAATCTACGAATTCTTACTATGTCTCAGCTTCACGGAATTCTAACTGCTTATGAAATGAGAAAAGGAGGTCCATCAGACAGAAGAGAAGCTGCTTTCAAGGCTTCAGGCAAAGAAGATTATTATGAAGCAAGTCACGTGCCAGAAGATGAAGAAGAAGAATCAAATTTTGTCAGAAATCTTCAAAGGGGTTCTGGAAGATTCAGAGGTAAGTTACCTTTTAAATGCTTTGCTTGTGGAAGAGTAGGTCATTATGCTGCCAAATGTCCTCACAAAGATAAGAATGACAAGGGAAAGGAACCTGTTAAATGGAACAAGAAACATAATGAAAAGAAGAAAAGCTATTACACTCATGAAGATAGTGATGGTCTTTCAAATAGTGACGAAGATGAACAAGGTTATAGATATAAACTTTTAATGGCTTTTGAAGATGATGACTACATGGATGCTATAGATGTAGAAGGCTTTTATGAAGAAATGAATAATCTCAAAGTTTTCTTAGAAGAGAAAAGTGCTATTATTGATTCTCTACAATGTCAACTGGCAGAAAAGGAAAAACATCTTGAAAAATTGGAATGTGAGATTGTTTGTCTTAGAAAGGAGATTGAGAAAACAAAAGCAATTAATCTTAAATTTGTTAAAGGATCTGAAACCTTGGATGAGATTATCAATGTGCAGCGTTCTCCTCTGATCAAGACAGGTCTGGGATATAATGGAGAAACATCTCAAGCTTCTACCTCTAAAAGTTATCTTGATGCAGCAAGGAGGAGCGAGCAAAGACCAAATAAAAAACATTAGGTGAATCAGGGACAGTTTACCTCAAGAACAAATAAAGACTATCAAGAAATTCGGGGACAAGCTGTCTTAAGGACAAACAGAAGCTACAATCAGCCACAGGTAAAATCTTCCCAATTTGCCCCAAGAATGGATGTCAATAGAAGCTACAATCGGTTGGATGATAGATCTGATTATCGGAGAAATTTCTTTAATGGCCAATGTTTTTCTTGCCATAACTTCGGTCACAAATCAGCTTAATGTGTTGCCTACAAGACAATCATGACTAGAGAAGCTCAAAAGTAAAGAAGTATGACTGGAACCATGAAAAGGACTTATAACAACTTTTCAGTTCTTGAAAATGAAGTTGAATGCTCTATTTGTAATAACTTTGGCCATGAAGACTCTGAATGCAGGAGAAGGTTCTGGAAGACAACTCAGAAGGAACAAACCTCAAATGTCAGAACATGGGAATAAAGGAACCACAACCAGAAAGATGTGGGATAGCCTTTTATGCAGAAGGTCAAGAAATTCTATGGTACATTGACAACGGATGTTCGAAGCATATGACAGGGGACAGAGAAAAACTTGAATCATATACCGCATTAGAAAAGGGAAAGAAAGTTTCTTTTGGAAACGATATCTCTGCAGCCATAAAAGGAAAAGGCATTGCTCCGTTGAAAGAGAAGGTCAAAGCTAGAAATGTTTTGTATGTTGATGGATTGAAGCATAATCTTCTGAGTGTCAGTCAGATGTGCGATCAAGGAACAGAGGTAATATTTAGATCAAATGGATGTTGTGTTCGTGATCTTGATACAGGTGAAACAGTGATCAAAGGAAGAAGGACTCCAAATAATCTATACATATTTGAAGAAAGACAACAACAATGCTATTTGAGCAAGAATGATGAACACTGGCTATGGCATCGGAGGTTGGGGCATCTAAGCTTTCCACAAATAAGGAAAGCATGCAAATATCAGGCAGTTCGTGATCTTCCAGATATCGAAATTCCAGACAACACCATATGCAAATCATGTCAGTTTGGAAAGCAAACCAGAACTAATTTTCCTGAGAAGGAAGGATCAGCTAGCATGCCTCTTGAGCTAGTACATATAGATACATGTGGTCCATTCAGAAAAAGAACACCTCGAGGAGAAGAATATTTGATATTATTCATTGACGATTTCTCTAGGTTTGTCTGGTTAGGACTTATGAAGCACAAAGATGAAGCATTCGAAAAATTCAAATCCTTCAAAGCCTTGGCTGAGAATGAATCAGGACACAAAATTAAGTGCCTCAGATATGACAGAGGTGGGGAGTTTACCTCAAATGAATTTTTCGATTTCTGTGAAGAACATGGGATAAGAAGAGAATTCTCTACAGCTAGAACTCCTCAGCAAAATGGAGTTGTGGAAAGAATGAACAGAACAATCCAACAAATGGCTCGTGCTATGCTTGATGAATCAGGTACTCCCGCAACTTTCTGGGGTGAAGCTGCACATGCTGCGGTTATTATTCTCAACAAAAAAAATGTCCGAATAAACAACACTCAAACTCCTCATGAGCTCTGGTGTGGTAAGACTCCTTCGGTGAAGCACTTCAAAATCTTTGGGAGAAAATGTTATATTAAGAATACTGATGAGAAACTTGGCAAACTTGAACCAAGAGCAGATGAAGGAATTCTTCTTGGTTATTCTCCACATAGCAAAGCATACAAGTGCTACAATAAAAGACTTGGCAGAATCGTTGACAGCATTGATGTTGTGGTTGATGAGAAGGGATACATTCCTAGGCAAGTTCATCATGAAGACATCGAAGAAGATGAAGGCTATCCACAAAGACAGAATGATGAAGAAGAACCTCAAGAAGAAGAAGAACCTCAAGAAGAACCAGAGGAGCAGACAAGAATAGAAGATAAGACTCCATCCAGATATGTTCAGAAGAATCATCCAGAATCTCAGATTGTGGGGCAGAAAGAAGCAGGAGTACAAACAAGAAGAACAATTGCAGAAGCTTCAAGCTATTTGGCATTACACTCTTCCATTGAACCAAAAAATGTGAAAGAGGCATGCAAAGATGAATGTTGGGTCAAAGCAATGGATGAAGAACTTGAGCAGATCGAAAAGAATAACACTTGGGAATTGGTTCCTAGACCAAAAGATAAGAATGTCATAGGCAAAATGGGTCTTCAAAAATAAATTGAATGAAAATGGAGAAGTAATTAGAAACAAGGCCAGACTTGTTTGTAAAGGGTATGTGCAGCAAGAAGAAATAGATTTTGAAGAGACCTTTGCTCTTGTTGCAAGACTTGAGGCCATCCGAATGTTCCTTGCTCTCTCAAGCTTTCAAAACTTCAAGGTATTTCAAATGGACGTGAAATCAGCCTTTCTCAATGGAGACTTAGAAGAAGAAGTATATATTGAGCAGCCAGATGGTTTCATTCTTGGGAATGATCCAAACCTTGTATGCAGATTGAAAAAGGCTCTCTATGGTCTCAAACAAGCTCCAAGGGCTTGGTACTATCGTTTGGACAAATATCTTCACCAACAAGGTTTTTCAAAAGGATCAGCAGATAGCAATCTCTATATGAAAGTTGAAAATAACAAATTGCTAATACTTGTTGTGTATGTAGATGATATTATCTTTGGCAACAATGAAGAGGCTATGAGTCAAAACTTTGCCTTGGTTATGCAAAAAGAATTTGAAATTTCATTACTTGGAGAATTGACATACTTTCTTGGATTGCAAATCCAACAAAATGAAGGAGGCATTTTCTTGTCTCAAACCAAGTACCTCAAGCAGATCTTGAAGAAGTATGGCATGGAAGATTCAAAGCCAGTTTGTACCCCCATGGTTACAGGATGCAGCCTCAGTGCAAATGATGAATCAACAGCAGTTCACCAACCAACTTATAGATCCATGATTGGGAGTTTGCTTTATTTGACAGGTACCCGACCAGATATTATGCATGCAGTAGGAATTGTTGGAAGATTTCAAGCCAACCCAAAGGAAACTCATCTTCAGGCAGTCAAAAGAATCTTCAAGTATCTTCAAGGGACTCAAAACTATGGCTTATGGTATCCTAGAGATACAGATCTCACTCTTCATGCTTACACAGATGCAGATTGGGCCGAAAGTGTAGATGACAAGAAAAGCACAAGTGGTGGTGCTTTCTTCATGGGTTCCAGATTAGTATCTTGGTTCAGCAAGAAACATAGTTCGATTGCTTTATCTACAGCTAAAGCAGAATATGTGGCTGCGGCATCTTGTTGCACACAACTTCTTTGGATGATGCAGACCTTGCAGGATTTTCAAATCACTTGCACTCCACCAGTCTCTATCTTATGTGATAATACAAGTGCAATCAACATTTCAAAGAATCCAGTCATGCATTCAAAGACCAAGCACATACCAATCAAGTATCACTTCCTCCGGGAACAAGTGCTTGAACAAAAGGTCAAGTTGGAGTATGTTCCTTCTAAAGAACAAGTTGTTGATATTATCACAAAACCACTGCCCAGGGAGACTTTTGAATATCTCAGACAAAAGCTGGGAGTAGTTGATGCTTCATCCTGCTGTTGAAGCTTGTCTGTTCTAAAGAAAAGTTGGTATATGCGAGTTGTGTAAGGGATATCCGCATACATACGCTGATTTATGCAGGTTAAGTCGCGTATATGGAGTTCAGAACAACAAGGGCAGATTCTGGTTGATGAAGGTTTGAGATGGGTATGACAGAGTCCTTCAGGCACAGTTTCAGGGGGAGCAGCAGGCACAATTTCAGAGGGAGCAACTTAAAGTCTAATAAAGCATTGTTTGCATTTAGATGCTTTTGGTTCTAGTTCACAACTGTTGTTGGTTTCAGGAGAAGGAGCACAGAAGGAAATATTAGTTGCCGATCTAAAATATGATTATCAGATGCTGCTGGTGACTTTCATAAGTCTTGGTCTAGATTTTTTCGTCTCTATGTCATGTATCTCTTTTGTGATATTTCTTCTATGGTGTTAAGGTCATGCAACGGCCTATGTTGGTTTCCCCACTATGCCTGGGATGAATGATGTAATGTAATTGGTTGTTATATGTAAATTTCTGATGTATCCCCTCTTGGTTGGGAGTATGGATGTATGTATTGAGTCTTTTGGTGATAGGTAGGTCCTTTATGATGTATAAGTCTCGGTTCTTTTTGAAGAACATCTTTTGCAGATCTTGCCTACAGTCAGGGGGAGCATGTTCAACACAACAAAGCAGAGATATCAGCATGTTCTCAGGGGGAGCACAGCCCTTTGCCCTTGATGACAAAGGGGGAGAATGATTCTAAGGATCTTGAGGTTGCCATCAAGTCCAAAGGGGGAGATTGTTGGCATTTTGGCACAGATGTGGCGCTATGGTACAGGTGTTGTCCTTGATGGCAACTCTCCTTGATGACAGATCTCAGTCCAGACTACAAGAATGAAGAGAAATTTCATATACGCAGGTTCATTAAGCCCAAGTTGCGTATACACGCTGGTACGCTATATACTAAGTCGTGGATACGCAGGCTCGCTATATACGAAGTCGCGTATACACGCAGTTTCATGAACAGAAAAGAGCGTACATGCCAAGAAGCTTCCCTTGGTCCGTGGTAGTTAGTCCTCGGTACTTGAGCCTATGTTTTTGGACCAAAGTATCTCGACAGTCGTGTTGATCCCGAGTTTTGAAGTTGATGGTATTGTATTACTATGGTTTTGGACCGTGGTATTGAGAAGGGCCTAAGGCTATATAAGGAGAAGAAGATCATTAGGAAAAGCACTGGAAAAAGTCTTGAATATCTGAAAAAGAAAGAGATCTCGTATGCAGGTTCTGGGTTGCTTGATCTAAGCTAAGGAGAGATCACACCGGTTGATGGAAGACTAGATCTAAGGATAGATAGGGATCAAATGGTTTGAAATTAACTATCGGTATATGGTTGATTACGCATATTTTTAGATCTGCATACTGACGCAATGTTATGTTCTGAAGTATGACTCATGTCTGGTACAACTGCAAGTTATGAGAAATTATTTTTAGATCTGTACGCAGGTTGTCTTTGGTAAAAGCGCGTGTATACGCGGGTTGGTTTCATTGAAGTAGATATCTTTTGAAGCTTAATTTTTGGGGTTGCAGTTGGGTCTGACTATTATTGTAGAGGTTCTGTGGTCTGCTCTGTGTTCTAGTGACTGGGTGTTGACAGGGTTTCAGTGGTTCAGTGATTCAAAGATTGATGATGCTAGTATTGGTTATTTTGTGCTTCAATGATTTGTGAATGAATCATGGTCTTCAGATTGTAATGTTGTGCTTCAGTCTGAAAATTGATGAAAAGTGGTACCTGAAGGAAAGAAGATTGTAGGGCAACACCTACGTACTAGTATCTTAGCTAGTACAAGAGCAAAAGGGGGTTGGAGCTCCCTTCCAGGAGAGTTCTGAAAACGGGAGAAGGTTGTAGCCTTCTGCAGGTTGTAGCCTGCGTACTGGTATAAGGCTGCACCAGTACAAAAGATTTTAAACTGAAGTTTCTTATTAAAGAAAGATAGAGACGACTTGCAGCAGGTGGTTTTCACCCACATTGGGTTTCCACCTTATATCATGGTGTTCATGTGTGTGGCTTTTGTGTGTTGATCTGTTCTGTTATACTGCATCTGTTTATCTTTAATATGGTTAATAATGTCCTGATGCATTTACTGAAGATAAACTAACTGAATCATAAGATTTCTGGTTATACGCTGGTTGCTTTAGACACAGTAGCGTGTACACGCTGGTTCACTTAACTGAAGTAGCGTATATGTTTCTGAGTATTGAAAAAGTTTTATTGATCTGATAATACTGATTCACCCCCCCTCTCAGTATTATTTCCAACATAGATCTGGTAATAAAAAACAGAGAGCTAAATAAACCGAAATAAATAGAGAGATGAATAACTAAAATTGCAAATAAAAACTCTATACCTCTAGATCTTAAAAATGAAGTAGCTAGGGCTACCAGAAACTGTTTTGCGTAAAACGAAAGGGGTTCCTCATTGGAATAGATGCTCCTAACACAATAGAGGAGTCCTCTTGGCCTAAAAGCAGTAAAAAACAATATATATATAGGAAGTGAGAGTCAGATGCAGTTGTACCGCCTTCAGATTTGGATCACCAACGGATGCCACCCTCAAATAACTCTGATACCATGTAGGAATTTACAGGGTAAGTTCTTCAGATAGAACACCAAAGGTCATCGCTCACAAACAGATCACAGATCAATACACCAATATTGTTGATGTGGTTAAAACCCTCAAAGAGGGAAATAGTCTACGGCCTGAGCCAACACAGCCCCTTCAGGAAATTTATTAACAAAAGAATGAAAATTTACATAAGCTTCTCTCATGAACGGCCACCCTAAAAATGGCCCTCCATGCTATTTAAATAGAGATCATGGACCAATTGGGTGTTAAGCCATGGATCAAGCATCGGTAATACCAAGGAGAGAATGAAGCACAAATCACTTAATTTTTCCCCATCTCTCTCTCCCCCATCCAATCATCTCTCTTCCCTCATCACTCTCCTCCTCTCTCTCAAGTCATGTCCCTCGTTCTTCCTCTCTCTCCCTTCCTCTCCTACCTCCCTCTCCCTTCTACGGTTACTTTCTCTCTCCTCTCTCTATCTCTCTTTTCCCTCCAATCCTCTCTCTTCCCCCATCTCTCTCTCTCTCTCTCGCTCCAACTATATTAATATATCCTTGCCTCTCTCCTTCTCTCTCTTTCTCACCCCCTTCTCTCTATCTCTCCTTTGTCTCATTATCTCACCCCTAAATATACACACACACTCTCTCTATCTCTCCCTTGTCACTCCCTCTCTCTCTCTCCACTTCTCACTCTCTGTGTCTTTCTTCTTCCCTCCCTCTCTCCCCCTCTAGCTCCATCTCTCTATCCCTCCCTCTCTCCTCCTCTCTCGTAGGTCATGTCTCTCATCCTTCCTCTCTCTCCCTTTCTCTCCTACCTTCTTCTCTCTTCCCTCCACTCCTCTCACTATCTCCCTCCCTCTCTACTTCTATCTCTCCCCCCTTCATCTTTGTGTCTCCCTCTCCCTCTCTTACCCTTCTCTACCTTTCTCACTCCACTCCCTCTCTCTCTCTTCATTCCTCCTCTCCCCTCTCCTTTAGTTTATCTCCATCTCTCCCTTGTCACTCCCCTTATGTGTCCACCTGTATCACTCTATGTCTTTGTTCTTCCCTCCCATATATATCTAGAGTTAATATATATCATGATATATTAATATATATTATAATATAAAAAATTTAATATTGTATTAATCCAAATTTGTTAAATTTAATAATATTAATATTATAATATATTAATATGAATATTAGATTCAATAATATTAATAATATTTATCTTTTAATATTAATATTAGGGTTAATAATTTTTTTTTGCATGGTATTAATAATAATTTGGCCCATGGTATTTAGCCCATAGGCTTCACCTAAATAAAACTTATTTTTTTAGTGTTTCTAAGTATAAAGAGGTTTATGGAGTGAATATAAAGGAGTTTTGATTTATTCACCATACCTCTAGTTTATTTATTTATCATATCTTTCTAAGTATAAAGAGGTTTATGGAGTGAATATAAAGGAGTTTTGATTTATTTACCATACCTGTAGTTTATTTATTTATCATATCTCTTTTTATTTACAATGGCATTTGGCCTAGGCTTGGTATATAATTAGATGTTGATTTCTAATCCTATTTGATATGTTTTTTTTTTTTTTTTTTTTTTTTGGCGCTGGTATATAATTAGATGTTGATTTCTAATCCTATTTGATATGTTTTTATTTATTTACCATACCTCTTTATACTTTTTTTTTTTTCACTTAGTGGGTAGCCGCTACATCCAGGGTTACGAGTGGACGCCACCTGAAGGGCATCGACACCCTCTATTTAATGACATAACCCCAAGAGCTCCTGTGACCTCCCATTGGGGAGACACTTGATTTGACCGATTGAGCTAACTCTTGGGGCTTACCTATTTATACTTATTTATTTACCATACCTCTTTTATAAATATGGTATTTGGCCCTTGGTATTAATAATTATTTGTCCCATGGTATTTGGCCCATAGGCTTCACCTAAATAAAAGTTCTTTTTTGAGTTTTTGTAAATATAAAGAGGTTTTTGGAGTAAATATTAAAAGAGGTTTTATTTATTTACCATACCTCTAGTTTATTTATAATTTTTATTTATTTACCATACTTCTAGAGTAAATATAAAAAAAGGCTTTATTTTTTTACCATGGTTTATTTATATTTTATTTATTTACCATACCTCTTTTTTGAGAGTTAGTAAACCTCTTTATATTTTAAGTCTATATTGTGTTTATACATATTGATTTTTAAATAGGGCTGCCATTAGATTAAAAATGTTAAATGTTAAATGCTAAACATTACGTTTATCTTTACATTTACATTTACATGTTTCGTGTTTACATTTTTACGTGAGATACTTGGTTGTAGAGTTCCTCTGGGCACAATAACATCAAACCTTGAGATTGGAATATTGTTGAAAAATGGATATAGTACTACATGTTATATCGCATAAGTTTAGGATGATTGTTTCAAGTTTGGTCCAAGGGAAATTTTATAGCTTTTGGGGAATCAATATTTATATTTACATTTACGTTTACATGTTTACGTGTTTATTTTTTTTATGTGAGATCTACTCCCATACTGGGTTGTAGAGCCCCTCTCGGGGCAATAACCTCAAAACTTGAGATTGGAATATTGTTGAAAAATGGAGATAGTACTACATGTGAGATCTACCCCCATACTGGTCTGTAGAGGGCCTCTTGGCAAAATAACCTCAAACCTTGAGATTGGAATATTGTTGAAAAATGGAGATAGTACTACATGTTATATCCCATAAGTTTAGAGCACCTCTAGGCCCAATAACCTCAAACCTTGAGATTCAAATATTATTGAAAAATGGAGATTGTACTACATGTTATATCCCATAAGTTTAGGATGATTGTTTCAAGTTTGGTCTAAGGGAATTTTCTAGCTTTTGGGGAATCAATCTCAACTTATAAAATGAATGTCTCCATTGAATTAATCTCCACTCGCTATTCTCTTTCATAGACCTAGAATTTGGCTTTTTGAGATAGACATGTCACTAAAACGATGAAGACAAATAAATTTAATATATAAATTTGTTTTTTTTGTTTTTAAATTCTGTAAGCTTGGTAGGACTACATCTTCATCATGTCCAACTTCTCACCCCGATCAAGTGGATAACATATGATTTGAACCAAGACCTACAGTTGGGTGAAACTTCATTTCCAAGATCATTGCCAACTGAACTACCCAAGTAAACTTAATAAATAAATTAGTTATATACATATTAAATGTAATAAAATTTATGATAACTGTGAGTAAAAATATATAGTATATATAACATATATATAATTAACTTCATATATTTATATTAATATATTATTATGTTATGAATTTAAATAATTATATGTTATTAAATATAGATAAAATATTTAAATACTTATATTTATAATACATATGTTAATTTAATTCACTAAAAATTAATATATTTTAAAAATACATTGTTAAATTATAATAACAACATTAAAAGATGAGTAAAATTATTATATATATAGTTAATTATAATTTAAAATATATTATAATTAATAAAGAGATAGAAATACAAACCATCGTATCATGTAACATGTTGGCATTATGAATTTTTTGATTCAATAGAATTAAAGAATTAATTTATTATTGGAAGTTGATAATTTGGTTAGAAATTTGACATTACATCTTCAAAAAGAAAATATATAATCAATCTCAAATAATAAGGTGAATCATATTAGGTATAAGTTGACTTTATAAGTAAGTTTTTTCTCTTTAATTTTATTTCTATAATTTATTTAATCACAAATTTTTTATCGTTTTATTAGTTATATCATATTTTAAATTAATTATATATATATATGTTTTAGGCATTTCTTAATATTGTTCTTATAATACTATATATATAATATTTAATTATACATTTTTAAAATATATTAATTTTTACAAAATTAATCTATATATTATAAATATAAGTATTTTATCTATATTTTATAACAAATAATTATTTAGATTTATAACATAATAATGATGATGATGATGATTAATGTCCACTAAGACCAATGTGGTCTATCGGACCTCAAGAAAAGAGAGTCTAATTGCCATTCTTCAAAATCTTGTTTCTGTGATCGAAGAGTAGGGAGTAGGGAAAGAAGCATACCGAGATCTTAATAAGTCAAGAGTATTGGAGGTGTGGCCAATGATAGACAATTAAGAGTGGATGTGTGAAAGAGTTGGGTAGTCTAAAAGGATGTTCTTTTCATATTCCACCTTCCTAATATGACAAAGCTGACAAATTATATCGTCCCAGGGTGTCTTGGGAGTAGACCCCAGTCTCACTCCAAAGCTCATGAGAGTTAGTTCGAATACTAGAAATTTTCATTATCTTCTTGGTGCTAGTCAACATAGAGAGATAATTCTGGTTATCGAGGGTGGGATTGATCACCTCCTTATAGTACTTTAGCTTCCTTTTACACTCTTGCTTCTTAGCATCCCACATCTTATCCTTAAGGATTGAGGTAATAGTATCTTTGATACTATCCTTGCTTCCCACGATGATATCCTCCTTAATCCACCAAAGGTTGAGCCAAGATTAAGCATCATTGATCTAAAAATCACCCTTGAGTGACCTCAGTTAATTAATTAATGAATGAAGGTATTATAGACTCATGTGCTGGTGTGTGTCTATGTCATTTTAGGCAACGGATCGATCAGATTGCAAAATACACAGACACTTGGAAAATGGAAAACAACAAGAGAAGCACAGTAAGAAAATACAAGAACACAACAATTAATAAGGAGTTCACCCTAATCTCCAGGGCTATGTCTCCGGTCCAACTTTCAATGGTGGCCTTCTTTTATTGTGTCTTTAAAGCAGAGATTTACAATGAGGAGCTCAATTTGAGTCTCTTGAAATAGATTTGCTTGGCAGGGTGGTTCTTGGATCCCCCAAGCCACTAGAGTGCACAGACTCTTTTCCTATCCAAGTCTTGACCTCTCTGGTCTTCAATGGGAGGAGCCCAATGTGGTGCTCAATTCTCGACAGATCCTCTCAAGGATTTCTTGATGCTGCCTTATGCTGCAGGTCAGCTCGACTCTCTGTCTTTCTGCTTCTTGCTTCACTGTCTTTTCTTTTCTCTGTCTTCGTTCTCTTCTTCTCTTCGTGTCCTCTGTTTTGTGTCTATTCATGGCTTTAAAGCTAATCGATTTCATGACTGCTTGCTTCCTCTTCCGCCCCCTTCAGATCGCCTGCTGCTGCTCACAGGGAGTGGCCACTTGTCCTCCTACGAACTGCGCTAGATCTTCCTCGTCAGTTCGGTATTTTCTGTTACATCGTGGAATGAGTCATCCACCATCTCAGCGGTCAAATTGGACTTCAAACTCTTTATGTGCCGCGGCTTAATCCCCTATCAAATCCGGTTTCTCCATCAGGCGCAATGTCCACCGTTAGATCTGGAGCCCCCAGATCCTACGACATTCGCTCATTTCGCGTGGACTTGCTCGACTGTTAGTGCATGATGAGCATCGGTTTTCTCTCTCCTCCGCTTGCCACGCGTCAGGCATGGAATGGAATCGCTCAATTTTCTCCAAATCCGCTTACCGCCCAAGGGTGCCCCCGATATACCGCCAGTTTTGGAGCACGGGTCCTGCCTTTAGCCTTTAGTGCTTTCCCCACAGTTTTCCTAGCTTCCATGCGACCAAGTGCTCAGGGCCTTTCCTTCTCGAGGGGTTTTGCCCAACGATGCGCTAATCGCACATCAGAAATGCCCTCTATTTCCCGATCCGGGCTTCCCAAGTGCCAGTTTTGCCTCCTGCGTGGTCTCCATGGGCCTCGGTCAGCGCGCTTTGACCGAGGTCCTCGTCGTTCCTCGCTGGCTGCAAACTGCCACTATCCAGAGGTCTTCCTGATCGCTTTGTGCTCTTAAATTCGAAGTTTTTGTCCTGATTTGATACAATCATGGTGCTGTGATAATCTTCATGGATCCAATTTGGATCATGGCCTTCCCACTGAAAAATATTTTGGACGACCAAAAGTTGGCTTTCAAGCATCGACTAAGTGAGGGTGCAATTGTCTCACTTGTCCAATCTCTATCCACTTTCCATTACTCGGCTTTGAACCTTTGATCCCAATTCTGAGGTACTCAACATCTCCCCTGTGCATCGTCCTCACCTTCCTGTTCAGAACTGTGTCTTCCTGCAATCCATTAAGATATTCAGGTAGCAGGTCATCAATAGAAGGCAATTGACTCTGTTCTTCGGGATCCTCAATTAGTGAAGGTTCAAACAATCTCAAGCAATCTGCATTCACGACTAAGTAGATGTGCATGTAAGTTGGTAGATCAAGGCGAAAAGCATTCTCACCAATCTTCTCAAGTATCTTGAAAGGCCCATACCTGATAAGCTTTAGCTTTTTACCTTCACCATGCATCTTTTCCTTGCTAATATACAGTCAGACTTGGTCACCAACTTGGAAACTATGCTCCATCCGATGCTTTTCATGCCTTGCCTTGTATTTGGCTTGGCTCTTTTCCAGCTGTTCTTGTACTGCCTGGTGGATCTCTTGGATTTGTTCAATGAACCTAGTTGCCCTGTCCACATCACTGTGTCCCTCAACTGTGGTATCTTTACCAAAGACAAAATCCAAAGGAGACCTTGGTGTGAAACCAAAACAGGTCTCGAAAGGAGATCTCTGCGTAGAAGAATGTTTTGCTCTTTTGTAAGCATGCTGCACATAACACAAATTTTCATCCCAAAGCTTAGGATGTTTGCTGCAATATCCTCTGAGTAACTGGATCACTGTCCTGTTAACTACTTCTATCTGGCCATTAGTTTGTGGATGAAAAGCTGTGCTTTTCTTCAGTTTGGTGTCCATCAGTTCCCACAGACTTGACCAAAACTTCCCCACAAATCGGGTGTCTCGATCAGATACAATGGAAGTGGGTAATCCAAAATAAACCCATACATGTTCAAAGAACAATTTTGCAGTTTGTTCAGCTGTAATTTGTTTACTACAAGGTATCAAAATACACATTTTGCTGAACCTATCCACAACAACATACAGATAATCATGACCTTTCCTAGATTTAGGCAGTCCTCCAACAAAATCCATGGAAACACTTTCCCAAGGGTGAGAAGGAACTGGTAATGGAGTGTACAAGCCTAGTTTTCTATTGTTGGGCTTGCTTTTAGCACACATAGTACACCCTCTTACATATCTAGAAACTGTCTCATTCATTTTTGGCCAATAACAAAATCTTTGCAGTTGTGCAACTATTTTACTTACCCCAAAGTGACCTGATATCAGAGAAGTGTGTGCTTCTCTAATTATCTTTACTCTCTCAGTTTGTGGAATGCAGAGTTTCCCACAATGGTATAAGAGTCGGTCCTTCACATGATAATCCAATTCTTCTACCTGTTTTCCTTGACTCAAAGTTGCGTATACATCTTTAAAGTCTATATCTTGAGCATATTGTTCAATGTAGCTTTCATGTAGCACAAAATTATGCTTAAGTATAGTAGATGCATTTATAATGGGTCTAGATAACATGTTTGCAACTTTATTATGTATGCCCTTTCTATATCTAATGACTAAATGAAACTGTTGTAGATAAACCATCCATTTGTAGTGTCTTGATTGCTGCAACTTAGTTTGGGAGTGTAGATATTGAAGTGGTTGATGATCAATATGTATTACTGTTTCTTTGCCCATTAAGTAACGTTTCCACTTTTTCACACTCTGAACTAATGCATACAATTCTTTATCATATGTAAGATACTTAACTACTGCAGGATTAAAAGTCTCAGAATGATAACATATGGGTTTACCGTGTTGTGTCAACACTGCTCCAATGGCATAGTCACTGACATCTGTTTGGTTCTCAAATGGTATTTGAAGATCAGGAAGTGCTAGTATAGGTGTTGTACTAATCTTTTCTTTCAAGGTGTCGAAGGCTTTCTGCTGTTTGCCTCCCCACTGAAACACCTTGTTCAATCCTGTTAAAGCATGTAAAGGAGCTGCAATTGATGAAAAGTTAGAAATGAACATCCTCCAATATTGTGTTGCCCCTAAGAAGCTTCTAACTTCTGTAGCAGACTTGGGTTTAGGCCAATTTATAATGACTGCCACCTTAGAGGGTCCTATCTTTAATTCACCACCCCCTACTATATGACCAAAATAATTTAGAGATGTTTTTCCAAATTCACATTTTGAGAGTTTAACAAGAAGTTTTTCTCTTTTCAAAACATCTAGTGTCTGCTTAACATGCTTTAAGTGTTCTTCCCACGTTTTACTAAAATCCAGAATGCCATCCATATACACAATAACAAAATCATCAAGAAAAGGTCTGAGTACATCATTCATTAATCTCATGAAAGTAGCAAGAGCATTAGTTAAGACAAAAGGCATAACCAGCCACTCATACAATCCCTGCTTTGTTTTGAAAGCAGTCGTCCATGCATCTTGTTCTGCAACTCTGACCTGATGGTATCCATTTTGCAAGTCTAGCTTGGAGAAATAAACATCTAACTTCATTTGATCTAAAAGATCATATATGCGAGGAAGGGGATAACAATTTTTGATTGATATCTTATTCAGTGCTCGGTAATAAATGCACATTCTCCATGAGCCATCTTTCTTTCTCACCAAAACGATTGGTGACCCACATGGTGATGTGTTAGGCTTGATGAACCCCTTCTCGAGCAACTCTTGCACCTGCTTCTTGATTTCAACATTCTCTAAAGCAGACAACTTGTACATTCCAATGTTAGGCAATGGAGCATCTTGCTGCAAAATAATATCATGTACTATTTCCTTTTTGGGTGGCATACCTTTAGGTTCTTGAAACAAGATATCATACTTTGAAACAACCTTTTCTAAATCAGCTTGCTGTTTAGCATTATAGCCCTCAAATGCATTGGTTTTATTAGGTTTATTTTCCTTTACAACCATCAGTAAGAATTGTTTGCATGAATTTATCATTCTTTTCATCTGCCCTGAGTTTTATGAGAGTATAATTATTCTTGAGTTTATGAGTTCTTACAAAGTATTCGATTCCATCATGGACAAGTAGATACTTGTTCTCAGCTCTATAGAAAATAGCTTTTCTATCATACAAGTAAGGAATTCCTAAAACAATTCCACATATATCCAAAGGAATTATGTCTAACTCAACCTCATCTACAAATGTTGACCCAAAAGAAAACTTGAGTTTGCACTATCTAGTCACTTGTAGTTGTGCTTTATCATTCAACCATCCTAATGGGTATGGTTTCTTGTGAGGTGTAGTTGCTAATCCCAACTACCTTACAATTGCTTTAGAAATTAAATTTACTTGTGAGCCACTATCAAACAAAGTATCAATCTTTTGATGTTTGGAAATAACTCGAATATGGAAAAGCTCATGCCTTTTTCTCTCATTTTCTTCATCAATAGTAGATTGTGCAGAATTACTAGTAGATGCTTCAGAATTCTTACCTTTTATACCTGTGGCTGCAATGGTTGTTTCATCTCCCGAGTCTGACCCCAAATCTTTCTGAATAGCTGCAACCATCTTCTTCTTCTTGCCCTCAAACTTCTTAGGTCTCAACTCTAGATGTAGAATCCAACAATGCTCATCATCATGCCCATCCTTTTTACAGTGAGTGCATGAAGCTTTTCTTTTCTGTGCAGTGTTCCTTGCTTTCCAATTCTACTTTCTTTTCTCCTTGTTCTTGCTTGCAGTGGGTTGGGATGGTCCCCCAACTTTTGGATTTCCATTCTTCCTTTAGCTTCTAGATGAGTAGCTTGTACAGATACCTCATCTATACTAGTGGGATTAAACATGAGGATGATATGCCTCATGTGGCTGTGTAGACCACCAATGTACTTCAACAGAGTCTTTGGTGAGTCTAATTAGATTCCTAGAATCAATGCTCTCTTTATAAACTCTTGAGTGTACCCTTGCACACTTTTCCCTTTTAACTGTCGAAGAGTTTTCCAACTCATCATGGCTTGTTGCATGTAGGCCAATGGATAGAACTAATTTTTGATTGCAGAAACAAATTCACTCCAGATAGAGATAGTCTTACCATGTCTTTTCATATCATCTTGGGTTCTGCCTTCCCACCAAACCAAGGTAGTGCCTCCAAGGCGTAGGCTAGCTAGTTGAATCTTGCTCTTGTCTAAATCCTTGTTCTGTACTCTGCAATAAACATCAATTTGTCTAATCCAATTGTCCAACTTTTCTGCATTTAACTCTCCATCATATATAGGTAAATCAAATTTGACATCTAGTTTGATCAAAGATGCTTTCTTTTTGTGTTTAAGGCTATTAGGAGGTGTGAGAAAGCTTTCCTCTTTCCCTTTTCCTTTTAAGTGGTCATGGAAGTGAGACTCATCTTCTCCTTTGTCTTGTTTAGAGCCTGATGAATCTTCATCCTTGTGTTTTCTAAAGTCCCTATACATTTCTTCTACCATGGACTTTATGGCTAGGAAACTTTATATGAATTGAGGGTCTGGCCCCATTGAACCTTCCTCTGACATTGTCTTTCGAGGATAGACTCTCCCAATTTCAGGATTAGTTTCGACCAACTCTCCTTCTCCTAATTTGAGCTTTGATCTCGTGAGCATTCAACAACTAAACCAACATAAGCTTGTCTAGCCTTACAGCCTAGAGATCTGATACCACTTGATCTGAAAATCACCCTTGAGTGACCTTAGTTAATTAATTAATGAATTAAGGTATTATAGACTCATGTGCTGGTGTGTGTCTATGTCATTTTAGGCAACAGATCAATTAGATTGCAAAATACACAGACACTTGGAAAATGGAAAACAACAAGAGAAGCACAGTAAGCAAATACAAGAACACAACAATTAATAAGGAGTTCACCCTAATCTCCAGGGCTACGTCTTCGGTCCAGCTTTTAGTGGTGGCATTCTTTTATTGTGTCTTTAAAGCAGGGATTTAAAATGAGGAGCTCAATCTGAGTCTCCTGAAATAGTTTTGCTTGGCAAGGTGGTCCTTGGATCCCCCAAGCCACTAGAGTGCACATACTCTTTTCCTATCTAAGTCTTGACCTCTCTAGTCTTCAATGGGAGGAGCCCAATGTGGTGCTCAATTCCTGACAGATCCTCTCAGGGATTGCTCGATGCTGCCTTATGTTGCAGGTCAGCTCAACTCTCTGTCTTTCTGCTTCTTGCTTCACTGTCTTTTATTTTCTCTGTCTTCGTTCTCTTCTTCTCTTTGTGTCCTCTGTTCTGTGTCTGTTCATGGCTTTAAAGCCAATTGATCTCATGACTACTCACTTCCTCTTTCGCCCCTGTTGTATCGCCTGCTGTTGCTCGCTTGGAGTTCCGTGTCTCTGCATCATCATCAATGGCTCACAGGGACTGGCCACTTGTCCTCCTTTGAACTGCGCTAGCTCTTCCTCATCGGTTCAGTATTTTCGGTTACACCATGGAATGAGTCATCCGCCATCTCAGTGGTCAAATCAGATTTCAAACTCTTTATGTGTCGCGGCTTAATCCCCTGTCAAATCCGGTTTCTCCATCAGGCGCAATCTCCACCGTCAGATCTAGAGCCCCCAGATCCTACGACATTCACTCATTTCATGCGGTTGACTTTCTCGACCGTTAGTGCATGATGAGTGGTGGTTTTCTCTCTCCTCCACCTGCCACACATCGGGCACTGAATGGAATCACTCGTTTTTCTCCAAATCCTCTTACCGCCCAAGGGTTCCCCCGATATACCGCCGGTTTTGGAGCGCGAGTCTCGCCTTTAGCATTTAGCACTTTCCCCATGGTTTTCCCAGCTTCCATGTGACCGAGCGCTTGGGGCCTTTCCTTCTTGAGGGGTTTTTCCCGGCTTCAAAAATGCTCTCTGTTCTTGATCCGAGCTTCCCAAGTGCTAGTTTTTCCTCCTACATGGTCTCCATGGGCCTCAGTCAGCGTGCTTTGAACGAGGTCCTCGTCGTTCTTCGCTGGCTGCAAACTACCACTGTCCAGAGGTCTTCCTGATCACTCTGTGCTCTTAAATTCGAAGTTTTTGTCCTGATTTGGTACAGTCATGGTGCTGTGATAATCTTTATGGATCCAATTCAGATCAATCATGATGCCACTCATGCTTGAGCTGCATGTGGGGGTTTTGACTAATGTTAGAAGAAATTTTTGGGAGCCTCTTGGATTTTGTTAGCGTTGCATCATTTCAAGGTTGAAGAAAATACCATGGAGGCAACATCAAAACCACTTTCGAGTTTAGGATCTAACTGTCCTAAACTTAGAGAGGGATTTCTCTGTGAGATTTAGCTTTGTTTACTCGAAATTTCAGGCTAGTTATTAGGCTCAGAGTTTGGTTTGGTTGGAAAAACAAGGGAACACCATTGGTTAATAGAGTCATAAGAGCTTGGGGTGATCAATTTATAGAAGTATCAAGCTTAAGTGAAACAAGGCAAACTAGGCATACTATTGGATCTTTTAGATTTAAATGAAATGAAGTAGAAGAAGGGAAATAGATTCAATTGAAGCTAAAGAGAAATTAAGAATTTTTTAACTTGATATCAGAGGAAAACATGTAGAATTAACAACAACCAAAATAGGGTGCTCTAGGTAATAAATCCTATTGATCACAACTTCTGTTGATTAATTCATAATAGAGAATACATAAGCATGATAGATAGAGAAAATAAACAAAGAAAAATAGATGCACTTCACTTGAACTTAGTGAACAACTTTACAATGAATGGTAGTCTTTCTAATTAGAAATGCCAACATCTATTACTTCAAATTAAGAAGTATTTATATAAATTCTAAACTAAAATATCTTGATAAAAATCTCAAGATCTTTTTACAAATATCCTAAATTGTTTTACACAAATAGAAATGAAATGTAGGAAATTAAAAACTAATATATCTACTTGGCACTATCATTATGTATTTCTGTTGACAAAGAAGAGAAATTCAAATTTGATTGCAACTCTTAGTTGATGAGGTGGCTAACTGTCTTTGAACATTTTCCTCCCGAAATGCTACAAAATAAGGTCCGGTCATCCATTTGTATATCTCAATCCGAGATAGATCTATAAAAAGTGAGAGAGGTTATTGTAGATAAATATGTTCTCGAGGTAAATTTATCTCAGTTTCCGAAAATTCAGCTCTAGCTATTCCCAATATTCTCTGCAAAAAGGTGACTCAAACAGGACTTTGCACAGTCTGAAAAAGAGGCTACAAAGATGTAAATGTATCTCTCATTCTATAATAGTTGTGTAAAATATCAAGTAGGTTATTGTACGTTGGCATATTAGGAACACAAACCTCCTCCATTTTCTCAAGATTCATCTCTTCTTGGCCACAATATGTTTTGCAAAAGTATGACTAAACAGGAAAATTTGGGAAAATATGTCTGCAAAGCTTCATCTATATATCCCAAACCATAATGGCTATTAGAAAACTTAGAGAGGTTTTTTTACACGAGAATGTTGGCAGAAAAAACCTCTTTCAGTTTCTGAAAATTAATATTCATTGGTTTTAAAACAATGTTTGAAGTCAATGTGGCGTATAGGAAAAAGCATAGATTCAATTGATCATGAGACAGATGAATGACGTGGATGCGGGAAAGCTGCAATTGTTTAACCCCATGTGACAAAATACCTTTTTGTCATTTTTAACCTTATAATAAAAGAAAAATATAGCACCAAGGCCTTTATTACAGTTTTATTTAATCACATTTAAATGATGTGATTAATATAATCTAAACATACTTAATTATCCTCTAATGTTGCATTTCGTCTTGCAAGCATATTTATTTATTTATTTATTGTTTTTAAGATTTTGACATTTTCTAGAAATAATTTACAATATGCAATATTATTTACAATATCCAAAATATAATAATCATCATCTATAATTAAGAAATCCTATAAAAATTATAGGACCCTAACAGTGGCTCCAGCTAGGGATGGCACTTCCTAGTGACGTGTCAAGAACACCATGGACTAGTAGCCTGATACATTTAGTTGATCCCAATATTTGCAACCTGTTCTGCCATAAAATCTCTCCTACTGAAAAACTCTCAAACTGAAATCAAAACCATTCTTCACACTGAAATTTGAAATATACACTGAACTAAAAGTCATACTACAATCTGAAACTAAAACTAGAAAGAATGCTTTGAAAAACACAAATGCTCAAGGTACTAAGCTTATTTTCACTCTCCTACCTACTTTAATCTGATAAAATATGGTGGGACCGTGGGGTATGAAACCTTAAGTACTCACACTTATCGAAGGCTTAACTTACAATTCAAAAACTCATTGACAAAAATTAGACTTAGGGTTTTGTGATTTTCGATATTGGTATTCGTTGCTTCTCTGATGAGGCTATGGGGGCAGGGTTTCATCCTTGTGCCTCTGCTCTATTATTTGGTTTCAAGAATGCAAAATAGCTTGTGGCTTCGGCCCTTCGGTGGCTACATTGCTCCTTGCAACCTTTAACCTCACATTGGGTAACTGTTTTACTTCTACCGTGGCTTTGACCTTGCTTCTTTCAAGCCATTCTACAATTTCATGTATCCGTTGGTTAATGTATTTTCTTGGATCAACATTCTGACAAGTTCTTGGTCCCTTCTCCAGGCAAATCGGCCTCTACACGATAGGTAAGTTTTCTATCTGATTTTTTCTTTCAATTATTTTTGAAATTCCTCTGACCCTTTTGTTCCTTCCTCGCAGGGCTTCCTTCTAGAGTTAGCTTCTTTAATGTTGCTATCTGTGTGGGTTGTTTGCCCCTTCTCCAAGCTTTTAACCCTACTATGCCATACAACCTTGTACTGAGAGAGTGACTTCACCTTCATTGAGACATGAGCTTGCTCGACTCCTCCAAGGTAAGATATTCAATTTAATGTTGTTCAATTTAATCTTCATGCAACTTTGCTATCGTTTTCAGTTTCTCTAGTCGTGGATCTAATTCTCTGTCTTTCTGCTTTTGGAGGTGCTGTAGCATAGATGGCCTCCAGCTGCACCTAGCTTCTTCAACAACCCTATGTAGACATGGTAGGGTCTTACCCTTTCATTTTTCTCTGTTTTGAATTGATGTTGGTTGTTCTGTGTTTTTTGTGAGCTTCAACAGTTAAGAACCTAGATGGGTTTTCGTCCTCCCTTGCTCTGGCTTGATGTAATTTAAATTTTGTTAAAACCCCTATAAGGTTTGGTATTTAGGCCTCTTTTATCTTGCTATTAACCTGAATAGGCTGTTTGCTTATCGTGGTTTCTATTGTTCCTGAGACTGTCAGGAAATAAACATATATACGGATATTTAATTTGTAATTTGTAAATGATATTGTTACCTGTGCTTACTTTCCTCATTCGTCGTTCAGTTTATTTTGACTGTATTTGGTCCTCGCTCCTCGGTCTGTAACAACTTATTTGTCAATCTTGTTTCAACATCTAGATGGTTTCAACTCCATCTAAACTATCATCTTAAATATGGAATGTCTTGCACAGAGAAGAAAACAACTTGTGTTTTAAAGTATAAAAGTAACCATTACACACTTGCTTGCTCACAAAGAAATTTATCTTCCTAACTACTATCTGCCTCTGGATGGCAGACCCCCACTTGGTGGTCTGGCTCGGTTTTAATACCTTGCATGTAACTCCATATAGTTGAGAAACTGTCATTCACTTTTCTGGAACTAATTAACTAATTAAACTAACCCTACTAACTAATTATTCCGAATTTATTCTTTAACTTTGGAAAACAAAAATTACAAGGCTGTGTTAGCCCGACCTTCAGCCTTCAAGGAAAAAATTAAAATTAAAATGTTCTCATGACCAATCAAGGATAACAAATGATCAGCTACAGCTATAGCCCTTCAATTGGATGCCCCTGCATCACTCTCCCAGGGTAAATTAATCTCATGGCTCCTGCCCATGAGCTCTTTAATAAAGTACCCGATGCCTTGAATTCATGCAAAATCTAACCAGGAACTATCCTCAATAGGAAGGTTCTTCCACTTCACCAGATATTGCAAATATTCTTTTTTTCACGTCTTCCTGACTATCTGCATGTCCAGAATTTGTTCTATCTCCAAAGGCTGTGCTAAAGGCATCTGCTTAATCCATGATTCTTCCTCATCCTGGGTGTCCCATGTTCGTCTTTCCGAACTGTCTTCCACATCAACAACAACATATGGGTACGGATCTGCCACATTAAAAATGGGTGAGATTCCGATTCCTGAATGTAATTGCAACTTGTAAGCGTTTGCAGAAAACTTCCAGAGGATTTTACAAGGTCCAGTTTTCTTCATCTTCAGCTTGTTGTACTCTCCTTTAGGAAACCTGTCTTTGTGTAAGTGTGCTAGTACTAGGTCTCCTACCTCAAACTGTACCTCCCGTCTTTTCAAATCTGCTTTCTGCTTATATTTCTGGCTGTTGTCTTGTAGCTTCTGTTTGACCTGCTCATGAAGATCGCTGATTGCTTTTGCGAAATCTTCGCCATCAACACTTCTGTGCTCCAACTGTCCCAAGTCCCTCAACTCAAATATCCTTTGTGGGTGTATTCCATAAAGGATTTGGAAAGGGCTTCTACTTGTACTTCTGTTGGGTGAGTCGTTATAGGCAAACTCCACCTGTGCAAGCACAAAATCCAACTATTTGGAATTCTCACCAACCACACTTCTTAGTAAATTCCCTAGACTCCGGTTCACAACTTCAGTTTTCCCATCTATCTATGGGTGATATGCTGAGCTGAAATTGAGTTTGGTGTCTAACTTTTTCCACAATGTTTGCCAGAAATGGCATGTGAACTTCACATCCCTGTCTGAGATAATGGATTTTGGCAATCCATGTAATCTGACTATTTCTGAGAAGATCCAGTGTGCTACATGCGTGGCATCACTTGTCTTCCAGCATGGAATGAAATGCAACATCTTGGTGAAACGGTCCACCACCACCATGATGGAATCGTAACCCTGTTGTGCCTTTGGCAGACCCAAAACAAAGTCCAAACTGACTGAGTCCCAAGGTTTGCTTGGAATAGGTAAGGGTGTATACAACCTTGTTTTTTGACTGCGTCCTTTTTCATGCTGACAAATCTTGCATCTAGTTACAAATATCTGTACATCCCTTCACATCCTTGGCCAATAGTAGAAATGACTCAGCTGTTCCAAAGTCTTATCGACGCCAAAATGTCCAGCCAAACCACCACTGTGTTTTTCCTCAATCAAGTTCTCCCGCATAGAACACTCCAGAACACACAACTGTCCTCCTTTGAACAAAAATCCCTCCTGCAAGTTATAGTCCAACCATGGGCTATTGTCCCTCAATAGTGGATTTTGGCAAGCTTCATAAGCTTCCTTAAAATCTGTATCCATCTCGTACAAGTCCTTAAGGTGCTCGAATCCCAATACTTGTATTGTGCTCTCTTGCAAGATCAAACGTCTTTTGCTTAATGCATCTGCCACCTTATTAGATTGACCGCTGATGTGTTTCAAAACAAATGTGAAGCTCTGAAAATACTCCACCCATTTTGCATGCTTATGATTCAGCTTGTGTTGTTGCATAATGTATTGTAGCACTGAATTGTTTGAAAACAAGACAAATTCATTAGCTAATAAATATATCGCCAATGCCTCAATGCCTGGACGACTGCATAAAATTCCTTATCATAAGATGTGTACTTCTGCCATCTCTCATTCATCTTTACACTAAAATATGTTACCCGCTTATCTTCTTGACTTAGCACTGCACCAATGGCTATCCCACTAGCATCACAACGAACTTGAAATTTTTTGTTGAAATATGGTAGCTTCAAGACTAGCTATTCAGTAATCTTTTTCTTCAAAAGATGAAAGCTCTTTTCAACAGATTATATCCAATAAAAAGGCTGATTTGCCTTCTTAATGGCATCCACCATAGGTGCACAAATACCATTGAAATTTTAAAAAAATTTCCGATAGAAACTCGCTAATCCATGAAAACTTCGCACCTCAAATAAACCTTTAGGAGAAGGCCAACTAACTATAGCTGCAATCTTCTCTGGGTCCATCCAGTTCATTTATAGAGATTACAAATCCTAGATAAATCAGTTCTTTCTTGAAAAAAGAACACTTTTTAAGATTTATGAGCAATTTATTTTGCTGTAATTTTTCTAGTACATATCTAACATGTCGAAAATGCTCCTCCCTGGTCTTGTTAAATATAAGTATATCATCTAGATATACGATCACAAATTTGCCTATGAATTCCTTCAACATCTCATTCATTAAGCGCATGAATGTGCTCGGAGAATTACTCAGCCCAAATGGCATAAGTAGACATTCATTCAAGCCTTCATTGGTCTTGAAAGTCATCTTCCACTCATCACCTTCTTTGATCATGATCTGGTGATAAACTCTCTTCAGATCTATCTTTGAAAATTATGCTGCCCGCTTAAGCAATCCATCATATCATCCATTCGAGGTAAAGGAAATCGACACCTGACGGTGATTTTATTGATCACTCTGGAATCAGTACACATTAGCCATTCTCCTCTTTTTCTTGGGGGCTAAAATAGTTAGAACCACACAAGGGCTCAAACTGTCTCAAATCAATCCCTTATCCAAAAATCCTGTACTTGTTTTCTAATTTCCTTGTTATCCTTTGGACTCATGCAGTAAGAAACCTTGTTTGGTAAACTGGCTCCTGGAATGAAATCAATGTGGTGATTGATGCTCCGCTTGGGCGGAAAATTATTAGACAGAGCAACTACCACAACATTACTAAATTCCTGCAACATCTCTTGTATCTCCATAGGCAGATCAATAATATCGGTATGCAGCAATACCACTCTTGGTCTTCGCATGATGGCATAGTTCACCTCATTACTTCTAACTTGTTGCATAAATTCCTTTCTGCCTATCGACAGGGTCTTAGTTCCACTAGCTTCTGTATCTTTTCCTTCCTTCATGGGCACGAGTGCATGCTTCACTCCATCTTTAACAAACTTGTAGCAATTATTTTCCCTATCATGGATGGCCTTTCTATCATACTGCCACGGTCTGCCTAGCAGGATATGGCATACGTCCATAGGCATAATAGCACACATCATGTTGTCCTTATACTTCCCAATGTGGAACTCCACCTCACACTGCTCATCAACAAACAATTGGTGTACGTTTTGCATCCAAGTCACCTTATATGGTGTTGGGTGTTTCAACCTCTTCAACCCCAACTTTTCCACCATCTCAATGGCTACCATGTTATCGGTGCTTCCTTTATTGATAATCAACTTGGAAAATTTTCCATGTGACTTGCACACAGTACGAAATAATTATTTTTGCTGTGTCGTGTCATTCACTTCCTTAGCTGGTTTTAGAAGAACCTTATTCAACACCAAGGCTTCACCTGTTTCAAGGGCATCCTCCACCTCTTGTGGCGGTACCTCTGCTACTTTAGGTTGAGCAACATATGCTCCCCTCTATCCATCTTGTTAGTTTTCAGGAGATTCAAAAGGCCTGTGCCCCCATTTTTGACACTTGTAACAATGATAGGCATTTCCTTTGCCTCTCCCATTACCTCTTCCTCGTTAGTATGACCTTCCTCCTCTAGTGTTACCTTCCCTTTCAATGTGTCCCAAAGTTTTCGAACTAATGCCCTCTTCATTTTTGTTGGCAGTCCTACCTCTGCCAAAGGACTGTCCTTTTCCTCTATTGGAACCACGTCCTCTCTTTGCATTCTGCTTCCTGGTAATATTTTCTTCCGCCTTCAAAGCACATTGATATGCCTCCTCAATAGTTCTAGGAGAAAGAATGTTGATTTCATCTAGGATTTCCATCCATAGACCATTCACAAACCTTGTTGTCTTTTCAGGGGTATCTTCAACATATCCCCCCCTCAGGTTCACTTTATAAAATTCTTCAGTATATTCTCTTACAATCATCATTCTCTCTCTTAAATTCTGAACCTGTTTGTAAAGGGAAATTTGATAATCTCTACGCAGAAATTTACTCTTCATCTTTGCAATCATCCTGTCCCATTTCTTGATCAAGTGATTGTTTAATATTCTTCTTTCTACATGCACACTTTCCCACCACAATGCTGCATGTCCTTTCAATTTGGTGACAACACACCTGATCTTCTTGCCTTTGCTGATTTCTTGATATTCAAAATGTTTATCTAGTTCACTTATCTAGTCCAACAATGCCTTTGTGGACAAACTGCCATCATAATTAGAAAACTATGGTTTTGGCTTGCTACTAGCCAACAAAATTGATCTCAATAGTTTACTCTCTGGTCCCTCTTCATCTGACCCATACGTTGTCGCTGCGTTTTCTTCCTCACGGTCATCCCCACCTTCCAAATCTCTGCGCCTTCCTCCTTCCACTACTTCCAAATGTGCAGTCAAGGTCCTGACCTCTTCTCGTAGCCCTTCATATGCTACTCTTCTGATGGCTCTACATTGACCTCTTCTACCTACCTCCATCTTTATTGACAAAAAGGAACAAACATGCTATGATACCACAATTGGTGGGACCGTGGGTTATGAAACCTTAAGTACTCACACTTACAATATGCAATTGGATTTAAAAGCTTATTAATATAACTTAGAAGGCCTAAGCCTTATCAAATCATTTCCAATGTGACCTTGCGCACAAAACCAAAGGCTTAAGTTACAATTCAAAAACTCATTGACGAAAATTAGAATTAGGGTTTTGTGATTTTCAATCTTGGTATTTGTTGCTGCTTTGGTGAGGCTATAGGGGTAGGGTTTCATCCTTGTGCCTCTGCTTTGTTCTCTGGTTTCAAGAATGCAAAATAGATTGTGGCTTTGGCCCTTCGGTGGCTACATTTCTCCTTGCAACCTTTAACCTTGCATTGGGTAACTGTTTTACTTCTATCATGGCTTTCACCTTGCTGCTTTCAAGCCATTCTGCAGTTTCATGTATCTGCTACTTAATGTATTTTCTTGGGTCGGTGTTTTGAAAGGATTTTGGTCCCTTCTCTAGGCAACTCGGCCTCTACACGATTGGTAGTTTGTCTGTGTGATTTTTGCTTTCAATTCTTTTCGAGTTTCCTATAACCCTTTTGTTCCTTCCTTGCAGGGCTTCCTTTAGAGTTAGCTTCTATAATGCCGCTATCTGCGTGGGCTATTTTCCCCTTATCCCGGCTTCTAACCCTACTGTGCCATACAACCTTGGTACTGAGAGAGTGACTTCACCTTCGCTGCGACGTGAGCTTGCTCGACTCCTCCAAGGTAAGCTCTTCAATTTAGTGTTGTTAAATTTAATCTTTGTGTCGCTTTGCTATCATTTTCAGTTTCTCTAGCCGTGGATCTAATTCTCTGTCTTTGTGCTTTTGTAGGTGTTGTAGCGTAGATGGCCTCCAGCTGCGCCTAGCTTCTTTAGCAACCCTGTGTAGACAGGGTAGGGTCTTACCCTTTCGTTTTTCTCTATTTTGAATTGATGTTGGTTGTTCTGTGCTATTTGTGAGCTTCAACAGTTAAGAACCTAGATGGGTTTTCGGCCTCCCTTGCTCTGGCTTGATGTAATTTAATTTTTTTTAAAACCCTTACAAGGTTTGGTATTTAGGCCTCTTTTGTCTTGCTGTTAGCCTGAAGAGGTTGTTCGCTTATCATGGTTTCTATTGTTCCTGAGGCCGCGAGGAAATAAACATATATACAACATTTAATTTGTAATTTGCAAATGATATTGTTACCTGTGCTTACTTTCCTCATTTGTTGTTCAGTTTATTTTGACTGTATTTGGTCCTCGCTTCTGGGTCTGTAACAACTTATTTGTCAATCTTGTTTTAGCATCTAGATGGTTTCAGCTCCCTCTAAACTATCATCTTAAATATAGAATGTCTCGCACAGAGAAGAAAACAACTTTTATTTTAAAGTATAAAAGTAACCAATACACACTTGCTTGCTCACAAAGAAATTTATCTTCCTGACTACTATCTCCCTCTGGATGGCAGACCCCCACTTGGTGGTCTGGCTCGGTTTTAATACCTTGCGTGTAACTCCTTACAGTTGAGAAACTATCATTCAGTTTTCTGGAACTAATTAACTAATTAAACTAACCCTACTAACTAATTATTCCTAATTTATTCTTTAACTTTGGAAAACAAAAATTACAAGGCTGTGTTAGCCCAACCTTTAGCCTTCAAGGAAAAAATAAAAATTAAAATGTTCTCATGACTAATCAAGGATAACAAATGCTCAGCTACAGTTGTAGCCCTTCAATTGGATGCCCCTACATCAAAATCACTGCCATATGAAGTGATAACAAACATCGAGTGCAACCATTCAAGAAAATGGATACTTAACTAAAGTTTTCTTTCTACTTCTTTAGGTGGAAAAATAAATTCAGAATATGAGAACTCAACTTTTCCACTGGATCCAATATCTGCATTGTTGAATCTGGAAAATTCTCCCTTCACTAATGAATGCAATACACTGACTAAAGGATCATGGAAAACATGCAACATAATATCTTCATCATGTAAATCTGATTGGTCTTTAATCATTGAAGAAAACACTACTTATTGAAAATGTTATTGTGGATCAAGAGGATTAAGCTCTGGTGGTTCTTCTTTTGAATCACAAAACTGATGTAAATCAACAAATGAATGTTCAACAATATGCTCAATGAACTTTACTTGCTGATTAGTACAAGGAATTTGTTCTTTAATTTGATATCCTGCGTTTGAGGCAACCACAATGTTAATGTGTTCATCCATGGTATCTGAAATATCCTGTTGATTTTCATTGTTGTCCTCTTGTTGATGAGGTTCAGTCTGCTGAATTTCTTCCTTTACCCCTGGCTAATCACTTTGTCGTGGTGCTGCAAGAATTATTTCATGTGGGAAATCTTCATGAACATATAGACAACAAACATCCTCGTTTTCTTCCTAAGGGGAAGACAATTCAAGAAATACTTCTACTTTTTGTTCATAATGTTGAAAATGATTTCCATCTAAAGCCTCTAGTATTTCATCATTTGTGAATTGATCATCATCATAGTAATCTTCTAGATATTGAATAAAACTTTCAAAATGATCACAATAGTTTTGAATCAGCAACAAATATGGATAATCCCCTGTGTATTTCTCACAAAAAATGGTATGAAAATGCTTTAACAAACATATACTAGCAGTAGGCAGATTTTCATACCAAGATCTAGCCTTTTCCTCCAAAGTTGCCATAAAAAATTTCATAAGACAATATTCATGAAATTATATTTTAAGCTTACAGATGTGCATATGAAACCTCAATAAATGTACAATATCATCATCTCCTTTTTTATCTTTAAACAATGGAAGATACGTTAAGCAATCACTGTTGGGCATGGGATTTGGAAAACCTAGAATTCTTGATCTGTCCATAGGAGCATACCTGCGTTGTATTCTTGAACTCATTTTTAAAACAACCAACAATGGAATGGGGTCACCATAAGTGCTTTACAACTCTGGATTCTTTGAAAGGTTGTCTCCATACAAACTTTGAGCTCCAGATTCTTGAAACATGGAGTCGCCAGGTGAATAATTTAGCCTTCTTGTGCCTAAACACTGTTCACCATCATCAATGAGATCTAGAACTTGATACACTTTTTAGAGGAAGATAAAATTTCCTCCCAGTATGGTCGCCACTATGTTAGCCTTCCATAATTTCAAGGCTGAAGAAAAAACCAAGGAGGCAACATCAAAACCACTTTCGAGTTTAGGATATAGTCCTCCTAAACTTAGAGAGGGATCTCTCTATGAGATCTATCTTTGTTTACTAGGAATTTTAGGGTAGTTATTGGGCTCAGAGTTTGGTTTTTGAGTTAGTTTGGTTGGAACAACAAGGGAAATCCATTTGGAAATGGAGTTAGAACAACTTGGGGTGATCAATTTGCAGAAGTATCAAGTTTAAGTGAAACAAGGCAAGATAGGCATACTATTGGATCTTTTAGATTTAAATGAAATTAAGTAGAAGAAGGGAAATGGATTCAATTGAAGCTAAAGAGAAATTAAGAATTATTTAACTTGATATGAGAGGAAAACATGTAGAATTAACAAGAGCCAAAATAGGGCGCTATAGGTAATGAATACTATTTATCACGACTTCTGTTGATTGATTCAGAATAGAGAATACATAAGCATGATAGACAGAGAAAATAAAGAAAGAAAAATAGGTTCACTTCACCAATAGATATGACACATGAATCCTGAAACAACTTGTCTTGTATTACTGCAAAAGGTCACTTGAACTCAGTGAACAGTTTTACAATGAATGGTAGTCTTTCTCATTACAAATCCCAACAACTATTACTTCAAATTATGAAGTATTTATACAAATTCTAAACTAAAATATCTTGATAAAAATCTCAAGATCTTTTTACAAATATCCTAAAGTGTTTTACACAAATAGAAATGAAATGTGGGAAATTCAAAACTAATGTATCTACTTGGCACTATCTGTTATGAAACCAGCTCACAAAAAGATAGAAAAGATATATCAACGCCTTAGAATTCAACCTCTTCGAGGGGGAAACCTCCTTTACATTACACAAATGAATGATTCTTTTATGATACAAATGACAAGACCTCCTTTCTATATATAGGAGTCTAAGGGGTCATAATATAATCAGAGCCGACATAACAATAATAATGTAAGGGCACACTAATAACAATAGTGGGCTTCTATGGGGCACATTAATAACAATAGGGGGCTTCTATGGGGACTAAATGGGTACAACAATATAATAAGGGGGTTGTACTAATAACAATAAGGGGTTACACTAGTAGTATAGGGGCCTAACATTCCCCTCTCATTCAAAAAGTGTTGTCCTCAATGCTTGAGTAGTTCTTGATGCTTCTGTATAAAATTCTTGTCCTTCCATGTGAAATCTTCAATAGGTAAGTTCTTCCACTAGGAGAGATACTCTAAAATTGATCGATTTCGTAGCTATCGGGTTCTTATTTCTGTGACTGCTCCAGGTTCTAATATGATTTTTTCTTCCTCGTCAAGTTCTGACAATATTGTTTGAACAAGGATATTCTGCAACTTTTGAATGAGTGGCCACACTTCTTTGTCCTTTTTCTATTCATCCCTTGCTTCGTTTACCCAATCTGGTTGGATAATTGAAATAGCATAGAACAATGCTTCCACATCCTCATCCTTTCTTAAGAGTGCATCTGCAACAAAAAATTTCTTACCTTTTATGTAGATGATGTCAAAGTCATAACCCAACATATTTGTGACCCATTTTTTATGTTCTTCTAAAAATAATATTTGTTCTAAAATGTATTTAAGACTATCATGACCCATTTTTACCCTTAAGTGTCTTCCCATTGGGTAAGGTCGCCATTTCTTAAGTGCATGTAGTATTGCCAACATTTCCTTCTCATAAATAGCTTGCTTGAGATGTAACTGTAAAAATACCCAATCACCTACATCAAAACATTTTTCACTGCGATGTTGATCTACCTATTTTTTCATTCGATTCTACACCAAAGTGGCGTTATCCTTTAAAATTTGGAGAACTTGTTGTTGATGCTCGATGTGATCTTTCACCACTTGAACCTTTTTCTTCTTGATATTTCCTTCTATCTTGAGAGTTTGAGGAGTGGTAATTTCTTCCAATGCTTTACAAGATATGGTCGGATTCATTTCTTGATGCTCAATGTGATCTTTCACTTCTTGAACATTTTTCTTCTTGATATGTCCTTCTATCTTAAAAGTTTGAAGAGTAGCAATTCTGGCCAATGCATTACAAGATATGGTTGGATTCATTTCTTCTTTCTCGATGTGATCTTTCACTTCTTGAACCTTTTTCTTCTTGATATGTTCTTCTATCTTGAGAGTTTGAGTGGTAATTATTGCCAATTCTTTACAAGATATGGTCGGATTCATTTCTTCTTTCTCCGGGGTTGGGTCCTAGCGTATATCCTCTTCATTTGATGTTTTTTGATCCTTTTCTTCCTCCTCTTCATACTCTATGTAAAATAATTTCTTCTCAGCACACTTATGACCTTTAGTGCATTTTCTATCACAATTGTAACAAAGCCCTTTTTCTATTTTTTCTTCCAATTGTTGTGGTGTAAGCCTTGTAGGTTATGGAAGGCTAGGAGAAGAAACACTTCCATAATTATAGTCATAAGTGGTGGGATTACTTGTTTCCATAATTTCGCTTTCAATTTTTCTTGCCAACTCGAATGCCTCCACCAATGAATCAGGTTCCCAAAAACGAACCTCATGTTGAATGTTATCCTTTAAAGTCCCTATGAAGACATCAATCCTTTGCTTCTCTGGAATATAATTTACCCTTCTATTCAATTTTTGAAAGTCCTCAATGTGCTCTTCCATTGAACCCTTTTGTTTGAGATTTATCAATTGGCTAAAGAAGGAGTTTCTCTTTGTATCCTCATAATGTGCTATCATTTCCTTTGTGAAAATTGACCACGTGACAAGTGGTTTACGAAAACAAAGCCCTTTATACCATAAAAATTGATTCGGTTCTAAATAATTAGATGAAATACATACCTTTTGTAACAATGGTACACCATGTAGATCAAAATATTTCTCCATCTGTAGTATCCAATTTACCGGATCCTTGCCATCAAACTTCCTCATCTTGCTTTTTCTTGATTTTAGGAGCTTGATCTTGAAATGACTGTAACTTTTAATTTCGGATCTTCCAGTTTTGAAATCGTGACCTACAGTAGCCCTCTGTGTCCTCTTTCTAATACGACCAGTTTGATCCAAATTGGATTCTCCAAGGAAGAGTTATGCCAAATCTCCCACGGTGACCTAATTATCGACTAGTTCAGTAGAGCAAACTTGTACGACGTGCCACGTGTCCCTGTTTTGACCTTTGGCTCTAAAAAATATATGCAAGAAACTACAGTCCCTCCTCAACCTGTACCTTCTTACGAAATTTCAATCCGATGCTCAGAGAGAAAGTTATGACGATTTTCCCTAGGTCACCTGTTTGGAATGTAATTTAGGAGTCTACAAAAAGACCAACTTCCTCAGATCATATCTCTGCAAATATAGCACAAAAAGCTTTGAAATTCGTACCCGAGGTTCAGTGTGATTTCCTCTCAAATGGGTTTTTTTTTTCACTTCTGAAACGCTATAGACCTATTTGGAGCAGCAAAACCCTAGAATCCAAAGCTATGATACCAAATGTTATGAAACAAGCTCACAAAAAGATAGAAAAGATAGATCAATGCCTTAGAATTCAGCCTCTTCGAAGGGGCAACCTCCTTTACATTACACAAATGAATGATTGTTTGATGATACAAATGACAAGACCTCCTTTCTATATATAGGAGTCTAAGGGGTCATAATATAATCAAAGTTGACATAACAATAATAATGTAAGGGCACACTAATAACAATAGTGGGCTTCTATGGGGCACAATAATAACAATAGGGGGCTTTTATGGGGACTAAATGGGTACAACAATATAATAAGGGGGTTGTACTAATAAAAATAAGGGGTTACACTAGTAGTATAGGGGCCTAACACTATCATTATGGATTTATGTTGACAAAGAAGAGAAATTTGAAATTGATTGCAACTCTTGGTTGATGAGGTGGCTAACTCTCTTTGAACATTTTTTTCTCGAGATCCTACAAAATAGGGCCGAGTCATCCCTTTGTACATCTCAATCCAAGATAGAACTATACAAAGTGAGAGAGGTTATTGTAGATAATTATGTTCTTGAGATAAACCTATCTCAGTTTCCCAAAATTCAGCTCCAACGGTTCCCAATATTCTCTGCAAAAAGGTGTCTTAAACATGACTTTGTAGAGTCCGAAAAATAGGCAGTAAAGATGTAAATATATCTCTAATTGTGCAATATATGAAGTAGGTTATTGTGCTTTGGGATCTTAGTAACACAAATGTCCTCCATTTTCTCAAGAGTCATCTCTGATTGGCCACAATATGTTCTGAAAACCTATGACTAAACAGGAAAATGTGGGAAACTATGTCTCCAAGCTTCATCTGTATATCAGAAATCATAACCGATGTTAGAAAACTGAGAGAGGTTTTTGTACATGAGGATGTTGGCAGAAAAAACCTCTTTCAATTTGTGAAAATTGTCTTCATTGGTTTGTAAATAATGTTTGAAGTCAATGTGGCGTATAGTAAAAAGCATAGATTCAAATCATGAGACACATGAATGACGTGGATGCACGAAAGCTGCAACATTTTAACCCCATGTGACAAAATCCCTTTTTGTGGTTTTCAACCTTATAATAAAATGAAACTATAGTACCAATGCCTTTATTACAGTTTTATTTCATTACATTTAAATGATGTGATTAATTTAATCTAAACATACTTAATTATCCTCTAATGTTGCATCTTGTCTTGCAAGCATATTTTTTTATTTTCTTAAGGTTTTGACCTTTTTTTGAAATAATTTACAATATCCAAAATACAATAATCATGAGATATAATTAAGCAATCCTATAAAAATTGTAGTACCCTAACATATTCCATATTATGAAGCTTCTTCTTTTACATTACATATCTAAACATAGCGACACTTTCAATGGGGGACATGCTATCTTCTGTCAAGAGGATAGGATAAAGAGTATTTTCCTTGATGTTGAGGTTATAGCTTATGAATAGCTTATGAATTGCTTTTGTATCATCTCAACTCCTTAGATATACTGCACCCCCAAACTTCACAACACTATAAGAGGGTGACTAGAGCCTCAAAGAGGAACCTTCTTTTAATCCAAATGTAAAGATTCACTGACTTACAATTGTTTTCAAGATCATAATAAGCTTTCTAACCTCGAATAATTCTTTTATGGATGTTATAGTTCAAGTTGAGCTAATTACTAAAGTGAATAGCCAAATATTTATAAGAAGAAAGCTGCTCAATACAATGGTTATCATAGATGAAACTACCATGGGTTATCTTTTAGGTTTTAATAGTAGACATGAAGAGTCTTAAGTTGCTTGTCTAGGTCATCATGGCTTCTTGCAAGAACTATATCATCAGCATAAATGAGAAGAGTAATGAGAATACGAGTCTGTGCCTTTGAAGTCTAGTTTATCTATGTAAATACCAAAAAGGATAGGGAAAGGGGACAACCTTGATTAATCCCTATATCATAATCCTCAGTGTAAGAGGAACCATGATCTAGTGAGAACTTATTTATGAAGACATTGCATAAATCATTTCAAAATTCCACAAAACAACATAAGAGATCAATTTAGTTTTATGACATTCCTCCACCATAATCCTAAAAGTAAGTGAAAAAGTGATTAATAATAGAGTAATATTAATTCAAATATATCAAATCAATAATATGTTATAGTACATCTTTTTATTCACAATTATATATATATATATATATATATATATATTACAATACACTTTCATGAAATCTTAGGCTGTGTTATACCTTACTTGAAGCGTTTCCACTCTGGTTAGTGTGCGTGGAAAATTATACGTCCAACCTCCATTCTAGATTATGCGTCGAGCTGCGTACTACGTGGGGCTAGGACAAAAAGAAAAATATTTAACCTAACGTAACGAGCTACGAGCTACAGGATACCGCATAGATTTTCGGCTGGAAAAGGTTTTCAGCAATAAACAGCGTCCGTCTATGTAAACGGTGACCCCAAGCAATCATGTCAACGAGTTGATTTACTTGATAATGGAGAGATTTACTTGATGCAGGGATTGTATATGCTTACTGCATGATTTACATCACATATAAAAACAAATCTAACCATGAACATAGTCCATATATAATTACATGTAGATGTAGTTAACAAGAAGAAAAAAATAAAACAATTGGACGTATTAATCCATGATTTTGTTGGAATAGTGGAACTTGTTCTCACAGGGATCAAATTCAGTCCATCTCACGTTTATTCGATCACGGAACTTGTTAAAAGCGGTTCTGTAATTTTTCTATAATTGAGTTAATTATTTTAAAGAATAAAACAACTGTAGAATTTTATAATTATTATTTATTAACAACAATTAAATTATTGATTCTTATTTTTAATTTGAATGATTTAGGATATTTATGTGATTAGATCAATTTTATGGAATAATTGGGCAATTTATTAGGTTTGTTCTCTTAATTATATTGGTTTAGAAATAAACTTTCCTTTCTTTATCCACGACTCAAGAGGTCACTCTTCCACAACCTTATTAGTCCACAGATTAATATTATTACTATTTCTTGGATTCCAATATAGCCCTGAACAAATGAGAGGGATGCTTAAAAAACAGTTTCTAGATCAAGGAACACTGTTTCATTATCTAAAAGGGAGCATCAAGCTATTTCTCCTTGAACATATGTTTTCTTGAACACTTCTTTCCACAGGGTTTCTTCTTGGGTGACAAATATTCAAACTAGTTTTTCTACTATTGCATTATTCATTAGAAATGGATCTCATGTTCCCAAATCCTTATGATTTTTAGACTACTTCATTAGAGCCTATTCAACCAAATGAAATTTTTGGATCTTTCCTTACCACTTTCCCATAGGAATTTGCGATTTTTCTTTTGCTAAAGCCTAAAGGATGCTCTATGGAGCAAGGACAACTAAGAATCAATATAAAGGAAAAGTAGAGAGAACTAACTTGATAAGAACACTACACCCAACAAGGTTGATCCATTGAGCTCACCAAGAGGCATTTTTTTTTTGGACTTCTTCCCATGCTTGAGATGAATGTGATTTTAGGTATATTAGAATTAGTAGATATTTGAATTGCTTCCATGTTTCAATTGTTTGAAAACCCAAAATTCTTCCAATTTGTTTTTCTTCCTTAATGATACATTCCATGTATAAATATGATAATCATTTTTTTAAACCTTCTAGTTATTACTGTGGAGGAAATCCCAATGAGAGTGTGTCATCATCAAATTGATAGTGATTTATGCTTTTGCTACCTAAAATATAATTCTCAAAAGGTTCACACATCTCTTTCATATTCTAGCTTATGGCTAAGAGAATCTGCAAGATAATATATAAGAAGGGAGATATAGGGAAGCATTAATGAGGCCCTCAAGAGGCTTGCAAGAAACCAACCACTCTTACATTAACAAAGGGAGAAATCCATGGCACTTTGATACATAAAAATACCCATCAATTAAATTTAGAATTAATTCAAATATTCCATTACTTTGAAGAGAAATCCATGACTTACTTTTTCAAAAGCATTTTCCATATCTAGTTTGATGATCATGCCCTTATCTTTTCTATTTTGGCTATAGTTGATTGCCTCTTGAATAAAGATGATATTTCCAAATATCTATATCTCATGCATGAATCCTATAATTTTGGGTAGGATAGGCTCAAGAATTTTTTCCAAAATCTTTAAGATCACTTTATAAGAGACAATAGAGAGTGATATTGGTCAAAATCTTGAAAAGGAAGTAAGATTAGAATTTTTTAGATCAAAGATTAAAATGAAGAATTAATTCCACCCTTTGAATATTTTTCCTTTAAAATATAACTCACCATTCTACAAAAATAATATTTTACTACCTCCAAAAACTCTTGGTAAAAATGAGTAGTGAATCCATCCTCGTGCTTTTTCTAGATTAAAGGAAAAGACATCTTGGTGGATTTCTTCTTTTGTGAATTGTTTAGTTAATGCATCATTGTCTTCTTATGAAATACACTGAGGAATATATTCCAACATCAATTTCTCCACTTCAAGGTTTCCAACACTTGTGGCATTATACAAATCAAGGAAGTGACAAACTACTTCCTTTTTGATTGATTCAAAATATGGATTTTTTTGTACCTCTTAGAACAATCTCTTTGATATTGGTTTTACACACTCATTTTTTTCGCTAACTTGTGAAAAAAGAGGACAGAATTGAATCATTCGAGCGCATAGGTTTGCTCTTTAAAAATATGCTCAAGGCGCTCTAGGTTTGCTCTTTAAAAATATGCTCAAGGCGCTCTTTCCTCTCCCCACCGAGAGAAAATCTGCCTTTAAAGTAGGCATTCTTATCCTTATCTTTTACAAAAGCCAGCTTTTCCCTTTTTCCCATAATGATTTAAAGCATGAAGCTTTATTCTCCCTCTTATCCTAATTTTAACTGAAAACATAAAAATTCTATCCTATTTCCCTCATATCCTTTTAGAAAAAGAATATTTACATAATCTGCTTTATTAAAATAAAAAAATACTAAAATTATCACACCCCCCTTTTTCATGGTCTTGATGCTCCCGCATAAGACACCCAACCTTAAAATTAATCATGATCTCCTGATCATGTGTTTGGATCTGTGGATGCCTGGATCCCATATCTTGTGCTGCAAGTCATCATGTGCTATTGCTTGCTGTCTTTCTCCAGGTTTCCATATCTTATGCTACCTTGTTCCGCTAGCTGCACTCTCACAATCTTCTGCTGTCTTGTTCTTGCTGCTTCTCTTTTGTTTTGCTGGTGTTGGCTTCTTCCAGGATATTGTCATCATCAGCTTTCTGATGCTTTCAATCTCTTGGTCCAATAAATCTCCCAGTTGTTGATTCCTTATTCCTATGTTGGTCTCTGTTCTGACTGCCACCCGATCATCCACCCTCTCTTGTCTTCTGGAACAGAGAACTTCTTTTCTTTTCATTTGACTGTTCAACTGGTTCAATTGTTTCTCAGTATCGATGCCAATACCCGCATTCACAAAACACATGTTAAAATTAAAAACATAAGGCTCCTGGGCCTTATCTCCTTTTGGCACTAATTCAAGTGGTTGCTCTGTTTTGTCCTTCTCTTCTGCCAGCATATCAGCATGCTGATCCGAACTCTTAGCAAAATTCATGCCGCTATCCACGATGCCTTCTTGCTCTTGTCCCTTGTATTGAACTTTTTCACTTGCAATCTCTCTGTCATATCTTGGATTTTCCAACCAGTGCTCTATCAATGCAATTTCTCTATAGCATTGTTGCAGCATTTCATCATCATTTATAGTCCCTGCATTCACACACACACTGTCAGTTTGAAAATCACTGAGTTCAACAGTCTCAACTGTTGGTTCACTTATACATGCTACAGACTCATCCACTTCTTCTGCGTCCATAAGGACTTCTTCTTGTGCTGTACAACAGCTTCACGAGATTGCATGTCTTCCTCAGCCCCTGTAATCACATCAAAAGTATCAGCTATATCCAGCTGATCTGGCTCTACCCAATAACACAAAAACTCATCAATGATCTCCTCTTCATGACTCAACGATGTACTTATTGTCTACTCCAGGTATTCCTTTTTTCCAAGTAACAAAGTTCTTGAATTAGTCTTCTGTCCCGGCTAATCTTCTTCTTGCAGAGGCAACAATGTATGATGGATACCATCCTTCCCAAACTTGTAATTGTTTCTCCTTCCATCATGCATGGCTCCTCTGTCATATTGCCAAGGTCTTCCAAGCAATATGTGACACACGTCCATAGGCATCACATCACAAACAATTTTGTCTTTGTACTTTCCCACTTGAAATTCCACCTCACGCTGTTCACTTACCAACAGTTGATGTCCCTTTTGTAACCATGACACCTTATACGGTGTTGGATGCTTCGTTGTCTTCAGCTTCAATTTCTCCACTACATCTGTAGAGACCAAATTATCAGTGCTGCCACTATCAATGACCATCTGGCAACATTTCCCTTGGGCTTTGCACACTGTCCTGAACAAAGCTTTCCTTTGTGGCAGTTCAGCAGCCACCTCCTTCATTGGCTTAAGTAAAACTTTATTAACCACCAGAGATTCTCCTTTTTCTGGTGCATCTTCTTCTTCTGTTACCATTGCTGCTGGTGCTTCTTCTTCTACTGGAGCAACAATTGCATTCCTCTGATTTATGTCTGCATTCTCTGGGCACTCAAAAGCTCTATGTCCCAGCTTGTTACATCTGTAACATCTTATCTCTATGCCTCCTCCTCTGCCTCCTCTTCCTCTGGAAAAACTCCCTCTGCCTCTTGCATCACCTTCTCTGGGTGCATGCGGGGTTGAGCTACTGCTAGCTCCTTCTTTAGGTGCTGTAGATCCTCCTCTACCACCTTGACTTCCTTTTCCTCTGAAAGTCTCTTTCCCTCTGGCAGACTGCTTCCTTATGAGTTTTTCCTCAGCTTTCAGCGCCAGCTGATAAGCTTCCTCTACTGTTTTAGGGGACATCAAACTTATCTCATCCTGAATGTCCATTCTGAGGCCATTCATGTATCTAGACACCTTCTCATATGTGTCTTGGGCTTCACCAGCTCTTATGCTTATTTTATAAAACTCTTCTGTATACTCTTTCACTGTTAAAACTCTTTGTCTAAGATTTTGCATTTGTTTAAACAACGTTTGCTGATAATTACTGGGCAAGAACTTACCTCTTAACTTTGCTACCATTCGGCTCCAGTTCTTGATTGGCTGCTTACCAAGTCTCTTTCTTTCCGCCTGCACGCCATCCCACCAAAGTGCTGCATGGCCCTTTAACTTGGTGACGACAAACTTGACTTTCTTCTCATCTTCTGTTTCTTCGTAATCAAAGAATTTATCCATGCTGTTGATCCAGTCGATCAGCTCTTCTGGATTCAATCCTCCTTGGTATATCAGTACTAACTGGTTCCATGACCTGGCTGTGGACTTCAACACTGACTGAAAGAACTTCATCTCAGGAGTAACCTCTACAGCTTCCTCTTCTTCAGCAGCTTCAATTTCAGGCTCACTGACATCTCCATCATCTATATTTCTATCTGAAGTTAATGCCTCCACTTTAATTCGCAGCTCTTCTATGGTTGCCATTAGCTCAACATTTGTAGCAGGTCGTCCTCTTCCACCACGTCCTCGTCCTCTTCCAACTTTGAAAGCCATCCTTCTTCCTCTCCTGAGATTCAGTTCAACGCCAGTTGATGGCTCTGATACCACTAATGATGGCGGGGCTGCAGGCTTTAGAGACAATCTCTCTAGTCTGCTAGCAAGCTCTTCAATATCTCGGTCAACTTCCCTTTCTTCTGGGTTGAGTGCATCAGTCATTAGATTGGTAATTCATTTCCTTTTAAAATCATACTGTTATGCTCTATTAACAGCCAGTCCCCATATATCACAATCACGTTTAATGAATTGGCACATGCGTAACAATTTTACATCAATACAGCTCCAGAAGTTATTGAATATACACAGGCGACATATCAGGCATACGCATGTATATATATTTCTATTGCACACATCCGCAGGCTTTCTGTCTTTATTTGTTATGGGCGGTAGTTATGAACAGGCATTACCATGTAGACCGGCGCATCTCCTCAACCGGCCAATTCAATTGACGACTTTTCACCTTCATCGTGGCACCGTTAACAACATAATAGATGTATCTATGTGTATACTTTATATCATATAGCGTTATTGCATACAGTTTTATACCAATAAATTCCACGCCTCCTTCCACAACCGAGACTATATATATCTATAACAGTCCTGGTTAATAAGTCGCACATGCATAACAGTTTTATGGGATCTTGTTACGCCCTTCAAGCTCAGCCGCAAGCAAACATACAGCAAGTATGTAAACAACAACTCTTCAACTGGATTTTTAACATATGATACGCAGACTATATATATGTATACTTACGCCATCCGCAGTAAAACTTCCACTTTAACGCAGGAATGACTACCACACTCCAGATTCTCATGAAAGCATGCCTGTGGCCTTTTACCCACGAGTTCATGATAATACCATGATACCAATTCTATTACAGAGAATTCCACAGTCTCGGCGCCGGTATATAAACAATGATGATATCCGCAGGTAAATCATTCAATTACAAAACAGAGGTAATAACCTTGGAGAACCAGAGGCATGCGCAACTATCATTTAAGCTGTAAATCATTATGAAGAGAACAAATTCAACTATCAATGCACCATGAAGGCGCATGAGGGACAAAACAATTTATTCCAACCCACACATAATTTTATTCCACGGTTTCTATGAATATTTACATTACAGAGGACAGAATTGAATCATCCGAGCGCATAGGTTTGCTCTTTAAAAATATGCTCAAGGTGCTCTTTCCTCTCCCCACTGAGAGATTTTCTGCCTTTAAAGTAGGCATTCTTATCCTTATATTTTACAAAAGCCAGCTTTTCCCTTTTTCCCATAATGATTTAAAGCATGAAGCTTTATTCTCCCTCTTATCCTAATTTTAACTGAAAACATAAAAATTCTATCATATTTCCCTCATATCCTTTTAGAAAAAGAATATTTACATAATCTGATTTATTAAAATAACAAAATACTAAAATTATCACACCCCCCTTTTTCATGGTCTTGATGCTCCCGCATCACTTGTGCTCTTAACTATGGGGCAAAAACCTAAAACTTTGGAATTTCTTCCAACCTCTTGAAAATGTAAGGCTTTTCCTTTTGGTATTGCAACCCATTTGCAACCAATGAATTAAAAGGAATGATATCCAAGCATGGGGTGGGACATAGAAAAAACGTTGTATCCCGTCAAACTCTCAAAGTTGTAAATCTCCTTGTTAAATGTAAAAGAAATGGTTGAGTTCATGATAGAAATATTATATTTCTATATTTAATCCAATATGTGTAATTCTTTTAATTTTTAAAAATATTTTAATGTTATTCTTAAATAAAATATTTGAATGGCCATTCTAACATCTATATTTAAATATCAATTTCATATATATAATATATTTACCATTGATTATCAATAAAATATTTTAATACCCATTTGAAATAAAATATAATTGAATGTGAAAAAATCCAATTACTTCTTAATAAGAGGGATGTGTAATTCATTCAATTTTTAATATGGAGTAGGAAATAAACATTTAAAAAATATTTCCATGTGAGTCATAAATAAAATATTTCATTATAAAAATTTAGTAAAATACTTCAATATCAATGTGTGAGAGAGAGAGATAGAGAAATATCAAATACATATAGCGATATACTTAAGAATATAAGATAGACATATATTTAAAAATATATTAATTAAAAAACATTTCAATGTGAACAATGTAGAGCATAAATAAAATATTTCAAAGTCCACTATGTATAAATTATACATTATGCATCCATATAAATGTTGAATGATAATCATAAAAACACTTACCCCATGAATGTTACATTATACATCCATATCAATTATACATGATAAGCATCAAAACACTTACCCCATAATGAAAAACAATAATAGACTAAATGTTCTCTCTCAAATGAAGGTATAAGTTGGGAGAACGCTAGGTCTCAACGAGTGATGGTTTCACTCGAATGCTTAGTGTATTTCCTGGAATTATTCCAAATATGGTAAGAAGCTGAAGTCTTCTACTAGAGGAAGTGCTCCTTAATGCTTTGAAGAGCGAGAACTTTAACCTAGAAGAAGGGAGGTCTTTAACCTGCGGTGGTTTAAGGAAGGCCACTAACCAAAGGAATGCTTAGTGAAATTCCGGGAACTCTTCCAAATATGGAAAAATGACGAAGTCTTATGCTAGAGGAAGTTCTCCTTAATGCTTTGAAGAGGGAGACCTTCAACCTAGAAGAAGGGAGTTCTATAATCTATGGTGGATTAAGGAAGACCATAAACCAAAGGCATGCTTATGGGGCTTCTGTGTCTTTGCCTACAAATCTGAATTTAGTATGATTGTCACTGGATGTAGGTTCGGGCAACAGGTTCACCTTGTGGCAGAGGCTCACTTGATTTATCTTTGAAACTTGTAGATGACCATTGATTCACTTCCCATCATATACAAGGTGAGAAGATGTAGAAAAATCAACTACAAGACTTTTTAGTACTCTTGAACAAATTCTATGTGAGTGAAATATCTTCTTGGTTGTTGAAGCCCATTGCCAAGAAGTCATCCATCCAACGTGAATCTTTGTTCTTGCAGAAGGCTTTTTTTTAAGCATCTATTTTAAGAATGACTGTGTTGACCACAATTCTTGCACGGGAGAAGATCAAAACAATGATATTTCACATGGTCAACTCTTTCACAATGTTGGAATTTCAAAATCTTTTGTTGTGGAAGAAGAATAGGAACAAGTGATGATGAAATTTCATGAAAAAACCCAACACTATGAAACTAAATGGGCTTGGAGTAGTCTAGAGTGTGAAGAGAAACTTCCTTATCATATCCAAGACCGGTACAAGCTCTTCCAAAGATTTGATGATGGACTTGGGAAGTGCAGGCTGAATTTCTATTTCTACATTCAAATCTGCTCTTGCACTGGTCTCAATTATGTGAACAATTTATGGCTATTGATTACAATCAACTTTGGACTAAAAAATGGGATTATTCTAAACAAACACAAGTTCATAATCATGACTATGATGTTGTATCTCCTCTTGTTGTAGCAAAAAATCAATTTTCTCATGTGCATTTTGCAAACAAATTCTGATGTCAAGAAGCCTATCAAAGCTAATTTTTACCATCCCATCAATAGTGGAATGAATTAGTATATTCAAAAACTCTAATGTATCATCAAGTCTAGCCATTGTCTCTACAAATAAATAAAAGCTCAACAATCCTGGTGGACACTGTAGCAAGGCTAGACAAACCCTAGCTATTGAATATTTCAAAAATGAAGAATACGAGTTATGCATCAAACTATCATTGAATATATAATACATGCATATATGTCTCTTGAATCATTTAGTCATTCCACCAAGAGAATGTCCTTCTTCAATCCTATGCATCAAATAAAATAAAGAAATACAACAAAGCTCCTTGTGTAGGAAAGTGAACTACGCTACGTTCCTCCCCATGAAATACTTCATAGATTCTCTCAAAAGCCTTCGGCCAAGACTTCTTTACAGCTGTAGAGATTAAATTACATGTTTTGATTCGGGCCAACAAAAAGTTTAATTCAGAAGAGTCAAGAGTAGCATGACTCAGCTTGGAGAAAAAAATGAAAATGATTTGGAAAATCTTGCAAAAAAAATTGTCGGCAATCAATGACCCACAAAAATTGAAAATGATTTGAAAAATCTTTCAATTTTTTTTTTGGCAATCAATGACCCACAATTACTCACTAGCTAAAAGAAAATTGGAAAGTCAAACTCACTCGTAATTTCAACAATATCATTTTACCATTGATTAGTATTGAATATCCAGGGTACGACCAAACCCACATGCAGTATATGAACCTTGCTATCAGCCCATGGGAAGAATACATATGATATTTTAGGGATCCTCCATGATCTCTTAGCAAGGAAAAACCATATATAACATATTTCGGATGGAGGGAATTGCAAGGACACACAAAAAATCGTTACACAAGAAGAAAGGAAAATTCAGTGCTAGAACGAATATTCCCTTGACTATAAGACCAAAGCTGAGATGAGGTACGTAAAGTTTTTAAAGAGTAAGGATGATTGCAACAAAAAATATATGGGTTTTCTAGGATTAGTTTGAGAAATATGCTGCCTAATACCAAATTTTAGGCCAGAGTTTCAGATGGGATAGCACATCCAACCAGTCAACAAACAATGCAGTCAACTGTTATAAACATAATAAATGAGTCATAGATCCTTCTAGTTCACCAACAATGGCCCAGAACTCCATGCAGTTAGCACAAGATCCAAAATCTAGCCTCTATAAGGTGATATACAACCTCAACGCACAAGAATAATTGTGGCCTTCGAAAAATTATCAAACTTATTCCAAATGGACTGTAACTCACACCATAACTGTGATAATCGACCAACTTTAATTGATGAAGCTCTTGCAATGTCTAATATTAATGGAATCGTTATTCTATCTTCAGTAATGCTCAACCTCCATGGAAGACTCCGTTCTTCAATTCATTTAATGTCTTCCCAAGTCTCATTAAAATTGCTTTGTCTATTAACTAGTCGCAGAGAGTGTGGAGGTTTGCCGTTACACCAAAATCTGCAGGTTTTGGTAAACATTCCAAACCAGTAACTAGGATCCCAGGGTGGAAGTTACGGATTCTATAGAGGTGCCATGATTCTTCCAACACCCCCACTCAAACGTAATTTGGGGGAATCAAACTGGGTCCATGCTCTGATACCATGTGGAGGTTTGCAGTTACACCAAAACCCGCAGGTTTTGGTAAACGTTCCAAAGCAGTAACTAGGATCCACAGGGTGGAAATTATAGATTCTATAGAGGTGCGATGATTCTTCCAACAGAAAGCTTTGAATCACTACTGAAAATGACAATTACTCAAACATAATGGGTTCGTGGTCACAAGGCTCCATTAGATTCCAGTGAGCCAAGGTTCCACTACGATGTCACCATATCATTAATTGGATTCATAATCAACATCCTATGACTTATCTTGGAGCAAAACACCTATGAAGGCGATGACTCAGTCTTTGACAAGCTTGCAATAATTTCGTACAATTTCGTACATTCCATCTCATCAGTGCAAACTTCTAGCTGTCGATGAGGAGTTTGGATTATTGAACCGATCTACATGCGGGATGAACCGAGAGGGTGCACTGCCACTACCAACAATGGTTTCCTTTGAAAATAACGCTCAGGTCCAACTGTGTAAGTATCTATAATGCAGAGGAAAAATTTGAAATAGAGAATGTGAACAAGGTAAGGACGAAACAAAGACAAATAAATGGTTATACATGAACATAACATCTGAAGGAATTCTAAGTGTGTTCATCTACATTCCACACCAAATAGAGAAAGAATGAATGCAAAAAGTCATTCAGATACCACTATTAATCAATGAACCAACCTTTAATCAACACAAATAATTAAGCTCTTCAAAACATAACACAAAAAGATGCTACAACGTATGTAGAGAGTAGAGAGATGCATATAATTCACAAGAGTTTTAACAAAGAGATTATTTCCGAAACTATTCAACTCAAAATTTTAAACAACACACGTATGCAGGAAAGTATCACTTCAACAAATAACTAAACAATGTTCAATGCACGAACCAATGGATTTCAACCAACAAAATCCCAAGGGACAACTACTATATGCATAGAGAGCAAACAATGTAAGTCACAGTTTCATAAATTCTTAGACCAACATATATGACTGGCTGAGAGAATAGGACTTACTAAATAGTAGTGCAAAGAAAAGGTTTAGTGAAGTTGTGTTGTAGACCTTACATGGAGAAAGGCCAAAAAGCTAGTGGTTTGTGCAGGAAGAGAAACCATCCAGATCTTTTCACTTCAATGATGAATACAAATTGCATTAACAAAATCATGTAACCATGAAATGCATACATCAGGGAAAATTTTAAGGATAGAAATTTATCTTAAAGTTTATAAACATTGACAAATCTTGCCAATCCATAACATGCAAACTATCAAAATGTTTAGCGATATGTTTGTAAAAATATTCAATTTTCTAATTCTTTTAAATAGTTTCTGTAAAAATTTGGTGATTTTTAAAGTAAAATAATTATATGATATAAAATTTGGGCGAATCAGTTTTAGGAAAAATTGAAATTCGCCAATCGTTTTTTTGAAAAAAAAAAATAACCCACTTGCAAATCTTAGCCCCTAAATTTTTCCTTGGCATACATATAAGGAAGTGGAAATAAATGATAACCATGAGAAGGAAAGACACAAACATGTTGATAACAGAGTTCACCCAATGTGGGTTACGTCTCTGGGCCTTGCTCAATGTGGGGAAGGCTCTTTCATTAATCTTCAATGAAATAAAATTACATGCATGTACAAAAGACACCTTATATCTCCACTTCTAGGGATGGTCTAAAAATTCAGTCCTCTACTGAAGAAATGGACTACACCATTGAATGCCTAGCGAAAAATCATGAAAAATGACTCTAAACTTGACCTCCTTCCAACTCTGTCAAATATGGACCCCCGAGAATCTCAAATGTTCCCCAAAGGTTCTTTATCTTAGGTTGAATGGAATTTCGCTGCCTAAATGAAGAATCTAATGACACCATCACTTCCTTGCGAAAAATTAGAAGAATGAGTATAAAGTCGACTTTGTTATGAGAATGTCATTTTTGGCCCTCGAGGGAATCTTTTAGATTCCTCAAGATTCCATAAAGATTTTCTTCTACAGGTTGACTGAAATTTTGCTAATCATATTATAAAACCGATGACACCATCAAACTCCTAGCAAAATTCTCGTTCATTTGAGTATAAAGTTGGCATATTTCTCACAATATGAAATTTTTTCTCTAAGGGAATCTAAAGATTCTTTAAGCATCAAAGCATATTCCTCTATCTTGAAATTCGTGCTATCATAGTTCCGCACTGAAAATGGATTCAACGCATTAGAGTTCCACAACCTTTCATTGTTCCAAAATCAAATTTTTGTTGTCAAAATTCCACCCGCTCGCTCATGGCTTTGCCTCCAATCTCATTTGGACAAAATGAGTGGGTTATATATAATTCGCTCGGTAGACTTACCAATGCCTTCAACACTGGTACATTGGAAATTTGAATATAATATTAGATGGGGTGATTGGGTTCAAACCCATGGCTCCCACATTAAAGTTTTTTTATAGCAATTTTTTAAGTTCTCAAAATAGTCGTATGGTTAATAACCATATGTACATATGGTTAATTTGATTTCACAAAAAAACAATGTATTAGAGAGGGGTGGCAAAGACGTGGCAATTTTTCCCTTTCTGTCGGTCAAGAATTGTCCTTGTAAAGTTCCAATTTTTGGCCTTTTTAATTTCCACAAAATTTAGTGGCTCCAACAGATTTAGTCAAGCTCCAAGTTTAGTCGTAACTTTGCTAACTATAGCAAGGGGGTCTAGTTTGACCAAAATTTTGACTAGCCATAACTTTCACATATGATGTCAGATTGAGGCACTGTTTGTGCCATTGGAAATCTTGTGATGAGCTCTTGGAAATCTTGTGACTCATCCTAAAATCATCATTTCTAGAGAGAAGCAGCCATCATTGTGATGTCGCTAAGCAACTGCCTAACATGTGTACTATATTTGTTTGCACTATGGCTTTGAAGAAAATTTGCAAAAACATTAATTTCTTCTTGTTTCAGCTCTCTACGACCTCCTCTCAGATGTTTGTTGTAATAATTAAACCGAATCAAATGTGAGATGTTTTGAATCTCACCCCTGCCACAACATGTTCCACCATTCACATTCCTTCTTTGTAATCTAGAAATTGAATGAGATCTTTGTGGAGGAGAGTGACTCTTGTGATGGTTGCTTGATTTAATATGTGGACTTTTTTCCATTCACAGTCTTATGGCCTTCCTTCTAGCGCCAAAAATTTTTATGGCCAAAAGTGAGTACATCAACATTTAGGAATCCACCTAGTGAGAGTCCCGAATCATATTCTTTGTCATTGAAGATGGTGGTTTTGACTAGTAGTTTGGGTCTAGTTACCTATGAAAACTAATTGTATATGGGGATGGAAAGGGTGGTGATAACAAATGATAAAATAATTGATAAAATAAATAACAATTAATATAAAATTAAACTAATCTAATCTATGTTCTTTACTCGGCCATGTCAAATCATATGTGGTAGAAACATCATGTTGTTTGTCATGAATTAATGTTGTTAAAATTAATTAAAGAATTAATTTGATTAAACAATCAATCAAATTAATTATAAGCTCATCACATATGAAATAAAAAAGTGATTTAGTTGTTCACTGTATGTTATATAATCTAATTCACATAATCTAATAAAAAATACATACAAGAATGCTATTTAAACATTTGAAAAAAATTCCCTTAAAAATAAAATGCACAGAGAGCTTATAAAAGTATCTGTAATGTTGGCAATCTGTTCATACTGGAATTGAAATTGGTTCAGATAATATTAAAGTAAAAGTTGAGTAGAAAAGTGCAACACAAGTTTTTGTTTTTCTCTAAAATTCAAAACCCCTTACAATTAGTTTGAGAGGGATATTTATAGATTTCTTTATAATAAAATAATGAAACTAATCTCCCTATAAATGCTCACCTAAAGCATAAAAAAATTACCATAAAAAGTAAATGGTTGTAATAGATATCAACCAATTGAAGAAGAACCAATAGTTCACTTCCATAGCCTCTGTATTTCTAGCCATTAAATATACTAAAGAATTTGTTGTTGAGTTTATGTTGTTTTGATTCATATTGAGTTGAAAATTCTTATGACATAAAATCAACCATAACATACGCATTTTAGATTTTACATACTCGAGTAAAGCCTTGTGTATTGTCACTTGTAAAACAATTTAGATTATATGTCTTAATTACGTTTTAGATCATATCCCTTCAAAGTTTCTTTAAACTCCTAAACTATATTTTATCTTTATAAATGTATTAGACTGACTTGGTAAATGTGAGAATGAGGAGAAACTTCTCAATGCTCACATATGAGTTGGATCATTGTTTCGTTACTTTGTCTTGCATTAATGTATAATCATCCTAGATCCATCTTAGCTCTAGATCTACCAAGTGTCAAGAGGGATCAAATCTCTTGACATGCAAGCCTCTTTTAGAGTGAAAATAGTTTTTATCCCTCTTGACACTTAGCAGATCCAAAGTTAAGATGGATCTAGGCTAGTTTATCTTATTTTAATTTTATTTTGACTTAGTCAAAATGTTAAAAAAGAAATTACAACATTTCCACCATACTAGACTTGAGAATGCCTCTAAGCCCAATTATTATTAAACAGAACGGGTATTTAGACTTTGTATTAAAAGGTTGCAAAATCATATCCAACACCATTTATAGTCACAATTTCCATCATCCATTCCCAAAACCGGACTATACTTTCATTAAGATTCCTAATTATGCGAGCTCATTTATTTATCTTATGCTTTTTTCTTTCATTAATGTCTAACCATCCTAGATCTATCTTAACTCTAGATCTACCAAGTGTCGAGAGAGATCAAATCTCTTGACATGCAAACCTCTTTTAGAGTGAAAATAGTTTTTATCCCTCTCGACACTTAGCATATCCAAAGTTAAGATGGATATGGGCTAGTTTTTCTTATTTTAATTTTAATTTTAATTTGCATGAGTCAAAACGTTAAACAAGAAATTACAACATTTCCACCATACTAGACTTGAGAATTCCTGTTGGGTCCCTATAATACTAGTGATTACCCCATTACTATTGTATTTATACCCCTTATTTATATTGATGTACCCATGTAGTGCCCATATTGTTATTATTGTGCCACATAGAAGCCCACTATTGTTATTGTTGTGCCCTACAATATTATTGTTATGTAGGCTTTGATTGTATTGGGACCACTTAGACTTCTATATATAGAAAGGAGGTATTTTCATTTGTATCATCCAAGAATTGTTCATTTATGTAATGTAAAGGAGGTTTCCCCCTCGAAGAGGCTGAATTCTAAGGCGTGGATCTCTCTTTTCTATCTTTTTGTGAGCTGGTTTCATAACATTTGGTATCGGAGCTTTGGATTCTAGGGTTTCGCTGCTCCAAACAGGTCATCGTGGAATTTTCGCTATAACTTTTTTTCTGTGACGTTGCAGAAGTCGCAAAACAAACCCATTTTAGAAGACATCGCGCTGAACCTTGGTCCGAATTTCAGAGCTTTTCGCGCGATATTTTTGGAGATATGATCTCAGGAAGTTGGTCTTTTTGATGACTCCTGAATTACACTCAAAACATGTGACCTGGGTAAAATCGTCATAACTTTCTTTCTGAGCATCGGATTGAAGTTTTGTAAGAAGGTACAGAAAGAGGACGGACTGTAGTTTCTTGTGGGTGTTTTTCAGATCCAAAGGTCAAAACTGTGACTCGTGGCACGTCGTACAACTTCGCTCTACTGAACCAGTCTAAAAGCAAGTCACCGTGGGAGATTTCACATAACTCTTCCTTGGAGAATCCAATTTGGCTCAGACTTGTGGCATTGGAAAGAGGACGCAGAAGGATACTACAGGTAGCAATTTCAGAATTGGATGATCCGAAATTACAGAGATACATCAGATTCAATATCAGGCTTCTATAAAGTGAAAAAAGGTGTGTAGTTTTTTTTTTTAATTTTTGTGTAAGCTTGGTTTAACGGAATTCAAAGGGCATAGTAAAGCATTATTATCAGTAACTGATGCCTCGAGGAAAGAAAATGCAAACACCTAGTAAGGAACCTGAAAGCTCTAGCATGACTCATGAAGAAGAGGAAGAAATGCTACATGATATATCAAAATTACAAGAACAAGTGCAACAAATGTCATGCTCACAAAAGCTAACAGAAGCTAAGATAAGTGGCGTGGAATCTAAGGTAAATGGCGTGGAATCTAAGATAAAGGGCATGGAAGCTAAGATGGAGGATTCGATGGAAAATTTGAAGATAGATTTGAATACAAACATGGAAGAATTGAAGAAGTTGCTACAAGAAAGGGTCACTAATGGTGAAAAGGTAGTAAAGGAAACTCATGATGAGAACAAAAGAAATGTTAATCATGATTCCATAGACTCTAATGTTGGATCAAAGACTCACCATGTTCCAAAAATCGATATGAGGAAGTTTGATGGCAAGGATCCCGCCACATGGATATTACAGATGGAGCAATTCTTCGATCTCAATAATGTGCAAAACACACAAAAGGTACGTATGGAAACTTTATATTTGGAACCAAATCAGTTTGTATGGTATCAATGGCTTTGTTCTCGTAAACAATTTATCACTTGGGCAATTTTTACGGAAGAATTGATAGCACATTATGAGGATACAAAAAGCAACACTTTTTTTAGCCAATTGATAAGTCTCAAACAAAAGGGTTCAATAATGGAGCACATTGAGGAGTTCCAAAAATTGAACATAAGGGTAAAAGATATTCCAGAGGAGCATAGGATTGATGTGTTCATAGGGTCTTTAAAGGATAATATCCAACATGATGTGCGCCTTTGGGAACCTGATTCATTAGAGAAGGCATTCAGGTTAGCAAGAAAAATGGAAAGCAAAATTATGGCAACTAGGAAGCATACCATTCACAACTATAAAGAAGGAAGTGTTGTTGCCCATAGTCTTCCACAACCTACAAGGTTGACACCACAACAATTGGAAGAAAAAAGAGCAAAAGGGCTTTGTTACAATTGTGATAGCAAATACACAAAAGGTCATAAGTGTGCTGAGAAGAAATTATTCTACATAGATTGTGAAGAGGAAGAAGAAAAGGAGCAAGAAAGGTCAAAAGAAGAGGATATATTCCAGGAACAAAGCCTAGATGAAGAACAAATAAATCCGACCATATCTTGTAATGCATTGGCGGGAATTACCACTCCTCAAACCATCAAGATAGAAGGACAAATCAAGAAGAAAAAGGTAATAGTGTTGATTGATTCAGGAAGCACCCACAATTTTATTCATTGTAGGGTAGCAAAAGAATTGAATTGCTTCCTATATCCAGCACCAGAGTGTCAAGTGATGATTGCAAATGGAGGAACAATAAATTGTTCTGGAAAGTGCCATAATATCAAGCTATCCATGGGAGAATATGTATTGACTAGCCCAATGCTTTCCATTCCAATGGGAGGTGCTGATGTTGTACTAGGAGTCCAATGGCTACAATCCTTGGGTACAATAGCTTTTAATTTTCAAGAACTTTTCATGAAATTTTCTGTGGAAGGAAAGGAAGTTGAATTAAGGGGTATTGCAGGGAAACCAGGAAAGATAATCAGCTCTAATGGAATGACAAAGCTTCTAAAAAAGGAGCAAAGAGGTGTAATTGCACAATTATGTTCGCTAGATGTTTCCACATTGGAATCATCTATTTCTCCAGATCTCCAAAAAGTCCTGGACAATCATTCCAAGGTATTTGAGACTCCCAAAGGTCTCCCACCTATGCGTGATCATGATCATGCTATTCATCTGATTCCAGGAAGTGTTCCTCCAAACATCAGGCCGTACAGATATCCATATGTCCAAAAAAGTGAAATTGAACGTATGGTTGCAGAAATGCTAGAGGCTGGTATAATTCAACCGAGTCAAAGTTCTTTCTCAGCTCCAGTAGTATTGGTGCACAAGAAGGATGGATCATGGCGCATGTGTCCAGATTATAGGGAGCTCAACAAGCTCACTATTAAAGATAAGTTCCCCATTCCTGTTATTGATGAATTACTGGATGAATTGCATGGATCAATTTACTTCACCAAGTTGGATCTTCGTTCGGGATATCATCAAATCAGAATGAAGATTGAAGACATTCCGAAAACAACATTTAGAACTCATGAGGGTCATTATGAATTTTTGGTCATGCCTTTTGGCCTTACCAATGCACCTTCAACATTTCAAGGTTTGATGAATTCAATTTTCAAACCATTCCTTAGAAAATTTGTGTTAGTATTTTTTGATGATATACTAATCTACAACAAGTCTTGGAAGGATCATGTTGAACATGTTGACAGGGTGCTACAACTATTGGAGGAGAAACAATTATATGCAAAAAGATCCAAATGTTTCTTTGGAGTCCAGGAGGTGGAATATTTGGGTCATATTGTATCTCATGAAGGAGTTAAGGTAGACCCTAGCAAAATTAAAGCCATTAAGGAATGGAAAATCCCCACATCCATAAAGCATCTGCGAGGATTTCTTGGGTTGACAGGGTATTATCGCAAGTTTGTTAAGAATTATGGGAGAATAGCAGCACCTCTAACAACATTATTGAAGAAAGATTCATTTTCATGGACTTCAGAAGCAACAAAGGCCTTTGAACATCTTAAAGAGGCAATGTGCCAAGCACCGGTCTTAGCTACACCGGACTTCACAAAAACCTTTATTGTGGAATGTGATGCTTCAGGAAATGGAATTGGTGCTGTTCTAATGCAAGATGAAAGACCCATTGCTTTTGAAAGTCGTCCAATCAAGGGAAAGTTTTTAAGAAAAGCTATTTATGAGAAGGAAATGTTGGCAATACTCCATGCACTTAAGAAATGGCGACCCTACCTAATGGGAAGACACTTCAAGGTAAAAACGGATCATGATAGCCTTAAATACTTTTTAGAACAAAGATTATCCTCTGAAGAGCAACAAAAGTGGGTCACAAAGATGTTGGGTTATGACTTTGAAATCATCTACAAAAAAGGGAAGCAAAATGTGGTGGCAGATGCACTCTCAAGAAAGGATGAGGATGTGGAAGCATTGTTGTGTGCCATTTCTATTATCCAACCAGATTGGATAAACGAAGCAAGGGAGGAATGGAAGAATGACGAAGAAGTGTGGGCACTTATTCGAAAGCTACAACAAGATTCCAGTACTTCTGATACATTTAGCTGGAAAAATGATTCGTTATGGTACAAAGATCGCTTATACCTCTGTAAGAATTCCCAGCTAAAACAAAAGATTCTTATGGAATTGCACACTTCTCCCTTAGGAGGGCACTCAGGATTTTTAAAAACTTACCACAGGGTTAAGAAGGAATTTTTTTGGGATGGCCTTAAATCAGATATTCAAAAGTTTGTGGCGGAATGTTTGGTTTGCCAGCAAAATAAAGTTGAAACAATTAAGACACCGGGTCTATTACAACCTTTATCCATTCCAAGCCAACGTTGGGAGGAGGTTTCAATGGATTTTATCACAGGTTTACCCAAGTCTGAGGGAAAGAGTGTCATCATGGTGGTAGTTGACAGACTTACCAAGTATGCACACTTTTGTGCATTATCACATCCATTTAAAGCCAGTACAGTTTCTACTGCATTTATGGAAACAGTTCAAAAGCTACATGGAAACCCAAAGATTATTGTAAGTGACAGAGATCCCATTTTCACTGGAAATTTTTGGACAGAATTATTTTCTTGTCTTGGTACTCAGTTAGCTCATAGCTCATCTTATCATCCTCAATCTGATGGGCAAACTGAGATAGTAAACAAATGTTTGGAAGGATATCTTCGTTGCTTTGTATCTGATAAACAGACACAATGGGTCAAATGGTTGCCTCTGGCTGAATGGTGGTATAACACTTCCTTCCATACAGCAACAAAAATGACCCCATTTATGGCACTTTATGGGTATCAACCACCATCCATCACATCATATTTAAGAGAAAATTCTAAGGTTCAGGCAGTGGAACATCACATCGAACATCAACAACAAGTCCTCCAACTCTTAAAGGATAACCTTGTGTTGGCACAGAATAGAATGAAACAACAGGCAGATCAACATCGCAGTGAAAGAAGTTTTGATGTAGGTGATTGGGTATTCCTACGGCTACAACCATATAAGCAAATGTCCCTCAAGCAAGCTAAGAAGGATAATAAATTATCACCAAAGTATTATGGTCCGTACAAGGTGTTGCAAAAGATTGGTACTATGGCATACAAATTGGAGCTTCCTGCAGCTTCTCGATTGCACCCAGTTTTCCATGTTTCATGTTTAAAGAAGGTTATAGGCGACAAGCTCCCAGTTCAAACAATATTGCCAGAACTTGACGAGGAAGGAAAAATTATATTGGAACCGGAAGCAGTTATAGAAACAAGAACTCGACAGCTACGAAATCGATCAATTTCAGAGTACCTTATCAAGTGGAAGAACTTATCCGCTGAAGATTCCACATGGGAGGATGAGAATTTTATGCAGAAGTATCCTGAACTACTCAAGCGTTGAGGACAACACTTTTTTGAAGGAGAGGGGCATGTTGGGTCCCTATAATACTAGTGATTACCCCATTACTATTGTAGTTATACCCCTTATTTATATTGTTGTACCCATGTAGTTCCCATATTGTTATTATTGTGCCACATAGAAGCCCACTATTGTTATTGTTGTGCCTACAATATTATTGTTATGTAGGCTTTGATTGTATTGGACCACTTAGACTCCTATATATAGAAAGGAGGTATTTTCATTTGTATCATCCAAGAATTGTTCATTTATGTAATGTAAAGGAGGTTGCCCCCTCGAAGAGGCTGAATTCTAAGGCGTGGATCTCTCTTTTCCATCTTTTTGTGAGCTGGTTTCATAACAATTCCTCTAAGCCCAATTGTTATTAAACAGAACATGTATTTAGTCTTTGTATTAAAAGGTTGGAAAATCATATCCAACACCATTTATACTCACAATTTCCATCATTCATTCCAAAAATGAGACTATACTTTCTTTAAGATTCCTAGTGATGTGAGCTCGTTTATTTATCCTATATTTTTGGGACTAAGAATATATTCTGCAAAACTGGTCATGTAGTACTATATATTTACAATACATCACTAAAACAATTTTGTTTTCCTCCATACAATCAGACAACGTTGGAATTTGGATTCCTCCTTGTCCCTCAAACAATTTTTTTTGACATTTTGGATCTTTATTTTGAGCGTCAAGAAACATTATGTTTAAAATTTTACCTTTCAAAAGTCATGTTTTGATAATAAATTAACCTTCCACCAATAAAATTTTAATAAAAAGATCTTAAATTTGTTTACATATTTATCATAATAAAAAAGCAAAATAACCATAACACGTAAATCACTTATTGAACCCTGAATATTATTATTCCATTATAATTAATAATGAAAACATATTTTCTATTTTCAAAATATATATTTTTATATCAAAATTTATTAACACCCAAATTAACAAGTCTTTTTCAAAAAACCATATACATGGTCCCTCATGGCAAAGATCATGCAATCTTGTTATAATTTTAAACTTAAAATAAATTAGAAGAGTGATTGGTTGATGTTAAATTAAAAGCCACTTTGAAGTAAAGCATCTCTACATGATACAATGATGTTGTCGGTTGACTTTGGTAAAGAATTATAGTAGCTAATTTTAGACTAAAATATGTAATAAATCACAATAGAGGCACAAAATATTTATATTATATAATGATTTGTTGTAGATCAAATGTTGTTGATGTCTTTAAAAAATGACAAGTATTGTCTTCACCAAAAGATAGGATAAGAAGATATAGATTACATAAGCATGTCATAAGAGCCAACACATTATTGTATTATCATTATTACTTTTTCATATGAGGAAGTAGCCTAGAGAGAAAAAACAAAAACAATTTTTTTGGTAATTATTTTGAATCTAGGTTGGGGTCACTTAGTCTATTGGATGGAAGAGATAAGTACCCGCTAATAGGACTCTATCATCAAGAGCTTGGATGATCCAGGTGGATGTTGGTGGCCACCCACCTATCCCACTTGGATCCCCACAACTGTCTCTTTCCATTTTTCAATTTCCATAATTGTAGCACAGTTTACTATTTTTAGCAGTTTTTCAGGTCTTGAACTTCCGAAGCCATTTTTCAGGCCTTAAACGACGTTTTTTGGGAAATATGGGAGCAACATGGGTCCATGGACCGATGTTTCTCTTCCAAAAGTTATAGTTCTTGGATAGATATTTCTAACGAGCTCTTGTAGGTGTCAAACAGAGATCAAGTGCCAAAGTTACGACCTCGGGAAGTTGATGTACCAATTTAGCCAAAACGGGGCCCACTGTTTGGCGTTTCATCTTCTAGGGTTAGGTTTTTGGATGTTTAGGGTTTTCCATTGTTTCTCAACAATAAATAGTCCTTCGAGCCTCATTTTAACACAGTTCAGAGGCATGTATCCGCCACATCTTTTCTCAGAGATAAGCTACCATCGCCCTAGCCGGTTTATTTCCATTTCTGTCTGTAAGCATATTTCAATATTTTACATCAATGAAATGAAGCATTATTTTCACTGCATATCTATGTTTATGGTTATCTCTGTAATTTGTTGCGTTCTTTCTTAAATACAAATCAGTGGTATGAGAGCGGTCTGCTTTTTCTATGCTTTTCTTTGCATGTCCCCAACGAGGTCAGGATATAAGGAGTTAGGGATTGAAATGGTCGAACATTTGTAAGACCATCCTTGCAAATCCCAATAGCCTCCCATGGTATATGAAAAGAAAGATGAGGGGGCATGAGATCCTATCAAAATCTTTCTCAAAGAAGCCCTCGAGCGACAAAAGAACGTGATGATGGACAACTTTGCCCGGATCCTTCAATAGCTACCTAGGCGCAACGCATCGACTTCCAACAACTACTTTGGGAATGCCACACTGTTTAAGGTACAAGTTAATTTTGAAATCCCCATATTCGAGGGTTAGATAGACACAGATGCTATCGCTAAATGGTTAAATATTCTACAGGGTTATTTTTTTGTTCGTGATTTTTCTAGTCGGGAAAAGATTATTTTCACTCTTCTCAAAGCAACCCCCCATGTCAAGGATTGGTGGGAAACCTACTGCAAGAAGAAGGATGAAAGTATGGGCTGACTATTTTCATCCGCATCCACTTGGAATTCATTCCGGGATGCCATCAAGGAGTAGTATTACCCTGTCAAGAGCTATGAGTTCACAAACATTTTTCATACCCTTCGCACACAGTTGGGTATCAAGGACTCTGAGCTGCATTTGGTACTCAAATACCGCGATTGCCTACACAAGTACATCCAGGAAGATATGGAGTTCCTGAACATCTCCTCGCTTGGCACGACATATCAATACACTGTCAAAATCGAAAATAAGCTTAAACGAAAGAAGCGAGATTTGGATCTGCACATTCGAAGACCAAAGGACAAAGCTAACGCCGGGTGACCCAAGACAACCCGTCAAAGATGCAAGAAAAGAACAACACCATGAAGTCAAAAAAGGACACCAGAAAGTGGTGCGAGTTCCATAAGAGCCCCACTCGCAACACCAGTGAGTGTCAGACCAAGCAGTCACTGGTAGCTGAGTTGAAGGCTTCAGAATCAGATGCATGTTTCGACTATGAGTCAGAACCCGACAAGGGGAATGGAAAAGGAAAGTAGATCATTGATGTAGAGCCCAATGCCACTATTGCCACTACCAAGATCCAGAAGAATGAGCCCAAAGATCTAGAGGAGGGGGAGCGTCTTTTCCACACACGGATGTGGGTGAAGGGTTCACCGCTGCAATTCATTATCGACAATGGCAGCCAAAAGAACCTCATTTCAGAAGAGGTTGTGAAGCAGTTGGGCCTATAGACTACACCACACTCGCAGCTGTATAGTATCAGGTGGCTTCCCAAAGGATGAGATCTTCGAGTTCGCCAGTAGTGTCACCTTCCCTACAACATCAAACCCTTCACAGACGAGGTATTGTGTGATGTTACACCTCTAGATGTTTGTGATGTATTATTAGGCCAACTATACTTGTGGAGGCAACATATTGTGTATGAGTCAAGGCCTCATGTTATTATTATTTCTTTGGGTAATTCATTATATAGGACATCGGAGGTAGCCCCACCTACTGCCACCTCTTTGATTGCTGCTAAGAAAGGCGACAAGCTCATCTCATAGAATAAGAAATTTATTTTCTCTCTGGTTCGCTCTGAAAGTAAGGGGAAGATCATCGCCACATCCATGACCCCTGAGAAGGGTTCCTCCATGCAGCAGCAGCTGCAGCAGAGGGATACAGTCATGAAGGAACACATGAGTAGCTTCTCCTCACCCATAGGTGTTATAGACAATTTTGTGCCTTACAACATCAGGCATGAATTGTCAATAATCCAAGGGATCCAAAGTCCCTAAACATGATGTTCCTACCCCTAGAGGAACAAGGTCAGCAAACCAACAGCTCTCAGATCAGTTCTCCACCTGAAAACACTAAAAAACAAGCAATCCTGAAATCAAAGCAGGTGCTCCACTAGGCTTCTGCGCTGAAACTCAACTTCTCCATGGTGTACCTGCGTTGCAAAGCAAGTGGAACAAAGGCCACCTACGCTGAGCGAGATGGGACAAGTGGCACACTGAGTCATTTCTCTGGAATCTTCCAAAAATGACACTTGGATCAGGGATTTCGCCTTGTGATGAGTCAGAGGCTCTGTTTCTCCAAGTGGAAGCAAGGTTCTCCAAGTGGACTCAAGAACTGAAGATCAACTGAAGAGAGAGAGGACACAAGGCAGCTACACATCAGTTGCAAGCTGACTCATCCTTTCTCAATTCATCTATATATTGAGCTCTCTCCTATGAGCTCAGGAGGCTGGAATTTTGTGCAAAGTAATGATATGCTGTTGGTTTCACAATAGAGCTATTGGGTGATTGCTTGAAGGAGGTGAAGAGGAGAAATTCTTTCTGCTGGGAGGTGTTGCTGGATTGGGGCCGTCAATGGTTGTAACTCTCTCAGAACTTTACTTCTTCATTAATAAAAGCTATTGAGGTTCTTCTATATGCACTTGTTTTAATGATGTTATTGTGATAATTGTATATTTGATTTATGCTAATCCGTGAATCGGTTATGATAGCATGCTTCTTGTAGTTTCCTTCTTTGTTATTTTGCAGGATCTCATTGTAGCTGGGCCAGCAAAAGAGTAAGGAGCTGGGAGCAAGCAGCGAAGAGAAGAGTTTGGATTCGACATTAAGCGCAAGGCAACGGTTAGTGCATTTCCTCATTCTCTCTTGCTTTCGTAAAGAAGTAAACCTTAACTAGTTTTCTTTACAGTTGTTGCTGAGGTACTATCACCCTTAGAGTGGGATAGGGTCAGCCGAATCGGATACTTTTCCCTACAACAAACTGGCGACTCCACTGGGGATCGTATCTGTTTGATTGTTTGTAGTATTTTGCTATTCATTTCCTGAGCAAAAGAGTACCAAATCGAAAAGCTTTTGACTATATCAAAAGCGAAGTAGAGGGCAGCTACTCTAGCTCATTTCTGAGCATGTTCATGATTTGAAGAGCTGATCTACAAGGATCCTTGTAAGCTCTTAGTGATAGCTTTTCACCTTCCTAATCATCCCTTTGAGTGTGCTTGACTGATTACTTCTGATTTGAGCAAAAACTATGCATTTTTGAGAAAATTGTGACCCGGAAACTGAGAAAACGCAACTTTCGTTTTCCAAAGCAGGTAGTACGCAGGCTACCTGCTTTGCAACGCAGGTCCCGAAGGGGCTACCTACGCTGAGAGCCAGACTGGCTGAGCAACACCTGCGTTGGCCCAATTTTGCCTAGTGCAGTTGGGGTTTCCTCCCTTTTTTCTTGCCTGTTCTCACTATAGATTTGGCTGCCAGTTACCAGTCTTGCACCTGTTCTGAAACCAACCTTACTTGCCATCATTCCACCTCTGTTATATACCGAAATTGTATTTGTTCTTTTGTATTTCTTACTTCATTTACAATTTCCCATAACGAAGAGTAAACTAGTCTTGCTTTGGCCTCTTAGATCTGAACCTGTGTTAGGCATTTTGCTGGTCTAAAGAGTTAGCTTGTTTGCTGTCCATAGCTGATTAGTCTTTTTACTTTCGTCATTATGGTTTGATTTCATGTATTTCCAGTGATTAAACAAGTAAATCTTAAGGTGTCTTTTGATTTTGGACAAACTTGTTTGTTTTCGCTTTAAATCGAAATCAAAGTTATACAACAACTTTCTTTTGGTAACCCATCAACATTAAGAAAGGGAAAAGAAAATACATGCATTGTGCATTTTGCATTTGACTGTTTGCATGCTGATTTAGGGAAAATTGCATTAGTGTGTGCTCTATGATCTGTGTGAAAATATTTGCCTTTCTTTTCCCTCAGTAGTTAAGATTTTCAAAGTTGAAAGATTGAAAAGTTTGATTCTCATCTTAGACTGCATTCAGGAACATACATCTCGTGGTGATCCTTAAAGGAAAACTGCTAAACAAGATCAACATTAAAATAAATTCAATTTACATAACAATGCTTTGTAACATAACGCAAACACATAGAAGTCTAGGTAGAGACGTGTTCCGACGTCGTTAAACATAGTGACTGTCGATCTCTACGAAGGTGGGTGATTCCTCCTGAGAGTCGGTGGCACTAATACGGACTTGTGCTCCCACGTACCATCGCGTATATATTGGGAGACCCCTATAGGAGCAAAGCCTTTATCCATAGGAAGCCGTGTCGACCGCCCTACTGATCGCGATGTAGTGAACACAACATTCACGAAGATCGACCACCCGTACCGTAAAACGTATTCTGTGGTTTCGCGAAAAGTTTGGCACACCCTCTGCCTAGAACTCCAGAGAAGTTTCTTTTGGCCTTTTTCGAACTCTATAACTGAAAAAGTCCATCCGAGCATTTGTCACTTCGGGCTCGTTAAAACATCGAAGGAGACTAGAGTCATCTTTAGCTTTTTCTCGACTCTTAAAACATGAAAAAGCAAAGTTGTGTCTAAAGCGTCGTTAATAAAATTTATTTTAATCGGAACATAATCACCTGTTATTCCCACGTTGATCTTTCAGTTGAAAAGTATGGAGCCCACCAACCAAGGAAGTCACCTTGGCAGAAATCCCAATCCCTTCTCCTCTTGGGGAGATGTTGGTGCGCCTCATATGGCCACATTGTCACTTCCAGGATTGACAATTGGCCTACCTGTATGGATCTTTTCAACTAATGTAGCTCAGATCGCCACTAATCCTGAGCAGTCGAATCAACAGTCAGACCAGTCTAGAGCTACCCACCAACCTTCCACTTCTTACAATTCTTCCTTTGATCCTTCATCTTCGCAAGGTAGAGTCGGCAAAAGTCAGCCTCCCATGGAGAAGAAGGAAAAGAAGAAGAGAGAAAAGAAGCTGAAGGGGCCTATGGCGAAGGCGACTGGGGGCAAGCAAAAGACATCTGACAAAAATCCACACATTGCACCGACCGGGCCTAAATCGCCATGTGTCATTTGCAAAGGGACCTACTTCCATCGTGATTGTCCTTGTATTCCCCGGATACTAAGGGACTGGTCCCCCAGGTTGCACAATCCAGTAGAATCAAGCTCTGGTAGTCATGTTGATTGCAGTCCGTCAACTAGCGAGAGTGAAGGACGAAAAGGGAGACCAAGATCACCCTGTATATTGTGTGAAGGCGATCACGCCATCCACCGATGTCCATTCTTAGATGAGGCGGAGAGAGTTTTGGAAGATCGTCCGGTATCACCGTTACGACTTCCTCCTGGATACCAAAAACTCGTGCCTAATCCCTCGATAGTTGAAAATCCAGCTGGCCCGCTCAAGTGGTTAGCTGAAGTGTCAGTCATTGAGAATGAACCTACTGAATCCAGACCAAACAAAAGTCTAAAGGTCGAAACGGCAGTTGACCCGGTTCTTCCTTCAAAGGTTTCATCCTCAAATGACACCGTCGTTGAAGATTCATCTTCAAATGACACCCTCACTGAAGAGGATAAGGATGACACCGTCCATATTCTTTTCATCAACACAGACTCTGATGAGCATCAGGGCAATGCGCCCATTCCTTTATCGCAGGAAGGAACATCGTCAGGGTCGTATCCGGCCGTGTATTCGGTCCCACTACCAAGCAACCTAGTTGTATCCTTTGATTGGAATCAACTAGGCAGACCCCGGTTACCAGCCAGTATCCCATTCAGAATCATCGTCCAAATCTACAGAATGGTGATGGCTGGAACTATCATTGATGAAGGGGCATCTATGAGTATCCTTTCCTCTATTGCTTGGAAAGCACTGGGTTCCCCAACGCTCTTACCTGAGATGAGAAATCTATCAGGTTTTGATAAAGGAACCAGTCACCCGTTAGGGATTCTCCCCAATGTTCCAGTTACATTGAAAGGGAAGACAGTTCATATGAACGTCATGGTCATCCACGGACCCTTAGTGTATAACTTACTCCTTGGACGAGACTATATATATTGCATGGAGGCGATAGTGTCCTCACTCTTTAGAGTTATGTGTTTTCCGCACGAAGGAAGAATGGTCAAGCTCGTAGACCAACTTTCATTTCCAGGATCACGCATCGCAAATAGTCAAATACCATCCCTTAACGGTTTATTCACTCAAGGAATGCCTCCACCCCCGGTTCTACTTCCCGATGAATGCGAGTGATTCAGAAAGAAAGAACTGGGACCCAGGGGGCATGCACCCTGGCCTGCCTTGGGCGGAGAAAACCTTGGGTATAAAGTTAGTTTCCGCAGAAGAATAGGACTAGTCCGTACCCCATCCGAAGGAAGGAAGACAGGGTTGTTCTAGGATAAAGTTCTTTTGTCAAAGTTATGTGAGCGAAATAATTGGCTCCCTTTGTCTAGAAACTAGGCTCTCCTGAGGGAGGAGATCCATTTGTGGCGGCAAGTAGCCACCATCTTTAGAGTTCAAGCCTCACCCATTAAAACATATGTTTTGAAGGATAAGTAGGGGCAGCCTCCAAAGAAAGAGATGAAATTGCTGCAACAAGTAGTCACCATCCTTATCAACCTAGTAATAGACATCGCCGGAAAAAGAGTTTAGTTTGCGGCAGCAAATAAAACCATTTTTCGGGTAATAAGTAAGAGGCAAACCTCCGCCCGTAACGCCAATGTTTTATCTATTGCGATCTTGCAAAAATCAAAAAGTGAACTGATGGGAAGACAAGTACCGTCGGCACCGAAAAATAACGAGAAGACAAGTATCGTTAAAAATATAGCAAGATGACAAGTAGAAAAATAGAGGTGGGACAGAGGAGGGGCAGCCTTGAAATTATACTTTATACCTGGGGGCATGCGAACCTTTTGGAGTGCAAGCACGGGACGACTATTTATTTTTTAAATTTTTAGGTCCTCCCTTTAAACCTGTAGGTCTAACCCGTTAAACTCGTAGGATTAGCCGTTTCAAGCTTGCATAAAAGAAAGGATGTGGGGCAAAAGTTAAAACTTGCCAAATAGGAGCATAGCTTCGTGAGATAAAGCTCCTTAAAAAATAGCTATCTCACCTGAGGCGTTTCTTGTATTATGACTGGTATATTCGAGCAGTTTTAGCAATGTTCATGCTCGTTAAAAAATAAACACAAGAACCGAGCAGTTTTAGCACATAGTTCATGCTCGTTAAAAAATAAACATAAGTTGTGAGCAATCTTCCCCTAGAGTTCAAGCTCACCCAGAAAAAATGAACCGGTAAATAACCTTGAGAAATGTAACCTTTTACTGCCATATTAAAAGCCATTGGTCGTGTTTATATGCCATCACCTCCATCCGTTCATTTGGCCAATCGTTCATCTCCATATGTTTGTTTACCCATTTTGAGGAACAGCTGCGAAGAGTGATTTCACTTAGCCATCCTTGTGACACTGCCGTGATTGGAAAATTCCAACCTGTACCTGGAATCTACTGCTATCCCTGTTTATCACTCGTTCCTCAAAAGACGAGTCTTCTTTGAGCTCTTTTCACTGACTCGTAAAATATGAAAAGTTTGCCGAGTTTTGGCCTTCCAGCTCGTTAAAGAGACCGGAAAGCTATCCCTCCTCTAGATTTTAATCTTTTTGGACCTGAGGGATTATTGCACAAAAAGATCGAGCGCTTGTTTTGTTCGGCTCGTTAAAGCAATCGAAAATTCATCCCTTCTGTATTGTTTTATACTTTTTCGGACTTAAGGGATTAGATGAAGAAAAAGGAATTTTGGAGTTGACTTTATGTACCTTTTCAGACTCTCTAAAAATGAAAAGGACCGAGTTATCCTTGTCGTTAGACTCGTTAAATTCATTAAATAGCGACAAACTTGTCTTTAGACGAGAACGAGTTTCCCTATCGCTAGGCTCGTTAAAACATAGCGATGGGCTTGCCCGAAGGGCAGGTTATAGAACAAGCATATGTTATCCTCCTCAAGCTTGATAAAAAATAAAGAGGTACTGGTCAGCAATGACTAAGGAAAAATTGGGAGAACCTCACAGCTTTAATGGTAGCAAGTCGCTCTTGAACATGACACTTTGTCCTCCGTATCACATCGGGTTGGGTTGTTTCATTCACCGGTCTCATCACCATGGTCCTCGCCACACCATCCAAATTTGGGGTAATGCTACCGATCCATCACATCAATGTCGTTATATGTTCAAGAGATGTTGTTCTGCAAAGAGTCAACCGTGTCCCATCCACTGCCATACATTGTCCTTCATCCATTTCATGACCGCCACCCTGAATCATACATCACTGTTTGTTTTCACCTCATCACAATCACTAGCTCCGTTCCATGTCACTGATGTGGGATTCATTAAGGCCCTCCTTTGACGGATCGCTCCTTGTCGACATCAACTCATTATCCAAGGAGTTGATCTAGGAACACCCCCTTCAGTACTTTGAAGCTTGCATGCCTCAATGGCAAGTTTCTCACTTCCGGCGACAGGTATACATCAATGACCTTCGACCATAAGATTTTGCATGGTGGTCGATGCCAAGTCCTTTATTCCCACCATGTGAATTGTACTGCCGTACCTTGAGGGTCATCATCCTTATCGGTGATTCCTCTCGCGCTTGTTAACGATTTACATCATTGACCGGTAATCAAGTGATGTCTTTCCATGTTCGACTTCAAGAAATTCTCACATGGATCGACTTGTACATCGAGTGAAGATCGGAAGAGATTGAAGACCCCGGATCTAGTTTCATCCATCCGGGCTGCGATATATATTCAGGATATAAAGACATTTGATATGTACATCATTGCAGCAGATGATCATCCTTCTCAAAGGATGATAATTTCAGCAGAGAATTATCAGTCTATCATCAGACGATCGTCTGTGCTATGTACCAAAATGAATTTATAAAGCTGAGCATGGGAATGCCCGCCTCAGCTAGATCATGAAAAAGAATGAAAAATAATGTATTGTATTGTATCTTATTACAGGACACTTCTCAGCAGATTGAATGAACTTCGGATCCTCCTAATAAAGCATTTCACCCGATAAACGACCTCATACTTTAGGGGGCATCTGTTATAGACAATTTTGTGCCTTACAGCATCAGGCATGAATTGTCAATAATCCAAGGGATCCAAAGTCCCTAAACATGATGTTCCTACCCCTAGAGGAACAAGGTCAGCAAACCAACAGCTCTCAGATCAGTTCTCCACCTGAAAACACTCAAAAACAAGCAATCCTGAAATCAAAGCAGGTGCTCCACTAGGCTTCTGCGCTGAAACTCAACTCCTCCATGGTGTACCTGCGTTGCAAAGCAAGTGGAACAAAGGCCACCTGCGCTGAGTGAGATGGGACAAGTGGCACACTGAGTCATTGCTCTGGAATCTTCAAAAAATGACACTTGGATCAGGGATTTCGCCTTGTGATGAGTCAGAGGCTCTGTTTCTCCAAGTGGAAGCAAGGTTCTCCAAGTGGACTCAAGAACTGAAGATCAACTGAAGAGAGAGAGGACACAAGGCAGCTACACATCAGTTGCAAGTTGACTCATCCTTTCTCAATTCATCTATATATTGAGCTCTCTCCTATGAGCTCAGAAGGCTGGAATTTTGTGCAAAGTAATGATATGCTGTTGGTTTCACAATAGAGCTATTGGGTGATTGCTTGAAGGAGGTGAAGAGGAGAAATTCTTTCTGCTGGGAGGTGTTGCTGGATTGGGGCCTTCAATGGTTGTAACTCTCTCAGAACTTTACTTCTTCATTAATAAAAGCTATTGAGGTTCTTCTATATGCACTTGTTTCAATGATGTTATTGTGATAATTGTATATTTGATTTATGCTAATCCGTTAATCAGTTATGATAGCATGCTTCTTGTAGTTTCCTTCTTTGTTATTTTGCAGGATCTCATTGTAGCTGGGCCAGCAAAAGAGTAAGGAGATGGGAGCAAGCAGCGAAGAGAAGAGTTTGGATTCGACATTAAGCGCAAGGCAACGGTTAGTGCATTTCCTCATTCTCTCTTGCTTTCGTAAAGAAGTAAACCTTAAGCAGTTTTCTTTACAGTTGTTGCTGAGGTACTATCACCCTTAGAGTGGGATAGGGTCATTCGAATCAGATACTTTTCCCTACAACAATAGGGGCACCACAAAAGTTTGAGGTGGGCGACAAAGTTTGGTTACATATGCAGAAAGAATGCCTTACAAGAGCCCATCAAAAGCTCAGACCACTCCGACATGGTCCTTACAACATTACCAAGGCTGTGGGAAACAATGCTTTGGAGCACAACATTCCTTCATTCCTTCGCTTGCACCAAGTGTTCAATGTGTACCGCCCTCGCCCATGCTTCCCACCATTACTGGACACGTCAGAGATTGCAGAACAACTCACCAGGGACCAAGTTTAGTAAATGGAGGAACTCAACGCAATGGGGACCATTGCTTCCTAAGGGGGGAGGAATGATCTAGGTTTATTTTGGTGGCCACCCACCTATCCCACTTTTACCCCCACAACTGTCTCTTTTTGCTTTTTAGTTTCTGTAATTGTAGCACAGTTTACTATTTTTAGCAATTTTTCAGGTCATAAACTTCCGAAGCTGTTTTGAGGCCCTACACGATGTTTTTTGGGAAATATGGGAGAAACATGGGTCCATGGACCCATGTTCCTCTTCCTAAAGTTATATTTCTTGGATAGATCTTTCTAACGAGCTATTGTATGTATCCAATGAAGATCGGGTGCCAAAGTTATGACCCTAGGAAGTTGATGTACCAATTTACCCAAAACGGGGCCCACTGTTGTTGGGAAAAGTATCTATTCAGAACGCCCCTATCCCACTCTAAGGTGTGACAGTGCCTTAGCAACAAACAAGGAAAACTACTTGAGTATTCTTCTTTATGAAATGTAAATGAAGAGGAAGGGTAAACTAACCTGTGTCTTGCGCTAGTTTGTTGATCCAATCGCTCCTCTCTTTGGTAGCTCCCAGCTCCCTGCTCCCTTACTGGCCCAGCTTCGCCAAATTCCTGCAAGATCACGGAGGAGAGAAACTACACAAAGATATAGATTTACATTCATAAAAAGCTCAGGATCAGATTAAGCTAAACATGCAAATATAACAAAACATCACTGATATACAAGCATGTAGAAGAAACTCAAATAGTTTTATTGATATGATAAGAAAGTCCAAGAGGAGATAAAACCAAGTGAGTCCCGATCCAGCATCTACCTCCCAGCAAAGGAATCCCTTCCTCACCTCCAACAAAGCATAAATCACCCAATGTACTAATCTCAATCTCAAACCAACAACAATTCTCTGCAAAGTACCAAATTCCAGCCTCCTGGATCTCTTAGATGAGGGATCCATATATAGATGTAAGCAGAGAGGATGAGTCAGCTTATGTTTTGACTTGTGGCCTCTCTCTGTCAGTTCTTGCTTCCACTTGGAGACTGAGAGCCTCTTACTCATCACTGGTCGAATTCAGTGAGGCAAGTGTCATTGGAGAAGATTCTGGAAGCTTCCATTGTCTCTGCACCTCGTTGAATGACCCTGCCACTTGTCATTTCCCACTCAACACACCTGGGTAGTGCATTCAAGTGCGTTGCAACGCACCTAGCTAATGCATTTGGGTGCTTTGCAACACAGGCAGCTAGTGGAGCTTCTGAATTGATCTTGATTTGACTAGTTTTGAGTAGTTTCTGGTGGAGAACTTCTGGGAGAAGCTGTCATTGGTTGACCTTTTTCCTTTAGGGGCAGGAACAACACTTTTAGGAACTTTGGATCCCTTGGATTATGGAAATTTCATGCTTATAGCTGTAAGGCACAAAAAGTTCTATAACAGTTGCCCCCTAAAGTATGAGGCCGTTTATTGGGTGAAATGATTTATTAGGAGGATTCGAAGTTCTTTCAATGCTGGGAGGAGACCTGTAATAAGATACAATACAATACATTATTTTCATACTGTTTTCATGATCTAGCTGAGGCGGGCATTCCCATGCTCAACTTTATAAATTCATTTTTATGTACATAGGAGAGACAATCATCTGATGGTAGACTGATGATTCTGATGAAATCATCATCCTTTCGGTAGGATGATTAGCTGTTCTGCAATGCTGTACATTTCAATGTCTTTATTTTTCCTGAATATATATCGCAGCCCGGATGGATGAAACTAGGTCCGGGGTCTTCAATCTCGTCCGATATTCACTCTGAGTACAAGTCGATCCATGTGAGAAATGTTTTGAAGTCGAACATGGAAAGACATCGCTTGATTACCAGTCAATGATGTAAACTGTTAACAAGCGCGAGAGGAATCACCGATAAGGATGATGACCCTCAAGGTACTGCAGTACAATTCATGTGGTGTGAATAAAGGACTTGGCGTCGAACACCATGTAAAATATTTCGGTCGAAGGTCATTGATGTATACCTGTCACCGGAAGTGAGAAACTTGCCATTGAGGCATGCAAGCTTCAAAGTACTGAAGGGGGTGTTCCTAGATCAACTTCTTGGATAATGAGCTGATGTCGAAAAGAAGCGATCTGTCAAAGGAGGGCCTTGATGTATCCCACATCAATGACATGGAACGGAGCAAATGATTTTGATGGAGGTGAAAACGATCTGATGATATATGGTTTAGGGTGGCGGTCATGAAAGAATGAAGTATAATGTATGGTAGTGGATGGGACACGGGTGACTTCTCTGGATGACTTCTCTTGAACATGTCAGCGACACTTATGTGATGGATTGGTAGCATTTACCCCAAATGTGTATGGTATGGCGAGACTATGGTGATGTGACCGGTGAATGAAACAACCCAACCCGGCTCTGGCACGGAGTGGAAGTGTCATGTTCAAGAGCGACTTGCTACCAATAAAGGTTCTTTGAGTTTCTTCCCAATTTTTCCCCAGTCATTGCTGACCAGCACCTCTTTATTTTTTTCAAGCTTGAGGAGGATAACATATGCTTGTTCTATAATTTGCCCTTCGGGCAAACCCATCGCTATGTTTTAACGAGCCTAGCGATAGTGAAACTCGTTCTCGTCTAAAGACAAATTTGTCGCTATTAATGTTTTTTAACGAGTCTAACGACAAAGATAACTCGGTCCTTTTCATTTTTAGAGAGTCTGAAAAGGTACGTAAAGTTAACTCCGGAAGTCCTTTTTCATCATCTAATCCCTTAAGTCCGAAAAAGTATAAAACAATATAGAAGGGATGAATTTTCGATAGTTTTAACGAGCCGAACAAAACAAGCGCTCGATCTTTTTGTGCAATAATCCCTCAGTTCCAAAAAGATTAAAATCTAAAGGAGGGATAACTCTTCCTGTCGCTTTAACGAGCTGGAAGGCCAAAACTCGGCAACCTTTTCATTTTTTACGAGTCAGATGAAAAGAGCTTAAATAAGACTCGTCTTTTGAGGAATGAGTGATAAAATGGGTAGCAGCTGATTCCAGGTAAGGGTTGGAATTTTCCAAGCATGGCAGTGTCACAAGGATGGCTAATGAAATCACTCTTCGCATCTGTTCCTCAAAATGGGTAAACAATCAAATGGAGGTGAATGTTCGACCAATGGAAAAGTGGAGGTGACGGTGCAAACACGGCCAAGGCTTTAATGGCTGATAATGTTACATTCATGGTGGTTATTTACCGGAGGATAGTTCATTTTTTAACGAGCTTAAACGCGGGTTGAAACACTTGCTCGATATTATGTTTATTTTTTAACGAGCATGAACTATGTGCTAAAACTGCTCGATTAAATGGTCTTATTTTGATTTTTTACCATAAATAGCTTTGCTTTTCAAAGATAGTACTGCATTTTCAATCGCTTCATCAAACTAGTTAGAAATGAATAACATTTTCTTGAAAACGAGATTAAAACGCTAATATTTTACTTTGAACTACGTAAAAAACAATTAAAAAGTGTTTTTACCTCTCATTTTACCATTTCATTTGAACTTGGCTTGTTGGAGATTTGGAGGTGCCTCTTCCCCCTTGATTTTCATCAGTTGATTTCGGGAGATTCTGTGGACGATTCTCGGCGCCGTCTGGACCAGGTAGGAGCTAAACCTGGGCTCTTTCATTTCATGGTTTCCTTTTTGCATTTTGTGCTTCATTCTCTGCTTTTCTGAGCCCCTGGGGTTTGATGGGCTCGTTCTGCCATCAACACACCCTGGGCATATCGAAACGTGCACTGAATGTGGGTCATCATGAAGGTAACTTGACATTCAACACACTCATAACACATGTGTAGGTGCGTTGGGCGCAGAAAGGAAAGTTGTTGCACAGTTTTTAATGGAAATTTTCCCTGTTTCTCATCAAAATTAGGATTTAATCTCCTCTCTTGTTTGTTTTTGCAGAGATATTGGAGAAAAATGACCCTTACACGGCGAGAACGAGAACATGAAGAAGAGGACATGATTGCCCTACATGATCCTGTTACAGTCGCGCTGCGGAACTGTGGTTTGCTGAAGTTCTTCCGCATCTCTAGCATGAGACAGCAGATCAACCTACTGCAGTATTTGCTCGATGCTTGGGATCCTATCAATCAATTTTTCCAAATTAGGGGCAAATCTATCCCCTTGACCGCAGTAGACATTTACTTCTTTACTGGCTTGTCGAGGCGGGGTGCCCCCATTTCTTTGTCAGGTTCGGCCCGAGGGAGTGACCCTGTGAGAGATTATGTCCGCCAGTATTGCAGGGAAGGATCTCAGCCGAGTAAAGACGACAAGATCATCATCCGGGATGTCGCTGACAGGTCCCTTAGGTCTATCCTGTTTACTTTTGGTAGGATGGCCGGGAGTGCGTCTCTTCATGTAGCCAACAGATCCTATATGCAACATGCCTTGGAATGCCTTCAACCGAAAATATTCAACTGGTGTGATGCAGTACTTCTTGTGATGAAGAGTCAGTTGACCAAGATAAAGGACGGGAGATTGAAGAACTTTGGGTTCGGTTCTATTTTGACCGCCTTTGCCTTGGAGAAGATACCACTGATGCAGCCGCAGTATATTGCACTCGACATACCTCCTCCTACTGAACCACGTATGCAGAGATGGGTTGACCATATGTCTAGGCATGATGGTTAGTCTCAGATTTCGTTTTTTGATACTTTCTTCAGGTGGTTTGATCGACAGGAGATGGCTTATGCCGAGTATCCATATGCTGGCATGGACTTCCGGGGTGATCCAGATTTAGTACTGCCGGATGGCGAGCAGTGGGGCGCTATTGGTAAAATCTTTGACCATATCACTGTTTACTGTTTTTATTTATAATTTCCTTGTGCTTTATTCTATCAAGACTTTTAATCAAACTCATGTGTACATGCAGATGTTGGTCCTGTTCGTCCAGTAGTTCGCCAGAGAGTTCCAGCCGCTGCCCCAGCAGGAGAGGCTGCCGGGAGGGTTATTCCCCGTGAACTTGATGTGGCCGAGACTCTCACAGCTGTGCAGGAGCAGGTTGAGAGCCTTACTCTCGGTATTCCCGATGTGAGGATCGACGAGCTACCTTTGCAGTTGCAGCGGCATACTACTGGTGTGCCTAGACGATGGACTCGTCTCTTACGCATGATCGCACAGGCTGTGACTTGCTATCACGAGAATCATTAGACTAGGGTGCCCCATAGCATTTTGAGTTTTTGGGTCATGTGATCGATTTTGTCTTGGTTACAGAACATTATATGTAAACCATAAACAACTATATATATATTTTGATTTTCGGGTTTTATTCTGGTTGAGCTATATGATCCACATGTAAAACATTGATGATGTGTTTCTTTTTACAAATGTTGCAAATGTCTATCTAACACATAGTTTGCTAATGAGTCGGTTAATGTGTTTAAGTTTCTAGAAATATGTTGGTATTGAATAAAATCAAATTGTCTTTCCAAAATCTTAACCCTTAGGAACATGCGATAAATAGCTGGGTTTCGGATGGAATATATACCATTGAGTTGTAGTATTACGAGTTGTGAGTCTAGCCTGACGATTAGTCGGCGTATACCATGGGTGATGACATCAGAGAGAAGTTATATCAATGCACTATACTCAACGATGTTATTCGTTGATTGACCAATACATGCACCTCTGAAACTTACTAACTCGCTGCTTGGATAAAAAATGGCCCAGGCTGCGGAGGACAGGTTCCGCGAACTACGACTCGCTCCGTTGGCATATCCAACACATGTCTCCAAAAGGTTTGACATCTGCAATAAATGTAAAAAGGTGGATTACTCAACCAAAACGAACAGTTTAGCGAAAACAAAATACAACAAAAGCATATTGGTCACTATTTAAGCATAGTAATGCTTGAGGTACAACCCATTACGAGGTTGCGCCAGTGGAATTCCGTCATAATCCATTAATTCGTAGGCTCCTTTTGCTAACACTCGTTTAACAATATAGGGGCCCATCCATAAAGAATTAAATTTACGTGCTCCCAATTTATCGGATTCTTGGTCGTAAAGCAAGACCAAGTCACCTTCTGAGAAGACACGGGGTTTGACATTTTTGTCGAACTGCGCCTTGACTCGTTTCTTATGGGCTTCGTTAGCCAAAGCGGCATCACGACAGGTTTCATCCAATTGAATTAATTCCAAGAAACGAGCCTCTTCTTCTGAAGTTCCGGGGAGGAGATCGATTGCGAGTTTAAGAGACGAGATTTCGCACTAGACTGGTAGGACTGCTTCCAGGCCATATACCAGTTGGAAGGGTGTGAACCCGGTCGCATTCCTTACCGATGTTCGGTAAGCCCACAAAGCTGAGTACATGATTAGGTGCCACCTTCTTTTGTGAACTGCGATCATCCTTTGCAACATGCGCTTTAGGACCTTGTTGATCGCTTCAACTTGTCCGTTGGCTTGCGGATAATACGGAGTAGAGCTGTCGTGAGACAATCCTAGTTTGGCAGCTAATTCGATCATCATGTGATTGCGAAAATGCGATCCATGATCCGTGATTATAGCCTGTGGTACGCCGAATCTGGCGACTACATGATTGAAAAAGAAAAGGGCAGCTGTTTCACCAGTGTTATCTAATGTAGGCATCGCCTCGGGCCATTTGGTAAAATAGTCAACTGCGACTATGATATACCCATGCCCCTCGGTCGAGGTGGGGTTACATGTCATGAAATCGATGCCCCATTTGGCGAACGTCCCAACAACAACTATTGGCTGCAGAGGTGCGGGTGGTCTTCTGGTTTTGCTATCAAAAATTTGACATGAATGGCAACTTCTGACTGCGGTTATGCAATCTTTGAACATTGTTGGTCAGAAGTATTCTGCTCGTAAGATTTTTTGTGCTATAGCATATCCAGATTGATGCCCCCCACAAGCTCCTGAATGACATTCATTCAGGGCTTTCTCGGCCTCCTCATGGGTGAGGCACCTTCTTAGAACTGTATCGATACCACGACGGTAAAGTGTATCACCGACGATCATGTTGTCTTTTGCTTGGTATCATATACGTTTCTTTTTAGAGTGAGAGGTGTTAGGCCTAAACTTTTGGGTTTGGAGATAAATTATTATATCTCCATACCACTCATTGCTTGTGGATATCAGAAACAAATTCTCGTCCACGATTGATTCTTCAGATGTTTCATCGTTGGACGACGATGGGAGGTCGCATAATAATTCTACAAAAACTAGAGCTGTCTTTGATTTGGATTTTACAAATTCCAGATCAAACTCTTGAAGTATTGCTATCCATTTTGAATATTTTCCCCCCAGCAACTGTCACGACTATATATAAGTCATGGGGTTGCAATCTGACAGAATGGTAGTTTTCCGAAAGAGGACATAGTGTCGAAATCTTTGTATCGCTTGAACAACTGTAAGCACTAGTTTTTCAACATAAGAATATTTGCTTTCTGTATCATTTAAGTTTTTACTTAAATAATATATAGGGTGTTCAATTCCATCGAATTCTTGAACTAAAACCATTGCGATGGTTGTATGTGCTGCCGCCAGATACAGGTTAAATTCTCTTTGATAATCGGGGGCGTACATTAATGATGCTTTTACTAAGGAATCTTTTAAAGCATCAAATGAAGCTTGCGCAACCTGATCCCAGACGAAGTGTACCTCATTTTTCTAAAGACGTGTATAACCTTTAGCTAGTTCGGCGTAATTTGGAATGAACCTCCTCAGAAAGTTTGCTTTCCCTTGGAGTTTCTGAATCTGAAGCAAATTCGAAGGTGGAGGAAAATCTATGATTGCCTGGACCTTACAAGGGTCGAGACGAATCCCATCCTTGGAGACTAAAAAGCCAAGTAAACGACCAGAACCGACGCAAAATACACATTTGTGTGGATTGAGTCGTATCTTGTAGTGTCAGAAACTTAGAAATATCGCTCTTAAATGCTGCGGATGATCAGTCTGCTTTCACGAATGAGCCGGAAGGTCGTCGAGGTATGGTTGAACGATGTTTTTGATGTCGTGGAAGGCATAATTCATTGCCCTCTGAAACGTCGCCCCTGCATTCTTTAAACCAAAGGGTAATTTTCGATATGCGAATGTGCCCCACAGACAAATGAATGCAGTCTTTGACTGGTCCTGTGGGCGGATATTTATTTGATTATACCTCAAAAATCCATCCATGAATGAAAAGATTTCGCATCCGGCGCATTCATCAATTATCTGGTCGATGAAGGGTGTAGGGTAGTTGTCTTTTGGACAAGCTTGATTTACATCCCTTAATCGACACACACTCTAATTGTCCCTTGTTTCTTCATAACAGGGACAATATTCGATACCCAATCGGTTAGAGGAACCGGGTAGATGAAACCAGCATGGAGAAGTTTTTCAACTTCTGCCTTAATGGCAGTGGCTTTCTTGGGGTGCACCTGCCTGAGCCGTTCTCGTACCAGTTTGACATCTGGATACATCTTAATTTTGTGTTCAACGATACTCGAGTCGATGCCTGGAATTTCATTATATGAACAAGCAAAGACATCTCTGAATTCGCGAAAAAGAGCATTATATATTTCCAGTTCTGAAGGAGAACAACATTTGCCGACATAAATATTCTCTACAACATCCGTTTTAGTCGAGATATTTATGGCTATAGTCTCTTCAATGTTGGATAAGTTTTGCTCGGGATCCACCGTATTTACAGTATTTGATAGGAATTCAAAAACTGAAGGATGATAAAGGTCATCTTGAGTATCTTCTTCATAATCCGGAAGAAGGGAACGATGGTGGCTGTTATCACAAAATCAAGCACTGAAAGGCTACTGATCAGTTAGACTCTGTGTAACTATTTCAAACCAGACTTTTGACTAAGGCTTAGCCTCCTTAGCCTGAGAGGGCTCTCTCAAAGGGTTATTGATTTTAAATATTGATGAGATGGCTAACTCTTGCAAAGTAAATTTAACACATATGTTGGCTGGACAGACATTACAAAGACTTCCATTGGGCTCATGGAGTTAATCATCATTTCAGCAAACTATAAAACTACTCATTCATAGAAGTTAGGGCATGTAATGTTTAAACACTCAAAATACCTCTCATAGAAACCTCAACTTACAAATACACACAGGAAATCAGAGCAGCAAAGTGAATTCTGAGTGATCGTGTATCTATATAGTTGTAAAACATAAAGGATAAAACAAAACCACATATATCTTGAGCATTTGAAACACTGTGTGAATCCTGAGAAGAAAAGCAGTCATTTGTATTACTGAAAATAAGTTTTTACACAAGCCAAAATAAACTCTGTTCTCTCAAATATCCAACCCCCATTACATAAAGGTTTCAGCTATATATAGACACATACTTCTAACTACTTAGAGCTTCCTCGTCCAGCATGAGGGGAGCTCGATGATTGTCACTAATGACACCTATCTTCTTTGCAACAAACTATTTAATACAATAACCACTAACTCAAGTTCTAGAAAGTTCTAATTTAATTATAACTCTAACTCTATCTTCTTCGTATAAGATTCCTCCTTGCAGCTTTGACACATGGTTTCCTTTTCGTTTGGCTGAGATGGCATGAGATGAGCAGTTAATGCCCCATGTTTGTCTTCAATGACACATCCTTTCCGTTACCCTGAAACATAGGCCCCTGTTTGTCGGTCTTTGATGTGCTTCACAATATTCGAATCCAAAGAAACATGCCTTTTATCTTTGATTACTCAAAATAGAACAGGCTGCCACATCTTCGATGTGCTGGCCATTTTTTCATGTGTGAAGAAAACACCTTTCAGAAAGATTTGCTGATTTGTCAATCATAATTGATTGGCTCAACTGAAACATGCAGCTACAGCAGTTTCGTAGCGCGCTACGAAACTGCCGTGTAATTATACACAGTCTCATCACTTCTCTGCATTCTTGCTATCTTCTCCCCATATTCAGCTGCCAGGCTTCAATGTCAATAGCTTTTCCTATAAAACTCAAACATCATGCTCAGATTTCTTTGCAAGCCCTGCCAACCTGGAACCTTTCACTACAAAGCACCTTTTCTTACAGCCACTTCAATAGATTCCAGACCGCGAAGAACACAACTTTGACAGATGTTCAATTAGATCAATAAATCATCCACCTCAAATGATTGTGAAGTATCCCCATGGACCATTCGAGTGTGCATAAATCCCAATTTAATGAACAAATGGCCAATACAGTTAACAACAACATGAAAAATGGAAACTACAGATTGCTTGCCACAAAGGTAACCACCAAATATGTGGTGTTTACAACTCAACCATAAGTGATTCAAGTTCTTTAACCATTGCTTGCAAGAAGTAACCTGTTTTCTGGAGATACTTTGGCTGGAACATAGTTTACTAGTTTAGCATTTAGTCCCATCTCTCTCAACCATATGAGCCTGCTAGTATCAAGAGGTTCTTTGCATTTCAAGCCTAGTACTGCCCTTTCAGCTGGCTTCAAGCATCTAATAATATTTCCAACATCATGAACATTAGCAGCATCTTCAGTGGTATTGCAAAAATTTAAGTTGGTTCCGACTTTAACGCCATTAGAATGATCAGAGCAATGCTCCCCATCAAGTGCCCAGCTGGTCAGCCATGTTACAGCACAAAATTCTTCTCTTGTAAAGCCCAGGTTTATGAAAAAAATGTTTATTCACATAAGATTTCCATTGGCAAAGATGGTGGCAACATGTTGCAATTGCAAGGCATTTTATATAAGGATGATTTCCTCCTCGTTGGTATCTTCAAATACATATTTGTTATGGTTTTATTCACTAAGACAACATCGGAGGACCAAATCTGTCACTAGTCCACAAAGATGTTTCCCCACTGCAGCATAGTAAAACCCTTCAAGGATTCCACAGCTTCCAATTTCAAATCTTCAATGTCTATTCTCAGGCGCTCCAAATTAATGGCCTCTGTCTGTCTCAAAGTTCGATCAGCCTTGAACTTATATGACCTGCGCTCCACTAGTACTATGTCCTTAATGCCATAACAGTCAGAAAGCATGTGAGTTAAATAACCTCGTCCAGCCCCAAACTCTACAACTTTTAGATGGGATTTCAACTGTTCTATCTCTTCCCGATGCCCACTACCATTAATATATTCATAATGCATGCTTGTCTTTGAAATGGAATCAGGACGCAACACCAAGGCTTGTTTGCAATTCTTAATAGCAGCTTCCACATGACCACTGTCTTTGTAAGCAGAGGCAAGGTTTGCATGGCCTTTAGCCATGGTAGGTCTAACTGTAATAGCTCGTATATAATCTGAATTACTTCGCTAACACGACCAATCTCCTTGAGAGTGTTTCCTCTGTTTACAAGACCATCAGCTGCCATTGGATTTATCCGAAGAACTTCATTATAGAAAGCAATAGCTTCTTCATAATGCCCCTGTTGTTTGTAGATTATTGCTAAATTATTGTATGGGGCAGACAAGCCTTTTGTTACAGCTAGGGTTGTCTTATAAAACTAGCAGCTGCACTGATCATATTCCATTCCATGTAAATGTTTCCAAGATTGGTGAGAGCTTGTGGATGATTTGCTTGGAGCTGAAGACAAGACTGGTAACAAGCAATTGCTTCATCCACTCGTCCAGCATCTTTCAAAGCATTTCCCAAATTGTTGTAAGCCTCCACAAATGTCGAATCCAGCATTATAGCTTGTTTGTAATGCATTATCGCCAAATCCATTTGGCCTTGTTCATAGTAAACCTTTGCTAAATTCCCATAAGCGGTTGCATAGACCGGCGTAAGTTGAATGGCACGTTGATAGCACATAATTGCATCTTGAGGTCTGCCCATTGCCTTCAGCAGATTTCCAAGGTTGCTGTGCGCATCAGCAAGATGAGGGTTAAGATGAAAAGCTTGACGATGGCATTCTGCCGCTTCAGTCAATCTTCCTTTGCGCATATATGCACTGACTAGATTAGACCACGCATCACAAAAATTTGGCCGTAGCTCAATAGCAATCAGATAAAATTGAATTGCAAGATCAATGTTTCCTTTCTCCTTCGCAAAATTGCTGAAGTGTAAACGCTGCCGCTAAAGCTCTAATTATCATCCATGAAATTTCCTCTCCAACCACCGATATTCCAACAACAGCTGACCGAGCAATAATAGCCAATTCTAAACCATAGAAATGACCCAATGGCGAGACCTGCTGTCCAATGGCGAGACCTGCTGTTCATGGGCGTGACCGAATGAATCTTTACCGTTACCTCCAAGATCTTTATCCTCGGTTGGCTCCTTACCCTCATCAATCGATTTTTCCTGATTTTTCAAATGAGAGTAAGCAGTAGCCAGAGCATCCATGATAAGTATGCACAGGGCCGTAAACATTGCTATAAACCCTGGCAGTGGGATATTGTGCCACGCAATACATTTATCTTCTTTATATCTCTAGAGCCTATTTCGTTGAACACCTGGCAGAAGGCAAACGTATTAAAGATCAATGTGTTTAAAATTTATTCTGCATCAGAACCATGTAACTCAAGAAGCCGTATTCCTTCCATCCCCAGAAACTGAAGAAGGTGGTCAACAATTGCTGTAGGAGAGGGCCAACAACGCAGAAATGGGGAATGTCTTTGTCACTGTTTCATTTTGAGGATCTAATAACCGCACCAGACAAGATACATGGTCATCAATTTTAATGAATTCTTTTATGTTTGTATCGACAACAAATAGACTAGAGAGTTCCCTTACAGCAAGTGGTTGAGAGAAGCTAGGCTTGCCATCCAACATCTGTGCAAGCAAACCAACGTACCCTGCCTCCCCTAATGCTCTCTTTATTTCATCTGTCTGTGATAGATTACAGATGGCCGAGGCTGCCAACTCTTGAATTGTAGAAGATCCATTTTTGAGGAGAACTATGAGCTGCTTAACAAATCCAGAGGACCTCAAAAGGTTTCTAGAGAATATGGATTGTGAGAGGCTGTGGATTCGAACCAATCCCCAATTTCGTAGCGCAGCCAGTGCAAAATATGAATTACGCGCTACGAAATCACTTAAAGCATGTTGTGCTGCGAAACTGCTAAAGGGATCTATACGCTGCGGAAACACTTTGTCCTTAAGCTAGTCTGAGCAATTTTGGCAACATAAGTTTCAGTGATAACAGTGGCAATCACTCCATGGTGCCCCTTCAATCAACATTGATTGTACAATTCCTTCGTCGGTTCCATGCACTCGCGACCAAGGATCTGAAGGGGTACCATATTCTCTAGACCTATCTATCCAAATGCTTGATGAGCGTTGATTCGGGTTTGCCTCCCATGCTAGAAACATTGATTGCTATAATATTTCTATTGGGATTGGGGGAAAAACCATTGCATGATCCATGTTGATATCATTTTTTGAGATCTTTGTGGAAGATATCATATTGCAGGTTCCTATCGACGCTACTTCCGCCAGATTGATTGGAGGTGGAAGAGCGAAAGTTCCCATTAGTATAGGATCTTTTAGTAGGCCTACTCCGATGTCCTGAAGTGAATGGGGGCTTCCATGGATCATGGGAATGCTTCCTGTAACTTGTGAGGCATTGGGGATGAAGTTTTGTTGGTCGACGATTGTAATCCCCCCCTGAAAGGGAAATGCAATCTTTCTAAAAAAGGTCGACACAACAGCTGCCATGGCATATATCCACGGTCTTCCTAGTAGGATGTTGTAATCAAGATTTCCATCGATTACTTCAACATCTATTTCTACTGTTTTTTCCCCTAGTTCAACCTTCAAGTTATTTAGGATACCATATGGGGTATATGTCCTTCCGTCGAATGCTTTTAATGTCGTCGAAGATCGCGACAAGGTTGGAGATCCTAAAGTTTTCCAGCAACTCATCGACATAATACATGTAGATGCCCCCTCATCAATAATTGTTCGATGAACAATTTTGTTGAGGGATTTCACTTGAATAAGGAAAGCTAGTTGGGCTGGTAACTGAGGATCGTATCCTTTGTGGTCGAAGGATACAAGATTGGAATCCTTAGGATCAACCCCACCAATGACTGATAACAAAGCTTGCCTTTGGGATGGGCAATTTTGTAGTACTTCAAGAGTCGACATAGCGGATGGCGATTGGGCCAAATCTTCCACTATGTTATAATGCTGCGCCGCTCTAGCGGGAGGATTAAATGTCGACTTGTGTACTACTCCCTTTGGTGGTTTTATTGTTAATTCAGGAATGATGGTTGGTACAACTTTTGTCGAAGTTGTTGTCGAACTACTTGGTTGATATTTATCCTTATCGTTCGACAGCTGCGGATTCCCGTAATCTTTGTTCCTTGTCGAAATCAAAGCATCATTTTGCTGTTTTGAAATCGACAACATTAGCACTTGAGACGGGGAAGCATTTCCACTATCAACCAGATTTGTTCTTGGATCTGGAAACGGATCAGTTAACACAGCTGAGGTTTTCGAACTTTTAAAGAATCTTTTAAGCTCAACTTTGTATGGACAATGTGCTGTCTAATGATCCTCATTGCATATATGACACCCTGAAGGGGGTTTTCTATTTCCAGGAGGGTTTGAAGAAGGTTTTTCAGGAGATGAATCCTCCTGTTTCTTCTTCTTCTCTTTGCCTTGTTTCTTCTTGCTTCCTGGTTGTTTGGTTTCTTTGCCTTTATCTGTCGATACAGAATTTACTTCCGAAGCAAGAAGTTCGTCTTTTGCATTTTGATCTGAAATCTTACGGGCCTTCTTAGATGTAGCCTTCGTCGATTTTGTGTCTATTTTTCCAATCACGCCATCGCCAGCGTGAGAGTCATGGTTCGATTTAGGAGGAGGAGGAATTGAGAATTCCGGTCTAGGGGCGTCAGGTATTTTGTCGTAGAGCGTGCCAGACTGAGTATAGACCAAGTCCAGATATTGGGCACGAGCGATGACTTGCTCTTCCGTTACGACTCCCCCCTTTGCCACATCTTCCGTGATGGTAGGAAGCAAAGACTTGATAAACCATTCAGATAATAGCTGATCGGGAATGTACGTTTTTACCATCCTGCGACGACGTCACCACTCATGTATATGATCAGAAATGTGAGTGGCCGTTGTCTGTTTGAAGTTGGTTAGGAGTTCTGTTCCCGTTTCATACCTTATCGGTAATTGAAAATGGGTTAATAAATTCATGGCTAAGGTACTGAAGTTGTCGAACGAAGCTCTGGGCAATTCAATATACCATTTTGCCGCTGGACCCATTAACGTCCTCTGAAAGAGGAGAAGCCTTATCGAATCATAATTCAATGTGTTTGATGAACACCATAGATGAAATGTCATCATGTGATGCGATGGATCTTCACCCGGATTTCCATTAAATTTAGGAATATCTGATGGAAGTTTGTGTGGAATCGCTGGCCACCAAGGGGCGTAAGCAATTGGATCGTTTGTTAACTGGTGTAAAGCAGGTAACTCTAAGGTTTCCACGAATGGTAACTGCTGATTCAGGTTAGGTGAAGCATACCCATGATACGATGGAATTGCTTGAGCAGTCGGCCTTTGCATACCAGCATAATGCAGTTGATGCTAGTATGATTGATACGGTTGGTGGGCATGACCATTGTAAAATGGTTGATTTTGACCGTTTTGAATGTACGACTGTCCACTGTTCGCAAAGATCTGCTGCTCAGAACCTTGGTATACTTGTTGGAATTGTGGTAGTTGGTATTGCACCAGCCATGGTTGTGAAGCCATGTTCTGTTGCGCTATACTAACCGTTGGACCAAGGTGTGGGGTAATTGTACCCGTCTAGACCTGTGTCGCCCCACTAGTTGGCGATTGTGGTTGAGTCACAAGGTCAAGGGGCTGTTGCATTACAACCTGAGAAATCTGAGGTTGGCATACAACAGGCAGCGTTTGAACTTGTGACACCGTCGCAATAGCTGGTGTAGTCGAGATGTTCGACATAGGTACACATTGTTGCATTGAATATACAACTCTTGGTTATTGAGGTAGCATAGGTACCCAACCACTTGAGGTTATTCCAGTATAACCTGAATATTGTTGTGAACTCCCGTATGGATATCCTCCCGGAGGGGGTAATGAAAGGGAATACTGCCCCCCATACGGTGGTAATCCGGAACTCAAGGGGATTGTCTGCCCTTGGGGATTGGATTGCTCAAATTGACCTCCAAATGGATCAATTTGGCGAGTCTCAACATAAGAGTTGCCGGATATTATTCCGAAGGAACAAACAGGAACGGACCATATTGTCGAAATAGCCCCTGGATGGACTCCTTCTAGCGGTTGTGAGCTATTCGGGACAGATGGTACCCCGACAAACATTGTCGGAGTGACGGCGGGGAGTTCTGCTGTCGCTGTGTCAGTCGACACAGTCCTAGATGTTGACGGCTGTTCAGACATTTTGAGTCTATCCAAAAGATTACCTAGCGATTCTACAGGAACTTCCACTGGTGGTAGACTAACTTCTGATGTCGAAGGAAATAGAGTGACCCCGACTCCAAAATGTGTTGGAGTACTTGCTTGCGGATCTTCTACAATTTGCTGTATCACAATAAAACTAGGTGGAAGGGGAAGACCGTCAGGTCCGTAAAATATTTCTTGTGCTGAAGAAGGGGTTGAATCGACAACGACAGATGTTTGAGGAGCAAGACTCTCCGAACCGGTTGTAGATGGAACTGGTTCAGTAACACAAGTGTTTACTCTCAGACTAGGATCAGTATCCCTGTCCCTCTGTGGCTGTTGAACTTCTTCTGTAGAGGCAGGGTTTCCGGAAATTTTTGGAGTAACCGGAATCTCAGATGTTGTTGGAACACTTGTTCTAACTTTAATAGGAGATTTCGAACCGGTTAAACGAGTTCGCTTTTCCCGTACTGTTTTCGATTCCGGAGACAAAGACGGTTGACTCGCAAGCCTCGGCGAACGACGGGGTTTCAATTGACTTTATTCCACGATTGCGGATTACTAGATCAACCAAAATACAAAAAGGGAAATATGTTTCCGAATTAAATGAATTTTAGATGCTTTAGACACAACTTGTTTTTTCAGTTTTTAAGAGTTGAGAAAAAACAAAAGATGACTCTAGTCTCCTTCGATTTTTAATGAGCCTGAAGTGACAAGTGCTCAGATGGACCTTTTCCGTTAAGGAGTCTGAAAAGGAATGAAAGGGACTGCTCTGGGGATCTAGGTAGAGGGTGTGCCAAACCAATCGCAAAACCGCAGAATACTTTTTAGGGTACGGGCGGTCAATCTTCCCGAATGCTGTGTTCAGTGCATTGCGATCAGTAGGGCGGCCGACATGGCTTCCTATGGATAAAGGTTTTATGCCTATAGGGGTCTCCCAATATATACTCGACGGTACGTGGGAGCACAATCCGTACTGGCACTTATCGTCTCTCAGGAGGAATCACCCAACCATCAGTGAGGCCGACAGTCACCAGGTTTTACGACGCCGGAACACGTCTCTAGCCTAGACCTCTATGTTGTGTGTTAAGTTCCAATGCATTGTTAAGTTCATTCAATTTATTTTAGGTTGATATTTCTTAGAATTTTGCCTTTTTGGATCACCACGAGATGTAGATATAATTCCTAAATGTAGTCTAAAGATGATAAGCAAGCTTTTATCTCTTTTCAACAATGAAAATCCTAGCTACAAGGGGAAAAGAAAGACACAATCTTTTCTCAAAGAGCATAGAGCACACTGTAAATGCACTTTTCCTAAATCAAACCATACAAACTATCAATATGCAAATGCACAAATGCATGTATTTGTTTTCACTTTCTTAATATTGATGCCTAAAAAGAAAGTTGTTGTACAAATTTGAATTCGATTTCAAGTGAAAACACAAACAAGTTTCTTTTTGAAATCAAAAAGACGATTACGACACTTTATGATTTTGAAGTAAACACTTGTTTCGACACTAGAAATTCACAAATTCAATCCAAAAGAAAAAAGTAAAAGCGCAATCAACTGTCAACAACAAACAAACTTACTGCTAAGATCAAACCGACACTTACGACAGGTCTAGATCTAAGGGCGACAGTATGACTAGTTTACTTTTGTAATGGGAAACTGCAAATGATGTAACAAATACACAAAAACAAATACAATTTCTTTTATACAACTGAGGCGGAATTAAGGCAAAGAAAAGGAGTTTTCAGATAGGTACACACACTGATAACAGGCTGCAAAAATCAGAGATAAAACTGAACAAAAAGAAGCAAAGAACCTCAGCTGCACAGGGCAAGACTGATCAGCGCACCCGTTGCACAGAGAAACTGAAGTGCAGCGTAGGTAACCCTCTCGGGACCCACGTTGAAATGCAGAACCTCTTCATAGAGCCTGCGTTGAAGCAGAAACGATAATTTTCTCTGGGTTCTGGGTCACGGTTTGCAGTTTAATCTATGGTTTTTGGCCGGATAAAAGGTACCAGTAAGGTACAATTAGAGGGATGATTTAAAGGAGGACTAAGAGCTATCATAAAGGGCAGTTAGAGAATTTGTGGATCAGCTGTTCAGATCATAAAAAGGCCCAGTGAATGGACTAGAGTAGCAGATCTCTACTTTGCATTTGTAAATGGAAAATGCAGTTCGATTCGCCACTCCTAAGTTTATGAGAAGAACAACAATAGAAACACAAATAAACTAACTAGATACGATCCCCAACGGAGTCGCTAGTTTTTTGTTGGGAAAAGTATCTATTCAGAACGCCCCTATCCCACTCTAAGGTGTGACAGTGCCTTAGTAACAAACAAGGAAAACTACTTGAGTATTCTTCTTTATGAAATGTAAACGAAGAGGAAGGGTAAACTAACCTGTGTCTTGCGCTAGTTTGTTGATCCAATCACTCCTCTCTTCGATAGCTCCCAGCTCCCTACTCCCTTACCGGCCCAGCTTCACCAAATTCCTGCAAGATCATGGAGGAGAGAAACTACACGAAGATATAGATTTACATTCATAAAAAGCTCAGGATCAGATTAAGCTAAACATGCAAATATAACAAAACATCACTGATATACAAGCATGTAGAAGAAACTCAAATAGTTTTATTGATATGATAAGAAAGTCCAAGAGGAGATACAACCAAGTGAGTCCCGATCCAGAATCTACCTCCCAGCAAAGGAATCCCTTCCTCACCTCCAACAAAGCATAAATCACCCAATGTACTAATCTCAATCTCAAACCAACAACAATTCTCTGCAAAGTACCAAATTCCAGACTCCTGGATCTCTTGGATGAGGGATCCATATATAGATGTAAGCAGAGAGGATGAGTCAGCTTATCTTTTGACTTGTGGCCTCTCTCTGTCAGTTCTTGCTTCCACTTGGAGACTGAGAGCCTCTTACTCATCACTGGTCGAATTCAGTGAGGCAAGTGTCATTGGAGAAGATTCTGGAAGCTTCCATTGTCTCTCCACCTCGTTGAATGACCCTGCCACTTGTCATTTCCCACTCAACGCACCTGGGTAGTGCATTCAAGTGCATTGCAACGCACCTAGCCAGTGCATTTGGGTGCTTTGCAACGTAGGCAACTAGTGGAGCTTCTGAATTGATCCTGATTTGACTAGTTTTGGGCAGGTTTTGGTAGAGAACTTCTTGGAGAAGCTGTCATTGGTTGACCTTTTTCCTTTAGGGGCAGGAACAACACTTTTAGGGACTTTGGATCCCTTGGATTATGGACATTTCATGCTTATAGCTGTAAGGCACAAAAATGTCTATAACACCCACACTTTGGTGTTTCATCTTCTATGGTTGGGTTTTTGGATGTTTAGGGTTTCCCATTGTTTCTCAACAATAAATTAGCTTTCGAGCCTCATTGTAACACAGTTGAGAAGCATGTAGCCGCCACATCTCTTCTCAGAGATAAGCTACCATTGCCCTAACTAGTTTATTTCCATTTCTATGTGTAAGCATATTTCATTATTTTACATTAATGAAATGGAGCATTATTTCCACTGCATCTCTATGTTTATGGTTATCTCTATAATTTTTTTTGTTCCTGCTTAAATCTAGATCATTGGAACACCCCTTGAGATAGTTTAATTCCCTCAAAAGAGGTTTCCCTCCTCATGAGTGAAAACTAAACCTCACCCAAAACAACCAATCTAATAAAAAAATAAAATTTCATTCCAAACAGTAACTCCCTCCCAAACATGATCATCAAGCACAAAATAAAAATTACATCATCAAGCATGAAATAAAAATAAAATTATTACTTGCAAGAAAAAATCTATAAACCCTATTCCCAAATAAATATGTCTCTATATAATTAGAAAAATACCACTATAAACCAATTCGATTTTTTATCAAATATTTTTCTCACCATCCCCATTTGTAAATTCTCTGCTCTGAGAATATTTTGATGTGTTAGGACCCGATAAAATACATTGATTTTTCTATAGAATTTCCTTTCCAAATCATTTTCCATATTCTCCTTTCTATTCTTGCAGAAGTTAGACTACATTCCAATTTAACAGGTTCTAAGAAAAATTTCAAATAAAGGGTCTCATTTGAAGAAGGATACTCTTTCGTGCTACCAATATGGAACCTAGGTATATAGGCAGGGCCGACAATACCAATTTTATCAGTACAAATTTTCCAGCCAAATTAGGCCACCTGACTCCCTATCATTGAATCCTCTTATAGAATTTTTGTATTCCGAGTTTTCCTAGGAGGTGGAACCCAAGGATATGGGAATTCCAATATATTTTGGGTTTGGACCGAAAACCATTATTGTTAGCTCTTGCAATGTGGAATCTAAGAAATTCCAACCAAAGAGTCGACTTTTCTGGTTATTGACCTATCCCTCACTTTTCTGGTTATTGACCTATCACCCTGACAACTGCAGATACATATACAATATGACTTTGAATCTTTTCGCTATGGTTTTGAAGGCTCCTCCCAGCAAGATTATATCATTTTCAAACTGGGAAAGGTTGATACTTTTGACATTTTTGGCAATACTAAAACCTGGCAAGAAGCCAAGTCTTTTTTCTTTTTCGAGCTACTTAATGAATGGAATTGGTCTTCCATTTATTAAGGGAGAATCCTTGTATGACTCTCATGGAGGATTTGAAGAAGGGAATTGGTCTTCCATTTATTAAGGGAGAAATCTAGGGAGAGTTGTCTCAATGTAAAGCTAGAGAGGGAATTTAAAAATATATATTTTTTATTAATATAAGTTAGAGATTATATAGATTAATTTTTGAAAAAAAGTTTACTTTTCTAATATTCCTTATTTTTGTTTTCTTGAATTTTGTGAACACTTACTTGATAACAATTTGTGGAGTATTTTTACTTTTCCTTATTAGCTTCTTCTTCTTCTTCTTATTATTTGTGCATATGTGTGTACTTTATCAAACTACTAGTAAAACATAAGAGCAAGAACACAATATGTTGGCTCTCTTCCAGGGCCAAAACCTCTCTTGTCTTGAGAGGAAAACCCTTTAGTGAATTTATCTTATTGAAGCTTCTATTGGTCAATGCCAAACCCTACACCCTTTACTAGAAGATATTCCAAGCACAAGACAAGTCCTTTCAAGATAAATTCCTCTTGCAACACTTCGTCCTCTTCCTTCCAACACTTTGTCTTCCTCCCTTCGTCACTTCTCTAGGCAATTGTAGAGACCTTAGATTGTGTGTTCTAGGATGAACCTTGAACTTTTCTTCCTTCACTTGAGATGGAGTATTTCTAGCTTGGGATGATGACCTTGTAGCCTCCCAACCAAGCCTTCGTTTCTTTTGACAACTATTGCAGACTTAGGGTAGTAGCAATGCAACCCTAATTCTTCGTACGTGTGGGAGATTCTCTTCACAAAACTATGTTAGACTTATCTTCCACCCTTCGCTTTCATACCCTTCTTCCATGCTTGAGAGAGCAGCCTTGTAGGCCTAGTTTACACCCTGAACAATGAGATATGGTGAACTGTAATTTTATGTTGTCATAACCGTAAGGACTGCTCTCCTTTCCTCGCACATGTGGCTGTAACTAACCGTTTAACACATCAGTTTTATCCTTCCTTTCTTCGCTGCCTTGGAGACCATCATCTTGTCTTTTTGGTGCCCTTTTCCTTACCTTTTACCTTCTCATATTTCATAAGAATGCATTGTCCTTTTGAGGTAGTGGACGACCTCTATATATAAAGGATTGTCTGCCCTTTTAGGCCGACTTGTAGCTTTGAGGTCGACTTGATTTTCTTACTGCAGTAGGTGCTTTTAATGGTGCCATTTCTTATTTTGATGGTGTCTTTGCATGGAGGATACTTGAATTTTCTTGGAGGTGTCTTCATTGAATTTTATACATGAATATACATAATGTAACATAATCTTGAGGTTTTTAATATAATTTTTTTGACTCTTTGAGTCACTTGTAACACTTTGACACGTGCTAGACCTACTTCAATGAGCAAGAAACTCATTGACATATATTATAAAAATAATATTTCTTTTCTTGAATAAATAAAAATATCAAAAGTAAATTTATGAAGACCGAACCTAGTTACACTTCCTTCAACACCTAGATCCATCTTAACTTCGGATGTTTCAAGGGCATCAAAACTCTTTAGGTGTAAAAATTTCGTAAGTTCTACACCATATATCATGCAAGTATTAGGTATGGTGGGCATATTACAATAAAGCCCAAGAGGAATCACCATAGATTATGGTTTGTGGTACCTGTTACACAACAAATTTTCACTGTCCCTGTACTCCCCATTCCTTGATCCTCGAGGACCTCTACAATGAACCCTACATGCTTTCCCTTCATGAAGAAACTCCCATTGTGTCCCTCTTCATGAGTAGAACAATTCCCTTTTGCATGATTTCCCAAAAATATTATGTTTTTCCCCATTTAGAAGACCAACGCTAATGAAACTTGTCCTCCTTACGCTGATATGCATGGATTAACACTGTCCCTAGTGCCGATCAGAGTGGCTTAGCTTTGTTTTAGTCGCGCCAATCCTCTTTTGAAAAGTTTTTTAAATAAGGAGTCGAAGCTTCCATCTTTAAAAGCTTCGTAAAAAAAGTCTAGTAAATGGTTGAGCAGGATGGAGTCGAGGATATTAGTTTGGGATCCTTTCCCCTATAAGGATGGAACTACCTCACGAGATAAGACCTTCTCCCATGAGAAGAGGAACCATCTCCCATGCATTCATGCTATATAAACCTCCATTTTTCCCAAGCACAAGCTAGTGTAAATTTTGGTGTGCTAGTGCTAGCTAAGTTTGAAGTAAACAACAAGCTATTTATAGTTGTATCTCTCCAGTTGTGTGTGATGGAGAAGTGTGAATTTGGTTTAGTGGAAGCCTAAAGGGAAGTTGATCCGGATTTAAACAAGAACGCAATAAAATACAGAGATAACCATAAAGACAGATATGCAGTGGAAATAATACCTCAATTCATTACTGTAAAATACTGAAATATGCTTACAAACAGAAATGGAAATAAACCAGCTAGGGCGATGGTAGCTTATCTTTGAGAAGAGATGTGGTGGCTACATGCCTCTGAACTGTCTTACAATGAGGCTCGAAGGCCTATTTATTGTTGAGAAACAATGGAAAACCCTTCACATTCCAAAACCTAACCCTAGAAGATGAAACACTAAATTGTGGGCCCCGTTTTTTGGGTAAGTTGGTACATCAACTTCTCGGGGTCGCGAATTGGTCGTACTATCTCCGTTTGACGTGCATGATAGCCCGTTGGAAAGATCTCTCCAAGGACTACGCCGGAAAAGATGATTTTTATCAGAAAAATCACTGGCGGTGGATTTCCCAAAAAACGTCGTTTAGGGCCTCAAAACGGCTCCGGAAGTTTAGGACCCGAAAAACTGCTAAAAATAGTAAACTGTGCTATAATTAAGGAAACTAAAAAAAACTATAAGAAGCATTAGAGGGGATCCAAGTGGAATTAGCGGGTGGCCACCAATATCCACCTGGACCATTCCTCCCCCCTTAGGAAGCAATGGTCCCCATTGCGTTGAGTTCCTCCATGAGATGAGGGAACTTCTGCTGCACTTGGTCCTTGGTGAGCCACTTGCCTTGGTGAAGGAGTTTTCCTACAATGTCAGACGTGTCTAGTAATGGTGGAAAGTATGGCCGAAGGCGGTCGACATTGAACACCGGGTGCAGGCCAAGGAATGGGGGAATGCTGAGCTCAAATGCATTCTCTCCCACAGCCTTGGTAATGGTGTAAGGGCCATATCGGAGTGGTCTGAGTTTCCGAGAGGCTCCGGTAATGCGTTCCTTTTGCAAATGCAACCAGACTTTGTCACCCACTCGAAACTTGTGTAGCACCCGATGTTGATCATGTCGCTGCTTGTACTTGGCATTTGATTTCTCCAGAATGTCATGGACCTGCTGGCGAATATGTTGGATGTGCTCAATGAAGCTGTTTGCCTTATCTATTTCAGACTGGACATGAGAAGAATCTGCGTGAGTAGCTGCAAATGGCATGGCCACATCGATGGGACATAGTGGCTGGAATCCCAATCCCACCTGAAAAGGGCTGTGGCCAGTCGAGCTGTGGAGAGCCCGGTTGTAGCTGTGCTGAACATAGGGGAGGCTCTCGTCCCATGTGCGTGGATGCTTTGAGTTGTACATGCGTAGAATGTGTACGATCATCCTGTTGACGACCTCAGTTTGGCCATCAGTTTGAGGATGGAAGGCTGTGGACTTAGTGAGTTTGGTGTCCAGCATCGACCAAAGGCTAGACCAAAATGTACTGAGGAACCTACTGTCCCGATCCGAAATGATAGACTGTGGGATCCCAAAGTGTACCCATACTCGTTCAAAGAAGAGTTTAGCAGTGGCTTCTGCTCTGATATTCTTCTTGCAGGCCGCCATAATGGCCATCTTTGAGAACCTGTCGACGACCACAAAAACACAGTCATTTCCATGCCTAGTGGAAGGGAGGCCTGACATGTAATCCAAGGAGATGGATTCCCAAGGTCGACTAGGGGTAGGCAGCGGGGTATAGAGGCCTTGCTTCTTGTTTGTAGGTTTGGCAATGGCGCAAGCTGTGCATGATCTGATGTACTTCCCGACATCCTGTCGAAGATTCGGCCAATAGAAATATTTCTGCAGTACAACCACCGTTTTTTCAACCCCAAAATGCCCAACGACCCGACTGTAGTGTGCTTCCCAGATCATCTTGGCACGCTCGCTTGAAGGAACACAAAGGTGACCCAGGTGGCATAACAGGTCATCCTGGAGGTGAAAATCTTGAACATGTTGACCCTCCAAGAGTGTCTGGTATGTGTGGCCAAATTCCGAGTCGCTTTTGTAGAGCAGTGGCCAATCAGAAGTCTCGTGCCCACAAGAGTTGAGCACGGTGGTTAATGCCATGATCGGTGGTCGACTGAGGCAATCTGCGACATTATTGGTGCTACCCTTCTTATACTTGATATTCAAATGGAACTGTTGCAGGTATGTGGACCACTTCTGATGGCGATCATTCTGCAATTTCCCTTGGGTCTGTATGAACTGCAGGGGTCAGTGGTCTGTGTGGATGACCGTTTCCTTCCCCAAAATGTAATGCTTCCATTGTCGACATGCCTGCACAATGGAATACATCTCTTTGTCATAAGTGGGATACTTCCGGACTGTGTCTGAAAGTATCTCACTGTGATATGCCACTGGATGCCCGTGTTGAGTAAGGACTGCCCCAATAGCATAGTCAGAGGCATCTGTCTCGACCTCAAATGGTTGTTGCAAGTCTGGTAATGCAAGAACTGGTGCTGTGCAAAGTCGATCTTTCAACTCTGTGAATGCCTTCTGTTGAAATTCAGACCAAAAAAATTTGGCTTTCGCTCCTCCCTTGGTGACCTAACTCAAGGGCCAAGTGATATGAGAAAATCACAACACGAACCTGCGGTAGAAGTTGGCAAGGCCTAGAAAGTTGCGAAGCTCTGTCAGAGTTGTTGGAGATGGCCAATCCCGAATGACTTGGATCTTGGCTGGATCCACATGCACCCCCCATTCATCAATAATGTATCCCAGATACTGAACCTAGGTCATGCCAAAAGTGCATTTCTCCAAATTGGCACATAACTTGTGTTGTCGCAGTGTTTGGAGAACGTGTCAGATGTGGTGGAGGTGCTCTTCCCAAGTCTTGCTAAAGATCAAGATGTCATCCAAGTATACCACTACAAATGAGTTGGTGAATGGCCGCAATATGTTGTCCATTAGCCTCATGAAGGATGCAGGAGCATTTGTCAATCCGAAAGGCATAACCAACCATTCGAAAAGGCCCTCCTTGGCTTTGAAGGCAGTCTTCCACACATCGGAGGGTTCGATTGGTACCTGGTGATATCCTGACTTCAAATCGATCTTGCTGAAATATTTTTCCCCTTTAGTTGGTCCAGGAGGTCATCAATCCGTGGGATTGGGTACCTATTATGGACAGTGATCTTGTTCAATGCGTGATAGTCAATACAGAGTCTCCAAGTCCCATCCTTCTTTTGTACCAGCACGATCGGGCTCCCACAGGGCGATGAACTCGGACGGATGTGACCTTTTTGCAGCAGCTCCTGAATCTGCCTCTTGATTTCATCGTTCTCCAGAACAGAGCGCCGATAGATTGGTCCATTGGGTAGCGGCGAACCTGGGGTTAGATCAATGGAGTGCTTGACCTGACAGTGCAGAGGAACCCCTGTGGGGGAGGTGAAGATGTCCTCATACTCTTCCACGACCTTGTCCATCTATAGTTGTTGTGCGGAGGGGACCTGTTTAGAGGTCGTGGCCACCGTCTTCTTCTTTTCTTGAGGGCGTATCATTCGGAAAACAAACTTCCTGGTTTTGGAAATGAGCTTACTGCATTGTTTTGCAGTAACCAAAGAGATGGCGGTAGGCGGTGCTACCTCTGGTATCCTGTACAACTTATTTCCCAAAGTAACAATAACAGCACAGGGCCTTGACTCATACACAGCATGTCGCTTCCACAAGTATGGTTGTCCTAATAACACATCACAAACTTCGAGGGGTGCAATGTCATACAATACCTCATCCGTGAAGGGCTTGATGTTGTATGGAAGGCGACACTGTTGGCTCACGCGAAGATCCCGTCCTTGGTGCAGCCACCCAATGGTGTATGGTTGTGGATGCGCTGTGGTCGGTAAGCCTAGATGTTTCACGACCTCTACCGAAATGAGGTTCTTTTGGGTCCCGCTGTCGACAATGAACTGTAGCGGGGAGCCCTTTACCCACATCTGGGAGTGGAAGAGATGCTCCTCCTCCTCTGGATCTTCAGGTTCCTCCTTCTGGATCTTCGTGGTGGCAACAATGGCGTTGGGCTTCGCATCGATAATCTGCTTCCCTTTGTCATTCCCCTTATCGAGTTCTGACTCAGAGTCAGAACATGCATCTGATTCTGAAACCTTTAGCTCGGCCACCAGTGACTGCTTGGCTCGACACTCACTTGTGTTGTGAGTGGAGCTCTTATGGAACTCACACCACTTTCCGGTGTCCCTTTTTGGCTTCGCGACGCTGTTCTTTGCTTGCAGCTTTGGCGGGTTGTCTTGGGCCGCCCTGCCTTGGCTTTTTCCTTTGTTCTGCGGTTTGGGGGCACCTTTCCCTTGTTTCGGATTCGCAGACCCAAAGTCTCGCTTCTTCTGTTTAAACTTTTGCTCGACCTTGACGGCATATCGGTATGCCATGCCGAGCGAGGAGATGTTCAGAAATTCTATTTCTTCTTGGATGTACTTGTGCAGACAGCCACGGTATTTTAGTACCAAATGCTGCTCTGTATCCTTGATACCCAACTTTGTGTGAAGGGTATGGAAAATATTGGTAAACTCTGGTACGTCTTGGTCCCTTCCCTGCCGTAGCGTGGTCCACTTTATGTATTGATCTTCATAGCTTCCGACAGGGTAGTACTGCTCCTTGATGGCATCTTGGAATGAATCCCAAGTCGGTGCGACTGAAAATAGTGAGCCTGTACTTTCATCTTTCTGTTCGCAGTAGGTTTCCCACCAATCCTTGACGTGGGGGGCCGCTTTGAGAAGAGCGAAAATAATCTTTTCCTGACTGGAAAAATCATGAATAGAAAAATAATCCTCTAGCACACTTAACCATTTATCGACGACATCTGCGTCTATCTGACCCTCGAATATTGGGATTTCAAAATTAACTTGTACCTTAAATGGTGTGGCGTTTCCAGAGTTGCTGTTGGAAGCCGATGCGTCGCCCCTGGGTAGCCGCTGAAGGATTTGGGCAAAGTTGTCCATCATCGCATTCCTTTATCGCTCGAGGGCTTCTTCGAGCAATATTTTGATAGGATCTCCTGCCCCCTCGTCTTTCTTTTCATCCGCCATGGGAGGCCGTCGGGATTTGCGAGGCCGATCTTGCAAAGGTTCGACCAGTTCAAGCCCTAACTCCTTATATCCCGACCTTGTTGGGGACATGCAAAGAAAAACAGAGAAGAAAAGAAGACCGCTCTGATACCACTGATCCGGATTTAAACAAGAACGCAATAAAATATAGAGATAACCATAAAGACAGATATGCAGCGGAAATAATACCTCAATTCATTACTGTAAAATACTGCAATATGCTTACAAACAGAAATGGAAATAAACCAGCTAGGGCGATGGTAGCTTATCTCTGAGAAGAGATGTGGTGGCTACATGCCTCTGAACTGTCTTACAATGAGGCTCGAAGGCCTATTTATTGTTGAGAAACAATGGAAAACCCTTCACATTCCAAAACCTAACCCTAGAAGATGAAACGCCAAATTGTGGGCCCCGTGTTTTGGGTAAGTTGGTACATCAACTTCCCGGGGTTGCGAATTGGTCGTACTATCTCCGTTTGACGTGCATGATGGCCCGTTGGAAATATCTCTCCGAGGACTACGACGGAAAAGACGATTTTTATCAGAAAAATCGTTGGGTGGATTTCCTAAAAAACGTCGTTTAGGGCCTCAAAACGGCTCCGGAAGTTTAGGACCTGAAAAACTGCTAAAAATAGTAAACTGTGCTATAATTAAGGAAACTGAAAAAAACTGTAAGAAGCATTAGAGGGGATCCAAGTGGAATTAGCGGGTGGCCACTAATATCCACCTGGATCAGAAGTGGCTTAAAACTATCATTATTGAGGCCATCATGGAATGCTAACGAAAGTGTGTGGGAACCTGGTTTTGTCGGAGGAGAACGAAAACGTTAAGACAATGGTTGTAATATCTTCTTGGTTTAATATATATGCAACTATCGATTGAATTCCTACATAATGTGTCATCTCACATGTTTATGGATTAATGCTTCTTGACTTGTTGAGTAGGTTGAATTACAATTTGTCTATTATCATGGTTGTTGTTGTTTACTTGTTTCAAGTGTTCAAAGAAGGAAACAGAAGATAGATGCAGTAAGCAAGCAAGGTCATCACCAAACAAGGTAAGCGTACTAAGAGGTAGGCCCTCTTAATTGGTTCTAACCTAAGGAAATCTTCCATAGAATGTATTGTTAGTGGCTAGACCCACTATCGGGCTACAAGAATTGTTTTTGTCTGCACTTATAATTTTACTTCACCACAAATTGGTGACTTCACTGGGGAGCACCAATCCTTCTATTTTCTTGCTTAAAATTTCATGTTTTTGTGTGAACTTTTCTACTTTTTCCATTTCCCTTTAGTCTTGTTTACTTTCATTTGCTTAATACTCTGGGTTTGAAATTCATAGTAGCAAGTCTGGTCCCAACTTTCGAAAACTTTTATTTTTTTCTTTGCATCCTCACTCAATGTGCTTAATTTGTTGATAGACGCACCAATCATCACGATATGCTGAGAAACAGTCACGTCAACCCCCTTATGGCTCTTGTTTTTAGTTAGGTAGTCATGCCTATGCCTGTAAGTGAAGATTAGGGTTCACCCCAGATCTTGGCCAATGTGTTTTTCTCTCATGATTTTTACCCTCTAAGTTGTTTAGATAGTGTTCTCTCTAACTAGAAAGATGCTTTTCATTTGGATTGTTTTCTTGTTGATTTGGCATCTTTTCGCTTGATTTCTTGGGTCATTGGAAGGGTAATGTCACTAGGGCATCTAGATTGTCATCAATTCAGTTGATTATGAACTCAGTGAGCCAAGTTGTTAGTACATTTACTCCTAGCATTTTCGTTTATGGTCCTTCTACGGCTTTGACCTCCATTACAAAAGTTTGAAAAAAATGTTTGCTTATCTAAACATCTCTTTTTCGGCATAGATCACATTGCTTGTATTGTTTTTGGTAAAGTCGGTGTGTCATTAGTTTGAAAGAGATTCTATTTTTATGTTTTTCATTTGCATGAGAATCGATTGTCTCAAAAAATTTTCATTGAAGTGTTTTATGAGAAATTCATTTTTTCATTTCACATAAAGTACAAAATTCTAGTTTGTTGCATCAATATGTTATGGTAGTTAGCATCATTGAATACTAGGATTTCATTGGCATTTGAAAAGAAAAATAATTCTCTTTGATTTTGAAAGGACTATTAGAGTGTACTTGTTAGGAAATTGGGAATTGGAATGCATTTTTCATTAGTTTATTTTCTCGAAAAGGGAAGTAGTGAAAAATCTTTTTGCTTTTGTTTTCTTGGTTGTTTGCATTTGATTGTGTTTTATACCCTCTCTAGTGTAGACAATTCATCGAATTGAAAGGGTCTTGTCTCATTTAGCTGCATTTAGGGCTTTCTGAGTCACATCACTAAGGCCTTAAAACTAAGACATAATTCAAGATAAACTTTAAAATTAACTCAATTAACCTAAGGCGCATTTGAAACCTAACGATCACATCTATAAGGTCTAGGCTTGAGACGTGTTTTGACGTCTTTAAACCTTGTAGTTGTCATTAGATTTGGCACTAGACATCGCTAGTACAGATTTGTGCTCCCCATACTGTAGAGTATGTAACAGGAGACCCCTCTATGATGTAATCCTTTATCCATAGGAAGTCAAGTCTGTCACCTTGCAAACGTGATACACTGAACACAACATTTGGGGAGATTGCCTACCCGTACTTCTCGATTCGTTGTGAGGTATTTTACAGTTCATGGTTGCCTGGTAATCCTATTTACCTAGATCATCCAGAGTAGTCATTTGATATTTTTGACTCATTAAACTTAAAATATAATTCAAGCACTTGTCCTTTCGAGCTCGTTTTAAATCGAAAGTGATAAAGTCATCTTTGCTTCTTTCTCGACTCTTAAAACATGAAAGAGCACCAGTTTATTTATGCGTCTTAAAAAATTGATTTCCCACGACCTTATAACAACATGTTAGTCTTTTTTAGACCAAATTGTGAGCTTTCCATAAAGTACATTTTAAAGCCTTGAAGTTTATCTCTATTTTCCTATTAACTAAGACAAGGTCATCGTGGCTAAACCATCTGGTTCAACTAGTTTCTCTTCCTCTCCTACGTCTAAAAGATTGTCTTAGGAGCCTTTTCTTGAATTATGAGAGTCACTTGAGGACCAAGGTGTTGAACTCGAAATCGTTCTGAGCATTCAATCTTTTTCATCTTATCCTCTGCCTACTTTAGATACTAGGTCACCTTTTGATATTGCCTCAGAATCTCTGGACAATCCTGTCCAGACTCCTGAGAGTTCACTAACTACTGATGGTTAGCTTGGACTGGTAATATATCCTCTGAATCCTTTGTTCAACCTTGTTTTGATATCACCGCAACATCCGTGCAGTCTGTACGATCAACTGGGTGTTCATGTGGAATTATCCCCTCATACATCTTCAGTCATTCGTCGTCGTTTGTTCCTAGTTATGGAACCCAAGGGCGATGCTCCAGCTACCTCTCTAGATCAATCAAAGTTTCTACTCCACACACTTTTGAAGAGGAAGGAAATAAATTTCCACTTGAAGGTTTCCCCTATATAGGGAGCATTCCCATTAGTGTCTATCAGGATTTTTCGCCTAATTATGTGATTTTAGCACAATTGGTCTCAGGTACACCTAGTGCCTCATCACTCTATCATAACCCTGTCTGGGTGTTTGGCGCGATGCCCACTATAGGTCCATTCATTATGAACTCGACCTCCCAACAGGCCATTACCTCAGTCCCGGTGCAACCTAGCATTCCGAACCCTCTTGTCTCATCCATTCTAGTCACCTGTCTACTTCAACCGATGGTCTCGAAGAATGTTACTGTCAGTTATTCAATCCCTCAAGTAAGTGGACAAGTTTTGCCATCGCTTGGGGTCATAATCTATTTTTTTCTATGGTTTCAGGCACCACCAATGTGAGTAGCTCATAGGCTCACATGGTTGGCATGAACGAACCTTCTTCTAGTGTTATCTAAAACCCTATTGGTCCTACTGGATCAAGCAATTTCCAGTACCAACAAGTTCAAAATCCTGTTGGTCCATCTGGGTCAAGAAATTTCTAGTATGAACAACCTTATGAGGCTCACGTTCAATACCAAACTCATTAAGTTCCATATGGTTCTCAAGGAATGGTCAATCCGCCTTACGTCCTTCAGTCTGGGTAGTATGTTCAGCCTGACCCATCTACTTTTCAGGGTGGCTATGGCTAGATACAGTTCGAAAATTTTCCAGGAACTATTCAAGTAGCCTTGCAATAACAATGACAACCTCTGCATCCACAAGGGTAAACTTTGTTACAGCATGGGTCGTCCATGCAACAACAAGGGAAGATGATACCAAAGCAAGGACAACTGCAACAACCGCATGGGAAACCCTCGCAACAGTTGCAACAAACCATGTAGTAGTAGATGCAGTATAATCCACAAACCTCCCAGCCTGTCTCTTTACAAAGCCAACCTCTACAGCCCCAGGGATAGCCTTTGCAGCCGCAAGGTCAACCCTTGCAGCAATAGAGCCAACCTGGGTAGTAGCAACCCTTATATACATATCAACATGGTCAACCTTTTCAAGGACAAGGCCAAGGTCAAGTCATACAACAGTAGGCCCAAAATCCTAATGTCCTAGGGCAACAGGCCAAGAATCCTTTTGCCTAAGGGCAGTAGGTCCAGAAACCCTATGTCCAAGGGGAGCAAGTGTATAGTCCTTATGTCCAAGGACAACAGGTCCAAAATCCTCTTGTTCAGGGACAATAGGGTCAAAACCCATATGTTTAGGGACAACAGGTGCAATATCCATATGTCCAAGGTCAACAGGCTTAATAGCCTCTTAATCTGTATGTTTTTTATCATCAACTTATGATCGAACAACTCTAAGGTGTTCAAGGTCAAAATCCTCCCTACGATCAAGGTACGCTACAATGGGGACAAAATCAAATGCCATATGGCCAAAACCTTCCACTATGGGGACAAAATCCTTACCAGTAGGGATGGGCTCCTCCTTTTGGACCCGCTTATTGACCTAAAATGCCTTTTAATACTCAATTTCCATCCTTGGCCACACTAGAGTTGTCTGATGTGTCTCGACTCATGAATGATCCAACTCTCCATTCGTGATACTGGCCTTCGTTTCCGTCCAAGATCCCGAGCGATTGTCCTAAGTTTGATTGGAAAGAAAACGAAGATCCTCAAGCCCATTTGATGAAATATCACCTCTGTTGCTCTTCAAATTATTACATTGATGATTCTATTTGTCTCTGTCTTTTCCAACGAACCCTCACAGGTGTTGTAGCCAAGTGGTACATCGAGCTTCCTTGTAGTACTTACCATGACTTCAACTATTTATCGATGGATTTTCTCATGCATTTCCAGCTGTCGGTTCGCTATGAAGCTGCCACCTATTTGCCTACATTGCTTAAGAAAGAACTGCGACACACATCTCTGATCACGCTCATGAATGGATACATAGATGTCACTTGATCAAATTTGAGATTTGCTAATTAGTTGCTCACTGTATGGTTTACCAAGTCATTCCTCGCTCCAATTTCGCGCGATATAGCTATGGGTGGATGCGTTACCGAAGTACAAGCCATTTCTCATGCCCAGTACTTAAATCTCATTTATTCTCACTGTGGCACTTTGTATGAGTTATTACTCAATGCTCTGTGGCCATCATCTGATCCCACGACATCGAAGTCACATGCTACACCTCCTATTGACGGAGTAATGGGGGGTCTACTTTCAAGCTCTTTCCTGACTCTTTAAACATGAAAAGATAGTTGAGCCCTTGTCGTTTTGAACTTGTTAACATATGTGAAACATCGTGCACCCATTATATGTTTACCCCTTTTTTGGGCTAGGATGCATTATTTATGAAAAATGTATTCCTTGACTGAAATGGTCAAGTGATTCTCTTAAGTATTATTTTCTACCTTTTCGGGCTCAACAGACACAAATGTACGAAAAAATACCATGTGGATTTTTCTTTTCCGTGTCTTTTTTAAACTCTCTAAACATGAAAAAGATAAATAGTTACATTCTTGTCAGACTCGTTAAAATATTAAATGACATTGGATTCGTCATCATGATGAACATGAGCTTCTCCTTCCTAGGGCTCGTTAAACTTACTAGGTCAGATTCGTCCGAAGGATGAACTTACAGTGCAAGCATCTGCTATCCCCTTCAAGCTTGTGATTATAAAATAATTGTGGTACCTTCTAGAAATGGTGGAGGAAAATTTGGAAAACCAATCAATTGTGTCGGTAGCTCACTCTTGGACATGAAACTTTCTGCTTCGTGTCAAGTTGGGATATCCTCCTTTTTCTTGTTGACCTTCCTGGGTTGGTTCGTTCATTTTTTTCTTCCATTTTATCTCTACCACATCATCATGACCACCAATCCTATGGATCCAAAAGCTTCCAAACTTCTAGTCATGTCACCGATATGTTCAAGAGTTGTCCTTTTGCAGCTACACTTACCCTTAATTCTCTGTATCATCCAAAATCATTTTTCATCCCTTTGTCTCGTGTCGATGATGTGGGATACATTATGACCCTCCTTCAACATGGTCGCTTCCTGTTGACTTCAATTCATTATCCAAGAAGTTGACTGAGAGACTCTCTTCGAGTACATTAGAGCTTGCATGCCCTAATGGCAAGTTGATCACACTCGATGACAAGTTCACGTCATTGGCTTTTGATCGGGTGATTTCACGGGTGTTCGACTAGAGTTCCTCTATTCACATTCCATGAATTGTGATGATAGTACCTTGAGGACCATTGTCATTATTGGTGGTTTCTCTTGTGCTTGTTAACAATTCACATCATTGGCTAGTAATCAAGTGATTTTCTAGCATGTTTGACATGAACACATCTATTCACATGTTAGAATTTGTACTTTGATCAGGTCGTGTTGGAGCACAAGACCCTGGGCTCAGATTACAAAAGTCCAGGTTGAAAGGCAATGTGACATGATTATGTTGATATACATGTGTTTCTCAGATGGATGGCTATGACCATACCATGAGTTATCATATGTGATCCTTCTCATTATTGGAGGGCTGCAACCATACCATGTTTTTGATATGATCCTCTTTATCGAATCACTGTGCCCATGCGTGGATCCATTTACATGATAATTCTCTAGATGGCTGCATCCATACCACGATTCATGTATTATTTTACAGAGTTTTCAGTTATGTACATGTATCTGTGATCCAGGTGGATATTGGTGGCCACCTTCCAAGTCCACCTGGACCCCCACCATTGTCTTTCTCAGCATTTTCAGTTTCCTTAATTGTAGCACAACTTACTATTTTTAGCAGTTTTTCGGGTCCTGAACTTCCGGAGCCGTTTTGAGGCCCTAAACGACGTTTTTTGGGGAATCCAGGGGCAACATGGGTCCATGGAATGTTGCCCGTTCCAACAATAATAGTGCTCGGATATATCTTTCTAATGATCTATTGTACGCGTCAAACGGAGATCATATGCCAAAGTTACGACCCCGAGAAGTTGATGTACCAATTTACCCCCAAATGGGGCCCACAGTTTGGCGTTTCATCTCCTAGGGTTAGGTTTTGGAATGTTAAGGGTTTTCCATTGTTTCTCAACAATAAATAGGCCTTCGAGCCTCATTGTAACACAGTTCAGAGGCATGTAGCCATCATATCTCTTCTCAGAGATAAGCTACCATCGCCCTAGCTGGTTTATTTCCATTTTTGGTTGTAAGCATATTTCAGTATTTTTCCATTAATGAAATGAAGTATTATTTCCGCTGCATCTTTGTGTATATGGTTATCTCTGTAATTTGTTGCGTTCCTGTTTAAATCCGGATCAGTGGTATCAGAGCGGTCTGCTTTTTCTCTGTTTTTCTTTGCATGTCCCCAACAAGGTCGGGATATAAGGAGTTAGGGCTTGAACTGGTTGAACCTTTGCAAGACCAGCCTCGAAAATCCCGACGACCTCCCATGGCGGACGAGAAGAAAGACGAGGGGGCAGGAGATCCCATCAACATCTTGCTCGAAGAAGCCCTCGAGCGACAACGGAACGCGATGATGGACAACTTTTCCCAGATCCTTCAGCGGCTACCCAGAAGCAACGCATCGGCTTCCAGCAGCTACTCTGGAAACGCCACACCATTTAAGGTACAAGTTAATTTTTAAATCCCCATATTCGAGGGTCAGATAGACGCAGATACTGTAGATAAATGGTTAAATCTGCTAGAGGGTTATTTTTATGTTCATGAATTTTCGAGTCGGGAAAAGATTGTTTTTTCTCTTCTCAAAGCAGCCCCCCACGTCAAGGACTGGTGGGAAACCTACTGCGAGCAGAAGGATGAAAGTACTAGCTCACTATTTTTAGCCGCACCCACCTGGGACTCGTTCCGGGATGCCATCAAGGAGCAGTACTACCCTGTCGGAAGCTATGAGGATGAATACATAAAGTGGACCACGCTGCGGCAGGGAAGGGACCAAGACGTGCTGGAGTTCTCCAATCTTTTCCATACCCTTCGCACAAAGTTGGGTATCAAGGATTCAGAGCAACATTTGATACTCAAATACCGTGGCTGCCTGCACAAGTACATCCAGGAAGAAATACAATTCCTAAACATCCCCTCGCTCGGCGCAACATACCGATATGCCGTCAAGGTCGAGCAAAAGTTTAAACAGAAGAAGCGAAACTTTGGATCTGCGAATCCAAAGCAGGGGAAAGGTGCCCCTAAACCACAGAACAAAGGACAAAGCCAAGGTAGGACAGCCCAAGACAACCAGCCGAAGCCGCAAGCAAAGAACAGCGCCGCGAAGCCGAGAAAGGACACTAGAAAATGGTGCGAGTTCCATAAGAGCTCCACTCACAACACAAGTGAGTGTCGGGCCAAGTAGTCACTAGTGGCTGAGCTAAAGGTTTCAGAATTAGATGCATGTTCCGAATCTGAGTCAGAACCCGATAAGGGGTATGAAAAAGGGAAGCAGATCATTGATGCGGATCCCAGCGCCACTGTTGCTACCGCAAAGATCCAGAAAAATGAACTCGAAGATCTAGAGGAGGAGTAGCGTCTCTTCCACTCCCAGATGTGGGTAAAGGGCTCCCCGATACAGTTCATTGTTGATAGTGGGAGTCAAAAGAAACTCATTTCGGCAGAGGTCGTGAAGCGGTTGGGCTTACCAACCACAGCACATCCACAACCATACACCATTGGGTGGCTTCACCAAGGACGAGATCTTCGCGTGAGCCAGCAGTGTCGCCTTCCATACAACATCAAGCCCTTCACGGATGAGATATTGTGTGACATTGCTCCTCTTGAAGTTTGTGATGTATTACTAGGACAACCATACTTGTGGAAGCGACATGCTGTGTATGAATCAAGGCCCCGTGCTGTTATTATTACATTGGGAAATAAGTTGTTCAGGATACCAGAGGTAGCACCACCTGCCGCCATCTCTTTGATTACTGAAAAACAATGCAGTAAGATCATTTCCAAAACCAGGAAATTTGTTTTCCTGATGATACGCCCTCAAGGAAAGAAGAAGACAGTGGCCGCGGCCTCCAAACAGGGCCCCTCCGCATGACAACTACAAATGGACAAGGTTGTGGAGGAGTACGAGGACATATTCACCTCCTCAGCAGGGGTTCCTCTGCACTGTCAGGTCAAGCACTCCATCGATCTGACCCCAGGTGCGATGCTACCCAATGGACCAATTTATCGGCGCTCCGTTCTGGAGAACGATGAAATCAAGAGGCAGATTCAGGAGCTCCTGTAGAAAGGTCACATCCGTCCGAGTTCATCGCCTTGTGGGAGCCCGATCGTGTTGGTACAGAAGAAGGATGGGACGTGGAGACTCTGTATTGACTATCGGGCGCTGAACAAGATCACTGTCCGTAATAGGTACCCGATCCCGCGGATTGATGACCTCCTAGACCAACTAAAGGGGGCGAAATATTTTAGCAAGATCGATACGGAGTCAGGATATCACCAGGTACCAATCGAACCCTCCGATGTGTGGAAGACTGCCTTCAAATCCAAGGATGGCCTCTTCGAATGGTTGTTCATGCCTTTCGGATTAACGAATGCTCCTGCAACCTTTATGAGGCTAATGGATGACATCTTGCAGCCATTCAACAACTCCTTTGTAGTAGTATACTTGGATGACATTCTGATCTTCAGCCAGAGTTGGGAAGAGCACCTCCAACACATCCAACAGGTTCTCTAAACACTGCGGCAACACAAGCTATGTGCCAATTTGGAGAAATGCACTTTTGGCATGACCCAGGTTCAGTATCTGGGATACATCATTGATGAACAGGGGGTGCATGTCGATCCAATCAAGATCCAAGTCATTCGAGATTGGCCCTCTCCAACCACTCTAATAGAGCTCCGCAGCTTTCTAGGTCTTGCCAACTTCTACCGCAGGTTTGTGTTGGTGTTTTCTCATATTTCTTGGCCCTTGAGTCAAGTCACCAAGGGCGGGGCGAAAGCAAAATTCGTTTGGTCTGAATCTCAACAGAAGGCTTTCAGGGAATTGAAGGATCGCCTCTGCACGACACCAGTGCTCGCGTTACCAGATTTACAACAACCATTTGAGGTCGAGACAGATGCCTCTGACTATGCTATTGGGGCAGTCCTTACTCAACATGGACATCCAGTGGCATATCACAGTGAAACACTTTCAGACACAGTTCGAAAGTACCCCACTTATGATAAATAGATGTATTCCATTGTACAAGCCTGCCGACAATGGAAGCATTACATTTTGGGGAAGGAAACGGTCATCCACACAGACCACCGACCTCTGCAGTTCATAGAGACCCAAGGGAAATTGCAGAATGATCGCCATCAGAAGTGGTCTACATACCTGCAACAGTTTCACTTGAATATCAAGTATAAAAAGGGAAGCACCAATAATGTTGCAGATTGCCTCAGTCGGCCACCGATCATGGCGCTAACCACCGTGCTCAACTCTTGTGGGCACGAGACTTCTGATTGGCCACTTCTCTACAAAAGCGACCCAGAATTCGGCCACACATACCAGACACTCTTGGAGGGTCGGCATGTTGCATATTTTCACCTCCAGGACGCCCTATTATGCCACCTCGGTCACCTCTGTGTTCCTTCAAGCGAGCGTGCCAAGATGATTTGGGAAGCACACTACAGTCGGGCTGCTGGGCATTTCAGGGTCAAGAAAATAGTGGCAGTACTGAAAAATTATTTCTGTTGGCCAAATCTTCGACAGGATGTTGGGAAGTACATCCGATCATGTACTGCCTGTGCCATTGCCAAACCGACCATTAAGAAGCACGACCTCTATACCCTGTTGCCTACCCCTAGTCAGCCTTGGGAATCCATTTCCATGGATTACATGTCAGGCCTTCCTTCCACTAAGCATGGAAATGACTGTGTTTTTGTGGTCGTCGACAGGTTCTCGAAGATGGCCATTATGATGGCTTGCAAGAAGAATATCACAACAGAAGCCACTACTAAACTCTTCTTTGAACGAGTGTGGGTGCACTTTGGGATCCCACAGTCTATCATCTCAGATCGGGATAGTCGGTTTCTCAGCACATTTTGGTCCAGTCTCTGGACAATGCTGGACACCAAACTCACGAAGTCCACAACCTTCCATCCTCAAACTGATGGCCAGACAGAGGTTGTCAACAGGATGATTGTGCACGTTCTGCACATGTATAACTCAAAGCATCCACGCACATGGGACGAGAACCTCCCCTATGTTCAGCACAGCTACAACCGAGCTCTTCACAGCTCCACTAGCCGTAGCCCTTTTCAGGTGGGTTTGGGATTCCAGCCACTATGCCCCATTGATGTGGCCATGCCCCTTGCAACTACTCACATGAATTCAGCTCATGTCCAGTCCGAAACAGATAAGGCCACCAGATTCATTGAGCGCATCCAACATATTCGCCAGCAGGTCCATGACATTCTTGAGAAATCAAATGCCAAGTACAAGCAGCGACATGATCAACACCGGGTGCCACACAAGTTTCAGGTGGGCGACAAAGTCTGGTTGCATTTGCAAAAGGAACTCCTTACTAGAGCCTATCGAAAATTGAGACCACTCCGATATGGTCCTTACACCATTACTAAGGCTATGGGAGACAATGCATTTGATCTCAGCATTCCCCCATTCCTTGTCCTGCACCCAGTGTTCAATGTGGACCGCCTTCGGCCATACTTTCCAGCATTGCTAGACACATCCGACATTGCAGAACATCTCAAACCCACAGAATTAAATCCAGATTGCATGGAACAAGCTGCAACTGATCGGATCATGGACACACAGATCAAGAACACTCGCCAGCAGAATATCCAACTGTATCGAGTTGTCAAAGCAGGCCAACTCCTTCAGCAGGGCAAGTGGCTCACCAGGGAACAAGTTCAGCAGAAGTTTCCTCATCTCATGGAGGAGCTCAACGCAATGGGGACCATTGCTTCCTAAAGGGGGAGGAATGATCCAGGTGGATATTGGTGGCCACCTGCCAAGTCCACCTGGACCCCCACCATTGTCTTTCTCAGCATTTTCAGTTTCCTTAATTGTAGCACAACTTACTATTTTTAGCATTTTTTCGGGTCCTGAACTTCCGGAGCCGTTTTGAGGCCCTAAACGACGTTTTTTGGGGAATCCAGGGGCAACATGGGTCCATGGAATGTTTCCCTTTCCAACAATGATAGTGCTCGGATATATCTTTCTAATGAGATATTGTACGCGTCAAACGGAGATCATATGCCAAAGTTACAACCCTGGGAAGTTGATGTACCAATTTACCCCCAAACGGGGCCCACGGTTTGGCGTTTCATCTCCTAGGGTTAGGTTTTGGAATGTTAAGGGTTTTCCATTATTTCTCAACAATAAATAGGCCTTCGAGCCTCATTGTAACACAGTTCAGAGGCATGTAGCCATCACATCTCTTCTCAGAGATAAGCTACCATCGCCCTAGCTGGTTTATTTCCATTTCTGGTTGTAAGCATATTTCAGTATTTTTCCATTAATGAAATGAAGTATTATTTCCGCTGCATCTTTGTGTATATGGTTATCTCTATAATTTGTTGCGTTCCTGTTTAAATCTGGATCAATCTGTACTTGCTTCCAGGTTTTCCAATGACAAACTCCAGTTCCCTGCACTGATTCATAGAGAATTTCATCCCTCTCTCTAGTTCGGCCTTCACACTTTAGGGAGAATTTGTTACACAAAATTTTGTCATTGTCCTTTTACTCCACATTCCTTGATCCTAGAGGACCTCTACAGTGAACCCTACATGCTTTCCCTTCATGAAGAAACTCCCATTGTGTCCCTCTTCATGAGAAGAACAATTCCCTTTTAAATCATTTCCCAAAAATCTTTTATTTTTCCGAGTTTACAAGACCGATGCTAATGACCCTTGTTCTCCTTGCGCTGATATTCAAGGATTAACACTATCCCTAGCACTGACTGTAGCGACTGAGATTTTTTTCAGTCACGTCGATCCTCTTTTGGAAAGTTTTTTAAATAAGGAGCCAAAGCTTCAATATCAAGAAGCTTTATAACGGAATAAAGCGGAATTCTGGTAATAGTTGAGCCAGATGGAGTCGAGTATATCAGTTTGGGTTCCTTTCCCCTATAAGGATGGAACTACCTCGAGAGATAATACCTTCTCCCATGAGAAAAGGAACCATCTCCCATCCATTCATGCTATATAAACCTCCATTTTTTCCTAGCACAAGCTAGTGTTAATGTTGGTGTGCTAGTGCTAATTAAGTTTGGAGTAAACAACAAGATATTCGTAGTTGTATCTCTCTAGTTGTGTGTGAGGGAGAAGTGTGAATTTGGTTTATTAGGACTCCTAAAGGGAAGAGCCTTAAAGCTATCATTGTTGAGGTCATCATGGAATGCTAATGGAAGTGTGTGGGAACCTGGTTTTGTCGAAGGAGAATAACAATGTCAAGACAATGGTGGTAGTCTCTTCTTGATTTAATATATATGCAAATATTGATTGATTTACTACATAATATGTCATCTCACATGTTTATGGCTTAATGATTCTTGACTTGTTAAGTAGGTTGAATTACAATTTGTCTATAATCATAGTTGTTGTTTGCCTGTTTCATGTGTTCGAAGACGGAAACGAGAGATAGCTGGAGTGAGAAAGCAAGGTCATCACGAAACAGGATAAGAATAATAAGATGTAGGTCCTTTTAATTGGTTCTAACCTAAGGAAATATTCCATAAAATTTCTTGTTAGTGGCTAGACCCATAATCGAGCTAGAGGAATTGTTTGTGTCCGCACTTATAATTTTACTTCACCATAGTACCCAAGGGGCCTTATTTTTAGGTGGTTGTTTGATCTTGTGGATTAGTAAGACATAATGTGAGGCCATGATTTAAGTCCTCAAATGAAATTGTGTTTATTCATTTAGTTTATTCATAGTTATATACATGAGGGAGTGACTCTTGGGTTTCATCTCCTGATGACTCTTCCTTTTCCAATATTTATTATTTACATTATTTACAATTGTTCAACCAATCCCCATGATTAGGTGTCAACATTCCCCCCCTTAATATGAAGGGATGTTATTGAGTCCAAGCATCGTTATGAATCTTTCAAGCTTTTCTCTTCCAAGAGATTTGGCGAAGATGTCTACAATCTTCTCATTAGTGAACAATGGTGTAGATGGATTGTCTTGGCCTCAACATGAAGTCGAATTAGATGGTATTTTGTATTGATGTGCTTCGTTCGATCATGGAATTTTGGGTTCTTGGCCAACTTTATTGCAAAGATGTTGTCAATCATGAGTGGAGTTGAATGTACTTGTTTTACCTACAAATCTTCCAAAAATTTCTTGAGCCACACAATTTCTTTTGTTTCCTTAGCTGCTGCCACATATTCTACCCCTATTGTGGAATCTACTAGAACTAATTGTTTGCATGATCTCCAGGAGATAGCTCCTATCCAAGAATGATAGCATAACCAGAAGTAGATACCCTAGTTTCTTTGTCTCCATCGAAGTATGAATTAGAGTATCCAATTGAGCTGAAGTTGCTCACTGTTATGAAACCAAATCACAAAAAGATAGAAAATATAGATGAATGGCTTAGAAATAAGCCTCTTCGAGTGGGAAACCTCCTTTACATTACACAAATGAATAATTCTTAGATGATACAAATGACAAAACCTCCTTTCTATATATAGGAGTCTAAAGGGTCATAATATAATCAGAGTTGACATAATAATAATAATTGAAGGGAATAATAATAACAATAGTGGGCTTCTATGGGGCACAATAATAACAATATGGGGACTACATGGGCACAAAAATATAATAAGGGGGTTGTACTAATGACAATAAGGGGTTACACTAGTAGTATAGGGAGCTAACATGCCCCTCTCCTTCAAAAGTGTTGTCCTCAATGCTTGAGTAGTCCTTGATGCTTCTGTATAAAATTCTTATCCTCCCATGTGGAATATTTAGCAGGTAAGTTCTTCCACTTGATGAGATACTTTTAAATTGATCGATTTCGTAGCTGTTGAGTTCTTTTTCTGTGACTGCTCAAGGTTCCAATATGATTTTTCCTTCCTCGTCAAGTTTTGGAAATATTGTTTGAACTAAGATCTTCTGCAACTTTTTAAATGAGTGGTCACACTTCTTCATCCTTCTTCCATTCATCCCTTGCTTTGTTTATCCAATTTGGTTGGATAATAGAAATAACATAAAACAATGCTTCCACATCCTCATCCTTTCTTGAGAGTGCATCTGCAACAACATTTTGCTTCCCATTTTTGTAGATGATTTCAAAGTCATAACCCAACATATTTGTCACGCATTTTTTCTGTTCTTCTAAATATAATATTTGTTCTAAAACGTATTCAAGACTATCATGACCCATTTTTATCTTGAAGTTTCTTCGCATTAGGTAAGGTCGCCATTTCTCAAGTTCATGTAGTACTACCAACATTTCCTTCTCATAAAAAAGTGAGATTTAAATGAGCATTTAATCTCAGCCATTGATCTAAATCTATTTCAGCCATTGGATTTAGAGATCACCCAAAAGTCACTTGGGTCACCCAAAAGTCATTTGGAGTTATATTAAGGGAGGAAAAGGAGGAAAAGATCACATTCGATTCAATTCTTTCATGAGCAGATTGGGAGAAGGAGAGCAAGAGAGCAAGAGAGATTGCTGAGCAGGGAGGAGAAGGAGACAACAACTTGGCACACATTCCAAGGCAGCAGTTGAGCAGATTTGTACATCTGATTCAGCACACAGTGAAAGGAAGATTTTGCCACGATTTTCGAGGAGAGGTTTGCAAAAAAATCGAGGAGCAGTTTGCTGGTTTTTCTGCACGCAAAACGAGGGCCATACAACAACATTTAATGCTGAAAGTGGGCACAAAAATCGAGGAGACCGTACAACATTTATTGCTGTCCTGTATGCTGTAATTTCCAGTTTGCTGTGAAGCATGGGAAAAGAGATAAGTTGTAAATTTGCTTGCTAATTTTTTGCTGAAAATTTCTCACTGTAAAAGGCAATTTTCAAAAATAAAGAAGAGCTCTCAAACTGGTTTTCCCCAAGAGTTGGAGGGGGTTTTTCTAGGGTCACATTGACCAAAAATCTCAGTGTTTAAATGTGTTTTAATGGCTGTTTATTACTGCTGATTTTTATTTCTGCAATTTCCAGCATTCTGTAAAATTTCCAGAATTTTTGTTTTCAACAATTTTTTTTTTTTTTTCAGCTTGTTAAATGTATGGTTATAGGAAAGGGCATTTAACTATATGAGATAAATAAGGAGAAAATGAAAACCGGGGTGGGAAAACAAAAATTTCTACAATTGGATTTTCCAAGAAAGAGTTATGCACAATCTCCCACAATGACCTGACTATAGACTTGTTTAGTAGAGCAAACTTATACGATGTGTCACAGGTCACTGTTTAAACCTTAGGTTCTAAAAATGACACCCACAAAACTAATGTCTATCCTCTTTCTGCTAATTCTTATGAAAATTCAATCTGATGCTCAGAGAGGAAGTTATGATGATTTTCCCAAGGTGACCTGTTTGGAATGTAATTCGGGGGTTTGCAAAAATCCTAACTTCCTCAGATTTTATCTCCGAAAATATAGCGATATAGGATATGAAATTTGGAGCCAAGGTTCAGACCGAATTCTTCTCAAATGGGTTTCTTTTTAGCTTCTCAAATTTTGTAAAGAAAGCATTATAATGAACATTCCATGATGACCTGATTTAAATGAGATTTGGAGCTTGCAAAACCCTAAATTCCTTAGATCATATCTCCAAAACTGTATCGAGAAAAGATATGAAATTCATACCCAAGGTTCAGCAAGATGTCGTCTCAAATGGGTTTTTTTGTTTTTGCTTTTGAAATGTCACAAAAACAAGGTTATAGTGAAAATTCCACGATGACTTCTTTGGAGCAGCGAAACCATAAAATCCAAAGCTTTGATACCAAATGTTATGAAACCAACTCACAAAAAGATAGAAAAGATAGCCTTAGAAATAAGCCTCTTCTAGGGGGAAACCTCCTTTACATTACACAAATAAACAATTCTTAGAGGATACAAATTACAAGACCTCCTTTCTATATATAGGAGTCTAAGGGGTCATAATATAATCAGAGCTGACATAACAATAATAATGTAAGGGCACAATAATAACAATAGTGGGCTTCTATGTGGCACAATAATAACAATATTGGGACTACATGGGCACAACAATATAATAAGGGGGCTTTACTAATAACAATAAGGGGTTACACTAGTAGTATAGGGACCGAACACCTAACTATGTATACTTGAGTCCAAAGGCTTTATTTACCTTCAAGTACTTTAGAACTCTTTTTGCAGCAGACTAATGTCCCTCAGAAGGGTTTTTCATAACCTTGGAGAGGATTCCAACAAAAAATGAAATGTCCGGTCTAGTAGTAGTCAGGTAGTTGGGACTTCCTAGAAGATGTCTATACTTTGTTGCATCCTCAAATTCTTTTCCTTTAGTGGATGTCAGCTTTAAGTTTTGTTCCATTGAAGTAGTTAGAGGAGTGCACTTAGTCATGCCAAACCTATTTAATAGATCTCCAATGTACTTCTTTCGTTCGAGAAAGGAATTTAGAATTCAGATGTTGAGTTACTTCAATACCAAGATAGTAATGAACATAGCCCAAATCAGTCATTTCAGATCCTTTCCTCAATTCTTTCTTTATGGATACAATGTAGCTCACATTATTCCCCGTCATTAAAATATCATCTACATATACCACAAGATATACAAATGTTTTACCAATATTCTTGACAAACAAAGTTACATAATCATGATCATAATTTTTGAAATTGAGATTCAAAATATGTTCAGTTAAGTTTTCATACCAAGCTCGCCGTGCTTGCTTGAGGCCGTACAAGGATTTTACAAGTTTGCATACTTTGTATTCATGTCCTTTCATAGAAAATACTTCAGGTTGGGACATAAAAACATTCTCTTTTAGATCTTCGTTTAAGAAAGAAGCTTTTACAACCATTTGATGGACTTTCTAGCTGTTCTAAGCTGCTAGGGCAAAGAGTGTACGAATGGTAGCCCATTTTGTCGTGGGGTAAAAATTATCCTCACAATCGACACCTTCATTCGATGCAAAACCTTTTTCCCCAAGCCTGGCTTTGTGCTTGTCAAGTGAGCCATCAAATTTATACTTGTTCTTGTGGACCCACTTGCAACCAATTGGTTGGGTTCCCAATGTAGGATCAACCAACTTCGAATTATCGTTCTTTATCAAGGCATCATACTCCTTTTGCATCACTTCTTTCCACTCATCATGAGAAGCGACTTCATTGAAGGAAGTTGGTTAAAAATCTGCATACAAATTTAGTCCACAATCATAAGAAACATTGATATCAACATGTGAATCAAAACCATCTACATCACCTCCATTTTTCTTGGTTGAATTTCTTGTTCGTGTCTTTCCGGCTTCATCGCGATGAGCACTTCAAGTGTCTTTGTTAGACACTTTGGGGGACCTTTCTGACATGGTCCAAGCTGCTTAGTTGATTGAGTTGGGACTGAATCAAGATTGAGTTTCCAAGTTTTGTCAATCACATCTCTCAAAATATCATTAGTGGTTGGAGTTTCATGTGGGGGAGAGAGTGCTTCAGAAGCATATTCCACAGATTGGTCGAGTATAAGAACCCCCCCTTTAAGATGTGGAATCTGATTATCAAATTCTTGAAATGATTTTTCATTTGCAAATCTATCCATTCGATCAAGTTGCCACTCAACAACATTGTCAATTTTGAAGATTCAAGAAATGTTACATCTCTAGATAAAAAAAACTTTTTAGTAACTTCATCATAGAGATGGTATGCTTTGGAGGTGTTTTAATACACCAATAAGATACACTTACGACTCCTTGCACCAAGTTTTTTTCTATGTACTTTTGGTATGAAGGCATAACACATGGAACCAAAGACCCTGAGATGCTTTACTGAAGGAATGTGGCCATACCACATTTCATAAGGAGTCTTGTTTCTAATAGCATTAGATGGAAATCTATTCTTTACATATACAACACAGAAGTGCATCAACCCAAAACATCAATTTTATATTCTTGAAAAACATCATGGAGCGCACCATATTTCAGATTGTCATATTCATTCTTTCAACTACTCTATTCTGTTGGGGATTATAAGGAAAATTTGTTTGATGTTTGATCCCATGTTAGTGAAGATAGTTTTCAAATTCATTTGAAGAGTATTCTTTTCCATTATCAGTGCGAATAGAGCCAATATGAGATCATGCATCATTTTCAATCCATGTATGAAATTTCTTGAATGTTTGAAAAGCATTAGATTTGTTCTTCAATAAATAATCCCAACACGTTCTGGTGTAATCATCAATAAATCTCATCATATATTTATTTCCATTTGCAGAAGGAACATGCATTGGTCCACATAAATTTGAATGAATGAATTCAAGGTTTCTAGGTTCTCTGGAATGTGAATGAGGAAAATATTGTTTCCTATGCTTTCCTAGAATGCAAGCATCACATTGCTTAAGTTTGCTAGTAATTGTAGGAAAACTAGTAACACCATTTTTCTTCAACAAGAAAAGGTTGTCATATTTCAACTGTCGAAATCTAGCATGCCATAATAGACTTGATGGAAATTTACGTTCATCATAATGAGAATTCTATGAGAAATTTTGTGCATGAGCAGAGGTACCTTGCAACTTGAGAAGTATTTCTTCTTCTATCCCTGTCATGACAAGTGACAAGTGAGTGATTTGATGCTTTTCTCACCTCAATCTTGCCATCAAACATATGAATGGAGTGTCAGAGCCAACGGATGTGGACCAAAGACAACAAGTTTCTCGTGAGTTGTGGGAGATATAAAACATCATGTAGAAGAAAGCCTCGAAGACTAGGCAATTTGATCCTGATTGCGCCAATCCCTAATGGCTTGAGTTTTGATTTGTGTGCAAAGTATACTACTCCATTAACATTGTTAGTAAATTGCCAAGACAATAAAAATAATGCCTTCACTGCATCAAGGCATATGACATTCTACCTAATATATAAACATATCAAAGCGAGAGTCAACGTAACCATGCACTAGAAAAACACAACCATGATATATATATATATATATATATATATATATATATATATATATATATATATATATATATATATATATATATATGTATGTATTTTAACGTTTTGGAACATTATTTTGACTGTCAAGAAATATTATACTTCAAATTTTACCTTCAAAAGTGATGTTTTGGTAATAAATTAACCTTCCACCAATAAAATTTTAATAAAAACATCTTGAATTTGTTTACATATTTATCATAATAAAAAAACAAAATAACCATAACACATAAGTCACTTATTGAACCCTAAATATTATTATTCCATTATAATTAATAATGATAACATATTTTCTATTTTAAAATATATATTTTTATATCAAAATTTCTCAACACCCAAATTAAGAATCAAATTAAACTTAAAATTAATTGTCAAAGATTAAAAGTACTTAATTGCAAGTCTTGTTCAAAAAATTATACACGGTACCTCAGGGAAAAGATCATGTAATCTTGTTATAATTTTAAACTTAAAATAAATTAGAAGAATGATTGGTTGATTTTAAATTAAAAACCACTTTGAAGTAAAGCATCTCTACATGATACAATGATGTTGTGGGTTGATTTAGGTAAAGAATTATACTAGCTCATTTTAGACTAAATTATGTAATAGATGCACAAAATCTTTATATGATATAATGATTTGTTGTAGATCAAATGTTGTTGATGTCTTTAAAAAGTGACAAGTATTGTCTACACCAAAATATAGGATAACAGGATATAGATTACATAAGCATGTCATGACAGCCAACACATTATTGTATTATCATTATTACATTTGCATATGAGGAAGTAGCCTTGAGAGAAAAACAAAAACAATTTTTTTGGTAATTAAGTTGAATCTAGGTTGGGGTCACTTAGTCTATTGGATGGAAGAGCTAACTACCCACAAATAAGATTTTATCATCAACAGCTTGGAACACCCCTTGAGATAGTTTAATTCCCTCAAAAGTGGCTTCCCTCCCCATGAGTGAAAACTAAACCTCACCCAAAACAACCAATCTCATAAAAAAATAAAATTTCATTTCAAACAATAACTCCCTCCCAAACAGGATCATCAAGCACAAATTAAAAATTAAATTATTACTTGCAATAAAATTTCTAAAAACCCTATTCCCAAATAAATATGTCTCTGTATAGTTAGAAAACTACCACTATAAACCAATTCATTTTTTTCATCAAATATTTTTATCGCCATCGTCCATAAATTCTCTGTTGTGAGGATCTTTTGGTGTGTTAGGACCCGATAAAATGCATTATTTTTGCTATAGCATCTCCTTTCCAAATCATTTTCCATATTCTCCTTTCTGTTCTTGTAGAAGTTAGACTACATTGCAATTTAAAAGGTAAAATTTCTTTTCCCTGTCTTTCCCTTCCTTCCACAAAGATTTTCGAATAAAGGCTCTCATTTGAAGAAGGATACTCTTCAGTGCTAGGAACGGGCCGACAATACCAATTTTATCAATACAAATTTTCCAGCCAATTAGGCCACCTGACTCCTTGTCATTGAATCCTCTTATATCATATTTTTAGTGTGTATTCCGAGTCTTCGTTGGAGGTGGAACCAAGGGATATGGGCATTCCAAGGTAATCCTTTTTCTATATTCCACGGAATTCCAAGGATTTTGAAGGATCCTCCCAGAAAGATTATATCATTCTCAAACAGGGAATGGTTGATACTTCTGACATTTTTGGCAATACTGAATCCTGGCAAGAAGTCGAGTCTTTTTTCTTTTTCGAGCTCCCTACAAGGAGGATGAAAAAGGGCATCCTTGAAGAAGAGAATTGGTATTCCAAGGTGTAAATTACGTGGTGACTTAAAATCTAAGGAAATGTTCACTGTACATTTATTGAATATATTGAATATGAAATTATTATGAATATACAAATTAAAATATACAATTTAATTTTGTAAAACATTCAAGCGCCACACAATCTTGGCCCTAGACTGAGCCTAACATCATCTATCATTTCTAGCGAGAAGAAACCATCGTTGTGATGTCACAAAGCAAGTGCCTAACATGTGTACTATATTTGTTTGCAGTTTCGCTTTGAAGAAAATCTGCAAAAACATTAATCTCTCTTTGTTTCAGTTTCCTACGACCGCCTTTCAGAAGTTCTGTTGTAATAATTAAACCAAATCGAAGGTGAGATGTTTTGAATCTGATCGCTGCCACAAGAAGTTCCACCATTCCAACAATATCTTTGACTATGTCCGATTCTTGAAGCCTTTTCTTGTGGTTCACATATTTATAAACTTAGGAATCTTTAGCCTTTACTAATGCTTCAATTACTTCCAACTCTCGGTTAAGTGCTTTACCAATACATGAATGTGCCCCTCTGTGTGGGGAAGAAACTATATGTTGTTGATCCTGACGGGAAATGCAGAGTATTACAAGTTTCACAAGAACGTTCATGTAATTGTCAAAAATGAGCAAAGTGAACCTCCTCCACATCTACACCGCTTTCAGGATCCCCGTCCCATTGTGGAGATCTTCATTTATGATTTCATCCCTCAAATTGGGGCACCCTGACAATTTGAGATCTATTCTGATGACAAAAGGAACTATGGTTATTCCCTCGTTTACAAGAGGATAATTGATATTGTGATAAAACATCTGATAGTAAATTTTTAAGACCATGCTCTCGATTTTGAAATACCTGTATTTTACTCATTTATACTCCTTGAAATTTACACCATCCTAGCTGTATGATGTTGACATTCCTATTGTTTTGTTTGATTTTGCACCAAAGTGGAATTATACTTTAAAAGTTGGAGAACTTGTTGTTGATGCTCGATGTGATCTTTCACTGCTTGCATCATTTTCTTCTCGAAATTTCCTTCTATATTAAGAGTTCGAGGAGTGGTAATTTTTTCCAATGCATTACAAGATATGGCTGGATTCATTTCTTGATGCTTGGTGTGATGTTTCACTTCTTGAACATTTTTCTTCTTGATATGTCCTATATTGAGAGTTTGAAGAGTGGTAGTTTCGTCCAATGCATTACAAGATATGGTCAGATTCATTTCTTGATGCTCGATGTGATCTTTCACTTCTTGAACATATTTCTTCTTGATATGTCCTTCTATCTTGATAAATTAAGGAGTGGTAATTCTGGCCAATGCATTAACAGATATGGCCGGATTCATTTCTTCTTTCTCGATGTGATCTTTCAATTCTTGAACCTTTCTTTTCTTGATATGTCCTTCTATCTTGAGCATTTGAGGAGTTGTAATTCTTTCCAATGCTTTACAAGGTATGTTCAGATTCATTTCTTCTTTCTCTTGGCTTGTTTCCTAGTGTATATCCTCTTCTTTTGATGTTTCTTGATCATTTTCTTCCTCCTCTTCACAATTTATGTAAAATAATTTCTTCTTAGCACACATATGACCTTTAGTGTATTTGCTATCACAAATGTAACAGAGTCCTTTTTCTCTTTTTTCTTTCAATTGTTGTCGTGTAAACCTTGTAGGTTTTGGAAGGCTAGAAGAAAAAACACTTCCATATTTATAGTTGTGAGTGGTAGGATTCCTTGTTTCCATAATTCTGCTTTCAATTTTTCTTGCCAACTTGAATGCCTTCTCCAATGAATCAAGTTCCCAAAGAAAAACCTCATGTTGAATGTTATCCTTTAAAGTCCCTATGAAGACATCAATCCTTTTCTTCTTTAGAATATCATTTACCCTTATATTCAAATTTTTGAAATCCTCAATGTGCTCTGCCATTGAACCCCTTTGTTTGAGATTTATCAATTGGCTAAATAAGGTGTTTCTCTTTGTATCCTCATAGTGTGTTATCATTTCTTCTGTGAAAATTGACCAAGTGACAAGTGCTTTACGAGAGCACAACCGTTTATACCATTAAAATTGATCTAGTTCTAAATATGAAGATGAAATATGTACCTTTTGTAACCGTTGCACCTCATGTAGATCAAAATATTGCTCCATCCATAGTATCCAATTTACCGGATCCTTTCCATCAAACTTCCTCATATTTCCTTTTATTGGTTTTAGGAGATCGATCTTGAAACGACTGTACAACTCTGTAACTTTATATTTTCTAGTTTTGAAATCGCAACCTATAGTAACCCTCTGCGTCCTCTTTCCAATGCCACCAATCTGATCGAAATTGGATTCTCCAAGAAAGAGTTATGCACAATCTCCCACAATGACCTGACTATAGACTTGTTTAGTAGAACAAACTTATATGATGTGTCACAGGTCACTGTTTCAACCTTACGTTCTAAAAATGGCACCCAAAAAACTAATGTCTATCCTCTTTCTGCTAATTCTTATGAAAATTCAATCTGATGCTCAGAGAGAAAGTTATGAGAATTTTCCCAAGGTGACCTATTTGGAATGTAATTCGGGGGTCTGCAAAAATCCTAACTTCCTCAGATTTATCTCCGAAAATATAGCGATACAGGTTCTGAAATTTGGAGCCGAGGTTCAAACCGACTTCTTCTCAAATGGTTTTTTTTTAGCTTCTGAAATTTTGTAGAGAAAGCATTATAATGAACATTCCATGATGACCTGATTTAAATGAGATTTGGAGCTTGCAAAACCCTAAATTCCTCAGATCATATCTCCAAAACTGTAGCGAGAAAAGATATGAAATTCATACCCAAGGTTCAGCAAGATGTCGTTTCAAATGGTTTTTTTTGTTTTTGCTTCTGAAATGTCACAAAAACAAGGTTATAGTGAAAATTCCACGATGACTTGTTTGGAGCAGCGAAACCATAAAATCCAAAGCTTTGATACCAAATGTTATGAAACCAACTCACAAAAAGATATAAAAGATAGATGAAAGCCTTAGAAATAAGCCTCTTCCAGGGGGAAACCTCCTTTATATTACATAAATAAACAATTCTTAGAGGATACAAATTACAAGACCTCCTTTCTATATATAGGAGTCTAAGGGGTCATAATATAATCAGAGCCGACATAACAATAATAATGTAAGGGCACAATAATAACAATAGTGGGCTTCTATGTGGCACAATAATAACAATATTGGGACTACATGGGCACAACAATATAATAAGGGGGCTTTACTAATAACAATAAGGGGTTACACTAGTAGTATAGGGACCTAACACCCAACTATGTATACTTGAGTCCAAAGGCTTTATTTACCTTCAAGTACTTTAGAACTCTTTTTGCAGCAGACTAATGTCCCTCAGAAGGGTTTTTCATAACCTTGGAGAGGATTCCAACAACAAACGAAATGTCTGGTCTAGTAGTAGTCAGGTGGTTGGGACTTCCTAGAAGCTGTCTATACTTTGTTGCATCCTCAAATTCTTTTACTTTAGTGGATGTCAGCTTTAAGTTTTGTTCCATTGGAGTAGTTAGAGGAGTGCACTTAGTCATGCCAAACCTATTCAATAGATCTCCAATGTACTTCTTTCGAGAAAGGAATATAGACTTCAGATGTTGAGTTACTTCAATACCAAGATAGTAATGAACATAGCCCAAATCAGTCATTTCAGATCCTTTCCTCAATTCTTTCTTTATGGATACAATGTAGCTCACATTATTCCCCGTCATTAAAATATCATCTACATATACCACAAGATATACAATTGTTTTACCAACATTCTTGACAAACAAAGTTACGTCATCATGATCATAATTTTTGAAATTGAGATTCAAAATATGCTCAGTTAAGTTTTCATACCAAGCTCTCCATGCTTGCTTGAGGCCGTACAAGGATTTTACAAGTTTGCATACTTTGTATTCATGTCCTTTCATAGAAAATACTTCAGGTTGGGACATAAAAACATGTTTTTACATCCATTTGATGGACTTTCCAGCTGTTTTGAGCTGCTAGGGCAAAGAGTGTACGAATGGTAGCCCATTTTGTCGTGGGGTAAAAATTATCCTCACAATCGACACCTTCATTCGATGCAAAACCTTTTTCCCAAAGCCTGGCTTTGTGCTTGTCAAGTGAGCCATCAAATTTATACTTGTTCTTGTGGACCCACTTGCAACCAATTGGTTGGGTTCCCAATGCAGGATCAACCAGCTTCCAAGTGTCGTTCTTTATCAAGGCATCATACTCCTTTTGCATCGCTTCTTTCCACTCATCTTGAGAAGCGACTTCATTGAAGGAAGTTGGTTAAAAATATGCATACAAATTTAGTCCACAATCATAAGAAACATTGATATCAACATGTGAATCAAAACCATCTACATCACCTCCATTTTGCTTGGTTGAATTTCTCGTTCCTGTCTTTCCAGCGTCATCGCGATGAGCACTTCAAGTGTCTTTGTTAGCCACTTTGGGGGACCTTTCTGACATGGTCCAAGCTGCTTAGTTGATTGAGTTGGGACTGAATCAAGATTGAGTTTCCAAGTTTTGTCAATCACATCTCTCAAAGTATCATTAGTGGTTGGAGTTCCATGTGGGGGAGAGAGTGCTTCAGAAGCATATTCCACAGATTGGTCGAGTATAAGAACCCCCCCTTTAAGATGTGGAATCTGATTATCAAATTCTTGAAATGATTTTTCATTTGCAAATTTATCCATGCGATCAAGTTGCCACTCAAAAACATTGTCAATTTCGAAGATTCAAGAAATGTTACATCTCTAGATAAAAAAAACTTTTTAGTAACTTCATCATAGAGATGGTATGCTTTGGAGGTGTTTTAATACACCAATAAGATACACTTACGAGTCCTTGCACCAAGTTTTTTCTATGTACTTTTGGTATCAAGGCATAACACATGGAACCAAAGACCCTGAGATGCTTTACTGAAGGAATGTGGCCATACCACATTTCATAAGGAGTCTTGTTTCTAATAGCATTAGATGGAAATCTATTCTTTACATATACAACACAGAAGTGCATCAACCCAAAACATCAATTTTATATTCTTGAAAAACATCATGGAGCGCACCATATTTCATATTGTCATATTCATTCTTTCAACTACTCTATTCTGTTGGGGATTATAAGGAAAATTTGTTTGATGTTTGATCCCATGTTAGTGAAGATAGTTTTCAAATTCATTTGAAGTGTATTATTTTCCATTATCAGTGCGAATAGAGCCAATATGAGATCATGCATCATTTTCAATCCATGTATGAAATTTCTTGAATGTTTGAAAAGCATTAGATTTGTTCTTCAATAAATAAACCCAACACGTTCTGGTGTAATCATCAATAAATCTCATCATATATTTATTTCCATTTGCAGAAGGAACATGCATTGGTCCACATAAATCTGAATGAATGAATTCAAGTTTTCTATGTTCTCTGGAATGTGAATGAGGAAAATATTGTTTCCTATGCTTTCCTAGAATGCAAGCATCACATTGCTTATGTTTGCTAGTAATTGTAGGAAAACTAGTAACACCATTTTTCTTCAACAAGAAAAGGTTGTCATATTTCAATTGTCCAAGTCTAGCATGCCATAATAGACTCGATGGAAATTTACGTTCATCATAATGAGAATTCTATGAGAAATTTTGTGCATGAGCAGAGGTACCTTGCAACTTGAGAAGTATTTCTTCTTCTATCCTTGTTATGACAAGTGACAAGTGAGTGATCTGATGCTTTTCTCACCTCAATCTTGCCATCAAACATATGAATGGAGTGTCAGAGCCAACGGATGTGGACCAAAGACAACAAGTTTCTCATGAATTGTGGGAGATATATAACATCATGTAGAGAAAGCCTCGAAGACTAGGCAATTTGATCCTGATTGTGCCAATCCCTAATGGCTTGAGATAGTTTAATTCCCTCAAAAGTGGCTTCCCTCCCCATGAGTGAAAACTAAACCTCACCCAAAACAACCAATCTAATAAAAAAATAAAATTTCATTTCAAACAATAACTCCCTCCCAAACAGGATCATCAAGAACAAAATAAAAATTAAATTATTACTTGCAATAAAATTTCTAAAAACCCTATTCCCAAATAAATATGTCTCTGTATAGTTAGAAAAATACCACTATAAACCAATTCATTTTTTTCATCAAATATTTTATCACCATCGTCCATAAATTCTCTGTTGTGAGGATCTTTTGGTGTGTTAGGACCCGATAAAATGCATTATTTTTGCTATAGCATCTCCTTTCCAAATCATTTTCCATATTCTCCTTTCTGTTCTTGTAGAAGTTAGACTACATTGCAATTTAAAAGGTGAAATTTCTTTTCACTGTCTTTCCCTTCCTTCCACAAAAATTTTCGAATAAAGGCTCTCATTTGAAGAAGGATACTCTTCAGTGCGAGGGCAGGGCCGACAATACCAATTTTATCAATACAAATTTTCCAGCCAAATTAGGCCACCTGACTCCCTATCATTGAATCCTCTTATATCATATTTTTAGTGTGTATTCCGAGTCTTCGTTGGAGGTGGAACCAAAGGATATGGGAATTCCAAGGTAATCCTTTTGCTATATTCCAAGGAATTCCAAGGATTTTGAAGGCTCCTCCCAGAAAGATTATATCATTTTTAAACAGGGAATGGTTGATACTTCTGACATTTTTGGCAATACTGAATCGTGGCAAGAAGCCGAGTCTTTTTTCTTTTTTGAGCTCCCTACAAGGAGGATGAAAAAGGGCATCCTTGAAGAAGAGAATTGGTATTCCAAGGTGTAAATTACGTGGTGACTTCAAATCTAAGGAAATGTTCACTGTACATTTATTGAATATATTGAATATGAAATTATTATGAATATACAAATTAAAATATACAATTTAATTTTGTAAAACATTCAAGCGCCACACAATCTTGGCCCTAGACTGAGCCTAACATCATCTATCATTTCTAGCGAGAAGCAACCATCGTTGTGATGTCGCAAAGCAAGTGCCTAACATGTGTACTATATTTGTTTGCAGTTTCGCTTTGAAGAAAATCTGCAAAAACATTAATCTCTCTTTGTTTCAGTTTCCTACGACCGCCTTTCAGAAGTTCTGTTGTAATAATTAAACCAAATCGAAGGTGAGATGTTTCGAATCTGACCGCTGCCACAAGAAGTTCCACCATTCCAACAATATCTTTGACTATGTCCAATTCTTGAAGCCTTTTCTTGTGGTTCACATATTTATAAACTTCAGAATCTTCAGCCTTTACTAATGCTTCAATTACTTCCAACGCTCGCTTAAGTGCTTTACGAATACATGAATGTGCCCCTCCGTGTGGGGAAGAAATTATATGTTGATCATAACGGGAAATGCAGAGTATTACAAGTTTCACAAGAACGTCCATTTAATTGTCAAAAATGAGCAAAGTGAACCTCCTCCACATCTACACCGCTTTCAGGATCCCCGTCCCATTGTGGAGATCTTCATTTATGATTTCATCCCTCGAATTGGGGCGCCCTGAGATCTATTCTGATGACACAAGGAACTATGGTTATTCCCTCGTTTAGAAGAGGATAATTGATATTGTGATAAAACATATGATAGTCAATTTTTAAGACCATGCTCTCGATTTTGAAATACCTGTATTTTCCTCATTTATACTCCTTTAAATTTACACCGTCCTAGCTGTATTATGACATCTTATACTGGATTTCCTCATTCATAGGTAGTTGTCCACACGGTCTCATGGCCTTACCATCTGATGCAAATATTCCTATATATATATATATATGTTACAAGGAGCACATCTCCTTCCATTGCTAAGTGTAAGATTAGTGTCAATCAATTTGTAAGAGTTTTTAGATGCAAGACTTAACTATGTTTACCACAATTAACATCATAATTCAATATACAATACTACTATATCAATAGCTACCACTTATATTGCTCGTCATATGTTTTATTTGAAGAAATTCATGTTCCTCCCTTGCATTCTTTCAAACCTTTGTGTTCTTTATTGATTTGAGGCTTTTGCCATCAGTATTTTGTGTGGCGTTATTTCCAAAGTCATTGCATTCATGTTTTGTTGGAATCGACATTTCGAACCAACCTCTGTGGTTCATAATCACCATTATATCCATGAATGAATAAGTGAGAACTTAATAGGTTTAATAAATAAAGGTTAGCATTGGGAAGGGAACACAACTGAAAGGTTTGATGATGATATAGTTCATGTTATAACTATTTATATTCATGTTTTAATTTGTTAATGATTTTAGTTTTTAGTTATCAGGTTTAATTTAATATGCAGTTTCCTTTAAAGCTTATTATTATTATTGTTATTATTAAGTAAATGTTAATTAATACCCCACTATCTATTAGTGATTAAAAAGTTTTCTAATAATTTTTCTATAGTTAATTCATTTTTATTATTAATTATATGATTAAAATGAATGTTAGTGATTTAAATACAATAAGATGTATGAAATGGTCATACGTGAATGATCTTACTTAACGCAGTTGAATCCCACAAATGATATCTAATATAATGGAATGATTAAAATGTATAGTAATTAATATCTAATGTTTAATAATAATTGTAAATGAATCAAGTGTTGGTCCCTTGGAGGAACGGATTAATATTGTAAGACTAAGGAAGATAACTTTTCAAAGGGAATGGCGCTCAAGGCCGAACGACGCAGCTAGGGTTCCTACAATACCTGGTATCCTCCCCCAAGGCGCTCTCTGTCTCGTGAAACTGGAGTCTCTCTTCTGACACTGCCTTCATGAATCCGCTTTCCGAAGGGGCGAGCATGACCCCCTCTCCCCCCTCTGATCCCTCTCCTGACAAGTCAGCAAGCGCAGGAAGTCAGGCCTGTCCCGGTTCTGCTCCACTGGCAGAGAATGACACTGATCCTGCCGTAAATAGTGACGGTGACTTTGCTGCTAGCCCATCAACCGCCAAAGATAAAGGTTCTGACCAGAACGCCTCGACGTCAAGACCCAAAGCGTCCTCTGCAACATGCATCCCCAAATCTGCTGAAAGAATCAAAATAGATCTCCCTAGTCATCGCATCAATAGCCAGATCCAATATATGAGGGATCATGCCCTCATAGGCAAGTTTCTTGGATTCTGGCCTACTGAAAAAGCCTTGCAAGGTTGGATTGCCTCCAAGTGGAAGCCTAAAGGTCAAGTTACCCTGCAGCTCGGACCTAAAGGCTTCTTCACTGCTACCTTTAATTGTCTGGAGGACAAAATGCGTATCTTCGAGGGTGGCCCGTACTTTTTCAACTCTGCCGGCCTGTACCTGCGGGAATGGATTGAGAGGTTCAATCCAGATAAGGAAGACTTCAACTGGGCTCCAGTATGGATCTGAATGTACTCTCTTCCCCTGGAATACTGGAACGAGGAAACCCTAAAGGACATAGGTAATAGCCTGGGGGTCTTCATCAAGGTCGCTGAGGAAACAAAATGCCGAAGATATACCTCATATGCCAGGATCTGTGTTCACATGCATCTAGCCAAAGCTCTAACGGACTCGGTAAGCTTATTTCATGATGATTTTGAATGGGTTCAAACAATAGACTATGAGCATGTTCCCTTTCGCTGTAGGAAGTGCCATGAACATGGCCATCTTTTCAGGGATTTCCCTCTGAATCTGCAATCAAAAACCCCTGTCACGGAGGCAAGCAAAGATGCTGAGGGTTTTACAAAAGTTTCAAGTAGAAGAAGGCATGCTAAGAAACCCCCAGTTGATCCTGAAAATCTCAAGAAACCCATAACTCGGAACAGTTTTGAAATCCTGACTTCCCAAAATAACATGGAGGACAACCTCTCAATCCCCCCCTCAGATCCATCTCCTTCGTCTCCCCCTCCTACACCCAAATCTTCAGATCCCCTCCCGGCCTCCGAACCCATCATCATCCCCGTCTCCACCTCCTCTGCAAATAAAGATAAAGATATAGCCCTACAATCTTCCAACATGGAGATAGATGCAGCTCTAGCTCTAAGCATGCAACATCAATCAAAGGAGGAAGAACATAATACACCGATACACATGGAGGAGGAACCAGAAAGTGTAGATCTGGCAGGTCTGGACATTCTCAGGCTGGAGGTAGCATGCAGACAGAAGGAATTCGGTGCTATACCCCCTCGGGAAATTGAAAGACTCGAAGAAGTTTTAACCAGAGCACAGCACAACAAATATCTTGGTATTCAGGCAGGCAGTCCTTGGGATGGAAAAAAATTCTGAAGGAGACGAAGAAACGCGGACGCAAAACGGATCTGCAGAGGACTATCATTATTGGAGAAATGCTGGTGGACTCTGGAAGATTCCCCAAGCTGACCAAGTTTTTCAAAACTCTACCCCATTGTTCCCCATGAAGCTAGTCTCATGGAATGTGCGAGGGCTTAATGGCCCTGCAAAACACAGAATGATTAAAAATATGATCCAGCAAGACAAGCCTTCATTAATTTACCTTCAAGAAACAAAATGCAATAGTACGGTTCTGGAAAAAATACTAAATAAAGCCTGGCCGGGGTGCCGTTCAGTCTCGGTGGATGCTTCTGGAGCTTCTGGAGGGCTTGCAATCATATGGAATCCTCAAGTGCTCTACCTTCATGACTTCCATGCCTCTCACTTCTTCATTCAGACTACCTTCCACCTAATCGGGACCAATATCCATGGACATCTATCTAATGTGTATTTTCCACAAGAATTACAAAAAAAATTGGATCTGCTTGATACCATTTCAGAGCTCAACTCTGGCAGGTGCTTCCCCCTTTGGATCTGTGGTGGGGATTTCAATATCATTACCACTTTGGAGGAAAAGTCTGGTGGACGATCGAGGCTGGATGAAGATAGTAATGGCTTCAAAGACTTCATTTACAGAAACCAGTTAATGGACCTACAGACTTCCAATGGCACATATACATGGACCAATAAAAGAAGGGGTTCACAGCAGATAGCCTCCAGACTGGATCGATTTCTCATGTCGGACAACGCTATTCATATGGGGGGGGACTTTCATGCCTCCATCATGCCTCAAGTGGGTTCTGATCACTGGCCCATAATGTTACAATGGTCGCGTCCGGGTGCTAGGAGTAATAGACCCTTTCGCTTCGAATCATTTTGGTTTTCACATCCCAACTTCAAAGATGTTGTGATCGATGCATGGAAATCTTTCAATCCTCTAGCAGGAGCCAAGATGTTCCAGTTCCAGCTATTAGTGTCAGTCTTTACAGCCTTCCTCCAGTGATCAAACATGCTCTTACAAAGTGATTTTAAAGTGTCAAGGTCAAATTTTGTCATTTCAGTGAGTCTTCAAGTAAAATTTGGTTACTAGGCATTAGGTCTAGGGTTTGCTTTCACTCCTTTCAAAGTTGTCCAAATGTCAGTCTATGTCACTATTCAGTTGAGTCTATCATCATTCAAAGGGTTGTCATCATCATGTCAGGTTCCATTGGGTCATTTTACACCTTGTTTATGCTTCAGTTGCGCCTAGGCAAAGTTCATTTCCCTCTCCTAGGGTTTTGAAGCTAATTTCTCTTGGACGGTCAAATCATCGGCAAAACTGGTATCCAGATGTTCATACACCTTTTCCTATCCTTCATGTACCTTATTAAACACTTTCCATCATTGAGATCCCCCAAATTCCTCATTTTCGCACAAACCTTAGTTTCTTGCTACAACTTAGCAATTTTCTAGGTTGGGCCTGTGTTTTTCCCTTTTGGACCCCTTCTCCTCACTCAATCTCTGAGATTCCACTTTCCCCTACTTCCTAACATCCCTCCCTACTTCCCAAAATTTCCTTAAGAATTTAGAAGCTCCCTATCTCCTTCATTTCGCTTCATTTCGACAATTCCCTTGTTCCACACATCGGGATAGGTTTCACTCAAATGATTTTTCTAAGAGATAAAAGATGAATTTTGGAAAACGGAGAGAGGTTTTTGTCCCAAATAGGCCAAGGAAAAAAAACCTCCTTCACTTTTTACACAAGTGTCATGGTTTTGGAGAAATGTAAAAACTACCGTTGCCTCAGGAGAATTGATGCACCTCTGAAGTGATCTTGGGAAAATAAAGTTTTCTCCTAGCTTGGTTGGCCAAATAACTTTGTTGATGAATCCAATAATAACTAGATAGAAAGCTATTTCCAATGAGCTTTCATGAGCTCAATTTGGAGTTGAGGAAGGCATTCAAAAGTTGACTGTAACAACACTCTGCCTTTGGGCGGCCTCATTTGGCACATTTTGACCAGTCTTGGGAGATTTGATTTTTGACAGGGAAAATGAACTCAAAATTGACAAATTCTAGTTGGTTTGGAAAGTATACTCAAACAAATTTCCAACGAGCTATCCTGCACCCAATTTGGACACTGGGAAGGCCTCCAAATGTTTCCTGGAAAAAGGCGTGACGCATATAGAGAAAATTGCCAGTGTAAATTTACATTGGCGCGACGCATATAGCCTCAAGCCCTGAAACTTGCTTGGAATTTCACCAATTCACCCATACCTTGCGTGAATTCACCATGTAGGCCCTCATTCTTGCTGTTGTTTTGAATTTGGTGATAAGTGTGAGTGGTTTATGTGTGATAGACGTTGAAACAAGAATCTAAACCCTCCCTTTAAAATACATTCAAAGGAAGATTGTTGTGGGTTCCTAAATCTTTAATTTGTCACCAAGGACTCTCCTCCTTCCCCATTTCTCCCTTGTTTCATCATTTCCTACCCCCCACTAAGCTCATCACATTTTTTTTCCTACATTCAAATCCTAAAACCCCAAAACCCTAGCCCTTATAAAAATCTCCCAACCCTATACAACAATCAAAAACCCTAAACCCTATTCCTATACATAAATCCCCAAACCTCACACTCCTAAAACACAATCAAGTGATTGTCCTCACATTTCAAACTTCACTTGTTTGAACCATATCCTTACCCTCACTCCATTATACCTACTATTCCATATTCCTCACAGCTCCTCATTTCCCTTGGCATATTTGGCACTTGGAGACAAATACATCAAGCCTTCATTTTTCATTTTCAACAAATCAAACATACACTTTGCATAGACTTTCAACACCATGGAGGTGGGCACCAATACATCATATGACCAAGACAATGACTCTACAACTGAAACTGCATACACCAGGAGGGTACTGAGGAGGCACAAAACACATGATCGGCTCCGAATCTTGGCCGAAGCTTCTTTGGCTGATCATGGCACTTGATGAGGCATATTCAGCCCAAATTTCATGAAATTTGGAGAAAATTTTGTCAATTTTGGAATTTTTGCACTAAAAAACAGGGTTTTTCCCTATATGCGCCGCGCACCTTACGCGACACATAGGATTGGGAGCTCCAAATCACAAATGGCTTGCAGTTTTGGATTTGTCATGAAAAATCATGAATTTTGGTACTTGGACAAGAAATTTGGGTGAGTTATGGGTCCCAAAAAGGTCAAAAAAATTGCAAAAAATGACCTCACTGCCCCTATTTTGACACACAGGAAGCAACTTTGGGAGAATGCACTTTTGGAGGGGCAAATGGACACCAATTTGGAAAATTCTACGTGGGTTGGAAAGTAGACAGGCGCGGCTTTCCAACAAGCTAACCTGAGCTCAATTTGGATTCCTGCAAGTGCCTCAAAATCAGCAGCAAAGTAGCGCAACACATATAGAAATCAGTGCGGCGTATATATATTTTTTGCCCAATTTTCCATCTTCCAGCTCAGAAATTCAACCAGCTTGACTAGTTTTGCTTTGTGATGTAATTTTTGACTTATCTTGATGTAATTGAGTGAACATGATGTAATTTTTTCACCTAGTTACTTTTTCTAGAAGATTCATTCACCAAAGAGTGAAAATTTAATGAATGAATCAGTTTCCTACCTTATAGAGGCAAGTTGTTTTGACTGCCTAGATTTTAGTGCTTTGTTTAGAATTGGTTGAAACAACTCCTAGAATGATGAGCTCGACCCCTAGAGGCAAGGGAAGAGGTTGGATTGCATATATTATGTAATTTCTAAGTCATTTTCATGGTTGGACTCTTGGGAAAAGCTTGACACTCTATTGTACATTCACTTCTGCATTTTTGGCAAAGGAAAGACCAGGGTTTTGCAGCACTATTTGGGATCCATGTGGCTTTATGTGTTTATGGTGTGCTTATTTCAGTATTTGTAAGTTGTTATGTGTATTATCTTCCTTCTCTCATCTTCTGCAATTGAAAAAATGAAGTGTTAAGGTAGAATCCATAGTTTGTTATGCTTTGCCTTTGAATTTGTTTGATTTTTCACATTTTCATCTGTTTAAGGAGAATCCTTGAAAGCTTCTTGCTCTCCTTAGCTTCTCACCAGTCCGATATAGCCATTCATTCTCTTTAAAAGCATCAAGACGATCGCCTACCTTGCCCCAAGTAGACCTCTACAAAAACCGTGTCTCATCCCCGCACCCAAAATTGCCTTTCCCTTTGATTCAACAAAAACCTCAAAAACCAACTTCAAACTCCTTATACTTCATACCTAGCCTAAGATCAATTGCCAATTTTTTCATCTCGAGCCTCATCGATTACCTTTTTCCGAGATTGACCCGGAGAGAGCCCTCTCCTGTCCTCGTAGGGCTAGCTACGAGGCTGAGCGTGGTTTGATGTGGACCTAGAACCTTGTCTTTTCAGCCTGAGACAAATCTAGGCTCTAACATAGTGGCGACCATACTAGGGAGAAAAAATGGTTTGCTTGTTGATGTCATTTGTTTTATAAGCTACAGACAGAGCCTGAAGTTATGCCAGGTAGCCTTCGAAACTCTTTTGCTTTGCATTAGCGGAAGTAGATAAACACTGCTTTAGTTAATCTCCGATCTAGCTTGTAAATGTGACATTTAACTTGTTAATTGCCCCAGTACATGTATCAAGTTCAGATCTGATTGTTGATGGTGGACAACGATCAGACACTGCCAAGGCTGAAATCACTCACCTGGTGTCTCTAAATTAATTTTGAGATCAGATCCAAAGACTCCACTTGAGGATGATCCTGACGAGCAGAAACATGAAAGGACAATATGGCAAGATCAGGTATTCAAGTTGGAATTTCATCGAAGACATTTTGTTCTTTGTTCTAAATTCTTTCTTATCTTTTCCCGAGAATGTAAAGAAGGATTTGCAAAGTATACTATGCTTGAGAAAAGATCCCAGGCTTGCATTTGATCCCTTCCCTTTGAAGATGGTGAATACCAAAGATTTGCATGCCTTTGAGCTTGATCAGGATCCTTTTTTCGAATTTTGTGATGACCATCATCAAATTGATGAGCCTCAAGAGACCAAGACTGATTCTATACCTGCTGTACATACCCGTACACCTTGTAAAATTCTAGATCGGTATAAACCTCTTATTTTACCTTCTGTTCTCTGTGCTTTCCCCAAAAACTATGATCTATACTTGCCAAGGTTTGATGGTGAAAGTAAGAATGTCAACGCTGAGAAACATGTGCAGAATGTTGAAAATTTTCTAGATCTTTTTGAAGTTGATGCAGAAGATGTCAGTATAAGGCTTTTTGCTCTTTCTCTGCAAGGCAAAGTCAAGAGTTGGTTCAAAACCTTGCCTGGTGCAAGCATCTCAGATTTCCAGCAGTCTATCAAAGTTTTCCTCGAAAGGTGGATGATTGGACAGAACCTTTTCTTGATTATAGAAGAGTATAACCAGCTGAAAAGATTGCCAGGGGAGACAGTACAACAGTTTTCAGCTAGATTTAATCAAGTTTATTATTCAATGCCAGTTGAGATAAGGCCTACTCCTAGATCTGCTCTCTTGCACTATCCGGGTGCCTTTGATCTGAAAGTGGAGTTTCAGCTGAGAGAAAGGAACCTTGCAACACTTCAAGAGATGCAGAACAATGCAGTAAATGTAGAGGCTCATCCTCTGATCCGAAGGGCAAGGATGAAGGAAGAAGAGATGAAAAACATAGATCCGGAAAAATCGACATCTCTAGAGGTAAATCTTGACATTTTGGTAAGTGCAGTAGAAGAGATGATGCAGAGGATCAACGCAAGGAATGATTATGATGTTCAAGCCCATGGCTCACTGATTGAAGAAGAACAAGCTGCTGATCCAAAACATCTTATTTCTTATCCCAATTGTTATAGATCTGATAATGATTGTCTTATTAATCATCTTGGAGAAGAGAGATCTGTTGATATGACATGTATGCTTGATGATGTCTTTTATACTGATGATTTGCCTCAGTTTGATCAGTATGATGATGATTATGTTCTCCAAACAGAAGCTAATCTTGCAGACAAATCAACAGCTCGTTTGTGGGCGGAAGAAGTTCACTTACAGCAGCTCGAATACAGTGATCAACCGATGCATATTAGCTATGACAATGACAAGGAAAGTGCCGCAAATTTTGAAGTAAGTGAAGGATATTTGCCTTTTTGTTTTGATTCATGTCAGTTCATTAGAGAGAACTTCCATGCAATCAGAAATCAACTGTCAACAAGTCTTGATCTGGACCATCTTTAAGGCAATACAAACCTTGTTCAAGACTTCTCATATTCGGCTTTGCAGCCCCCAAATGCCATTGATTGTCAAGTTGCAGATGAAGACATGGAAGCTGGCACATATGATCAAATGATACAAGAAGATTTCATACCATTTTCTTTTGAATCATTTCAGCTTTTGAAGGGAAAATTGCATAGTACATCTTCAGTAAAGAATGAGCAGCATGTAGGCAATCATGTAATTATATTGGAACCAATAGAAAATGGTTTGCATCAGTCTTTTCAAGTTTTTCATGATCCAATAGCTGATGTTTTGGATGATTTTTGCAGTCAAAGTCTTTCTCCATTGACTATATGTGAGCTTGAAACGTGTATTGATACAAACTTGATCCGGCAGCCGATTTCTTTGTCATTTTCAGCAGAGGTCTCGTCACAAGGCTCAGATCAAAGTTTGCATTCATGGTATGAGGAAAAGAGAAGTAATCCATTGGATGAGCTAAGTTCCAGTGTGCTTGAATTTCAAGATCCTTGTGCAGTGTTTTTGGAGGCAAATAGAGGATACATATCATTCAACAGATCTGTTTCCAAGTTGTCATGGGAGTTTCCTTTTAGTAGTTCTCTCTTGTTGTTCATAAGCGAGCACTTGTGGATAATTCAAACAGCAGATGGGATACTTACTTGGTTGCATTGGTTGTTTAATTTTACTTGATCAGGTGATGAATGAAACTTTTAGAGTAGGTTTTGATGAATAAGCTCCACTTTGAGCATCATTTCCAGTTTGTCGGTTGTGTTTAAGTATTGAGTCAGTTTTTAGTTGATTGAGATTCAATTTGTGTCGTCGAGTCATCAATTTTCAGTCATGCATTTTAGTTTGAGTTTTTGACTCCATTGCCCAATGGACGAAGGCACTGTCTGCTCTCCCAAAGATCTGCCGTTCTTGGCACCTCCAAGGAGCTACCATCCCCATTGGAGCCAATGTTAGTGTCAATCTTTACAGCCTTCCTCCAGTGATCAAACATGCTCTTACAAAGTGATTTTAAAGTGTCAAGGTCAAATTTTGTCATTTCAGTGAGTCTTCAAGTAAAATTTGGTCACTAAGCATTAGGTCTAGGGTTTGCTTTCACTCCTTTCAAAGTTGTCCAAATGTCAGTCTATGTCACTATTCAGCTGAATCTATCATCATTCAAAGGGTTGTCATCATCATGTCAGGTTCCATTGGGTCATTTTACACCTTGTTCATGCTTCAGTTGCGCCTAGGCAAGGTTCATTTCCCTCTCCTAGGGTTTTGAAGCTAATTTCTCTTGTATGGTCAAAGCATCGGAAAAACTGGTATCCAGATGTTCATACACCTTCCCCTATCCTTCATGTACCTTATTAAACACTTCCCATCACTGGGATCCCCCAAATTCCTCATTTTTTCACAAACCCTAGTTTCTTGCTACAACTTGGCAATTTTCTAGGTTGGGCTTGTGTTTTTCCCTTTTGGACCCCTTCCCCTCACTCAATCTCTGATATTCCACTTCCCCCTGCTTCCTAACATCCCTCCCTACTTCCCAAAATTTCCTCAAGAATTTAGAATCTCCCTATCTCCTTCATTTCGCTTCATTTCGACAATTCCCTTGTTCCACACATTGGGATAGGTTTCACTCAAATGATTTTTCTGAGCAATAAAAGATTAATTTTAGAAAAATGAGAGAGGTTTTTGTCCAAAACAGGCCAAGGAAAAAAATCTCCTTCACTTTTTACACAGGTGTCATGGTTTTAGAGAAATGTAAAAAATACCGTTGCCTCAGGAGAATTGATGCACCTCTGAAGTGACCTTGGGAAAATCAAGTTTTCTCCTAGCTTGGTTGGCAAAATGACTTTCTTGATGAGTCCAATGATAACTATAAAGAAATATCTTTCCAATGGCTATCATGACCTCAATATTTAGTTGAGGAAGGCATTCAAAAGTTGACTGTAACAACACTCTGCCTTTGGGCAGCCTCATTTGGCACATTTTGACCAGTCTTGCGAGATTTGATTTTTGATAGGAAAAATGAACTCCAAATTGAAAAATACTAGTTGGGTTGGAAATTAGACTCAAATACCTTTCCAACGAGCTATCCTGCACCCAATTTGGACACTGGGAAGTCCTCCAAATGTTGCCTGGAAAAAGGCGCGACGCATATAAAGAGCGCGACGCATATAGAGAAAATTTCCAGTGTAAATTTACACTGGCGCGACGCATATAAAGTGCGCGGCGCATATAGCCTTGATTTGAATTTGAAACTACTTGAATTTTTTTTGCAAGATATTCAATTCAGAATTAAACATGTTTAAAAGATTTCCATGTCTTGCAAAAATAAAACTCATGAAATTTTCAGCTGTTCATGACCCATTTAAGCATAGCGGAGTTATTTCCTTTTACTGTTTAGCACATTAAAACGAATTTTTTCCTACAAAATAAATCAACGACAAATGCAAAAGAAGTTGATAAAGCAGTTCACCCCCTCCAGGGCTACGTCTGCTGGGTCCAAAGCTCCCAACCAGGCTTGTACTTGTTTATATTAAATGCTCAAATTGAAAATACAGCTAAATATAAACATCTATAGGAGAAATAGATGGTAAAAATGGATTCAGAACACTTGAATCCTTCAGGATTGACTATTGGATCACCTCCAATGGATACCTGCAACCCCTATCCAGTCTTCACAAAACTGGGCCCTGGTGGCTCCTAGAAATTTCACGGCTCCAAAACCTCTGAAAATGACCTCAGATGGGTGTAATACCCGCACCAATGGTTTTAGAAGGTCGAAAATACCCAAAATAAAAAAAATAATCGTCCAAATCCGCCTTTCCTAGCCAAAGTTATGGCCATTTAAAGTTTCTCCACTTCGCCCCTAGAAAAACTCCAGCTAACTTTAGTTAGGTATTCAATTCAGAATTAAACATGTTTAAAAGATTTTCATGTCTTGCAGAAAGAAAACTCATGAAATTTTCAGCTGTTCATGACCCATTTAAGCATAGCAGAGTTATTTCCTTTTACTGTTTAACACATTAAAACGAATTTGTTCCTGCAAAATAAATCAACCACAAATGCAAAATAAGTTGATAAAGCAGTTCACCCCCTCCAGGGCTACGTCTGCTGGGCCCAAAGCTCCCAACCGGGCTTGTCCTTGTTTTTATTAAATGCTCAAATTGAAAATACAACTGAATAGAAGCATCTATAGGAGAAATAGATGGTAAAAATGGATTCAGAACACTTGAATCCTTTAGGATTGACTATTGGATCATCTCCAATGGATACCTGCAACCCTATCCAGTCTTCACAAAACTGGGCCCTAGTGGCTCCTAGAACTTTCACGGCTCCAAAAAATCTGCAAACGACCTTAGATGGCTGTAAGACCTACACCAATGGCTTTAGAAGGTCGAAAATACCCAAAATAAAAAAAAAAAAATTCGTCCAAAACCGCCTTTCCTAGCCAAAGTTATGGCCATTTAAAGTTTCTCCAGTTTACCCCTAGAAAAACTCCAGCTAACTTTAGTTAACTCCAGATAGCTCCACCAATTATGGCGGGTTCGCCAAATTTGGTGCTCCTGCCAAAATTCCGCCAACTTAACTGTAGTTACATTTAATGTTTGGTGGTTGCCTCGGATTTCGTACCCGACGGAATATTCCTTTTTAATTTTTTTTTTGAAAAATTAAAATTTCTAATGTTATGGACAAATTCTTCTTTTTGCCATAACTTCCTCATACGACGATCGTCTTTCGAACCATTTGCGGCGCCGGAATCAGGAAGACAATCACTTTCCAGTCATTCAACTTTGAACCAGTTCTAAGCACTTTAAATTTTGAGCATTTTATGACACTTAGGACATGAGCACCTGATCACGCCTCCCCATTGGGAAGCTTTTGGACCCCAAAATCCTTCAACTACCTGTTAAAGAGGTGAGGGTACAGCTCCCTCACTCTGTCCACCTCCATCCACTTTGCCTTGTTCGGTTTGCTACCTTTGAAACCAACCCGAACATAATCTACACTGCCCCTCCTTGAAGTGCGTGTCCTTCTGTCAAGGATTGTATCTTCTTTCAACTCATCTAAGAATTCTGGCGAGAAATCTTCTATAGATGGCAGCTGAACAACATTTTCATGATCAGAAATCAAAGGAGGTTCATACAAACGTAAGTTCTCCACATTGACATCAGAATACATTTGCATGTAGGAAGGAAAATCTAATTGAAAAGCATTATTTCCAACCTTATTGAGGATTTTGAATGGATCATAACGAATAAGCTTCAACTTTTTACCTTCTCCTTGCATCCTTTCCTTACTAATGTACAGCCATACCTCATCTCCTTCTTGAAACTTATGATCGACTCTATGCTTGTCATGTCTTTCCTTGTACTTGCCTTGACTCTTCTCAAGCTGTTCTTGAATTTGCTGATGTATTTGCTGAATTATTTCAATGAATGAACGAGCTTTGTCAATGTCACTATGTCCCTCAATGGCGACATCTTTCTCAAGAATGCAATCAAGAGGTGATTTTGGCAAGTAACCAAAACAAGCTTCAAACGGTGAGGTGTTTGTGGAAGAGTGTTTGGCACGATTGTAAGCATGCTATATGTAGTGTAAATGTTCATCCCAAAGCTTGGGATGCTTGCTGCAATAACCTCTCAAGAGGTGCACAATGGTTCTGTTCACAACTTTGGTTTGTCCATCTGTTTGTGGACGGAAAGCAATACTTTTCTTCAACTTTGTGTCTATCATCTCCCATAGGTTGGACCAAAAATTCCCCACAAATCTGGAATCCCTGTAACTAATAATGGAAGTAGGCAAACCAAAGTGAATCAATACATGATGAAAAAATAATTCAGCAGTTTTTTCAGCAGTTATAGTTTTCTTACAAGGCATAAGTATACACATTTTGCTGAAACGATCAACTACTACATATAAATAATCACGCTTCTTTTGAGATTTTGGAAAACCTCCTACAAAATCCATAGAGATGCTCTCCCATGGTCTAGAATGTACCGACAAAGGAGTATACAAACCAAGCTTCCTATTGCTAGGCTTGCTTGTAGCACATAATGAACAACCTCTTATGAACCTTGAAACATAATCTACTATGCGAGGCCAATAGCAATACCTCTGTAGATGTGCAATTGTTTTGCTCACACCAAAATGGCCAGCAATAAGAGAAGAATGAGTTTCTCTTATGACATTTATCCTCTCCCCCTGTGGTATACACAACTTGCCCAAATGAAACAACAAATTGTAATGCATGTGATAGTCATTTTCCTCTACATGATTCCCTTTACTCAAGTTAGCATACACATCTTTAAAGTCTTCATCAGATGCATATTGTTCTATGTAACTATCATGTACAATGGAATCATTCTTAAGTAAAGTAACAACACCAATAATAGGCCTTGAAAGCATATCAACAACCTTATTCAAAGTACCTTTCTTGTACCTTATTACCAAATGGAACTGTTGCAAGAAGCCCATCCATCTGAAATGTCGTGACTGTTGTAACTTGCTTTGTGATTGCAAGTACTGTAAGGGCTGATGGTCGGTATGTGTTGGGCGATTTAGTTGTCCGCTAAATCCCTGTCATTTAATTTATCAATCCGGGGAATCGTAAACTTAGAAGAAAACCAATATATATGGGACCTTAGATGCAACAGGTGTAAGAAGTTTGTTTAGAATGGAAATGCATATTACAAATCTAAACTATCAGATCTATTCTATGAAAGCATAAAAATAATGTTTGATCAATGGAATTATTCTACTTTAGAAGATAGAGAAGAGTCTCTTGTTCAAGAGTCCTGGTCGTCCTTCTACCATCTTTCTATAATAACATTTCCAAACACCTAAGAAAGCAGGAAAGAAAGCATGTAAATGAAAGCAAGTAAATATTGTTTCCAATTCAATTCTTAGCTTATGGAGAAGAGTCTCCTAACTTAGGAGGACTTGATCTCTAGATACTGAAAGGGAATCAATGTTCACATAAATGTAATCTAGGAAAGCATATGGAAAAGTAAATCTTATTTCAATTTAATCTAGCTCATGAAGAAGGGACTCCTAACTTAGGAGGTCCTGGTTTTCCTTCTCACATCAAAACTAGCTATTGAAAGGAGATCAACCTTCACACAACAAAACATGGCCACAACATGAATTCATACTAAAATTATCTACAAGTATTTACAAGAAAGAAATAAGATGAACATCATAATTAAGATTAGTATATTCACAACATTACTTTACAACAAAGTGCACTTATCTTAGTATGGGGATCCTTCCATTCCTCAATGAGCACACATGAGCAACTATTACACCTTAACAATCAAACAACACTCATAACTCATGATTTGGAGAAAATGATATTATTCATGTTGAATGAACATAAATCTAATTCTAATGAATAAATGATAATTGTTTTCTCTCCCTCCTCCTCCTTCATTACATGATTTGGAGGATGCTCCTCTTATTTATACATGAATTAGGGATATCTACTCAATAAATGTAGATCCCTTAAATATCTACTAGACCTACACTTGTCTCAACTTATCCCTAAATACTAGAAACAAATCCCATGACACATCAAAATCTCCATGATCTTTCTCCTTGGAATTATGGTCCACCTCTTGAGTTGAAATTCGAATTTGATCTTGGGAGGCCACATAAGGGTGCCTTGGAAGCTTCCAAATGATCTACACTTGTCATCAAACTCAAGCCACTTTTAGGTATAAGAAAATACATGTTATTTCTCTAACTTTTAATCATAAATTCACTCTAAATAAATGAAATTAATAACTTTGGAAAATGAGAATATAAACTCATATGGTAATGGAAATATAGGGTGATGTAATGATAATATGGTGAAATGAGATGACAAAATGAGGATAAAAGGTGAAAATGGAGTGAAAATTAAGGTTAATTTGGAGGCCCAACAGTATGTATAACAGTTTCTTTGTCCATCAAATAGTGTTTCCACTTTTTGATGCTTTGTATCAACGCATACAACTCGTTATCATATGTAGGATAATTTACAACAGCACCATTAAAAGTTTCAGAATGAAAAGCAATAGGCTTACCATGCTGTAGAAGAACTGCACCCATAGCATAATCACTAGCATCATTTTGTATCTCAAATGGCTGTCTCAAATCCGGTAATGCAAGGACTAGAGCTGAACTAATCTTCTTTTTCAAAGATTCGAAAGCATTTTGCTGCTTGCCTCCCCATTGGAAAGCATGCTTCACACTTGTCACTGCATGCATAGGAGCTACTATAGAAGAGAAGTTAGAGATAAACTTCCTCCAATATTGAGCTGCACCCAAAAAAATTCTTACCTCTGTTATGGATTTGGGATAGGCCACTTCACAATAGCCTCAATCTTAGCAGGATCAATTCTCAAAGCACCTTCTCCTACTATGTATCCCAAATAAACCAAAGAAGTCTTTCCAAATTCACACTTTGACATTTTAAGAAATAATTGATTCTTCTTCAAAACATCAAGTACTTTCCTAACATGCATGACATGATCTTCTCTAGACTTGCTAAAAATTAAGATGTCATCTAAGTAGACAATAACGAAATCATCAAGAAAATGATGCAAGACATCATCCATTACCCGCATGAAAGTTGCAGGTGCATTGCACAAACCAAACGGCATCACAAGCCACTCAAAGAGTCCTTGTTTGGTTTTAAAGGCTGTCTTCCAAATGTCACTTTCTTCAATTTTTACTTGATGATATCCACTGCGCAAGTCTAGATTAGTGAAATATCGAGCATCTTTCAGCTGGTCTAGCAAATCATCTATCCTTGGGAGTGGGTAACGATTCTTTACCTTTATCTTGTTCAAGGCCCTGAAATCAACACACATACGCTAAGTGCCATATTTCTTTGGAATCAATACAATCGGTGACCCACATGGCGAAGTACTTGGCCTTATGAAACCCTTGTCCAACAAGTCCTTGATTTGCTTCTTTATTTCAGCATTCTCCATAATAGACATGCGGTACATGCCTATGTTTGGAAGAGGACAATCTGGATGCAAATGGATTTCATGCTTAATCTCCCTCTTAGGAGGCAAACCTGTTGGCTCCTGAAACATCTCATGATATGCATCAACTACATCATACAGATCTGATTTAAGTTTTGGATCACAATAGTCAAATGACTCATGATTCACATAAACCTTGGGCTTAATCATAAGAAGAACAAAATTCTTACTTGAATTGACCAGCCTTTTTACCTGTCCTGCATTCACCATCGCTATATTTGTCTTCTTGCGATGAGCTCTAACAATGAACTCCTTGCCATCTTTGAACAAATGATATTTTTTTTCATGGCGATGAAAGATAGCTTTCCTGTCAAACAAGTAAGGACTTCCCAAAACAATTCCTGCTATATCAAAAGGTACCACATCAAGTTCAACTGTGTCAATAAAATGTGCAGTAATTGCAAAGCGTAATGTGCACTTTCTTGGAACTTGTAAATTTGTATCCTTGCAAATCCATCCAAGTGGATATGGCTTCAGATGTGGAACGGTCTCAAGTTTAAGCTGCTTGACCAATTCCTCTGATATAAGGTTTGCTTGTGACCCATTATCAAAAAGTGTGTCAATTTTAGTATGTTTTGAAATCACCCTCACATGAAACAGTTCAATTCTTTCTTCCTCATTAGGAGCTTGTACATGGCAGTTTGAGGTACTAGTGCTGGCTTGAGTTTCAATTTCTTTTCCCTTCAAGTTTTTCAAACCCATGGCTGCAATTTTGGTTTCATCCCCTGAATCTTCCCCTAAATCTTATGGTGTAGATGCAGTAGCAGCAATTTTCTGTTTCCCTTTGGATTTGTTAAATTGAGGTCTTTTTTCAGGATATAATTTCCAATAGTTTTTCTCCTCATGACCTGGTTTAGAACAGTGTTTACAGATCACTTTCTCACTCTCCTGTTTGACATATGCATCCTTTTTTCCCTTTCCCTTGGAGGTTTTCTCTTTGTTTTTCCCCTTGGGGGACTTGTTTCTACCCTCTTCAAATGTGTTTTTTCCCCTTGCCTCTAAATGGGTAGCTTGGACACAAACCTCGTCCAGGCTAGTAGGGTTAAACATCAAGATGGTGTGTCTAAGGTAGCTATGCATGCCACCAATGTATTTCAGCAAGGTTTCTTGGGTCTGTAAACCTACCCCTAACAAGAGATCTCTTCTCCTGAATTCTTGGGTGTAGTCTTGGACACTCTGACCCTTAAGTTGTCTGAAATTTTGCCAATTCATAATGGCTTTCTGCATATGAGCAAGAGGATAAAACTGTTTTCTAATGGCTAACAGAAATTCAGGCCATGTTAAGGTAACCTTACCAAATTTCTTGATCTCCTCTTTAGTCTTGGCCTCCCACCAGACCAATGCTGCTCCATCCATTCTCAAAGAAGCCAACTGAATCTTTGTGGCATCATCATGCATATTTTGGATCCTCAAGTAAATTTCCAACTGCCTAATCCAGTTGTCAAGCTTTTCTACATTCACTTCACCATTAAACATAGGTAATTCGAATTTTACATCAAGCTTCAAAAAAGGACTTTTTCTAGAGGATCTATGCTTATGAACAGAAGAAGACGAGGATGAAGAGGAAGAAGGTGAAGATGGGGGTGGTGGATCACCATTTCCTCCATGTCCTTTCTTGGAATGATCATCATCCTTGTTACCTCTTGAAGAGCCCTCTTCTTCATGTGGATGTTTGGACCCTTCTCCAACCAATTTCTCATTTCTTTCTTGGTACAATATCCTCACCATTTCAGTGAGGTCTAAGAAAGCCTTTCTGAAGACTCTTTCTTCTTCTCTTGGATCTGTCTCTATAGGAATTTCTCCTTCATGTTCAGACATCCTTGAAGCTTCTGCTGAGACTCTTGAGGGTGAAATTGAAGGTGGAGGTGATGGCTCTCTGGCCTTCCTTGACTGAGGATTCTCTCGTTCTCTTGTCAACTGTCCTTCCCCTCTTTTAAGTTTCAACCTGGTAAGCATCAATACTTTGCAAGACAGTTAGAAGATCTTTGCACAAAACCATAAGATCTGATACCAACTTGATCTGAATTTGAAACTACTTGAAATTTGTTTGCAAGGTATTCAATTCAGAATTAAACATGTTTAAAAGATTTCCATGTCTTGCAGAAAGAAAACTCATGAAATTTTCAGCTGTTCATGACCCATTTAAGCATAGCAGAATTATTTCCTTTTACTGTTTAACACATTAAAACAATTTTTTTCGTGCAAAATAAATCAACCACAAATGCAAAAGAAGTCGATAAAGCAGTTCACCCCCTCTAGGGCTACGTCTGCTAGGTCCAAAGCTCCCAACCAGGCTTGTCCTTGTTTTTATTAAATGCTCAAATTGAAAATACAGCTGAATAGAAGCATCTACAGGAGAAATAGATGGTAAAAATGGATTCAGAATACTTGAATCCTTTAGGATTGACTATTGGATCACCTCCAATGGATACCTGCAACCCCTATCCAATCTTCACAAAACTAGGCCCTAGTGGCTCCTAGAACTTTCACGGCTCCAAAACCTCTGAAAATGACCTCACATGGCTGTAATACCTACACCAATGGCTTTGGAAGGTTGAAAATACCCAAAATAAAAAAACAATTCGTCCAAAACCGCCTTTCCTAGCCAAAGTTATGGCCATTTAAAGTTTCTCCAATTTGCCCCTAGAAAAACTCCAGCTAACTTTAGTTAAGTCCAGATAGCTCCACCAATTATGGCGGGTCCGCCAAATTTGGCGCTCCTGCCAAAATTCCACCAACTTAACTGCAGTTACATTTAATGTTTGGTGGTTGCCTCGGATTTCGTGCCCGGCGGAATATTCCTTTTTTAATTTTTTTTTGAAAAATTAAAATTTCTAATGTTATGGACAAATTCTTCTTTTTTCCATAACTTCCTCATACGGCGATCGTTTTTCGAACCGTTTGCGGCGCTGGAATCGGGAAGACAATCAATTTCCATTCATTCAACTTTGAATCAGTTCTAAGCACTTTAAATTTTGAGCATTTTACGACACTTAGGACATGAGCACCTGATCAAGCCTCAAGCCCTGAAACTTGCTTGTAATTTCACCAATTCACCCATACCTTGCATGAATTCACCAGGTAGGCCCTCATTCTTGCTGTTGCTTTGAATTTGGTGATAAGTGTGAGTGGTTTATGGGTGATAGCCTTTGAAACAAGAATCTAAACCCTCCCTTTAAAATACATTCAAAGGAAGATTGTTGTGGGTTCCTAAATCTTTAATTTGTCACCAAGGACTCTCCTCCTTCCCCATTTCTCCCTTGTTTCATCATTTCCTACTCCCCACTAAGCTCATCACATTTTCTTTCCTACATTCAAATCCTAAAACCCCAAAACCCTAGCCCTTATAAAAATCTCCCAACCCTATACAACAATCAAAAATCCTAAACCCTATTCCTATACATAAATTCCCAAACCTCACACTCCTAAAACACAATCAAGTGATTGTCCTCACATTGCATACTTCACTTGATTGAACCATATCCTTACCCTCACTCCATTATACCTACTGTTCCATATTCCTCACAGCTCCTCATTTCCCTTGGCATATTTGGCACTTGGAGACAAATACATCAAGCCTTCATTTTTAATTTTCAACAAATCAAACATACACTTTGCATAGACTTTCAACACCATGGAGGCGGGCACCAATACATCATATGACCAAGACAATGACTCTACAACTGAAACTGCATACACCAGGAGGGTACTGAGGAGGCACAAAACACATGATCGGCTCCGAATCTTGGCTGAAGCTTCTTTGGCTGATCATGGCACTTGATGAGGCACCTTCAGCCCAAATTTCAAGAAATTTGGAGAAAATTTTGTCAATTTTGGAATTTTTGCACTAAAAAACAGGTTTTTTCCCTATATGCGCCGCGCACCTTGCGCGACGCATAGGATTGGGAGCTCCAAATCACAAATGGCTTGCAATTTTGGATTTGTCATGAAAAATCATGAATTTTGGTACTTGGACAAGAAATTTGGGTGAGTTATGGGTCCCCAAAAGGTCAAAAAACATGCAAAAAATGACCTCACTGCCCCTATTTTGACACACAGGAAGCAGTCTTGGGAGAATCCACTTTTGGAGGGGCAAGTGGACACCAATTTGGAAATTCAACTTGGGTTGGAAAGTAGACAGGCAGGGCTTTCCAACAAGCCAGCTTGAGCTCAATTTGGACTCCTGAAAGTGCCTAAAAATCAGCAGCAAAGTAGCGCTGCGCATAGAGAAATCAGCGCGACGCATATAGATTTTTTGCCCAATTTCTCATCTTCCAGCTCAGAAATTCGGCCAGCTTGACTAGTTTTGATTTGTGATGTAATTTTTGACTTATCTTGATGTAATTGAGTGAACATGATGTAATTTTGGCACCTAGTTACTTGTTCTAGAAGATTCATTCACCAAAGAGTGAAAATTTAATGAATGAATCAGTTTCCTACCTTATAGAGGCAAGTTGTTTTGACTGCCTAGATTTTAGTGCTTTGTTTAGAATTGGTTGAAACAGCTCCTAGAATGATGAGCTCGACCCCTAGAGGTAAGGGAAGAGGTTGGATTTCCTATATTATGTAATTTCTAAGTCATTTTCATGGTTGGACTCTTGGGAAAAGCTTGACACTCTATTGTACATTCACTTCTGCATTTTTGGCAAAGGAAAGACCAGGGTTTTGCAGCACTGTTTGGGATCCATGTGGTTTTATGTGTTGATGGTGTGCTTCTTTCAGTATTTGTAAGTTGTTATGTGTATCATATTCCTTCTCTCATCTTCTACAATTGAACAAATGAAGTGTTAAGGTAGAATCCGTAGTTTGTTATGCTCTGCCTTTGAATTTGTTTGATTTTTCATGTTTTCATCTGTTTAAGGAGAATCCTTGAAAGCTTCTTTCTCTCCTTATTTTCTCACCAGTCCGATCTAGCCATTCATTCTCTTTAAAAGCATCAAGACGATCACCTACCTTGCCCCAAGTACACCTCTGCAAAAACTGTGTCTCATCCCCGCACCCAAAATTGCCTTTCCCTTTGATTCAACAAAAACCTCAAAAACCAACTTCAAACTCCTTGTACTTCATACCTAGCCTAAGATCAATTGCCAATTTGGTCATCTCGAGCCTCATCGATTACCTTTTGCTGAGACTGACCCGGAAAGAGCCCTCTCCTGTCCTCGTAGGGCTAGCCACGAGGCTGAGCGTGGTTTGATGTGGACCTAGAACCTTGTCTTTTTAGCCTGAGACAAATCTAGGATCTAACACCAGCAAAAGTTAAAACATCTCAAACAAGCGCTCAAATCCTAGAATCGCTCACAGTTTGGAAATATTTTTGATCATCAGAAAATGCTGGAGAAGCAAATGAACACATTGCAACAACGCATCATCTCTGAAGGAAGAACTGAAGACTATGCGCAATAGGAGAAGTCACTCCTAACCAAGATTGAAACACGTCGGAAACAAGAAGAGACACTGTGGCGTCAAAAATCCAGGGTCAGATGGCTCAAGGATGGAGAGAAAAATACCAAATTCTTTCACAGGACCACAGTTCAAAGGAGAATGCACAATTACATTGCCTTCATCAACAATAGGCAAGGAGAGCGTCTGGAAGCGCATGAAGAAATGGAACAAGAATTCAAAGAGTACTTTCAGGACATTCTTAGAGAGCCTCCAGGCTGCAGAACTCATGCAATACATTCTATCACGCAGCATATTCCAAAGATCATCACGGAGGACCACAACAATATGTTACTCCAGCCAATCTCTATGCAGGAAGTGGAGGATGCGTTGGCCCAACTGAAGGATGGCAAAGCACCGGGACCTGATGGCTTTACAGCCAATTTTTTCCACGCCTTCTGGGAGCACATCAAAACAGAGGTTTGGGAACTTGTGGAAGAAGCAAGATCGATGCACTGGATCCTCCCCTCCCTCAATACGACCTTCATAGCACTAGTGCCTAAGGTGGAAGAATCCAGCACTCCGGACAAATACAGGCCCATCGCTCTATGTAATGTAATCTACAAACTCATTTCAAAAGTCTTGGAAAATAGGCTCAAACCTCTTCTCCCTCTCCTCATCTCTCCAGAGCAGACAGGCTATGTAGAAGGGCGCCAGATTCTGGATGGTATCATTCTTTCACATGAAGTGATTCATTCTCTCAAGGTTCTTAAAAAGCCAGGTATGATTCTCAAGCTAGATCTTTCTAAAGCTTTCAATAAACTCAGTTGGACCTATATTAATCAAATGCTTTTAGCTTTTGGCTTCAACGCTACATGGACACGTTGGCTCATGAATCTTATTACCTCCCCCTGTTACTCCATCCTTCTGAATGGCTCTCCTTCCTCGCCTTTTCGACCTTCCCAGGGTATTTGTCAAGGTGACCCTCTCTCTCCATTCCTTTTTGTACTCATGGCCGAAGGTCTCAGTCGTCTCCTTCATTCTGCTATCTCTTCTCACTCATTAAAGGGGATTTCTCTTTGTGGTCAATCTCCCATCTCTCACCAATAGTTTGTTGATGACACTATGATTTTTGGCCATCCGTCAGTTCAAGAGTCCTCTGCCCTCCTAGCCCTGCTTAATCTCTTCTTAGAAGCTTCAGGCACCTCCATCAACACCTCCAAATCCTAGCTCTTCTTCTTCCACACCCCCATTCTCACTCAGAAGAATATAGCCAGGATCTTGGGTTATCCTATAGCTGTGCTTCCCTCGAAATACCTTGGAGCTCCCCTGATAGACTCAACCATCAAACATGCCTCTTGGAGAATCCTCCTTGACAATCTAGAAACTAGGCTCTCCTCCTGGACCTTCCGCTCTCTCAATATCGCCAGCAGGCTCATTCTTATCAAATCCGTTCTCCAAGCCATGCCTCTGTATTTATTCTCCATATTGGCAGCTCCCAAATGGGTTCTTAAGAGAATTCACAATCTTCAGAGAAATTTCTTATGGGGCTCCTCAGGTCTCAACAGAAAATGGGCACTCGTCAAATGGACTGAAGTTTGTCTTCCGAAGTCAGCTGGTGGGCTTGGTCTAAGGGATCCCCTTCACAGTAATAACACCATGGGTGCCCGAATCTGGTGGAAATGGGTCTCCAATCCGCACTCTCCTTGGGCTCGTATCTGGCAAGCCAAATACGCTCCAGGAAGTCCCCTGGAGGAGCTCATCCGTATAAGCATCACCACCCCTGGATCGTTAATTTGGAATGCAGCCAGAAAGCACAGTGCCTTCATTCAAGCACATAGTTTTTGGGAAATACATTCAGGCACCACAACAAGATTTTGGGAAGACTCCTGGCAGCAGCTTCCCAAACTAGCTGCTCTCTTCCACAAACCCAAATGGCAGGCTACCATGCAGCACAGTGATCAAACCCATGTTTATCAATTTTGGCAGCAACAATCCCCTCATGGATTTCAACTATGGAGATCAACAGATACCTGGCAAGCCAACTGGCAAGAGGAAACCTTTGAAGAGATTGATCAAGAGCTCAAACTAAGGAAAATTAAGGTCTCGGATCAGAGGGACAAAATTCGATGGGGATACACTCCAAAAGGGACATTCACCACCAAGGAAGCATACCAAATTCTCTATCATCCAACGTAGATAATTAAGGACCAGCTATGGGATAAGGTCTGGTAACTAAGCATCTGGCCAAAAGTCTCTACTTTCTTGTGGCTTTTAAGCAAACAGCGGATCCTCACTTGGGACAATCTTCAAAAGCGAGGTTTTATTGGGCCTTCCAGATGTCCCAATTGCAACCTCCACTCAGAGACCATCTTGCATCTTTTGGATACCTATCCGTTAGCAGTAGAACTCTGGGAGAGAATTGCACAATGCAACAGGAGAACGGGCAGACGAGTGGGAGACATCACAAATACAATCAGGAACTGGCCTCAGCATCCCTTCCAAAGTCTAGTCCTCAACTCCCTCTGGAACCTTCTTCCGGGCTTCGTCTATTGGATCATCTGGAAGGAGAGAAACAACAGGATCTTTAAAAATCTCCATTCGCCCCTGGACTCCCTTTGGCTTCTTCTCAAACAGAACCTTCAAGAAACTCTTGCTCTGAAACAATGGAAAAATTCGGATTTGCCAGCCTCTCCTCAGGAATGCCTCATTCTGGAAAATTGGAATCTGAACCTCACTTTCTCCGCTCACGCCAATCTCAATCCCTCCATTCATTCTGATTCCCCCCAATTCTGGTCTCCTCCTGCCTCCCAGTCTATTAAGCTAAATTTCGACGGTGTAGCCAAGGGCAATCCGGCACTGGCTAGTTATGGAGGCACTTTCAGAAATGCTGAGGGCTCAGTTCTGCATATATATCATGGCTCGCTAGGAAGAGATACCAACAGTGCTGCCGAACTTGAAGGCTTATGGAAGGGCATCCGCACTGCAGTAACTGAATTTTTTTTCCCTCTGGTGGTAGAAGGGGACTCACAAATCTTAATTGAGGCAGCTACTCAGATCCAATCAGGCACATCAGCTGGAAATATTGCTTCTAGCTGGCGACTCCTAAGTAGACTGGAGCAAATTGAAGAATGGCTCAAGTCTCCTCGCAGCATTACCTTCCAGCACGTCCGGCGATCAGCCAACAAGGTAGCGGATAGATTGGCAAATCAAGGGTCTGATCAGCAACTCCCTTTCTTCTCTGGTCCACTGAGCAGTTCTAATGATGAGAAACTTAAACAAGACTGCACTCTTTTGGTGCAACAAGATCTATCCCTCCCGGATGCGGGTGAACAATACAGTTAGGGGTACGAAGACGGCGGGATGGGCCAGCGCGTGGAGCACATTCAACGCCATCTAGCCTCACTCGCTGCCAGACTTCAATCTCCCGGCAAGCTTATTCATTGTTGCGTTAATGCAACATGACATTCTATACTGGCATCTTTTCTCTTATTTCATGGTGCTACTCCAATTCTGCTCTATTCCTCCTATGCGAATGTCTGGTCTCCTCGTAGTTGCAGTGTTCTGCTCTTGGGTTAATCCAAGGATCCATTGCGCTCAAGAATGCGGGGTAGATTCTCAGTTGGAACTCCTGGTTTTCCAAAGTCCTATTAGCATTTTCATTTTTCATTTGTCCTCCTGCTTTTTCAGGTCTCCTTCGAGTGTGATTACTCTCCCCCTTCCAGTCTCTCCTAGTTCGAAAAGATTTGCTGCTTCCACTGTTCCTTTTGTTCTGATCAGCATGCCTATTCTGCACCAAAGAATGCGCTATAGAAGGGGAGGCTCCCGTGGTTGACCCAATTGCCAAGCATCTTCCTCTTCCTTGGATACTTCTTCTTGCTCATCAGGTTTCGGCACAAAAATCCATCCAGTCACCAGGCGAGGTCGTGGTCGAGGTCGGGGGAACCAGGCCTTACTGTCGAACTCCCTCCATTCTCACGCTCATACAGCCCGCTTTCAAATCCCCTGCACTCTTAGCAATCACTCTTTCATTGCTTCGGTTACTATTCAGCTGAGCGAAGGTGCAGTTGTCTTGGTGTCAGCAACTCCAAATGTGACTATGGAGTCGAGGGTGGAAGAGTTGCTAGGTACCTCTCAGTATCATAGCCAGCAGAAAAAAGTCCCAAGTGGTCCTGCCTCCCAAGATAAGCCAACTCTGGCGCGTCCGAGTGTTCCGATTGAAGGTGGTTCGCCAATAGAAGAGGGCCATCCCTTAGACAATGATGATTCCTCCAGTTTTGGATGTCAGATTGTGGAAGAAGTGCCTTCCACCGCTCAAGATGCATAATCAGGTTGTCGTTCTCTATTGCAGTTTCTGTGTCTGTTCAAGGCTAAAGGTTTAGTTGTTTTATGACTAAGTTTTCAGTTCGGGTCATATGTATCAGCTCAGTCAAGCAGTTTTGGTACTCCGGTTAGTCTACTTTTTTGGACAATGTGCTTCCTGTCTTTATGTACTGGTCATGGTCCGGGTTCTAGTTGGTCTTCTGCTAGTTTTCTTGAGTTAATTTTCAGAATTGTAATGTGAGTAAGCCGCCTTCTAGGGCTAGACCTCTTGAGGCCGCTGCCTCTTTGTAAAAATATTTTGCATCAATATAGGATTAGTCTTATTCAGAAAAATAAAATAAAATTATAAATGAGTTTATTATTATGCATCATCAATTGCTTTTTATTATTAATTGCAAAATGATTTTAATGATTTAAATTAAATATAATTTTTATTTCAAATTGAGGATTCTAAAATTAATGCTTATAAACTTTAATATATTGTTATAAATTATTATTGACTAATTGATGAAGTTTTTATTTATTTATATTAGGATTGTAATTGACATTTAAATTAACTACAATTTTAGTTTTATATATATATATATATATATATATATATATATATATATATATATATATATATATCTTAATAAAATATGAAATTAAAAATTATTTATTATTGATATTGGTTTTATGTTAAAATGTTTGACTGAGTATAGGGAAGGGTTACTAAAAGGAAGATTATGGAGGCTAAAACAAGCAAAAAGAGGGTAGGGCAAATCTAAGAGAAGGTGGAATGAGAGGTTAGAGTGGGAATCCAATTATCACTAATTTTCCAATCATCATCGCGGTTAAGGTTGTTAGGGTTCTTAGCTATTTTGATAGCTTCTCTGAATTTCCTATGGTGACAATGATCAATTTTGGCCACAACACTAGAGTTTTCAATACAAATATGATGATTGGTTTTACTTGAGTGTTCAGCCAAAGTTGAGGTTTTGGAGCGGTTATGCTCAATGTCAGCAGCATGCTCTTGAATCCTTGTTGATATTGATCAACCAGTCTCTCCAATGTAGGTTTTTCCACAAGAACAAGGAACCAAATAAACTCCTTTGTGGCATTTAGGATCAATAGGATATTTTACCGATTTTAGGCATCTGTTGATGGCATTCATGGGTTTGAAGGAGGTTTTTATGTTATTTTTCTTTAAAATATAAGAAATTTTATTAGTGGTGATTTGTGTTCTTTCCGAACACCTGTTTCCTGCAGTTTCTGTGCATACAACAAGTCATCTGGTACATTTTCCAAATCAATATACATAAAATATCATAACAGGTTAGTTTACACATAACCATCATAATCATATATTCTTATCAGAATCATAACCATATGTATACAAAAACAATTAAATCACTGTTACTTATCCTTGAACCACTTCTTAGCTTCCTTCTTCTGTACACACTTTCTGTTGGAGAGGTAAATCCCCTCAACGGATAGAGGCGATCCCTAATAGCCCAGAATGGGTCTAGCAACAATCAATCAATGCTACTATGCAAGTTCCTAATTTCAAATAAAAGATAGGCAATGAACACCTACTTGGATTCCAACGCTATTGTTTGATGAAGAGATGTCGTTCTCGCTCCTTCGCTTTGGCCGGTCACGATCTTCCACGATCCCCGTAGATAGATACCTGCACACACGAAGAGAAACACAAACACAAGCATGAAATCTAATAAATGCAATTATACATCAGTCAGAAAGGACGTAATTCACATTAACCATTACAAAGACAAATGAGAATGGAACCATAATAGTATTCATCTATTATTAATCAATAACAGAGAAAGGTACAACCAAAGTTCTGACGTTGAGTCCTTCTCAAGAGGGTCCAGTCAGCAAGTCTCTTAAGCATTCACCCTTGGAGGTAGATCTCCCAAGACAAAAAGTCTCTCTCACACAAGCAATACTTCACACCCCTCCTTAAGCTCTCTAGCAAATCCACACTTATCACACCAACTACCTAATAGCAGCAGCACTCTAAGCACTATCAATTCCACACTATCAAAAACTAGCTGCTCATGGCCATGGTAGAGGCTTAAATAGGAGAAGGAGTCTCCATGAATGTTGGGAGGATGAGCTTATCTCCAAGGGAGGTGGCTCAAATGACGAACAGACATGCCATAGAAGGGAGGGCGACATTCACAAGGCCAACAACCAGGTCTGGAGTCATCTGGAAGGCTGGCTGTTAGAACAAACTCGCCCAAACTGGATCAGCGCGAGTGTATAACTGCACTGGAGCACTGACATCGCATCTGAATAACGGAGAAGGTTGTGTCAGCGTGACTCAATACAAACATAGGATGCGCTGGTTCATGAAATTCGACCAGCACGGAAAACCCGTGTTCTTCCACGCTGGTAGCGCATTCGTTGCACTATGAGGCACCAGTCAGCGCGGTTATTTTAATAACAGTCGCGATGATGGAAAAAATTTGGCAAAGTGGGTCATTTGGCCAGATTAGAGAGCATGAGCATGATTAATTGGAATTCATGACACAGTAGGGAGACTGACAGAGAGACAGTGACAAATTACTGTGTAACAGATGCCCCCTAAAGCATGAAGCCCGAGAGAGTGGGAGGGGTGAAATGCTTTACAAAACTCGCTGAACTGGAACACCACCAGGAAGAACCTGCATGTATGTACAACTGATATCTCTATTACACGTAGTCTAGGCATGGGCGCAACCATCCAAAAGACATATGAAAAGGTCTGTGGTATGGACGCAGCCACCCAGCTGAAGAGACCATGATGATAAAAAGGTATGGTCACAGCCATCCCAAAAGACTCAGGTATGGGCACAGCCATCCATCAATGAGCCATGTAATAATAATCCACAAAATCGCAACCTGGTTTGCAACAGACAAAAACCAGGGTCTTGCGCTCCATCCCAACCCAAACAAAGTACGAGTCCAAGCATGTGAATACATGAGCTGAAGTCGAACATGCATGAAAATCGTCTGATTACCAGCCAATAATGCAAACTGTTAACAGACGCGAGAGGGACCACCAATAATGACAATGGTCCTCAAGGTACTTATAGGTACAATCCGCGGCGTGTGAATCAATGAGCTGGTGTCGAACACCCGCAGAATCATTCGATCGGAGGCCAATGATGAAAACCTCGCGTCGAACACGAAGAAACTGCCATTAAGGCATGCAGGCTCTGAGGCACCTGAAGGGAGTCTCTAGGTCACTTTCCTAGATAATGAGCTGAAGTCGACAGGAAGTAACTTTGATCGAAGGTGGGCCATAATGTTTCCCACATCATCGACATGAGACCAAGAAGGATAAAATATTTTGTGTGAGACATCAAAGGGAGGTGGTAAGTTTGCAGAGGTCAACTTCTCTTGAACATATTGGCGGCACGACAACGGATTTGGCAGTATCTGACATCAAATGAGCAGAGGTCAAGGTGACAAGGCAATGAGCAGATGAGAGGTCAAATAGGATAACCCAAACCCACGGAGGCTAGTGTAAAACAAGATGAGAAATCCCCACCCAGACACGAATGCAGACTAGTGCCATGTTCAAGAGAGACATACTGCCGACACGACAAATTATTATAGTTCCATTTTCCCCACCATTTCTGGGAGGTACCCCGGTTATTTTTGGATGACAAGCTTGACGGGGATAGCATATGCTTAGAAAGTGTCATTTCGACGGTGTCCGATGTCATTAAGTTTTAACGAGTCTGACAAAGGAAGAACTCGGCGTCTTTTCCATTTAGAGAGTCTGAAAAGAGAGCAGGAAAAGAAAACTCCAGGGGGTCCTTTTTCGTAAAGTTGTGTCTCTCGAGCCCGAAAAAGTATAAAACAATGCTCAAAAGAACCGCCCGATTAGTATGATCGAGGAGTACTTTTCGTAAATAGTAACTTCGACCCGAAAAAGTAAAAAAGCGGTCAAAAGTACGTCGTTTTGGAGCCAATAACGAGTGCGAAACGACAAACACCCGACAATCTTTTTAAGTTAAACGGTCGAAAAAAGAGCTTTAAAAGCGACCGCCTCTCGTTCGCTCGGCCACATTTTCTTGCTTTACGTCGAAAAAGAGCTTAAAGACGACGTTTTTGGGACCAAGTGTGTATAGGACCGTCGTGACCCTGCCAGTTACTAGAACCTGCACAAGAACACCGCACGCGTAAACCTGTTCGACATGTTAAAAACATAGTAAAACATGCATAAAAGCATAATACAGCAACATTAGCACTAAACACATGGTAAAAACATGACAAAAACCCACATTTATGAAAAACCATAGTCAATTATAAATTTTTGACCATAAATAGGGGGGTAAAAGAATTTTTTTACCATTGTTACCATTTTGAGCCGTGGAGAATGTTGTGGAGATGCGAGGTTGACGGAGCGAATTCCATCCCGTGCGGACACCATCCATCCTGCAACTTGTTCCAGGTAGGTTCTCCTTTCCCTACGCTTCACTTTGAGTCCTTTTTGCAGCATTTCCACGGTGGGAAGTGGCCATTTGGGCAAAATTTTGGAGCTTCAATGCGCTCTCGGTCAGCGCGGATTTCCTCATCGGGTCCGCGCTGATCGATTAATTTTTACACACACCACCTCCGGATCAGCGCGGAAAACACGTGTGCTTCCGCGATGACCCAAGGAAAAAAACGAAGGGGCGCCATGATCAGCGCGACTGTTTTTAAAATAGTCGCGCTGACGCCGTGAAATTATATTTTTATCATTTTGAACGTATAAATTTCAACGGTCAGGGCTCTAATATTTTTTGTGGTCATGCAGGACACAATGGCATTTGTTTGGCAAGAGAGAGATCACGATAACGCAGATATAGCAGCTTATGCCGATGCTGTGTGCCGCAATGCAATGCGGGCATGCGGGTTGCTCAAATTTTTCCTCCCTCCACGCCTGCGAGCACAACCTGATCTGCTCGAGTTCCTAATCAGAGCCTGGAATCCTGTTGATGGAAAGTTTACGATTCGAGGTCGTGATATCGAGTTCGATCACACGGATATCTATTTTCTGACTGGGTTATCATGTCGAGGTGAGATGCCCATTTTGGAGGGGCAGCGACCCAGTGGCAAAACCCTAGATACGCTGATGGCTCGGATGTGCCCACAGGCACGCAAAACACGGAGTGGGAAGGTAGGTATTCCCACGGTGGAGGACATCGTCCTTCGAACCATACTCTTCCTGGTGACCTGGGCAGCGGGTTGCTTGGCCAATCACGAGGCCTCAAATACCCATCTACTATTAGCTCTCGAGTGTTTACAGCCCACCATATTCAACTGGGCAGCAACAGTAACAACCAGCATGAAGAGACAACTGAGCAACTATCGACGCGGTGAGTTGAAACAGTTTGGTTACGGGTCCATTTTAGTCCCACTCATGCTGGAGCGGGTGCCGACATTACAGCTGCAGGACATGGTCGTGGATCCACCCAGAGGTCCCCGAGAGACGAGGGCTAGTCAATGGGGCCATGTCATGCCGCGCGGAGGTGGCGGATGCCCAGTGGCATGGGGTGTATATTTTGGAGAGTGGCTGGATCGGCGGGTTATTTTTGTAGAGGACTAACCATATGCTGGCATAGACTTCTGCGGTGATCCAGACATGCCACTGCCTGCGGGAGAGCATTGGGACGATGGTGGTAAGACACTTGATCTCTTTTTAATTTTTTATCTTTTGTAATGGTTTTTTTTTTTTAAATTTTCATGTACATGTCTTTATGATGAATGCTATGGTATGCAGATGTGGGACCCACGAGACCCCTTGGTCTAGCCCCAGAGGCATGGAGAGAGGGACAGGGTGTTAGAGCCCTGGCTTTGGCTCCTCCAAGAGTCGTTACGATGGAGACTGTGACACATAACCTCGAGGGCTTACTGGCGGGGGTTCCAGATTACCAGGGGATAGAGGAGGTCCCCACAGCATCTCAGATTCACATAGTGGGGGTGGAACCCAGGATGCACCGCCTGTTGAGGCGAGTGGCACGGGTAGCTGTATGCTACAGAGAGCATAACCCACCATAGTAGACATCTAGGTTTTATTTCCACTGATGTTTTTTGAGAGACATGTGTCTCAGATGTACTGAGGACACCAGCCTTATCTAGACATATACACTTATTTTTGAGCGCCTTGGTGCGCCACACAATATATATATATATATATACTGATTTTGGATGGATCTTTACATGTGATGATGTTTTTATATGCTATGCAAATGTCTAATACAAATGTAATCTAATGTATCAATTGCATATGCCCCCTTTTGCAAAACTCTCTTCATAATATAGGGGCCTAGCTACATGGATTTGAGTTTACCTGTCCCTAGCTTATCCTTAGCTTGATCATAGAGCAGTACTAGATCTCCCTCAACAAAGGAACGAGGTTGAATGGTATTGTCGAAGTGAGCCTTAACTCTCTTCTTCTATGCTTCGATAGCTAGAGAAGCTAAGCAACGGGTCTCGTCTAGCCGTTCTAAATAAAGAAGCCGTTCCTCCACCGGAGTGGTGTTGGGAAGCAACTCGAAAGCTAATTTTAACGAAGGAATCTCACATTCAACGGGAAGGGTGGCCTCCAGTCCATAAACTAGCTGAAAAGGGGTGAAACCGGTGGCGTCCTTCACAGAGGTCCAATAGGCCCACAAGGCGGGGAACAACATCAGATGCCAATTAGGCTTGTGTGTACCAATGGTACGTTGGAGCATTGTGATCAAAACTTTGTTCACAGCTTCAACTCGGCCATTGGATTGAGGGTAGTACGGCGTCGAACTATCTTGACGCAAGCCTAGTTGGGTCGTTAGTTTCGTCATCATGTGATTACGGAAATGTTTTCCGTGATCCATGACGATAGCATGTGGGACTCCAAACCGAGTAATGACATGATTAAACAAAAACTGCGCCGCTGTGTGACCGTCTTCATTCAATGTAGGCATCGCTTCGGCCCATTTGGTGAAATAATCCACGACAACGATGATATACCCATTCCCCCCGGCCGAACGAGGGTTACAGGATGTATAATCGATGCCCCATTTGGCAAAATGACCTACGGTAACAACAGGGTGCAGTGGTGCAGGAGGTGCAGGAGGTGCACGCATTTTCTGGTGGTAGATCTGGCACTCATGGCATGCACGGATGATAAGGATGCAATCCTTAAAGATAGAAGGCCATAAATAACCAGCACAAAGGATTTTCTGTGCGGTGGCATATCCGGACATGTGGCCGCCACAAGCACCGGAGTGGTAGTCATTCAACACCCACTCAGCCTCCTCGAGAGTCAAACATCGACGGAGAACAGAATCAGCACCGAAGCGGTACAGGGTATCGCCAATAATGCGATAGGGTTGAGATTGATGATGAATCCTTCGTCGAACGTCTTTCGATACAGGAAGACGTCTGCAAGTATACTATGATGTCCCCATACCAAGGGTCGAGGGTACTGATTAGGAACAACGTTTCATCCGGTATATGCTCTTCCGAACGAGATGGTGCAGAAGGAGATGGCAAAGAATAGAGAAATTCTGCAAAGACCAGAGACTTCTTAGACTTGGCAGCAATAAATTCCAAGTCAAACTCTTGGAGGATTACGATCCATTTCGAGTATTTTCCCCCCAACAACTAACGTGACAAGATGTACGTCATTGGGTTGCAGTCAGAAATCACGGTCGTGGTGCGCAACAGGATATAGTGCCGGAAATGTTGGACGGCGCAAACAGCTGCCAATGCCAACTTCTCGACATAGGCGTAGCGAGTTTCTGTATCCAAGAGGTTACGACTAAGGTAATAGATAACGTGCTCATTGCCATCATCATCATCCTGCACCAGAACCATGCCGATGGTGGTGTCAGCGGCAGCTAGATAGAGAGTATAATCACGATGGTAGTTCGGAGGTCTTAAGAGTGGAGTCGAGACAAGGAGGTCCTTGAGTCACTCGAAAGACTCCTAAGTGATAGCATCCCAACGAAAGGGTGTGTCTCACTTCAATAACCGTGTGAAACCCTTAGCCACCTCGGCATAATTCGGAATGAATCGTCTAAGAAAATTCGCTTTGCCCTGCAAGCTCTGCAACAACTGCAAAGAGGCAGGGGGAGGAAGATTCAGGATGGCCTCAACTTTGAGGGGATCCAGACGGATGCCTTCTCGATAGACGATGAACTCGAGTAGTCGGCCTGATTCTACGCAGAAGACACATTTATGAGGATTGAGCCTAATACGGTAGTGTCGATAGCGGAGAAAAATTTCGCGAAGATGAGAGGATGGTCCTGACGCTTGGCTGAATGAGCTGGGAGGTCATCCAGATACGGCTGTAAAATGTGACAAATGTCATGAAAGGCATAAGACATTGCACGTTGAAACGTAGCGCTGACATTCTTTAGACCGAAAGGGAGCTTCTTATAGGCGAAAGTGCCCCAAGGACAGATAAAAGCTGTCTTATGTTGATCTGTTGGTGCAATGTTGATCTGGTTATAGCCAGAGAAGCCGTCCATAAACGAGTAAATTTCGCTTCCTGCACACTCATCAATAAGCTGATCGATGAAGGGTGTAGGGAAGTTATCCTTTGGACAGGCATGATTGATATCACGGTAATCAACACAGACTCGGATAGTACCCTGCTTTTTATTCACAGGGACTATATTAGAAACCCAATCCGTAAGTGGAATGGGGTAAATAAAACCGGCCTTGAGAAGCGTTTCGACCTCTGCTTTGATAGCTGCGGCCTTTCGGGGGTGCACAGGGCGTAAGCGCTGACGAACAGGCTTAGCACCTGGATACGTAGGTATTTCGTGCACCACTATACTAGGGTCGATGCCGGGCATTTCCTCATAGGACCATGCGAAGACATCACGAAATTTGCGAAATAGAGCAGTGTAGAGTTGAACTTCCTCTGGAGTGCAAGCGACTCCGATATGAATGTGCTCGACAATCCCTGGTTTAACAGAGATGTCGATAGGTTGGGTTTGCGTGATGTTTCCCATATTTCCCTCAGAAGACACTTGATAAAGCTGAATAGGTGTTTGGAGGGGCGGGGATGGGACACACGAAGCAAACCGCTCAAGACATGCGATCATTTCCGGATGGGGAGGGAGAAACAAAGAGCGGTGGTGATGATCTTACCAAGGGAGCTCTTCGAGAGACATGGTCTCTATGATGGATTCATTGGAAGGAAATATTTCCTTCAATGGATCCGAAGTAGCCTCATCTCCTAGCCAAGGGAAATGAACATATGAATCAGGAACACTGCTCGGGAGAGTAGGTTCAACAGGGGGAGCCGATGCAGCGACGATTTCGATGTAGTTGAGCTCGGCAGGACTCAACGGCATCATATCACCCCAAGGGTCTTCCTGATTAGCGAGAGGAAGAACCCATAGATTAGAGTGTACAAAGATCATGTTAATAGGGGTGAGATTCGGAGGTGGGAGGGGAAAGACTCCCATTAAAGTGGGATCTTTGAAAATTCCGGTGCCCACGCTCTCGAGTGACTTAGAGGTATGCTCCACAAATGGCACATTACCTTCAGAAGAAGAGGCGAAGAAGGAGAGCTGGTCCACCGTGACAATTTTCCCCTGGTGAGGGAAACGAATGACACGGAACAGGGGGGAAGCCACGGCTTGCATGGCGTATATCCAGCTCCGTCCGAGGAGGAGGTTGTAGGTGAGATTGGCGTCAACAAATTCGACCTCCACTTCTGCCGTCTTCCCTTCCAAAGAGATGGGTAAGCGTTGGAGGATACTGTAAGGATGAGACTCTCTTCCATTGAAGGCTTCTAACGTCGTAGGAGATTGACTCAAAGTAGGAGAACCAATAGCCTTCCAGCAAGCAACATACATGATGCAAGTTGAGGCACCTTCATCAATGACCGTACGATGAATTGTTTTGCCATTGATGATGACCTGTATAAGGAAAGCGACTTGGTGAGGCAGTCTCGGTGTAAAACCCTTGAGATCAAAAGAAATCAAATCTGAATCAGCCGGGACGATGCCACCAATAGCTGATAGCAAGGACTTCCTCTGGGAGGGGCAGCTCTGGAGGACTTCTAGAGCGGACATAGCAGGCGGAGTCTGAGCTAAGTCTTCAACAATTCTATAATGCTGGGCAGTACGAGCATTAGGGTTGTAAGACGACTTCCGGAGTACACCTTTTGGAGGGGGTCGGGGAATCGTCTCAGCGCTGGGCCTTTTGATGTGGAGAGAACCAGAACTGGACGGAGGAGCGCTGGAGGGGACCTCCCACTCTTTCCCGGCATGAGATGGATATTCTTTTGCTCGAGTAGAAACATGGATGGGAATGGTTCCAGCCATGAACACTTGAGAGCCGAACGAGGAAGAGGGTTGAGACGGGTCTGCCACCATTTGAGTCTGTTGGGAAGGGAAAGGTTCTTTAAGCACGGCAGGAGTCCCAGGAGCACCTTTCAATAATCAACTAACTTCGGATCGCCTTGGGAAGTCCTTAGTGTAGTGATCCTCGTCACAGATAAGACAAGGATACTTAGGTTTTTGTTTAGCTCCTTCCTCGGGTGGAGGTTTAGGGGAATCCTGCTTGGGCTGTCCGGTTTTATCTTTAGCTTTCCCTTTCTTTTTCCTTTTTGAGGATTTATCCGCCGCGGTGGACTGAACGACGTTTACCTCGGAGGTACTTCCAGGATTAGATGGACCCTGAGAAGCATTTCCATTAGAAGCATTCTTTTTTTGCTTCCCAGGGTTCGCGGCCGATTTCTTTGATGACGAGTTTACAGAGCCAATGACTCCATCAACAGACGGTTTTGGCAGAGCCTTGGATTGTCCAGGCCTCGAGGCGTTTGGAAAATAATCATATAAAGTACCCGACTGAGAGTAAACTAAGTCAAGGTACTGAGCACGCGCGATAACTTGCTCTTCAGTTACACAAGCTCCCATGGTGATGTCTCGTGCAATTGCAGGGACAAAGGAAGTTGTGAACTGATCGGTCAGGAGTTGATCAGGAATCCAGAACTTGATCAAGCGACGACACCTTCTCCATTCATGTATATGATCAGATATATGCGTAGCCATGTCCTGTTTGAGAGACGTGAGGAGATGTGTCCCTGTCTCATACCGAATGGGTAACTGAAAATGAGTTAGGAATGCCATAGCTAGCGAGTTGAAATCTTGAAATGTGTTGCGATTCAGCTCAATATACCACTTAGCGGCTGAGCCGGTTAGAGTTCTCTGAAAGAGGCGGAGCCGGATGGAGTCATCAAGCCATGAGTTCGATGAACACCAGAGGTGATAGGTCATGACATGGGCTTGAGGATCTTCACCAGCTTTGCCATCAAATTTTGGACAATCACCGGGTATTTTAGTTGGAATTGGTTGCCAATACAGATTATGCAGAATGGGGTCATTCATTAACTTAGACACATCTGGAAGTTCCAATGTCGCTAAGAAAGGCAACTGAGGGTTAAAGGACATTTGTGGCTGTGGAAGAGAGGCAGTACCGGGGTTCCAACCAGGTGGTGGTTGCCCCCATGGACTTTGTCCAGATGGGCCCGACCCAAAAGGGCCTGGTCCATAGGGACTTTGCCCGTAGGGGTTCTGTCCATATGTATTCTGTCCATACAGATTTTGTCCATATGGATTTTGTCCATATGCAGAAAGTTGACCCTGGGTCTACCCCCCAACACCCCATGAATTAGCAACTTGACCTGCAGGTATAGCGTACTGATAATTTTGGTAAGGAGTGACCTGCATCTGTTGATAATTTTGATACGAGGTAAACTAAGTTTGCCCCTGGGGTTGCTGGTAGCCATACATTTGCTGAGCTCCATACTGAGCCTGATAAGAAGGCTGTGCCTGGTAAGAAGGTTGAGGTCGTGACCCACCTTGCATTTGATAACCCATTTGAGTTTGGGGCCCAGAAAGATGTCCATGAACAGGTTGGGCTGGGATCATCTGGCTGGAAGGTTGGCCTAGTTTGGTTTGGGATGGACCTGTTTTCCCAGAAGGATGTGCTTGCTGGGTGCCAGGTTGTCCTTGAGCAACCAAGGGTTGTCCTTGCGGAACAGATGGTCGAGCAGGCTGGATGGCTGGTTAACCTTGAGGTTGGCCAACCTGTCCAGAAGGATGATTAAGATGGGCAGTGGGTTGGCCTTGCTGCATAGAAAGCTGGCCCATTTGCCCGGAAGGATGCATAGACTAAGCAGTGGGTTGGCCCTGCTGTACGTAGGGTTTCCCCCCTTGCCCAGAAGGATGACTAGACTGAGCAATGGGTTGGCCCTGTTGTATGTAAGGCTGCCCCCCTTGCCTAGAAGGATACCCTGTTGGACTGCCGGTTGAGCTTGCAGAATAGATGTTTGTCCAGCTTGTCCAGAGGGATAACCCTGCTGGAGACCAGGTTGGCCCTGTTGGATGTAAGGTTGTCCAGACGGGTAACCTTTCTGGGTACCGGGTTGCCCCGGATAACCAGAAGGTTGACTCTGATAGGTAAACGACGGACCACCAGCGGCCGAAGGTTGTCCCTGATAGGGTTGTCCTTGTGGGCCCCCAGATTGTCCTGGGTAAGACTGGCCATAAAGTGGCTGCCCTTGGGGGGCTTGCACATAAGGTGGCTGGCCTTGATTCGGCGGTCCTTGAAACTGCGTAGGGATTGCTTGGCCCCCATGAAAAGAGTGAGTACTAGAGTCCCAAGCAATGGATAACGGTACCGAAACCTCAATGAAAGGTTGAAGTGGCAAGGTTTGAGAGTATTGGAGGTATTGACCAGTAGAATCGTAATAAAAGAGTGGACCTTGCGCGTTCGGATCCTGAACAGGTTGCCCATAGGCATCATATGGCCCCCCTCCTGGAAAAGGACCAGAAGAGGATGGAGCACTTTGTGCAGGGTGGATGACTCTAGGCGAGAGTTCCGGCTGGCCACTACTCACTTGACCGTGAGGGGAACCAGCACCAGTGTTCGAAGATGACGACGCTGTTACGACACTAACGACCGGAGTCGAGTACGCTACAAAAACAGTTGGATTCATGGGAACTGAGGTAAGAGGTGTAGTATGGGGTCGTGAAACAAAAGGTCTTGTGGTGGGAGTGATCTGAGGATCCCACATAGTCGTAGCAGGAATCCTGGCAGCTACTCTATCCCTCAATGATGTGTAGAAATTTTGAATAATATGACACATATTCAACAGAGATTATCCTGATCATACAATTTAAGCGGAACATGTATAATACATAATCTCCTCTACGTTGATCATCAAATTACAGAAGCAGAAACATCCACAGGCACACATAGAAGCATCAATCAAACTCATAAACACAGTATGTATCCCGGGGAAAGCATCTCGCTAAAAACCCCACACTATCTGTATATTATATTGATTGAATCATGTAACAATACAAAGCATAATACTTCTCACAAGTATCTCCACCTGTTACACACAATACAACTCAGATTTGATCTCCAAATCTCTTCCACTGCTTGCCTGCCTCCACTGCTCAATACCTGCTCAAGAACTGATGAGAATAGCTTCCCAAACTCGATTTTACACTGCAAAATAGTCACCCACACTATGTTGGACGTGAGCAACAGCTATAATATCATGAAGATACGTGAGCAAACTCATTGGCATACTCAATCCTTTGATTGTGCAAATCATCATGCACAGCTATAGTCACAACTGATAGCAATCTGATCCTCTAACACCTGTCCCTGCTGAACTGAACATGCACTGACATGCAACTGAGTTAACTGATGTATTCTATAGTTGCATTATGAGTTAATAACTTGTGAATTAATTAATAACTAATTCACCCAACTCATCTTTAGTCTATTGATCAGTTAGACTAAATACAACCAGTTTAACAAAGCTAAACTGAACACAACTCCATCAACTGTACCTCCAGTCCACTAAACTCAACTCACTTGAGTTCTAACTGAAGTCATGCATGCAACAACTCAACTGACTCATAATAAAAACGAATTTCCTTCTGACAGCTGCATGTGCCACTTCCGTAGCTCAAACTGAAGTGCTCCAAGAGAATAAGATTAAGTTTATAGTCCAAATATTATTGTGAGATAATAATATTTGACTTTTCTATTTTTGACTTTGATCACTCACACTGTGATCACTCACACTGTAATCACTCACACTGTGATCACTCACACTTTCATAAAAAATAGAAGTCCATCTATTTTTCCCAACTTGATCAATCATCCATAGACATGATCCATATGTCTAAAAATAGACATAGTCTAAAAATAGACTTGCCCCAAAAATAGCCTGCGGGCCCACTTAGTGAAGGCGACTCTTTTCACTAAGCTCCATCATCTTGTTGCACTCTCAACAAGCATTTCTTGTTGCACACTTTTCAACACTCCCTCTCAACAAGAAAGGCTTCCTCTCAAACCCGATCCTGTAACTCTGGAATGTTCTCCATGCAACACATCTGGCCGGTCCACTTGCTCTGTCATCAAAGTCTCTGACTGCTATTGCCTCTGTCAACTGAAACTCTGCATCTCTATGCTCTTCAGTATCTAACTGCTCTAGCCTCTGTCACTTTGATCTCTGACTGCATCCGTGCTGCTGCTGGTTCTATCTCCCAGCATTGCATCCGCACTGCACCTCCCAACTGACCTCCCTGTTGGGACAGAAACAGCCTCTGATGCTGAAGCTCTACCTGCTGCTGACAAGTGCTCCCTCTCTGACATCTGCGCTACTGCAACATCTCCATGCATCTCGCACCATTGCACACCTCTCTGTGCCACCTAGCACTGTGCAAAAAACTTGTGCATCTCGCATTGCTACAGCCTGCTAGCTATGCGCTGTCCTGGGATTCCCTGCACTGTCGCTCTCTCTGCCGCTCCATCCGCATCTGTCTCTACCCAATCAGTCAGTTCCTGCTACTACACATCGGGGCTCCCGTAGCAAGGTCTCATCCAAGAGGTTGGGTACCTCAAGGATCTTGCCCCTCCTCCTTGGGACAATCAATCCACATCACCCCACCTCCTACCTGGAGGTATGGCTGCATGCGATCCCTCAGCCCACCTGGCTTGAAGTTTCCCGCTACTGGAGGTCTCTAGATGAGTAGATGTCTCTACTCGATCTCCTCTCAGCTTCCCCTGTTGTGGCTCCTCCACAATCTCCTGAAGCTGCTGCACCAATCGTGGCTCCTCCACAATCGTCTGAGACTTCTTCTGGCTCTGCATGTTGAGAGGTAATATACGCTCCCTCTCAACCACCAAGTCTCCATCAGTTTCCTTGCTGCTCAAGGCTTTACATGCATCTTGAACCTCAAGAGCATACAGGTTCTTGACCCGTGAACCAATCTGCTTCACCTGTCTAGTGATGATGTGTCTAAGGAAAACCTTTCCCTTAGTAAAGACCACATCATATCTTCTGTCTTCCAACATCGCGATCGACACCAAGTTTCTCTTCAGTCCTGGTACATACTTGACATCGGTCAAGGTAAGGCGAGCTCCATGCTCCCTCTGAAAAATAACCGTGCCTACACCTGAGACACTATACTTCTCATCATTACCCATCCCTATGAGTATCTGGAGATCTTTCTCCTCCAAAGTACTGAACAAACTTTTGTCACCGGTCATGTGGAAAGAAGCTCCACTGTCAAGAAACCAACCACTTCCCATCATGGATGAAACCATGCATGCGAAGAGTGTGAAGTCCAACTCAAACTGTGAAGCAAGTGAGGCTGCCTCACCTTCAGATCCTTCCCCGGATCCCTTCTTGGACTTCTTCTTTGGGCAATTAGAAGCATAATGACCCAACTCATGACAACGAAAGCATCTGACCTTCGCCTTGTCAACATTCTTCCCATCACTGGAAGAACAAGATTCGAAAAGAGAAACCTTCTCCTTCCCCTTCTTCGCCTTACTCGCTAAGGCACAGTTCTCCTCATCCTGCATGGATGAAGAACCGTCTCTGGTGCTCTGTCTAATCTCCTCCTGCATCAAATCCGACCGTAGTCGTTCCCAATTTGGCAGTTTCTCCCTTCCATTCACCGAGTCCTGGTAGCTATGCCAACTCTTAGGAAGGTCAAGGAGTCCTAGACTCACCATCCTCATCATCAACAGTAACCCCCACACTTCCCAGCTCATCTCGACACTGAGTGAACTTCGTGAGATACTGGGGCATACTATCTCCATTCTCGAACTGAATGTTTCTGAGTTTTATCTCTTGCTTTGGAATTAAATTCGAATTCCACCAGCACAAAACTCAACTGCTTCCGATCTAGAATTCGTGAGAACACAATATTTCTCGTACAAAGATTGACTGTATGGGCTTTCACCGGATATTTCACCTTCCAAAGGAAGGATGAATCCAGAGGCTACCTGGCCCGATTACAGGCTCTGCCTAGAGAAATAGAATGTAAACAATTCCTGAATAGTAGATCTGATGATCAATCCTCGCTTGATGTCCTGTAAAAATCTCTTCTACAAATCAAGCAGCTCCGATACCATGTAGAAATTTTGAATAATATGACACATATTCAACATAGATTATCCTGATCATACAATTTAAGCGGAACATGTATAATACATAATCTCCTCTACGTTGATCATCAAATTACAGAAGCAGAAACATCCACAGGCACACATAGAAGCATCAATCAAACTCATAAACACAGTATGTATCCCGGGGAAAGCATCTCGCTAAAAACCCCACACTATCTGTATATTATATTGATTGAATCATGTAACAATACAAAGCATAATACTTCTCACAAGTATCTCCACCTGTTACACACAATACAGCTCAGATTTGATCTCCAAATCTCTTCCACTGCTTGCCTGCCTCCACTGCTCAATACCTGCTCAAGAACTGATGAGAATAGCTTCCCAAACTCGATTTTACACTGCAAAATAGTCACCCACACTATGTTGGACGTGAGAAACAGCTATAATATCATGAAGATACGTGAGCAAACTCATTGGCATACTCAATCCTTTGATTGTGCAAATCATCATGCACAGCTATAGTCACAACTGATAGCAATCTGATCCTCTAACACCTGTCCCTGCTGAACTGAACATGCACTGACATGCAACTGAGTTAACTGATGTATTCTATAATTGCATTATGAGTTAATAACTTGTGAATTAATTAATAACTAATTCACCCAACTCATCTTTAGTCTATTGATCAGTTAGACTAAATACAACCAGTTTAACAAAGCTAAACTGAACACAACTCCATCAACTGTACCTCCAGTCCACTAAACTCAACTCACTTGAGTTCTAACTGAAGTCATGCATGCAACAACTCAACTGACTCATAAGAAAAACGAATTTCCTTCTGACAGCTGCATGTGCCACTTCCATAGCTCAAACTAAAGTGCTCCAAGAGAATAAGATTAAGTTTATAGTCCAAATATTATTGTGAGATAATAATATTTGACTTTTCTATTTTTGACTTTGATCACTCACACTGTGATCACTCACACTGTAATCACTCACACTGTGATCACTCACACTTTCATAAAAAATAGAAGTCCATCTATTTTTCCCAACTTGATCAATCATCCATAGACATGATCCATATGTCTAAAAATAGACATAGTCTAAAAATAGACTTGCGCCAAAAATAGCCTGCGGGCCCACTTAGTGAAGGCGACTCTTTTCACTAAGCTCCATCATCTTGTTGCACTCTCAACAAGCATTTCTTGTTGCACACTTTTCAACATGATGAATAACGCGGGGGGAGTGGAGAAGTAGCTGGGATGGGAGTGTCAACATTCGACACCACAGGTGTCTCACCTGTGCTAGAAGATGTCTCATCCATGTGGGAGGTAGACATCGGAGACGAGACACTAGGGGGAGTAACATGAATATCGTCCTCGTCAGGCTCCCAGATAGGGTTCCAATCTTCTTTGTAATCTTCGTCGCCCGGGGCATGAGAGTTGATAGGTTGGATACTCGGGATAACTGGAAGAGTATCACTTACAACTGGTACCTCAGGAGCGGCAGAAGATGGAGAACCTTGATCACTAGGAACAAGAGTTGATGGGTCAGCCAGGATGACAAAACCCCAAACAAGACCTAAAGGAGTCTAACGATAAAGACCTTACACAAAATAACGCATACAAGATCTAACCAGGTGATGTTAACGTGGCCGAATAAATTTCTAAGACACAGGAACTAAACTTGACCTTTTCATGATTCAAGAGTCGAGAAAAGGACGAAAAGATGACTCTAGTCTCCTTCAAATGTTTAATGAGCACGAAGTGACAAGACGCTCACTGGCACCTTTTCTTTTAAGGAGTCCGAAAAGGATCCAAAGTGACTACTCTAGAGACTCTAGGCAAAGGGTTTACCAAGCAATCCGTAAAACTACTTATACACCTTGGCAATCGTACGAGAACCAAGAACTTTCCGTACTGCAGTCAATCTTCCTGAATGCTGTGTTCGGTGCATTACGGCTCGCAAGGCGGCAGACTCGGCTTCCTATGGATCAAGGATAAAAGCCTAGTGGGGTCTCCCTATATACGCGACGGTACGTGGGAGCACAATCCGTGTTAGACCACTATCGAGTCACAGAAGGAGGAATCACCCAACCGTAATGTGAAACAATAGTGACTATGTTTAAAGACGCCGGAACACATCTCTATCCTAGACCTCTAGATGTTTGCATTAAGTTCCAATGTGTTTTTAGGTTTATTCAGTTTATTTTATGGTTGATATTGAATTAAGTTTCGGTTTCAGGCCCTATCGTGTGATCTCTCACAATTACCTAGATGCAAACTACATGCCAAAGAATATCATTTCGTTCGATGAATTCTAACTATGAGAGGGTTAAGAGTTTCCAACCAAACAAAATGAACTCAATCAATCAAACAATCTAATGCAGCTAATGGCAATGAAATGAAACTTTTTCTTTTGAGAACACAAATCAATGAAATGCTCTTTTTCCCATTAACTATAGAATGCAAAAGATATTAGTTCGATTTCTTTTTCCAATGGCACAATGCACTTAAAATGAATTTTGAGAGACAACAACACTGAGTAAAGAGAAATAAAATCACTCAATGAAAAACACAACAAGCGTTAAAAGAGCCGGTTGAACCCCAGCAGCTATGATCCATGTCTGGGTAGTGAGAAGTAATCGAAACAATCCGAGGACTAGTTCAATGACAATCGCCTAAACAACCAAGCAAAGAAAGCAAAAGAGGAAGGTTTTCGCAAAGGCAAAGGCAAGTAGTAATGAATCTTTGTGAACGAGTGATAAAATAAAGTCAATCCAACGAAAACGGGATAATAACACCAGGTCACAGGACACAAAACAAGATCCACCCGACAAGACTTCACAAGCAAGTACTTCACAGTTCAAACAATAGAAATCAGGTCGTAAACCAGGTGGAAAGAGTAGGAGATAGTCAAACCAACAGGTTCAGGAGGCAAAATTGAAACAAATTCAATTCTACAGGATTAGCGCGGGTGACCCGCAGCAACAAAGCGCTGACCAGAAACCACGCGAAGAAACAAAGCACTGTCAGGGCGGAAGTACACGGCTTAAGCACGCTGGTTCGATTTCAGAACCGTCGCGACTGTTTAACGTACAAGCGCGATGACCACGAAGTCAAAGAAACAGCTATGCGCTTTCAGCGCGACTGTTTTGATATAAACCATGCTGAGGCTAAAAAATAGGCACAATCAAGCCAAAGGATCCCAAACCAAGGCAATAACTCTTTAAACGATCAAGACACCTCCCAGATTGAACCAGGAAGTCTAAAAGCATAGAACTAATCCCCAATCTTTGAAAAGAGAGTAACAATCAAAATCAAAACAAGAATGAACAAAAAGAGACAAAGGCCAGCTCCCCAGCGGAGTCGCCAAAATGTTGGAGAGGTAAATCCCCTCTACGGATAGAGGCGATCCCTACTAACCCAGAATGGGTCTAGCAACAATCAATCAATGCTACTATGCAAGCTCCTAATCGCAAATAAAAGATAGGTAATGAACACCTACTTGGATTCCAATGCTATTGTTTGATGAAGAGATGTCATTCTCGCTCCTTCGCTTTGGCTGGTCACGATCTTCAACGATCCCCGTAGATAGATACCTGCACACACGAAGAGAAACACAAACAAAAGCGTGAAATCTAATAAATGCAATTATACATCAGTCAGAAAGGATGTAATTCACATTAACCATTACAAAGACAAATGAGAATGGAACCATAATAGTAGCCGTCTATTATTAATCAATAACAGAGAAAGGTACAACCAAAGTTCTGACGTTGAGTCCTTCTCAAGAGGGTCCAGTCAGCAAGTCTCTTAAGCATTCACCCTTGGAGGTAGATCTCCCAAGACAAAAAGTCTCTCTCACACAAGCAATACTTCACACCCCTCCTTAAGCTCTCTAGCAAATCCACACTTATCACACCAACTACCTAATAGCAGCAGCACTCTAAGCACTATCAATTCCACACTATCAAAAACTAGCTGCTCATGGCCATGGTAGAGGCTTAAATAGGAGAAGGAGTCTCCATGAATGTTGGGAGGATGAGCTTATCTCCAAGGGAGGTGGCTCAAATGACGAACAAACATGCCATAGAAGGGAGGGCGACATTCACAAGGCCAACAACCAGGTCTGGAGTCATCTGGAAGGCTGGATGTTAGAACAAACTCGCCCAAACTGAATCAGCGTGGGTGTATAACTGCACTGGAGCGCTGACATCGCATCTAAATAACGGAGAAGGTTGTGTCAGCGTGACTCAATACAAACATAGGATGCGCTGGCTCATGAAATTCGACTAACACGGAAAACCCGTGTTCTTCCGCGCTGGCAGCGCATTCGTTGCACTATGAGGCACCAGTCAGCGCGGTTATTTTAATAACAGTCGTGATGATGGAAAAACTTTGGCAAAGTGGGTCATTTGGCCATATTAGAGAGCATGAGCATGATTAATTGGAATTCATGACACAGTATAGAGACTGACAGAGAGACAACGACAAATTACTTTGTAACACTCTCGGTTGGTTTCCATGCCATACAACTAGCCAATGTCTTCGTGCATATCTCCACATATTGCGTATACACACACATCACTATATATGTCATATACCATCCTGCAATAATTGCATTCATACTAGTACCATATGTATCACTTGTACATAGTACCACCTGCACCACTGGTACACTATACCAATGTCCATAGCATCACCTGCATGACATATATTTAATCCACATGTTTCTAGCCATGTTAGTATTATGCCAAAAATTCCTTCATCTATTTGTATTACCTTTAGGTAAGTGGAACAAACTGTGCTCATTTTATTGCTAAGAGAATAAGGAATTTCATGGACTTGTTGCATTTCTGCAACGAGTGAAAAAGTTTAATGTCATAGTATTCAAGTACTTTTATTTAGTAAATAATTTTCCAGTTTCATGTGGTTGCAACACAATATCAATGTAATGGTATCCTAAAAGTAATCATGCATACTACAACTTTATCATACCCATAACTTTTAGTTTTGGGTTTAAATCTGTCACCCGCACAAGGTTTTAACAACAATGGAATATACCTTCCACTTAATCATAAAGAAAACTATGATACTCAGTCAATCATAGATATTTGAACTCATCATAGCTTGTCTTTAACCAAAGTCAAATTTCATTGGTACATAACAACTATTCCACACTTAAACAATTCATGCCATATGATTTACTATGATTCTTTTTGTACTTCTTCCAACACCTTATTTATCATGATGAATTCAGTGTAGGTCTACATCTCCCATCTAGGAGCTATAAGTGAAAGCTATAATATTCACAACTTCACTTCCTTTATGTTATCTTATGTGTTATTTTACTACTAACATCAAATCTTTAGATTATAATGAGCAGTAATTTTGCATAACCTTTTTGGTTTACCAACTCTTTGTTTACTAATTCAGAGTCATGTTCTGAATCTAGTGTATAAAAGTAGGTAGCTTGAATTTGTCTAAAGCACTAAGAACAACCATAAGTACTATGTTTATATAGACTAGAAGCACACAGTTTATTTTACTCTTATTACTTCTCACAAGAAGTACATTTGTCATATCTCAATTCATTTTTCAAATTGGAAAGGTTCATGTTTGTGAGATGTTACCCACAAAACCTCATATGTATCTACACAGATATGTACATTAAGGTACACCTTTAAGTTGAAAAGTTTTACACATTAGTATTGAAGTTAACCGTTGAGAAGGTGCTCATTAGCTTAGCAATGTCTTTCTACGGTCAACCGAGAAGCTCAAAGAATTGATTCTAGATTTCCATTATGTATGTGCATTAGATGTACCTTTGGTGTCAATCCATTGACCTTCTTATGACCATCCCATTGTAGAGATCTCCACTCATGAATTTATCCCTCAAATTGTGGCGCACTAACAATTTGAGAGTAATATTGATGACACAAGGAACTATGGTTGTTCCCTCATCTAGAAGATGATAATTGATATTGTGATAAAACATCTCATAGTAAATTTTTAGGACCGTGCTCTCAATTTTCAAATAGCTGGATTTTCCAAGATAAGACATAATATGTACGAATGCCAGTATTGAGTTTTCAGGGATTGTCTCCAAATCCCTCAGTCTAAAGCCGATGATATCAACTATCCTGTGCACTTCTCTGCAAACTTCCTTCGTTTCTTCACTTAAAGAGAAGGAACACTGTAGCTGTGTATCGACCACCATGAACAAGTATTGGTATCCCTAGCTTAACGAAAATAGTTCCCTGTTCGATTCCCTTTACTTGCAATATAGACAGATCAGGTTGAGCTTCTACCACATTGGATTCCAATCTGATTCTTCCTTATTTTCCTTCTCCTTATCCTTCTGATAAATATTATGATTATGGCACACCAAATCCTTTAGCAGACTTGTCATTTTAGTCTCATTTAAGAGTTTATTATAATCCATAATTACCTGAAGCCCCGGGATTCTGTTTCTGGTGATGTATCACTGCATCTCTTGTCTCAACTTAGTCTGGGGGATGCCATTGTTGATAAGGAAGGGATGGTGGGTATATGGGTTGATGGCATCATGTTTCGTCACCCAAATTGTCTCGAGTGTCCTGCGGTTGTATAGCAGCTGGTGAGGGTCTTCTGCAAGCGGGAATCAAATGGGATTGTAAGCAAATTCTAGGAACACCACATCTACATATTCTTCTCGAACACTGTCTGAAGCCATTTTGCAATCGATTGGTGGATATGAAAATGATTGGAGGAGATGCAAATGATATGCAAATGATTAGTAGATCATTGGTGGTCATTTTGATCGACATGTTTCTTAAATAAGGATATAGAGTATTAGTAGCATGTAAATTCCACATTAATTAATTTTGTCGGCTTCATGTGTGATTTGCATTAAACGCCTATGTGTGTTTTGTGTTAAATGTTTTTACATGTGGAAGGGTATCGTTTTTTACCTTGTTGGGATCCTTCTCTAAGGATGAGATTTCATCATTGAAATTACATGGTGAGATTTCAATTTTGATAATACTATATTTATTAGGGCATAAGTGTTTCTACGAAAAATTTGTGTAATATTCTTTGATAATTTAGTTAATGAGAGAGTATTATATTTGATATTGAATGAGGTTTTATTTTGTAATATTCATTGGATTGATGGAGATTTTCTTTTGGTATTTAAAATATCGAACGGTTTTTTGGAATACATATTCATGGATCTTTTCCTCTAGATGACATTGGATTGTTTGATGTGTTAGCGCTCAAATCTGCCTCAGGCTGAAAAAGGCAAAACTCGAGGCAAAATCAAACCAAGCTCAGTCTCATAGCTAGCCCTACGAGGACAGGAGAGGGCTCTCTCCAGTCAATCTCGATAAAATGAGCAATAGGGTGCGAGATGACTTAAAATGGGAAATGATTTTAGGCTAGTAAATGAATTTGAAAGAAATATTTGATTTTTAGGCTGGGTTTTCTGGGCTGTATGGGACCAAGGAACAACACAAATAGAGAAGTTAAATCAAAGACACAGATTATCTCCTGAGGCAAGATAGGCAAGAGATTTAACATCAAATTTTGAAATACTGTGGAATGGGTGGAGTGTTGAGAGGTTGACAAGGGAATAGAAGATGAATCCTTGTCAAACAGAAGAAAACATTAAATATGAACACTTTCCGAAGGCAGAGCAATGAATTGGATTCTGCCTTTCTCACTTTAAAAGCATTCAGCTGAAAATGATTATGAATGGACTATGAAACAAAAACAAGAGACATATGAAACAGGAGAAGAAACACATGCTAAATTCATACCGCAAGCGTCTCATGGAACAGATCTGTACCATTAAATTATTTCTCTGTCAAATCTGTACAATGAAGCGCTGGGTTTTTTCCTCCCACACTTTCCTCAGAAAAATACAAGCCCCCATACAAATGATTTTTCATACAATAAATAGACTCTCTATCAAAAAATGAATCGACTCAGAATATGGGATGATTTAATCATTACTAACTGAAGATGAAAAGCCATCCATCGCTAAAAGGAGCAGCGTTACATGTTTACTCGGATCTAAAAAAGTGACATCTATAGGTGTGAATCCCTTGAAATTGTCACTGAAGACAAAAATAGGCCCCGTGGCTTATTTCTCTGCTGCGGTTGATGTTACACGTTTTAAACTTAGGCGTTGGCAATGTAGGACACAGAGAAGAAGTTACACGCATTCAGAATGAATCGATTGCCGTGAAACTAATCTGAGCTGTTCGCCATAGAAGGACCGTTCAACTCCCAGGCTATCTCGTTTATCAGGTGATGAACCATTATGATAGAATTCATCTGCCAACCCTGCGATATTTGAAAGCTGAAATGAAAGTCTGGGAAGAACATCCAAGGAAGGTTCTTGCTGACTGTAAGCATCAATTCCATGGGAATAGTTGACAGAGGATGCATCTAACCTTTTGTCGCTGTCTCCTCTCTTTGACGTGTATTGGAAATCGATTGACCATTCTGGCCATCGGAAAGTGAGGGGGCCTGTTTTCTTTCAGCTGATCCCAACTGTATTTACTGACAAAATAATAAAGAAATAGAGAGATCTCAAGTATAGCAAGTTCTGCTCCCGCACAGAATCGACCTCATGCTCCAAATGGAAGAAAAACTTCATTGTTTCTCCAGTTTTTGTTTTCTGCGTCGGGCTCCAGCCAACGCCATGGATTGAAACTCAGAGCATCCTTGTAAAATTCTTCATTAACATGAACTGCATGTAGATATGGCACTACACGCCAGCTTTTGGGAATAACATAGCCGTTGAATTTAACATCCTCTGTAGTCTCACGGAAGAGAGCTGCTATAATATGGCGAAATATCGCATAAAATGTGCGAGTTCGGTATAATAACCCCAATCAACCCGTCCTGCTGTATCATGTATATGATCCAGAGCTTCGAGGTCGCGCACCAAAGCCGGTGATCATCATGTTTAAGTTTCAAATCTCATCCCGTATTTGGCCTCTCTGCACTTTTCTGAGTATTGCCGCTTGTTTCACTCGGTGTCAGCAGGATGTCACAGCACCTCGCACAGAAATAAAACCTTTAATGAAGTGAAATAGAGTTCCATTAATACGCCCAAAACTGTTTCCGGTTGTGAATTGTTTCCAAGCATACTGCGCATAGTCAACTGGGAAATAAAGATTCTTGGCATTTGGAGCTATTTGCAAGACATTTGTGCGGCCAGTCATTGCTTCAAACTGTTGCAGTTGCATTTCAGAAGGCTGATGAAATGATAGTGATACGAGAGTCCTTGGCCTGACCTGTCACGCCCCACATAAGGTTTCTCGATTCTAAACTCATTTTCGACCTTGCCTTCAACAAAAGATTCCTGATTCAATCATGAATTTGGAAGAGATCCTGCTTGCCTGTTTCCCCAATTCATCGCATGGTTTAATTGAGGAGACAAATATTGACCATTTTGAATATTCCCATAGTTTGGCATAAGAACCAACTCGTTTCCGCCAATTCCAGCTACAGTCCCCAGTGAACACGTATTCAACCAGATTCGCAACTGGATTTTCAATGTTGCAAAACTAACCAAGGAAAAATCCTTATTGACCTCACACAACGCCTTGGTGGGTTTCCTAACGAGGATGCTGATCTTGTACAACTGTGTGGAGTTGAAAACGCGCTTTCCATAACTCTCGGACATTACAATAGGCTGAGGGTTATCTTCCATACAATTAAAACGACCCTGAAATTTGATTACACCCAGGAAACGTGCTATGATTCAATTTTGGAGCGAAAGAGTTGATCGAGTTCGAAAAATTGAGGAGAGGTGATGAGTTGCGGGCCTGGAGGTTCTGTGCGCCGCGCGCACTCCCAGTGCGCCATGCTGCGCCTATGCGCCGCGCCTGCCTTCTATGCGTCGCGCGACTGATCTTCACATAATTTCGGCCTTTAAAACTCTGTTTTCACTTCTCCACGATCTGCTTCACGATTTACTTGGCCTCTTGCAGGGGTGTTGGCCTTAACATCACGGTGTAGGTTTTTAAACTGGGAAGTTCATTTAAAATATCTCCTTGATAAACATCAATAAAGTCTTTAGCCATGGATTTTAACAACTGACGACATGCGCTTCTTTCTCTGGTTCTTTCAGTATTTATCCTTTATAAAATTTGCTCCGCAAAAAAGAGTCTGGCTATCTTCTCCTTCACCACTTCCTCAGAGACTTCACTCTAGTGATTCTTCATTTGCAATTTTTTCTTCAATATCAACTCGCAGCTAAAAGCGCGACGACATTACTTTTGTTGAGGTAAAGAGCGATGTTTTCGCTGAAGTAGTCAGAAAGTTCACAGCGACTTTGTCCCTATTTCCACATTCAATAACACCTTTTCTCCTCAGCATGCCTCCATCCAATGAGATAGCCCTGTCTCTTATATAAGATATGGATTGATTCATGTGCTTTCTTGTTTTGTAGACTTGCAGATATGAGAACAGATTAAAAAATAATGTTCCTCTCAATTCAATCCCTGACGAAGTTGAAGGGTATAGATCCTCGTGATCCAACTTTATCATATTTACAACATATCCCATATATCCTTTAGGGAGGATTCCATCTGATGATTTTGGATCCTCCATAATCAGTTTCTTTTGTGGATCACCAACATTGAATCCCCCCTCATAAGACCTTAAGTCCTCAAGGCAAATCACACGGAACCTTCCATTAATTTTTTCTTTTTGGGCACTTGTTAGCCCATGAAGACCTCTTTCTGTCCTTATGCTACCACAACAATCATACATTTCAAGTTCTTCAACTCCTCCATGAGACTTGTAGACAACTGTGAGCATATTCTCCTTTCCCACCTACTCAGATAGTGCCCGACTGATGGCATCATCCTCTACTTTCCCTAACAAGGCAACAACTCCAACCACATCCTGTATGATAGGGAGTTTTCTTGATTGAACATTCACACTACTTAAGTGAAGCTAGAGGGAAGCTGCAGTGATTCCCTGTCTATTGATTTCTTCTAAAGTATCTTCAACACTGTGTGAATATGGATTTGAATTTGCCTTCCCATCACTTTTTGAAGAAAAGGTACATTTGTTGAGCTCTCTTTCCAAGTCACTCAGAGAACTATTCACTTCACTTAAATTGGTTTCTAATTTCCTCAATTCATCCTCACACTTTTTAACTTTGGTCCCATGTTGCTTCAAATCATTCTCCCATTTCGTCATCTCACTCATAAAAGTCTCAATGTACAATATAACTTCATTCACCATAGTTTGATTACTTATTTGTGATTGACTTGTTGTGCTCTCATCGTAAGCATGACAGATTGCTCCATCATTGAAAGTTTGATCCGGAACACTAACAATCTCCAGCCGTGGATTTGGAAGAATATCAACCTTAATATGCACAAAGAGCTCGGTATGCCAGGAATGGAAAGCTTTAAATTGCAACAGTCTAATGTCTTCTGGAAGCATAATTTTGGGCACTGTACACTTACCCTGACTGAATTTGTATCGAACATAACTCAGAGTATACAAATCAACTGTCAATTTATGTTGGAAACCATCCATTTTGGAATCAAGATTCCCTTCGTTGTCAAAGATTCCAAACACAACATTCTTTAGAATAGAACTAGCATAAGAATGCTCTGGAATCATGGATATAACTTTGAGCTCCCTTGATAGAAGGTCAAACTCTTTGTTAAGCAACATTTTTGTATCTGAGGACACACGAATGCAACCTCCAACAGCATAGATTTCTTTACTCTGTCCTATGGAAATCAATACTAGATCTGCAAAATAGTAGAGGATGCCAAGGAGTATTGCAGTTCCAGTCTTTATTATCACGGACCTCTGGCAGATGACTCCGAGCATGCTGTACTATTTAGCACCGTAAGCATGCCCACACACAGTCTGGACTGCTGTTTCCATTCCAAACAAAATTCCATAGGCCAATCCTTGAATGGCCACACTAGCTGTGGATGCTCCTGCAAGCTGCAACTCTCCAAGATGATCAGCAAACATTTTTGATATGGCAGAGGGCATAAAATTAAAAACAATAACTATTATAGAAGGGGCAAAGAGAATCCATAGTTTCTTGGATTCAATAATGGCAGCTTGAGCAACTCTGGACCAGGAAATATGTTCTTGAGATAACACTGATTCTATGAAGGCCGACTCCTCCTCAGACTTCTGCTGACTCTTGATATCCTCATGTTGAATCAATGGGTCCACAAGATGATCAACCCCATTGTGCTCCATGGCAAAATCCCAAATTAGTTTACAGGGCACAAATCGCAGTAGGATGTTTACTTTACAGGGCCTGAATCATAATTTCACTGTTGTTCCTCCTGTTTACATAGACTGATGGAGCTATTGAACCTAGCAAGATGACCAGGGCCTGTATTCGAAGTACTCCATGATGGAAGACTTTAAAATGCAAATTTATTACAAAAACAAATTTGTCGATTTCTTCTCCAAAACAGAGTTTTGGAGAAGGATCATTTTCGAGCATTACTGATGATGAAACTCTTGAAGTAAGAGACTTATTCAACCTCCCTCTGGCCTGCAGGTGTTATTTCACACTTCTGGAGACAAAACCCTGGAATCAAGAATTAAAATGACTCTTTTTGACCAAAATGGCATTTGATGACTGCAAATGACGAGAAATGAACCTGGGTGAATTTGATTCTGACAGAGGGCTAACAAGATTGAGTCTAACATGATGGAGGGTTTTCATTGGGTGAACATGGCTTCTCTTTGTATGATTGTGCTTGATGATTTAGTGTTCTTCTCGAATATTCTTGTCTAATTGATCACCCCTTGGTTGTATTTAGTTGGTTATGGAGCATGCTATCTCATTATGATGTGTTTTTGGTATATATATGTTTATGGAATTTATGTTTCATCTTGTTCTTATCTAGTGGTTATATCCCCACAAGTAATTCAATGATGGTATTTGCAAGTAGATGTTTAATGTTTTGTGGGGTTTTCTAATGACATTCCCATATGGTGATGTATTATTATTGTCACTAGGAGGCGTGTTTTACATGTTCCTCTTATGTTGGATGTGTGGTGGGACATACTTGATGATTAGATGGGTGATAATTTCTACCATCTCCTTCTCTTATGACCTTGATGTAGGTAGATGATATGTGTTGTTGTAGCACACTTTTCATTTTTCGGACTTCCATAGGTGACATGACTTAATATTCTAATATTCATTGGCCACATTACCTAGGTGGAAATTTGTTTGATAATGTTAGGTTCAGTGTGTATGCACTTGCTTCCAATATGAAGTTAGAGTAGAAGGATACTATAGACATATTTTGTGGAGAAACCCCCTCCTATGATTTGGTCAGTTTTACCATGTTATAGTTCATTCTTGGTTTGCTGTAATTTTAAACCTAGGTGGAGCTTCTATCTTTTTTTTATGTTCTTATCATGATGGGTTTTGATAGGATATATAGCTTATTTCCATGGTACAACACTTACCGGAGAAACCACGCACCTCCCTGTGCAACTCATTAGCACATGTGTTCATGTTGACATAATTGGTTGGTGATAATTGGGAGGTTTGGTTAGGGTTTTGTTGAGCATTAAAAATTGTGCACACATGTTGAGGTTTATTTATCCATTCAATGGTCAAATTAATTCATTTTATTTCCTTGGAGGTTATTATCTTGAGCATCCTACCTCATTTAGCAGTTGTTCACACTTGAAGAGGTTATTTAGAGGTTATTTGAGTTTTTATTTGGATTAATCCTCTCTTAGGCATAGTATCCATGGATTACATGATTTTTTATTGTTGGAGTGTTTGGAAGATGTTGTATTCCCAACAATTAACTCCCACTAATATTGTAAGTGAAATTAATTATATTATTGATCCTCCTATGGTTGTGTAAATGTAAATGGGAAAAATACTTGGATCGATTGTAATTATAATTTAATTATGGTTGATGAAGAGGTGAAACCTTGATATGAACCATGAGAAGGCATGGGGAGGAAGGGAAGCCAGAATGGGGGTATGCTAAAATAATGAGAAATTAGAAAGGAACATTTAGAGATATGGTCATTCAAAGAGAGAAGCACGAGGAATCAAGAAGGAGACAATCAAAGAGGACTAAACAAAGGTGTAGAGAAAAGAAAATACTAGCACTTGTTGGAGTGCATGAATAGAGCAGAAAGAAAAAATATTGATGAGTTGATTAGATTGAGGAGAATAATGTTCATGACTCTACCCTGTGTTGCTAAGTAAGAACTTTCCTCATGGCTTAATGGTCTACCTCTAGGGTGGCCAATTGTAAGAGAGTTTGTAGTGCAATTGAGCCTATGGTGGGGTGGAACATGGCTCACCCTTCATGAGTTGTAGGTAGCTTTTTATTGTAATAACACAAGTTCCCTTGAGGACTTTGAACTTGTAATGAAAATTATATTTTTTTGAAGAAAAAAAGATAATCACCAACTATATATTTATGAGCTTTCTTGTTGAGTGGATATCATGCCCTCTATGTTGATTTTTTATGAGATAGTAGGGTAAATCTATTTTTAATGGTTGTCATAGCTATGTAATACTCATATGCCTTCATGTATATTTATGTTCTCTTATGACGTGCCTTAGGATAATAACACATATAAACCTATAGTCTTGGTTATTGTTTATGTCTTGGTTGTTATAGGCCTAGACCAAATAAGAAGCTTGACTAATAAGACTACAGAGGTTAACCACTCAGTCTCTTGGATATCCTTGATATTTGGTTGGTTGTAAAGAGATATCAGGAAGTTTAATTGGTTATCTTGTCTATTTTAGATAGGCTATAAGTGGCTATGTATACTATAGAGTTAGAAAGTCTTATTAGTGTTTTAAACTTATAGCAACAACCTAGATGATAGGGTGAGGAGTTGGATGAAAAGAATCTTCACATAACATCTTATGCAAAGTGTTGTAGAGGTCATTGGGGAACTCTTAAGTTGGTTGGGAGTCTAATGAAGAGCTTAAGTGACCATGAAGTGAAGGTGATTAGTATTTAATAGGGAAAAGGAGGATTTAAAATCCTTAATGTATACCTTCATATATTAATGAGTAGTTGGAAGGTTTCTCTAGTTGGGAGAAGAGTTATGAATACCTTATAAGTGGTAAACTATGTACATTTGCCTCATATGCCTATTCAAAGAGAGGCCTTCTAAATGATTATGGAATCAAAAATCTTGGACTCTTCTATAGTCTGGGGAAGAACTCTACATTATTAAAAGTATTCTTGGTAGCTTTAATGCCTTATTAATGTCTTGTTCAATTCTCAAGATAGGTTAAGAGTTGTCTCTGCCATCACGCCTTGTTAAAAATAATTCAAGGTTAATGTATCACAACCTTTAGAAATTTGCAGTTTGGAGTCTTTAGCCCTAACACTTGGTCATATGACAACAAAGAGGGTTGTGACCGACAACTTAACTAAAAGAGTTCCTAAACCCAATAATCCATAAATTACTATGGATATTCCGCTAGATAGTTCAACACAATAGATCTAATAAAACTATATTTAAAAATCCAAAATATACATTATTAGGGTTTATTTCTCTTTAGATTTTTGGATATGTAGATTACTTTTAATTGCATATGAATGCAAATTAGAATATATGTAGAAAATAGAGAACAACATAGTAAAATCTCACAAACAAATAGAGAACAACAAAATCAAATCTCATAAACAAATTTGACACAAGAAATAACCTCGGAAACGTTTTCTAGAGAAAACTGTTAGAAATATTGAGATGGGGGTGAAACAATTTTTCATTTTTTCTTACAATTTAGTATCATATATCATTATTCAATCATATCACATGAAAGGAATACATAATTTATATTAAAATTTTGATTTTTATCTTGAAGGAAGCTACAACTTCTAGTTCTAATAGTCAATAATAAAAGAATCTACAACCCCTAGTGATGTACTAACTACTAGTGGAAGGAGGTGAAACCTCCTGAAGGAAGCTACAACTTCCTTGCCTATAAACCTTTACTACTCTTGCAATTTTAAGATAACGATAAGAATTTTTAGGCTCCCATACCAAGGATAATGACCCGACTGCAACAACACTCAACATTCTCAACAATCATGCACTCTTCTAACCGCCCTCTTACATAACCACTGCTAATCATCAACTACTATCTCATTGCATCATCATGATCACTTAAATTTCACTCATGCAAATTCACGTCCTCAATTTCCTTTCTCAAACACAATTCAATGTGCCTTTGGTCTACCTTATGAACAACTTCTAATTTCATTAAGCTCAATCTAGAACTACACAAGATCTTGCAAATAACATAGGACGTCACTCGCACTCCACTACACTTATGCACCAACCATGTAAAACAAGCACTAATCGATGCATCTCACTCAAACTGCCAAATGAATAAATGTATTTAGTGTGAACCCAAAACACACAATGACTAAAATTTAGATCAATCTCACAATTACCTTATAGCTCAGATCTCAATACACAAGATAATCACCATACCACAATTAGATCACACACAAATATTTTCATAAAGAATTACAGAGGAGATTTTTATGTACAGGTGTATGCTCAACTTCTAATATGCACTTTTTTCCAACAACAAATTGATATTAGACTTCAATCAATTCCATCTTCAAGGTACACACTCAAGTTCTATTGTGCATTATCATTCTACTATGCAGTTGAACCATCATAATTTTTTTTACTATACTATTGTGGCATCAAATCAGAACAAAGATCAAGAAAATGTAAAAGTTATAAAAATTGATTAAGAAATTTTCTCAATCACTATTGATCGATCCAAACGCTCCATCTAAATGTTGGGTCCCTATAATACTAGTGATTCCCCCATTACTATTGTAGTTGTATCCCTTATTAATATTGTTGTGCCCCTATTATCCCCATATTGTTATTACTGTGCCCCATAAAATCCCTCTATTGTTATTTTTGTGCCTTTATATTATTATTGTTAGGTCGACTTGGTTACATTGTGACCCCTTAGACTCCTATATATAGAAAGGAGGTTTTTTCATTTGAATCATCCAAGAATTGTTAATTTGTGTAATGTAAAGGGAGTTGCCCCCTTGAAGAGGCTGAATTCTAAGGCATTGATCTATCTTTTCTATCTTTTTGTGAGCTGGTTTCATAACATTTGGTATCAGAGCTTTGGATTCTAGGGTTTTTCTACTCCAAATAGGTCATCGTGGCATTTTTGCTATAACTTTTTTTTGTTTTTTTTTTTGCAAATTTTCAGAAGCAAAAAAAAAACCCATTTGAGACGAAATCACGCTGAACTTCGGGTCCGAATTTCAGATCTTGTCACACAATATTTGTGGAGATATGATCCAAGGAAGTTGGCATTTTTGCTCCTGAATTACATTCCAAATATGAAACCTTGGGAAAATTGTCATAACTTTTGTTTTGAGCATCAGATTGCAATTTCGTAAGAAGTTACAGAAAGAGGACGGAATGTAGTTTCTTGTGTATATTTTTTAGACCCAAAGGTCAAAACAGTGACACATGGTACTTCATACAAGTTCACTCTTCTGAAAAGGTATATAATCAGGTCATCTTGGAAGATTGTGCATAAATATTTCTTGGAGGATCTAAATTCGATCAGACTGGTGGCATTAGAAAGAGGACGTAGAGGGTTACTGCAGGTCACAATTTTAGAACTGGATGGTTCGAAATTATAAAGATACATCTGATTCAATATCTAGCTCCTACAAAGTAAAAAAAAAAAAGTGTGTAATTTTTTTTAATTTTGCATAAGATTGGTTTGAAAAATTAGTTTGAAGGAATTCAAAGGGAATAGTGAAGAGTTATTAGCATTAATTAATGCCCTAAAGAAAGAAAATGGAAACACCTAGCAAGCAACCAAAAAGCTCTAGCATGATTCGTGAAGAAGAGGAAGAAATGCAACATGATATATCAAAATTACAAGATCAAGTACAACAAATTTCACTCTCACTAAAGGTAAATGAAGCCAAGATGAATGACATGGAAGCTAAGATGAATGGCACGGAAGCTAAGATGAATGGCATGGACCCTAAGATGGAAGATAAGATGAATGGCATGGACACTAAGATGGAAGCTAAGATGAATGGCATGGACGATAAGATGGAAGAATTGAAGATAAATTTGAATAAGTTGCTACAAGAAATGATCACTAATGGTGAAAAGGTAGTAAAGGAAACTCATGATGAGAACAAAGGAAATGTTAATTATGATTTCATAGACTCTAATGTTGGATTGAAAACCCACCATATTCAAAAAATCGATATGAGGAAGTTAAATGGCAAGGATCCCACAACATGGATATTACAGATGGAGCAATTTTTCAATCTCAATAATGTGCAAAACACACAAAAGGTATGTATTGCAACTTTATATTTGGAACCAAATCAGTTTATATGGTATCGATGGATTTGCTCTCGTAAACAAATCATCACTTGGGAAATTTTTACAGAAGAATTGACAACACATTATGAGGATACAAAAAGAAACACCTTTTTTAGCCAATTGATAAGTCTCAAACAAAAGGGTTCAATGATGGAGCACATTGAGGACTTCCAAAAATTGAACGTAAGGGTAAAAGATATTCCAGAGGAGCATAGGATTGATATGTTCATAGGGACTTTAAAGGATAATATCCAACATGACGTTCACCTTTGGGAACCTGATTCATTAGAGAAGGCATTCAGGATAGGAAGAAAAATGGAAAGAAAAATTATGGCAACCAGGAAGCCTACCACTCACAACTATAACGATGGAAGTGTTGTTGCCCCTAGCCTTCCACAACCTATAATATTGACACCACAAAAATTGGAAGAAAAAAGAGAAAAGGGGCTTTACTATGGATATTCCTCTAGATAGTTCAACACAATAGATCTAATAAAACTATATTTAAAAATCCAAAATATACATTATTGGGGGTTTATTTCTCTTTAGATTTTTGGATATGTAGATTACTTTTAATTGCATATGAATGCAAATTAGAATATATGTAGAAAATAGAGAACAACATAGTAAAATCTCACAAACAAATAGATAACAACAAAATCAAATCTCATAAACAAATTTGACACAAGAAATAACCTCGGAAACGTTTTCTAGAGAAAACTGTTAGAAATATTGAGATGGGGGTGAAACAATTTTTCATTTTTTCTTACAATTTAGTATCATATATCATTATTCAATCATATCACATGAAAGGAATACATAATTTATATTAAAATTTTGATTTTTATCTTGAAGGAAGCTACAACTTCTAGTTCTAATAGTCAATAATAAAAGGATCTACAACCCCTAGTGATGTACTAACTACTAGTGGAAGGAGGTGAAACCTCCTGAAGGAAGCTACAACTTCCTTGCCTATAAACCTTTACTACTCTTGCAATTTTAAGATAACGATAAGAATTTTTAGGCTCCCATACCAAGGATAATGACCCGACTGCAACAACACTCAACATTCTCAACAATCATGTACTCTTCTAACCGCCCTCTTACATAACCACTGCTAATCATCAACTACTATCTCATTGCATCATCATGATCACTTAAATTTCACTCATGCAAATTCACGTCCTCAATTTCCTTTCTCAAACACAATTCAATGTGCCTTTGGTCTACCTTATGAACAACTTCTAATTTCATTAAGCTCAATCTAGAACTACACAAGATCTTGCAAATAACATAGGACGTCACTCGCACTCCACTACACTTATGCACCAACCATGTAAAACAAGCACTAATCGATGCATCTCACTCAAACTGCCAAATGAATAAATGTATTTAGTGTGAACCCAAAACATACAATGACTAAAATTTAGATCAATCTCACAATTACCTTATAGCTCAGATCTCAATACACAAGATAATCACCATACCACAATTAGATCACACACAAATGTTTTCATAAATAATTACAGAGGAGATTTTTATGTACAGGTGTATGCTCAACTTCTAATATGCACTTTTTTCCAACAACAAATTGATATTAGACTTCAATCAATTCCATCTTCAAGGTACACACTCAAGTTCTATTGTGCATTATCATTCTACTATGCACTTGAACCATCATAATTTTTTTTACTATACTATTGTGGCATCAAATCAGAACAAAGATCAAGAAAATGTAAAAGTTATAAAAATTGATTAAGAAATTTTCTCAATCACTATTGATCGATCCAAACGCTCCATCTAAATGTTGGGTCCCTATAATACTAGTGATTCCCCCATTACTATTGTAGTTGTATCCCTTATTAATATTGTTGTGCCCCTATTATCCCCATATTGTTATTACTGTGCCCCATAAAATCCCTCTATTGTTATTTTTGTGCCTTTATATTATTATTGTTAGGTCGGCTTGGTTACATTGTGACCCCTTAGACTCCTATATATAGAAAGGAGGTTTTTTCATTTGAATCATCCAAGAATTGTTAATTTGTGTAATGTAAAGGGAGTTGCCCCCTTGAAGAGGCTGAATTCTAAGGCATTGATCTATCTTTTCTATCTTTTTGTGAGCTGGTTTCATAACATTTGGTATCAGAGCTTTGGATTCTAGGGTTTTTCTACTCCAAATAGGTCATCGTGGCATTTTCGCTATAACTTTTTTTTGTTTTTTTGTTTTGCAAATTTTCAGAAGCAAAAAAAAAACCCATTTGAGACGAAATCACGCTGAACTTCGGGTCCGAATTTCAGATCTTGTCACACAATATTTGTGGAGATATGATCCAAGGAAGTTGGCATTTTTGCTCCTGAATTACATTCCAAATATGAAACCTTGGGAAAATTGTCATAACTTTTGTTTTGAGCATCAGATTGCAATTTCGTAAGAAGTTACAGAAAGAGGACGGAATGTAGTTTCTTGTGTATATTTTTTAGACCCAAAGGTCAAAACAGTGACACATGGTACTTCATACAAGTTCACTCTTCTGAAAAGGTATATAATCAGGTCATCTTGGAAGATTGTGCATAAATATTTCTTGGAGGATTTAAATTCGATCAGACTGGTGGCATTAGAAAGAGGACGTAGAGGGTTACTGCAGGTCACAATTTTAGAACTGGATGGTTCGAAATTATAAAGATACATCTGATTCAATATCTAGCTCCTACAAAGTAAAAAAAAAAAGTGTGTAATTTTTTTTAATTTTGCATAAGATTGGTTTGAAAAATTAGTTTGAAGGAATTCAAAGGGAATAGTGAAGAGTTATTAGCATTAATTAATGCCCTAAAGAAAGAAAATGGAAACACCTAGCAAGCAACCAAAAAGCTCTAGCATGATTCGTGAAGAAGAGGAAGAAATGCAACATGATATATCAAAATTACAAGATCAAGTACAACAAATTTCACTCTCACTAAAGGTAAATGAAGCCAAGATGAATGACATGGAAGCTAAGATGAATGGCACGGAAGCTAAGATGAATGGCATGGACCCTAAGATGGAAGATAAGATGAATGGCATGGACACTAAGATGGAAGCTAAGATGAATGGCATGGACGATAAGATGGAAGAATTGAAGATAAATTTGAATAAGTTGCTACAAGAAATGATCACTAATGGTGAAAAGGTAGTAAAGGAAACTCATGATGAGAACAAAGGAAATGTTAATTATGATTTCATAGACTCTAATGTTGGATTGAAAACCCACCATATTCAAAAAATCGATATGAGGAAGTTAAATGGCAAGGATCCCACAACATGGATATTACAGATGGAGCAATTTTTCAATCTCAATAATGTGCAAAACACACAAAAGGTACGTATTGCAACTTTATATTTGGAACCAAATCAGTTTATATGGTATCGATGGATTTGCTCTCGTAAACAAATCATCAATTGGGAAATTTTTACAGAAGAATTGACAACACATTATGAGGATACAAAAATCAACACCTTTTTTAGCCAATTGATAAGTCTCAAACAAAAGGGTTCAATGATGGAGCACATTGAGGACTTCCAAAAATTGAACGTAAGGGTAAAAGATATTCCAGAGGAGCATAGGATTGATATGTTCATAGGGACTTTAAAGGATAATATCCAACATGACGTTCACCTTTGGGAACCTGATTCATTAGAGAAGGCATTCAGGATAGGAAGAAAAATGGAAAGAAAAATTATGGCAACCAGGAAGCCTACCACTCACAACTATAAAGATGGAAGTGTTGTTGCCCCTAGCCTTCCACAACCTATAATATTGACACCACAAAAATTGGAAGAAAAAAGAGAAAAGGGGCTTTACTATGGATATTCCTCTAGATAGTTCAACACAATAGATCTAATAAAACTATATTTAAAAATCCAAAATATACATTATTGGGGGTTTATTTCTCTTTAGATTTTTGGATATGTAGATTACTTTTAATTGCATATGAATGCAAATTAGAATATATGTAGAAAATAGAGAACAACATAGTAAAATCTCACAAACAAATAGAGAACAACAAAATCAAATCTCATAAACAAATTTGACACAAGAAATAACCTCGGAAACGTTTTCTAGAGAAAACTGTTAGAAATATTGAGATGGGGGTGAAACAATTTTTCATTTTTTCTTACAATTTAGTATCATATATCATTATTCAATCATATCACATGAAAGGAATACATAATTTATATTAAAATTTTGATTTTTATCTTGAAGGAAGCTACAACTTCTAGTTCTAATAGTCAATAATAAAAGGATCTACAACCCCTAGTGATGTACTAACTGCTAGTGGAAGGAGGTGAAACCTCCTGAAGGAAGCTACAACTTCCTTGCCTATAAACCTTTACTACTCTTGCAATTTTAAGATAACGATAAGAATTTTTAGGCTCCCATACCAAGGATAATGACCCGACTGCAACAACACTCAACATTCTCAACAATCATGCACTCTTCTAACCGCCCTCTTACATAACCACTGCTAATCATCAACTACTATCTCATTGCATCATCATGATCACTTAAATTTCACTCATGCAAATTCACGTCCTCAATTTCCTTTCTCAAACACAATTCAATGTGCCTTTGGTCTACCTTATGAACAACTTCTAATTTCATTAAGCTCAATCTAGAACTACACAAGATCTTGCAAATAACATAGGACGTCACTCGCACTCCACTACACTTATGCACCAACCATGTAAAACAAGCACTAATCGATGCATCTCACTCAAACTGCCAAATGAATAAATGTATTTAGTGTGAACCCAAAACACACAATGACTAAAATTTAGATCAATCTCACAATTACCTTATAGCTCAGATCTCAATACACAAGATAATCACCATACCACAATTAGATCACACACAAATGTTTTCATAAAGAATTACAGAGGAGATTTTCATGTACAGGTGTATGCTCAACTTCTAATATGCACTTTTTTCCAACAACAAATTGATATTAGACTTCAATCAATTCCATCTTCAAGGTACACACTCAAGTTCTATTGTGCATTATCATTCTACTATGCACTTGAACCATCATAATTTTTTTTACTATACTATTGTGGCATCAAATCAGAACAAAGATCAAGAAAATGTAAAAGTTATAAAAATTGATTAAGAAATTTTCTCAATCACTATTGATCGATCCAAACGCTCCATCTAAATGTTGGGTCCCTATAATACTAGTGATTCCCCCATTACTATTGTAGTTGTATCCCTTATTAATATTGTTGTGCCCCTATTATCCCCATATTGTTATTACTGTGCCCCATAAAATCCCTCTATTGTTATTTTTGTGCCTTTATATTATTATTGTTAGGTCGGCTTGGTTATATTGTGACCCCTTAGACTCCTATATATAGAAAGGAGGTTTTTTCATTTGAAGCATCCAAGAATTGTTATTTTGTGTAATGTAAAGGAGGTTGCCCCCTTGAAGAGGCTGAATTCTAAGGCATTGATCTATCTTTTCTATCTTTTTGTGAGCTGGTTTCATAACATTTGGTATCAGAGCTTTGGATTCTAGGGTTTTTCTACTCCAAATAGGTCATCGTGGCATTTTCGCTATAACTTTTTTTTGTTTTTTTTTTTGCAAATTTTCAGAAGCAAAAAAAAAACCCATTTGAGACGAAATCACGCTGAACTTCGGGTCCGAATTTCAGATCTTGTCACACAATATTTGTGGAGATATGATCCAAGGAAGTTGGCATTTTTGCTCCTGAATTACATTCCAAATATGAAACCTTGGGAAAATTGTCATAACTTTTGTTTTGAGCATCAGATTGCAATTTTGTAAGAAGTTACAGAAAGAGGACGAATGTAGTTTCCTATGTATATTTTTTAGACCCAAAGGTCAAAACAGTGACACATGGTACTTCATACAAGTTCACTCTTCTGAAAAGGTATATAATCAGGTCATCTTGGAAGATTGTGCATAAATATTTCTTGGAGGATCTAAATTCGATCAGACTGGTGGCATTAGAAAGAGGACGTAGAGGGTTACTGCAGGTCACAATTTTAGAACTGGATGGTTCGAAATTATAAAGATACATCTGATTCAATATCTAGCTCCTACAAAGTAAAAAAAAAAGTGTGTAATTTTTTTTAATTTTGCATAAGATTGGTTTGAAAAATTAGTTTGAAGGAATTCAAAGGGAATAGTGAAGAGTTATTAGCATTAATTAATGCCCTAAAGAAAGAAAATGGAAACACCTAGCAAGCAACCAAAAAGCTCTAGCATGATTCGTGAAGAAGAGGAAGAAATGCAACATGATATATCAAAATTACAATATCAAGTACAACAAATTTCACTCTCACTAAAGGTAAATGAAGCCAAGATGAATGACATGGAAGCTAAGATGAATGGCACGGAAGCTAAGATGAATGGCATGGACCCTAAGATGGAAGATAAGATGAATGGCATGGACACTAAGATGGAAGCTAAGATGAATGGCATGGACGATAAGATGGAAGAATTGAAGATAAATTTGAATAAGTTGCTACAAGAAATGATCACTAATGGTGAAAAGGTAGTAAAGGAAACTCATGATGAGAACAAAGGAAATGTTAATTATGATTTCATAGACTCTAATGTTGGATTGAAAACCCACCATATTCAAAAAATCGATATGAGGAAGTTAAATGGCAAGGATCCCACAACATGGATATTACAGATGGAGCAATTTTTCAATCTCAATAATGTGCAAAACACACAAAAGGTACGTATTGCAACTTTATATTTGGAACCAAATCAGTTTATATGGTATCGATGGATTTGCTCTCGTAAACAAATCATCACTTGGGAAATTTTTACAGAAGAATTGACAACACATTATGAGGATACAAAAAGAAACACCTTTTTTAGCCAATTGATAAGTCTCAAACAAAATGGTTCAATGATGGAGCACTTTGAGGACTTCCAAAAATTGAACGTAAGGGTAAAAGATATTCCAGAGGAGCATAGGATTGATATGTTCATAGGGACTTTAAAGGATAATATCCAACATGACGTTCACCTTTGGGAACCTGATTCATTAGAGAAGGCATTCAGGATAGGAAGAAAAATGGAAAGAAAAATTATGGCAACCAGGAAGCCTACCACTCACAACTATAAAGATGGAAGTGTTGTTGCCCCTAGCCTTCCACAACCTATAATATTGACACCACAAAAATTGGAAGAAAAAAGAGAAAAGGGGCTTTACTATGGATATTCCTCTAGATAGTTCAACACAATAGATCTAATAAAACTATATTTAAAAATCCAAAATATACATTATTGGGGGTTTATTTCTCTTTAGATTTTTGGATATGTAGATTACTTTTAATTGCATATGAATGCAAATTAGAATATATGTAGAAAATAGAGAACAACATAGTAAAATCTCACAAACAAATAGAGAACAACAAAATCAAATCTCATAAACAAATTTGGCACAAGAAATAACCTCGGAAACGTTTTCTAGAGAAAACTGTTAGAAATATTGAGATGGGGGTGAAACAATTTTTCATTTTTTCTTACAATTTAGTATCATATATCATTATTCAATCATATCACATGAAAGGAATACATAATTTATATTAAAATTTTGATTTTTATCTTGAAGGAAGCTACAACTTCTAGTTCTAATAGTCAATAATAAAAGGATCTACAACCCCTAGTGATGTACTAACTACTAGTGGAAGGAGGTGAAACCTCCTGAAGGAAGCTACAACTTCCTTGCCTATAAACCTTTACTACTCTTGCAATTTTAAGATAAAGATAAGAATTTTTAGGCTCCCATACCAAGGATAATGACCCGACTGCAACAACACTCAACATTCTCAACAATCATGCACTCTTCTAACCGCCCTCTTACATAACCACTGCTAATCATCAACTACTATCTCATTGCATCATCATGATCACTTAAATTTCACTCATGCAAATTCACGTCCTCAATTTCCTTTCTCAAACACAATTCAATGTGCCTTTGGTCTACCTTATGAACAACTTCTAATTTCATTAAGCTCAATCTAGAACTACGCAAGATCTTGCAAATAACATAGGACGTCACTCGCACTCCACTACACTTATGCACCAACCATGTAAAACAAGCACTAATCGATGCATCTCACTCAAACTGCCAAATGAATAAATGTATTTAGTGTGAACCCAAAACACACAATGACTAAAATTTAGATCAATCTCACAATTACCTTATAGCTCAGATCTCAATACACAAGATAATCACCATAACACAATTAGATCACACACAAATATTTTCATAAAGAATTACAGAGGAGATTTTTATGTACAGGTGTATGCTCAACTTCTAATATGCACTTTTTTCCAACAACAAATTGATATTAGACTTCAATCAATTCCATCTTCAAGGTACACACTCAAGTTCTATTGTGCATTATCATTCTACTATGCACTTGAACCATCATAATTTTTTTTACTATACTATTGTGGCATCAAATCAGAACAAAGATCAAGAAAATGTAAAAGTTATAAAAATTGATTAAGAAATTTTCTCAATCACTATTGATCGATCCAAACGCTCCATCTAAATGTTGGGTCCCTATAATACTAGTGATTCCCCCATTACTATTGTAGTTGTATCCCTTATTAATATTGTTGTGCCCCTATTATCCCCATATTGTTATTACTGTGCCCCATAAAATCCCTCTATTGTTATTTTTGTGGCTTTATATTATTATTGTTAGGTCGGCTTGGTTACATTGTGACCCCTTAGACTCCTATATATAGAAAGGAGGTTTTTTCATTTGAATCATCCAAGAATTGTTAATTTGTGTAATGTAAAGGGAGTTGCCCCCTTGAAGAGGCTGAATTCTAAGGCATTGATCTATCTTTTCTATCTTTTTGTGAGCTGGTTTCATAACATTTGGTATCAGAGCTTTGGATTCTAGGGTTTTTCTACTCCAAATAGGTCATCGTGGCATTTTCGCTATAACTTTTTTTTGTTTTTTTTTTTGCAAATTTTCAGAAGCAAAAAAAAAACCCATTTGAGACGAAATCACGCTGAACTTCGGGTCCGAATTTCAGATCTTGTCACACAATATTTGTGGAGATATGATCCAAGGAAGTTGGCATTTTTGCTCCTGAATTACATTCCAAATATGAAACCTTGGGAAAATTGTCATAACTTTTGTTTTGAGCATCAGATTGCAATTTCGTAAGAAGTTACAGAAAGAGGACGGAATGTAGTTTCTTGTGTATATTTTTTAGACCCAAAGGTCAAAACAATGACACATGGTACTTCATACAAGTTCACTCTTCTGAAAAGGTATATAATCAGGTCATCTTGGAAGATTGTGCATAAATATTTCTTGGAGGATCTAAATTCGATCAGACTGGTGGCATTAGAAAGAGGACGTAGAGGGTTACTGCAGGTCACAATTTTAGAACTGGATGGTTCGAAATTATAAAGATACATCTGATTCAATATCTAGCTCCTACAAAGTAAAAAAAAAAAGTGTGTAATTTTTTTTAATTTTGCATAAGATTGGTTTGAAAAATTAGTTTGAAGGAATTCAAAGGGAATAGTGAAGAATTATTAGCATTAATTAATGCCCTAAAGAAAGAAAATGGAAACACCTAGCAAGCAACCAAAAAGCTCTAGCATGATTCGTGAAGAAGAGGAAGAAATGCAACATGATATATCAAAATTACAAGATCAAGTACAACAAATTTCACTCTCACTAAAGGTAAATGAAGCCAAGATGAATGACATGGAAGCTAAGATGAATGGCACGGAAGCTAAGATGAATGGCATGGACCCTAAGATGGAAGATAAGATGAATGGCATGGACACTAAGATGGAAGCTAAGATGAATGGCATGGACGATAAGATGGAAGAATTGAAGATAAATTTGAATAAGTTGCTACAAGAAATGATCACTAATGGTGAAAAGGTAGTAAAGGAAACTCATGATGAGAACAAAGGAAATGTTAATTATGATTTCATAGACTCTAATGTTGGATTGAAAACCCACCATATTCAAAAAATCGATATGAGGAAGTTAAATGGCAAGGATCCCACAACATGGATATTACAGATGGAGCAATTTTTCAATCTCAATAATGTGCAAAACACACAAAAGGTACGTATTGCAACTTTATATTTGGAACCAAATCAGTTTATATGGCATCGATGGATTTGCTCTCGTAAACAAATCATCACTTGGGAAATTTTTACAGAAGAATTGACAACACATTATGAGGATACAAAAAGCAACACCTTTTTTAGCCAATTGATAAGTCTCAAACAAAAGGGTTCAATGATGGAGCACATTGAGGACTTCCAAAAATTGAACGTAAGGGTAAAAGATATTCCAGAGGAGCATAGGATTGATATGTTCATAGGGACTTTAAAGGATAATATCCAACATGACGTTCACCTTTGGGAACCTGATTCATTAGAGAAGGCATTCAGGATAGCAAGAAAAATGGAAAGAAAAATTATGGCAACAAGGAAGCCTACCACTCACAACTATAAAGATGGAAGTGTTGTTGCCCCTAGCCTTCCACAACCTATAATATTGACACCACAAAAATTGGAAGAAAAAAGAGAAAAGGGGCTTTACTATGGATATTCCTCTAGATAGTTCAACACAATAGATCTAATAAAACTATATTTAAAAATCCAAAATATACATTATTGGGGGTTTATTTCTCTTTAGATTTTTGGATATGTAGATTACTTTTAATTCCATATGAATGCAAATTAGAATATATGTAGAAAATAGAGAACAACATAGTAAAATCTCACAAACAAATAGAGAACAACAAAATCAAATATCATAAACAAATTTGGCACAAGAAATAACCTCGGAAACGTTTTCTAGAGAAAACTGTTAGAAATATTGAGATGGGGGTGAAACAATTTTTCATTTTTTCTTACAATTTAGTATCATATATCATTATTCAATCATATCACATGAAAGGAATACATAATTTATATTAAAATTTTGATTTTTATCTTGAAGGAAGCTACAACTTCTAGTTCTAATAGTCAATAATAAAAGGATCTACACCCCCTAGTGATGTACTAACTACTAGTGGAAGGAGGTGAAACCTCCTGAAGGAAGCTACAACTTCCTTGCCTATAAACCTTTACTACTCTTGCAATTTTAAGATAACGATAAGAATTTTTAGGCTCCCATACCAAGGATAATGACCCGACTGCAACAACACTCAACATTCTCAACAATCATGCACTCTTCTAACCGCCCTCTTACATAACCACTGCTAATCATCAACTACTATCTCATTGCATCATCATGATCACTTAAATTTCACTCATGCAAATTCACGTCCTCAATTTCCTTTCTCAAACACAATTCAATGTGCCTTTGGTCTACCTTATGAACAACTTCTAATTTCATTAAGCTCAATCTAGAACTACGCAAGATCTTGCAAATAACATAGGACGTCACTCGCACTCCACTACACTTATGCACCAACCATGTAAAACAAGCACTAATCGATGCATCTCACTCAAACTGCCAAATGAATAAATGTATTTAGTGTGAACCCAAAACACACAATGACTAAAATTTAGATCAATCTCACAATTACCTTATAGCTCAGATCTCAATACACAAGATAATCACCATACCACAATTAGATCACACACAAATATTTTCATAAAGAATTACAGAGGAGATTTTTATGTACAGGTGTATGCTCAACTTCTAATATGCACTTTTTTCCAACAACAAATTGATATTAGACTTCAATCAATTCCATCTTCAAGGTACACACTCAAGTTCTATTGTGCATTATCATTCTACTATGCACTTGAACCATCATAATTTTTTTTACTATACTATTGTGGCATCAAATCAGAACAAAGATCAAGAAAATGTAAAAGTTATAAAAATTGATTAAGAAATTTTCTCAATCACTATTGATCGATCCAAACGCTCCATCTAAATGTTGGGTCCCTATAATACTAGTGATTCCCCCATTACTATTGTAGTTGTATCCCTTATTAATATTGTTGTGCCCCTATTATCCCCATATTGTTATTACTGTGCCCCATAAAATCCCTCTATTGTTATTTTTGTGCCTTTATATTATTATTGTTAGGTCGGCTTGGTTACATTGTGACCCCTTAGACTCCTATATATAGAAAGGAGGTTTTTTCATTTGAATCATCCAAGAATTGTTAATTTGTGTAATGTAAAGGGAGTTGCCCCCTTGAAGAGGCTGAATTCTAAGGCATTGATCTATCTTTTCTATCTTTTTGTGAGCTGGTTTCATAACATTTGGTATCAGAGCTTTGGATTCTAGGGTTTTTCTACTCCAAATAGGTCATCGTGGCATTTTCGCTATAACTTTTTTTTGTTTTTTTTTTTGCAAATTTTCAGAAGCAAAAAAAAAACCCATTTGAGACGAAATCACGCTGAACTTCGGGTCCGAATTTCAGATCTTGTCACACAATATTTGTGGAGATATGATCCAAGGAAGTTGGCATTTTTGCTCCTGAATTACATTCCAAATATGAAACCTTGGGAAAATTGTCATAACTTTTGTTTTGAGCATCAGATTGCAATTTCGTAAGAAGTTACAGAAAGAGGACGGAATGTAGTTTCTTGTGTATATTTTTTAGACCCAAAGGTCAAAACAGTGACACATGGTACTTCATACAAGTTCACTCTTCTGAAAAGGTATATAATCAGGTCATCTTGGAAGATTGTGCATAAATATTTCTTGGAGGATCTAAATTCGATCAGACTGGTGGCATTAGAAAGAGGACGTAGAGGGTTACTGCAGGTCACAATTTTAGAACTGGATGGTTCGAAATTATAAAGATACATCTGATTCAATATCTAGCTCCTACAAAGTAAAAAAAAAAAGTGTGTAATTTTTTTTAATTTTGCATAAGATTGGTTTGAAAAATTAGTTTGAAGGAATTCAAAGGGAATAGTGAAGAATTGTTAGCATTAATTAATGCCCTAAAGAAAGAAAATGGAAACACCTAGCAAGCAACCAAAAATCTCTAGCATGATTCGTGAAGAAGAGGAAGAAATGCAACATGATATATCAAAATTACAAGATCAAGTACAACAAATTTCACTCTCACTAAAGGTAAATGAAGCCAAGATGAATGACATGGAAGCTAAGATGAATGGCACGAAAGCTAAGATGAATGGCATGGACCCTAAGATGGAAGATAAGATGAATGGCATGGACACTAAGATGGAAGCTAAGATGAATGGCATGGACGATAAGATGGAAGAATTGAAGATAAATTTGAATAAGTTGCTACAAGAAATGATCACTAATGGTGAAAAGGTAGTAAAGGAAACTCATGATGAGAACAAAGGAAATGTTAATTATGATTTCATAGACTCTAATGTTGGATTGAAAACCCACCATATTCAAAAAATCGATATGAGGAAGTTAAATGGCAAGGATCCCACAACATGGATATTACAGATGGAGCAATTTTTCAATCTCAATAATGTGCAAAACACACAAAAGGTACGTATTGCAACTTTATATTTGGAACCAAATCAGTTTATATGGTATCGATGGATTTGCTCTCGTAAACAAATCATCACTTGGGAAATTTTTACAGAAGAATTGACAACACATTATGAGGATACAAAAAGCAACACCTTTTTTAGCCAATTGATAAGTCTCAAACAAAAGGGTTCAATGATGGAGCACATTGAGGACTTCCAAAAATTGAACGTAAGGGTAAAAGATATTCCAGAGGAGCATAGGATTGATATGTTCATAGGGACTTTAAAGGATAATATCCAACATGACGTTCACCTTTGGGAACCTGATTCATTAGAGAAGGCATTCAGGATAGCAAGAAAAATGGTAAGAAAAATTATGGCAACCAGGAAGCCTACCACTCACAACTATAAAGATGGAAGTGTTGTTGCCCCTAGCCTTCCACAACCTATAATATTGACACCACAAAAATTGGAAGAAAAAAGAGAAAAGGGGCTTTACTATGGATATTCCTCTAGATAGTTCAACACAATAGATCTAATAAAACTATATTTAAAAATCCAAAATATACATTATTGGGGGTTTATTTCTCTTTAGATTTTTGGATATGTAGATTACTTTTAATTGCATATGAATGCAAATTAGAATATATGTAGAAAATAGAGAACAACATAGTAAAATCTCACAAACAAATAGAGAACAACAAAATCAAATCTCATAAACAAATTTGGCACAAGAAATAACCTCGGAAACGTTTTCTAGAGAAAACTGTTAGAAATATTGAGATGGGGGTGAAACAATTTTTCATTTTTTCTTACAATTTAGTATCATATATCATTATTCAATCATATCACATGAAAGGAATACATAATTTATATTAAAATTTTGATTTTTATCTTGAAGGAAGCTACAACTTCTAGTTCTAATAGTCAATAATAAAAGGATCTACAACCCCTAGTGATGTACTAACTACTAGTGGAAGGAGGTGAAACCTCCTGAAGGAAGCTACAACTTCCTTGCCTATAAACCTTTACTACTCTTGCAATTTTAAGATAACGATAAGAATTTTTAGGCTCCCATACCAAGGATAATGACCCGACTGCAACAACACTCAACATTCTCAACAATCATGCACTCTTCTAACCGCCCTCTTACATAACCACTGCTAATCATCAACTACTATCTCATTGCATCATCATGATCACTTAAATTTCACTCATGCAAATTCACGTCCTCAATTTCATTTCTCAAACACAATTCAATGTGCCTTTGGTCTACCTTATGAACAACTTCTAATTTCATTAAGCTCAATCTAGAACTACGCAAGATCTTGCAAATAACATAGGACGTCACTCGCACTCCACAACACTTATGCACCAACCATGTAAAACAAGCACTAATCGATGCATCTCACTCAAACTGCCAAATGAATAAATGTATTTAGTGTGAACCCAAAACACACAATGACTAAAATTTAGATCAATCTCACAATTACCTTATAGCTCAGATCTCAATACACAAGATAATCACCATACCACAATTAGATCACACACAAATATTTTCATAAAGAATTACAGAGGAGATTTTTATGTACAGGTGTATGCTCAACTTCTAATATGCACTTTTTTCCAACAACAAATTGATATTAGACTTCAATCAATTCCATCTTCAAGGTACACACTCAAGTTCTATTGTGCATTATCATTCTACTATGCACTTGAACCATCATAATTTTTTTTACTATACTATTGTGGCATCAAATCAGAACAAAGATCAAGAAAATGTAAAAGTTATAAAAATTGATTAAGAAATTTTCTCAATCACTATTGATCGATCCAAACGCTCCATCTAAATGTTGGGTCCCTATAATACTAGTGATTCCCCCATTACTATTGTAGTTGTATCCCTTATTAATATTGTTGTGCCCCTATTATCCCCATATTGTTATTACTGTGCCCCATAAAATCCCTCTATTGTTATTTTTGTGCCTTTATATTATTATTGTTAGGTCGGCTTGGTTACATTGTGACCCCTTAGACTCCTATATATAGAAAGGAGGTTTTTTCATTTGAATCATCCAAGAATTGTTAATTTGTGTAATGTAAAGGGAGTTGCCCCCTTGAAGAGGCTGAATTCTAAGGCATTGATCTATCTTTTCTATCTTTTTGTGAGCTGGTTTCATAACATTTGGTATCAGAGCTTTGGATTCTAGGGTTTTTCTACTCCAAATAGGTCATCGTGGCATTTTCGCTATAATTTTTTTTTTTTTTTTTTTTGCAAATTTTCAGAAGCAAAAAAAAAACCCATTTGAGACGAAATCACGCTGAACTTCGGGTCCGAATTTCAGATCTTGTCACACAATATTTGTGGAGATATGATCCAAGGAAGTTGGCATTTTTGCTCCTGAATTACATTCCAAATATGAAACCTTGGGAAAATTGTCATAACTTTTGTTTTGAGCATCAGATTGCAATTTCGTAAGAAGTTACAGAAAGAGGACGGAATGTAGTTTCTTGTGTATATTTTTTAGACCCAAAGGTCAAAACAGTGACACATGGTACTTCATACAAGTTCACTCTTCTGAAAAGGTATATAATCAGGTCATCTTGGAAGATTGTGCATAAATATTTCTTGGAGGATCTAAATTCGATCAGACTGGTGGCATTAGAAAGAGGACGTAGAGGGTTACTGCAGGTCACAATTTTAGAACTGGATGGTTCGAAATTATAAAGATACATCTGATTCAATATCTAGCTCCTACAAAGTAAAAAAAAAAAGTGTGTAATTTTTTTTAATTTTGCATAAGATTGGTTTGAAAAATTAGTTTGAAGGAATTCAAAGGGAATAGTGAAGAATTATTAGCATTAATTAATGCCCTAAAGAAAGAAAATGGAAACACCTAGCAAGCAACCAAAAAGCTCTAGCATGATTCGTGAAGAAGAGGAAGAAATGCAACATGATATATCAAAATTACAAGATCAAGTACAACAAATTTCACTCTCACTAAAGGTAAATGAAGCCAAGATGAATGACATGGAAGCTAAGATGAATGGCACGGAAGCTAAGATGAATGGCATGGACCCTAAGATGGAAGATAAGATGAATGGCATGGACACTAAGATGGAAGCTAAGATGAATGGCATGGACGATAAGATGGAAGAATTGAAGATAAATTTGAATAAGTTGCTACAAGAAATGATCACTAATGGTGAAAAGGTAGTAAAGGAAACTCATGATGAGAACAAAGGAAATGTTAATTATGATTTCATAGACTCTAATGTTGGATTGAAAACCCACCATATTCAAAAAATCGATATGAGGAAGTTAAATGGCAAGGATCCCACAACATGGATATTACAGATGGAGCAATTTTTCAATCTCAATAATGTGCAAAACACACAAAAGGTACGTATTGCAACTTTATATTTGGAACCAAATCAGTTTATATGGTATCGATGGATTTGCTCTCGTAAACAAATCATCACTTGGGAAATTTTTACAGAAGAATTGACAACACATTATGAGGATACAAAAAGCAACACCTTTTTTAGCCAATTGATAAGTCTCAAACAAAAGGGTTCAATGATGGAGCACATTGAGGACTTCCAAAAATTGAACGTAAGGGTAAAAGATATTCCAGAGGAGCATAGGATTGATATGTTCATAGGGACTTTAAAGGATAATATCCAACATGACGTTCACCTTTGGGAACCTGATTCATTAGAGAAGGCATTCAGGATAGCAAGAAAAATGGAAAGAAAAATTATGGCAACCAGGAAGCCTACCACTCACAACTATAAAGATGGAAGTGTTGTTGCCCCTAGCCTTCCACAACCTATAATATTGACACCACAAAAATTGGAAGAAAAAAGAGAAAAGGGGCTTTGTTACAGTTGTGATAGCAAATACATTAAAGGTCATAAGTGTGTCGAGAAGAAATTATTCTACATAGATTGTGAAGAGGAGGAAGAAGAGGAACAAGCAATATCAAAAGAAGAGAATATACTCCAGAAACAAACCCTAGATAAAGAAGAAATGAATTCGACCATATCTTGCAATGCATTGGCTAGAATTACCACTCCTCAAACTATCAAGATAGAAGGACATATCAAGAAGAAAAAGGTAATAGTGTTGATTGATTCAGGAAGTACCTACAATTTTATTCATTGTAAGATAGCAAAAGAATTGAATTGCTTCCTATATCCAACAACAAAGTGTCGAGTAATGGTTGCAAGTGAAGGAATCATAAATTGCTCTGGAAAGTGCCATAATATAAAGCTATCCATGGGAGAATATGTATTGAATAGCCCAATGCTTTCCATTCCGATGGGAGGTGCTGATGCTGTACTAGGATTCCAATGGCTACAATCCTTGGGTACAATAGCTTTTAATTTTAAAGAAATTTTCATGAATTTTTCTGCGGATGGAAAGGAAGTTGAATTAAGGGGTATTGTAGCGAAACTGAGAAAGATAATCAGCTCTAATGGTATGAAAAAGCTTCTAAAAAAGGAACAACGAGGTGTAATTGCACAATTATGTTCACTAGATGTTTCCACATCGAAATCACCTAGTTCTCCAGATCTCCAAAAAGTCTTGGACAATCATTCCAAGGTATTTGAGACTTCCAAATGCCTCCCACCTATTCATGATCAAGATCATGCTATTCATTTGATTCCAGGAAGTGTTCTTCCAAAAATCAATCCATATAGATATCCTTATGCCCTAAAGAGTGAAATTGAACATATGGTTCCAGAAATGCTAGAAGCTAGTATAATTCATCCAAGCCAAAGTTCTTTCTTTGCTCCAGTAGTATTGGTGCATAAGAAGGATGGATCATGGTGGATGTGTCTGGATTATAGGGAGTTGAACAAACTCACTATTAAAGATAAATTTCCCATTCCTGTCATTGATGAATTATAGGATGAATTGCATGGATCAATTTACTTCACCAAGTTGGATCTTCATTTAAGATATCATCAAATCAAAATGAAGATTGAAGACATTCCAAAAACGACATTTATAACTCACGAGGGTCATTATGAATTTTTGGTCATGCCTTTTGGCCTTACCAATGCACCTTATACATTTCAAGGTTTGATGAATTACATTTTCAAACGCTTCTTGAGCAAATTTGTGTTAGTATTTTTTGATGATAGACTAATCTACAGCAAGTCTTGGAAGCATCATGTTGAACATGTTGACATGGTGCTACAACTATTGAGGACAAACAATTATATGCCAAAAGCTCCAAATTTTTCTTTGGAGTACAAGAGGTGGAATATTTGGGTCATATTGTATCTCATGAAGGTGTTAAGGTAGACCCTAACAAAATTAAAGCCATTAAGGGATGGGAAATCCTCACATCCATAAAACATCTGCGAGGATTTCTTGGGTTGACAAGGAATTATCACAAGTTTGTTAATAATTATGGGAGAATAGCAGCACCTCTAACAACATTATTGAAGATGTTAGCCTCCTATTGCAACAGGTGTTCATCTTTCATGATTGACAGTTTTACATGCCAAATATGTCATACTTTGCATACTGCAATGCTCCATATTTCGTAAAGAGGCCAAACAAGAGGCCATGAGAGTGTGCCAATCTAAATGCCACTGCTGTATTCCAATTTTGATGACTTAACCATTTTTGAAGAATGTTCTGTAAAAGGGAAGGCCAAACAGCTTAATCTTGGTTTCCCAAGGTTTCAATTTCTTGCTTTAGAAATAGAGAATGAATATTTGTCCAAACAGCTTAATCTTGGCAGATTTGTAGATAGGTAGAGAATCAAAGGAGCCCAACTGCTTAAACTGGGCCCTTGGCAGAAATAAGTGTAGATTTAGATAGGAGGACAACCAAAAGAAAAATTGTAAATTAGGGTCTGCAAGTCTAAGTGCGCCCAAACCGAAAGAAGAAAAAATGTTAGGTAGGTAGGCTGGGTAGGTAGTTTTGAGGTTGCAGAATGTTGATTTGTGATCAATTTTGTGTTTCAAAGTGATATTTTACTTCAGATCACAATGTAAGGCAATTTTTATTTGGAGGAGCTCAAGCTGGATACGTCTAACTCCCCTTCTTCTTATTTCCCAAGTCACTCACTAATTTCCCTAAAGAGGTCAAGATCTGCTTGATTCCTCTTAGTTTCATCATTTTCCATATCATTTGCCTAAGTAGAGATCTGCTTTACTTAGGAGTGCTGATATCTCTTCTACAAGTTCTATCCCCCCTAATAGCCCAAGATTCACATACTTAGCACTTTCTTCACACTTTCATATTAACTACTGACTCTATTATGTAAATCCCTATCTGTGTTCCCCTTCCCCTACTAAAATTATGTTAATAGCTCCCCTATATACTTATCCCCTCCCCCTGGTTGAAACATAACCATAAGTTCATTGGGAATTGCTAAGTTTATCTGAAGCTTAGCAAGAGCCCTCATCTCCACACTCAAACTATCTCTTCATGCGTTTTACTCCATTACACAGCATAAAATTCCTTTCATGTGTATAAAAACCATCTTATTTGACTTATTTTCACCTTCCCAAGGCATAAACCCCTTGTTTTTCCTTAAAACCCTTCTCAAACCGCATAAATCCATCTTTCTAGGATTTCGGACCCCTTCCGATGCCTTTAAAAATCTGTTATAACCCATAAACCCACATTTCTAATGTTTAAAACACCCCTCCGTGTAATAAATCATTAAAATCGCGCCGCGGGCCCTGTTGCTAATCCTCCGCCACCTCATCTTTGCCGCCAACCGTTAGATCTGGCGTGCCGCAGATCAACGGTGGGCGGGTCCTTTCCCCAGCGAAGCCGTCGAGGGTTAACGCCTGGGAGATCGGTGGTTTTCCTACCGTACTCCTGCCACGCGTCACCCTCTCAACTGTGGTGGAGCCCCCTTTGCCGAAACCACCTGCGGGGAAAGGCGGTGCGCCCGAAACCGTAAACCGCCTTTCCCCCTTCCTGCATCAGCACCACATCACCGCTGACGTCACCATCCCGCGTCGGCCCCCTGCCACCGTGTCCTTGCCACGTAACTGCCACCGTACTACCACGTCACCTCCTCCACTGTACCGCCACGTCACCCGGCCGTACTGCTGATGTCACCCCACTGACGTCACCCTGCCACATCACCGCCGTACTGGGACCCGCCTGCTGACGTCATGCTGACGTCACCGTCAAAAAGTGCGAAAGGCGCAAATCGTAGCCTAGGAAGCCCGGAATCAGAATCTGAGGCAGTTTTTCATGCGCGATTAGCACCTAGCGCTAATCGCGCATGGCTACGGGAAATAGGCCAAAATGGAAAGCCCCTTCGTGACTCGGCCTCCAGCATGCCCGAAAGGCGCAAAATGACCAGATTTTCTTTGTGAAGCGTTCAGAAAGGGGCGAACATAGTTTTTAAAGCAACAGAGGGCCGAACAGCTACCATAAAGGTCGATGGGACAATCTAAAGCACTCAGAAGACATTAAAGAGGCCAGGTTCAGCGCCAAAGAGTATCAGGAAGCGGCAAAGAGTATCAGTTTAGCAACATCAAAGTAGGTGAAAATTAAAAACCTCCATCAAAGTCAGCAAAGCAGTTAAGGCCATTTAAAAACTTTTCTGGTCGGGATTAGTGCACATTAATGCCACCAAACAGCAGCAGAACCAAGTTAGAGGTGGAGGTAAAAGACAAATCATAGTTATTACAGAAAGACTGCACGAAGCCACCCAGGACAGAAATTAACTCAGTTTGATACAGCTGCCCTCAGCGCAGCTCAAAGATATTTTCATGCATTTATTTCTGGATAAGATTAGGTTAAAGTAATCATTTTATTTTGGACGTATTTAGGTCGGCTATAATAGATTAATTCTGGATAATTTTCCCTATTTATATGACCCTCTGCATTGTTAAGGGGGTTGGTTGGTTGATAATCTTCATTAGAGACTCGCACTGTATCTGAGATGTTTTACTTAATCAAAGATTACTGAAAAGCTTTGGAGGACAAAATGTCAGCTCTGTGTCTAATGGTTTGAAGAAGTGAATGTGGAATTCTTGTGCTGCAGTATGAATCAATAAGTGTTCCTTACCTCTGTTATTTCAATTTCACATATGCTCAAGTCACTGAACACAGGATTGGTTTAGAATTTGCTTAGCTGCACTCTATGCTCAGTTTCTGTGGCTTCTTAATGTTTTCCTCTTGATTTAGGCATAAATATGAATTCTGTTATGGCTCGTGTTTGATCTATTTCGCATATAAATGAAAGTTATCTAGGAATTCTTAACTGCTCCTAGATAGGGCTCATTTATCCTCTTTCTGCTAACCTGAATGAGATATTCTTAATTTCCCCTCATTCCTTAGCCTTTAATCCATCTCTTTTACCTTGAATGATTGTCTCATATGCAGCTGTCTTGCTCCGTAATTCCTTCTTATGACCAAGAAAACGCACCAGCAGTCCTACTCCTTGACTCCACGCCCAATGTTTCTAAAACTTTCATGCTATCCCTGCCTCTTTACTTGAAAGCATCATCCTCCCACCAAAAATCAAAATAAAACCCCTTGAACTCAATAACTAGCCTAAAACCATATCAACAAAGCTAAATCAGAAAGAGAAAGCCCTCTCTGATTGCAGGTGGGCTAGAACCTACAGTCCAAAGATTGGTCTGTGGTTACCTCGATCGTATCCTTTTGAGCTGACCAAAAGGACAACCTGAGTGATAACATAATGGCGACTCCACTGGGGAACATCCTCAGTTAATTTCACAAATCAAGTTGGAAAACTCCATAGAAACAAAAATCAGTTGTTCAAGTGCTGTCTGTTCCTTAAAACTACAGATGAAGTCTGAATGTCGGCCAGGAAGCCTTTGAAACTGTTCTTTCTTTGCATTTACAGGAGTAAATAAATGCTGCTTCAGTCAATCTTCATGTTAGTTTTAAACTGAAGATAGTTGTTCCAAAATTTTGATCAGTTCCTTGCTAATTCTAAAAAACATTCACAGAAAATACCAAAACAAATTCAGAATCTAGCTCCCAAAAAGAATTCTCGTTATACTAGGTCAAATCCAGACCCAGATCCCCCTGTTGCTTTTGAAAATCCGAACTTAATCCCAAAGATCCTTAGGAAGCAAGAACAAAGAGAAGATTTTTCCGATAATAGTCCTGAAGCAGTTCACCCAAGCAGAGTTCTAACCCCTGTCAAAGTTTTATTTCATTCAACCCCTGTTTCCCCTTGTTCATCGTCCACCTTTCAAAGCACTCCTTCCACACCTCCATTCACTATAATACTCCCATTACCACTACTGTTGTTCCAGTTGTCCCTGTTGTTCTTGTTGTTCCACTTATTCCTGTGAATATGGCTAATAGATATGCACCCTTGCAATTACCTGCAAACCCTGGGGCTATGCCTTAGGATTATCAAACTAAAATCACATATTTTGATGGGACTGGTACGTGCACAACCGTTCAGCATACCAAAAAGATGCAAGAATACTTTGAGAACTACGAAATAGATGATGATAGTGTGAGAATGAAATTTTTTGTTCAAAGTTTAACAGGTGATGTAAGAACTTGGTTTAGATCACTTGCTGCAAATTCTATAACCACTCTGGATGAGCTTTACCAATCCTTTACCAACAGATGGGAGAAAAAGAAAGACCCCTTGCACATAATAGCTGAATACAATACAATAAAAAGAGGCCCTCAAGAGTCTGTCCTAGATTACTGTGCAAGATTCAACAATGTCTATAATGCAATACCACAGAACATAAGACCACCACCTGACCTTGCCTTGTATAAATTCCCTGATGGATTCGACCCGGTATGGCATACCAGTTAAAAGAAAGAGCCCCTCAAACCCTTGCAGACATGGAAAATGTTGCTGTTAGCGTAGAGGCCAACCTAATTTCCAAAAGAAACAGAGCTAGAATGGAGAGAAGCACCACCTTTAAGGAAGAACCCTCAACCTTAGATCAGAAACTCGATGCTATTATCAATGGCATGCAAAGGCTGGGAGACAGAGTAGAAAGTGTTGAGAGGAAGTCTTCATGGGAAGCACAACAACCCAATACCATAAGGAACCCAAATTTTAGGAAAGTGAAGAACGCAAATGTTGGCAGGTCTAACCCAGACCATGACATAAGGCCCCCTTTTCATGAAAATTATGCGGAAGCCTCTACATCTAGTGAACCCCCAGAGGACACTCACATAAACTTGGTGGATTCAAGGGTTGAGCAACAAATTTTCCTAACCCAACAAGACCAAGATGAGCATGAATTTTATTAGTTTCAGACCAAGTCTGGTGAGTCTTTTGATTTTAAACAAGGCTATGATACTGCTGTGTATGAGGTCCACAAACAGTATAAGCTGAGAACTAGGATCATTGATATTTCCGAACCTAGCAAACCAAAGGATGGAAAACAGCCCAACAAGACTAAAGGCAAGGCCGTCATAACAGAACCAGCTAATATACCTGTCCCAAACTCGCATCAAGTGAGTGTAGAGGACATAACAGAAATGCAACCTTCTATTGACCAGCCTTTGCCACCTCTTTCCTCAGAAAAGAACTCGAGCAATGTTCCAAAAAGCCCTCCTAAAGCTGAAAAACAGCAAGCAGTCACTTCCCATAACACTGATAAACAAGACCAAATTGCTGATACTCCAATGGAAAAAGGGAAACCTGCCTCTCACAATACTAAAACTCAATCTGAAAAATCATTTGACTTAGAGGCAGAAATAGGTAAATTGAAGATATCCATCCCCTTGTCCGAACTTGCTAAACATAATGTGTATAAGCAACAAATTCAAAGATCACTTCAAATGCCAGAATTCAAGGATGATGTCAAAATTCTTGATGATCAGCCTGAGCTGCTGTTCGGTCCAGAAGTTAATGGAAAATCAACATATGGATTTGTCTTACCATTTTATGTCAGTTTACATATACATGATAAAGTCCTACACAATGCCATGTTTGACTTAGGTGCCTCACACAACCTTATGCCTAAAGCTGTAATGAAGAAGCTGAACCTTGATGTTACAAGACCCTACAAAGATATATTCTCCTTTGACTCAAGTCAAGTCAAGTGTTTAGGCCTCATCAAAGACCTGTGTGTCTCCTTAGTCCAATTTCCTAACAAGACAATCCTCATGGATGTGGTGGTTGCTGACATTCCACCAAAGTACGGCATGTTGTTGTCAAGATCTTGGGGAGAAAAACTACAATGGTCTCTCCAACTAGACCTCTCTTATGCCACTATATTTGTCTTTGGGCAACCAAAGAGACTATATAAAGAAACATTGATGAAGTATGTGGTAACTAGTGAGAGCAAGCCTGAAAATTTTCCCATTTACTCAATCCATTCTGATATGGATTCTTTTATTTTATTTAATGATGAAGCAAATCCTCTTATGGATGATAAGCTGTTGGCTTTAGAATTGAACACACACATCGATGAAGAATCGGTTGCTCATACTGATGAAACTGTCAAAACCACAGACACAACCAGCATACAAGAAGAACTTCCCCAAACAGTAAGTTCAAATCTGTCCACTGCAAGAATGACTGAAACTCTTGATATTGACCACAAGCAAGAAATCACATGGTATTTAGAGTTTGATGGCTCTGTCAACAAGTTAGGAGCAGGGGCAGGTGTTTGGATTCACAATACACATAACAATCATGCAGAAGGCCATGCCTACAGACTGAACTTTAAATGCACCAATAACATGGCAGAATATGAGGCTCTCCTCCTAGGCCTTAAACTGCTCAAAGCTCTGGGAGCTGCAAAAGTGTCCATTTTAGGTGACTCTGATCTAATCATACAACAGATGAAAGGTAATTTTGTTACCAATGACAATAGAATGAGGGCCTATAGGACTGCTGCCACTAGTATACTCAATACATTCACTGAATCCAAGCTTGCCAAGATTTCAAGAGAGCATAACATTCATGCACACAGCCTAGCCACGTTTTCTAGTACATGCAAGCTTCCCTTTGAGCCAAATCACCATTTTACTGCTGAGATAAAACATAGGCCTGCTGTCCCAAATAATGTTAAAGATTGGCAAGTGTTCGAAAATGATGCCCAGATTAACAATTTCCTCACTCTTGAGCATGAGTTTTCAAATATTAACATTGACATGGATGCTATGACGGATAAACAACAGCAAACAAATGAAAATCAGCAGGCTGTAACACCTGTAACAGCCAAACGAATGCTGAACCCAACTATTTTTGACAATACAAACATAGAAGAGCTGAAACAGATGCATTTGGAGGAAATAGCAGAAACAGAGGCCGAGATCGTTGATCTGAAAGATAACTTTCTCCCTGCTGGCCTCACTCCATTGGAAGACATGTTTGATGCAAATGATGTTCCCAAAAAACAAAAAATGCATCCCTTGAACACTGCTATAGAAGAACACAATATTGGAACAGCAGAGCAGCCCAAAATGATCAAATTATCCAAAAATTTGCCACCTGATCAAAAGCCCAAATATGTTGATTTGTTTAAAGAATTCCAAGATGTATTTGCTTGGAGCTATGAGGACTTGAAGTCCTATGACACCTCAGTAATCCAACACACCATTCCCTTAAAACCAAACCAAAAGCCTGTTACACTAAGAAATGTCACCATGGCTATTTACAGTTAGTATGGCTCTATCAACAGTCATGCTATCCTCCTGGCCAAGTCTTATGCCTCTGCTCTCCATGTCAAACTCCAAAAAGAGAGAAAGTCTTTGTAAATGTGTTTATCTCTGGGTACGCAGATTCTCTCGGCCTTACCTACGTATACGCACCTGATGTTCGCAAAAACTGCGTACTTGTACGCTCTGTATGTAAAGGGGCAGGTGCGTACCCCTGTAAAGGTCAAAAGGCGCAAGTTTCACTCCAAAAACGTTACTTGTGGTCATTTCTAGAGGCTTCTAGAAGTATGTTTGACGTGTATGAAGCGCCTCCAGATGGTTCATGTATCCCTACCAAAGAGGAACTTATCCCATCAATGAGGGAGCTATCCCATCCAAAGAGGGGATTATCCCATTGATGGTGGACCTGATTAAATTCCTCTTGAGCACTATAAATACAGGCATTGGTCCAGAAGGAGAGAAGGTTGAAAGCTAAACATTTCTAAGGGTAGATGCTACTGGAATTAGGACTCCCATTTAGAAACTTGTGAGGAGAGATTGCGATCTTTTCTTGTTCTATTTGGAAGTGGGTGAGCTTTGTCAAAGTAAAGGAGAACTCTTGATGGACCCTGGGAGGGACTTGCACAACACCAAGGCTCAGGTTGTAATTGTTCCTTTTGTTTCCTATTAATGCAAATGAGTCCATTCTTCTCAATAACTTGTTATTTATGAGTTATTTCATGTACTCCTTGGTCTATGTGTTAAATATGTTTTATTTTATGAGATTATCAAGTGTTATTTAATCGTTTGATTGTTAGTGAATGCAGGTTTCGAAGTGAAGGAGGAGCTCATCCGGATCAGCGAGGCTGGACTGCTACAACAGCGTTGGACTACAGGTAGGATCTAAACACTTGATTTCTTGTATAGTAAATGCATGTTTAGAAAAGGATTGCTCTGGTTTGTCTTGTTTGTCACTAGAGAGTCTTAGGCTCCTAGGGAGGTTGGTTGTGTCCGCACTATCGACTCTTTCCGCCTGACAAAATGGCAACTCCGCTGGGGAATACATTGATGAGAAATTTTTTTCCTTTGTATGCGACTTTGATCTGAGAAAAGTCATTTATTTTCTGGTTTTTGGCTCTGTGACTTTGTATTTGGGTGGGTTAGCTTAGGGTTAGATTGATGTTAGTTTCTTGGTTTTTTCAGTAGTACGCACCCTCTGAGTATTGCACAGTGCGTATCCGTACGCACTGTTGCTGTGTGCACAGAGCGGGCCCGCACCTGTCTTAACAGGTTTCCTGCGTACCCTGCTAAAAATTAAGAAATTTCCATTTTTTACATTTTTCCTATTAGATTTTTCTTTTTCTTAGTTTTTACTGCCCAGATCCATTAGTCTCTTGTCAAAGATCTTCACCTGAACTTGTTTCGATAGCATTGAGTGTTTTAGTGGATTTCATAGAAGTTTAAGCCCTAGGGTTTGATTTTTGAGTAGGTCCTGTAGTGACTTTGGCGGTAGAAGCTGTCAAGCCTTAGATCTCTCTGGTTTTGTCAGCCTTCTTAGGAGTCGGACCTGTCATAAAGTCTACCCGTGAGAGCAACTTACCTTTGAGTTGTCTCTTTGCTGAATTTCGAAGTGCTTGTTGATTGAGTATTGAATTCCATTTTACAAAAAGAACAAAAAGGTTTGAGTTTTGTTTTGACTGGTCTTTTGATTCTGCATTAGCTGGTCCTTGGCTTGATTGTGGTCAAGAAAAACAGCCTAGAATCATCCTTGTAGGCTTTTGCCTCGTTAGGTTTGCTTTAGAGTAAATTTCTTTTTGATTTGCTTGTGAGTCAATTTTTTCATAGCTTTTATAGATTTTGAGATTGATTTTCTTTAAAATAGATTTATATGCTTTATTAAATAAGAAAAATACAAAAACATCTCCTTTGAAAAGTTTTGTTTCAAGTAGCTTTGAGGTATCTTGAAAGAAAAAGAATTTTTCGTGCACGTAAGGGGTGGTCATGTTTGCATGCTTGGAAAGATAAAGAGAATTGTTTCTTTGATTGTCTTTAGTGAGAAAGTTGTTTTCTATAAAATTTGCATTTTCCAACTCTCTTAGTTAGGAGTTTCATTGAAAGAGAAAAGTAGCGTAAATCATCATAGGTGCATCTTTATAGTGGTTTGAGTCGAGTCTACACACCATTGGTTTCATTTCCGCTACCTTTTGTCTTTAAGAAAAACCATAAAATTAACGCTTAAAGTAAAATCAACGTAGTAACCTTTATTTACTAGGGCTCTGAAACACCAATTTAGACCAGGCTAGTGTCTTGGAATAGGAGAGTAATTAACTCTCCAAGACAACAAAACCAAACAAGTAGCTTATCTTGTGATAAAATAAATCCAATTGTCTCATTTGTACTCTGGGAAAGCTCCTCCTAAAGGAGAAGCACGAGCTCGTGTCCGAACCAGTGAGGGGATCAATCCTCCCTCGTTGGGAACGATGCCAGACACGCATGTATTACAAACGGTAAACTTCGGATTAACCATTCTCAAGGAGCCAGGGGTCACTTGTCGGTAAACCTTGGATTATTGTCAAGGAACCGGAAAGGGGATTGAGCTTGATACTCTGCCCTTGCGTGCTGTCGGAGTGTAGACTGTTCCCCCAGGTGCATTTGTTGCAGTTGGTAACCTTAGTGACCAGTATATTTAGGATTCTACCGAGGTGACGGTGGAGGGAAGATCCCACTGTACCTGGAGCAGACGTCTGCTAGACTCACTTGGATTTTCCGGGGGGTTCACTTCACTCGAGACGGTTAAAGTGGAGGAACTTGTGCCGGTCTATTCATTAAGCAGGTTGCCGGGGTAACTGTTCCACCCGCCACTTCTGTACTGAATCCGGCGATGTTGGGTTTCATCTCCAACTAGCGTTTTCGGTCTGGAAGGCTACTGTTTGTGCTTGGTTTGACGCCCTAGATTCTTTAGGCGTGTGATTCAAATTTGTTTGGTTCTTTAGCGACTTTAGGTGGTTTGATTTGAGATTTTACTTTGTTTTCGTGTGTAGTAGTCAAAAGTTTTTAGCTGTGGCGGAATTATCGAGACAGTCCCATAGACTTCGGGGCAAGTCACCTGAGATTGTTACCGGAACAGATTTGTTGAGGAAACTCCGTAGATCGCGGGGTGGATCTCCTGAAGACGTCCTGGGTCAGTACGAAGGATTGAAGGTCCTTGTAACTCCTCCTAGTGGCAGTAGAGTAGGTTCACCTGAAGAAGGAGAATCTTCCTTGGTAGTCCATCCAGATTACCAAAGTCTAGAGACAGGTTATAATCCCGAAGCTGTTACAGTTTCCGAGCTTGCTGGTAGTTTTTCATCTACTAGTGATATAGGCGAAGAACCTGAAATATCTGAACCTGTTACTCCAACTTCTAGTGTTCCAGATTCACCAAGAGTAGAACGAGTTATCACCGAAAATCTTCCTACTGGTTTGATTGCTATTGAAGAACTTGCTCCAGAGGAAGAAATAGGCGTCTCTAACCTTGAAGATCAACTTACTATTGAGCTCAGGGAGCGTGAATCTATCTTTTACAGTCCTCCTAGAAGTACTACTTGGTACCTTTCGTTAACCAATTATTTAGACAACTCAGGGATAGGTTTTTCTACACCTCGTACTCCTTTTCCACCTGGAGGTATTTATACTCCTGTAAATATGTCTGGTCAGTCATCCATGTTCACTCAATCTCCTGAATCTTTCTTACACGGCGGTCCTTCTGTTCCCACCGGGTATCAGTCACTTTCTGGTATCTTTACGGGGGCATCTCCTCAACCCGTCGATCAGGGGTTATTAGCTGGAAACAATGGTAATAAACTGTTGGGTGTAGGGGACATTTACATGATGTCAGGTTCAGTTCCCGTTTCTCAACCTCAAGGTGGTCAATTACCGCCTGGGGGGCAGCCTCAGTTAACGCCTGGGGGCCAACCTCAAGGTACACAAATTGTGTCTGGGGGGCAGCCTCAAAGTCAGTATGTACCTATGGTGCAATACATGCCTCAAGGTCAACCCCAGCCTCAATATGTACCATAGGGTCAACCTCAGTATCAATATTTACCTCAAGGATATCAACCCCAAGGGTATCAACCTCAAGGGTATCAACCTCAAGGTCAAGGTCAACCCCAGTATCAGTATTTACCCCAAGGTTATCAACCTCAAGGTCAATACTCGAGTCAAGGTTATCAACCACCTCAAGGTCAGTCAAATGTTCAAGGTATGGGAACTATGCCTTTCAGTTATCAATCCTATCCTCAATTCGGTTATGGATCCCAGTATCCTCAACCTGTTACGGGTCAATACCCTGGAATGATAGTGTGGGATCCGTCACAGGGTCAACAGGTGTTGCAACCAAGTATACAGTTGGTACCTCAAACTGGACAACCCGTAGTTTCTGGTCCACCCGAGCAACTGCAACCTGTCCAGTCAAATTTTCAAACTTCTGTAACTTCGGTAGTTACTCATCTGCCAATTTCTCCTAGTACTCCATCTCAAACGGCTGCTGCAACTACCGCAACATCTGCCGCATTTACTTCTGGAGTATCGACAGCTCCAGTTTCTACTGTCTCTGCAACCACTCCTCAGACATATTTACCGTTGTCTGGATCTACAATTCAAACCACGGTCTAGATGCCTATAGGTCAGCCTGGTATAAGTACGGTTGTCACTACTCAACCTCAATTTGTTCATCAACCGTACCAGGGACAGTACCAATATGGGCAAGCTGTCCAGCAGCCGGTTTACCAGTATCAACCGTATCCTGGGTACACTTATCAACAACCTCAACAACCCCAGTACGGTCCGGTTAATCCTGGTTTTCCAGGAGGATATAATATCCCTAATGCGATTCCTGTTCCTAGTTATCCTGGATATCCTCCTCCTGGGACTGGTCTTGTGACCCAGAGTTTTAGAGATCCTAACCGGTAATTACCGTTTATCGCAACTTTGGATTTACCAGACTTGACGCGCCTAACGAACGATCCAATTCAATATCTTCCGTTCTGGCCGCCAATGCCAAATAAGTTGCCCAGTGATATACCCAAGTTCGAAGGTAAGTCTGGAGAGGATCCATCCAATCATGTGATGACTTACCACCTCTGGTGTGCTTCAAATTCTATCTCGGATGATTCGATCTGCTTACGTCTTTTCCAGCGTACACTCATTGGTCTCGCGGCCAAGTGGTACATTGAGTTACCGCGGGCCTCTTTTTACAATTTTAGCCAGTTAGATACCTCGTTCTTAACTCACTTTCAGTTGCCGGTCAGATACGATAACGGCACAGAGTTATTAACTTCACTAAAACAATCGACGTCCATGTATATTTCTGATCACATTCATGAGTGGAGACGTCGAAGAAGGTTAGTGAAAGTTTTTATTCCAGACCAAATCTTAGCTGAATGGTTTGTTAAATCATTATTACCGAAGATTATTGAAGATGTAGCTAAGGCTGGAGTAGTTACTGAGGAGCAAGTCATTGCTCAGGCACAATACCTTGACTTAGTTTATACTCAGTCAGGTACGTTACACGAGAAGATCCCAGATCTTTCAAAATCGAATCAAATTGTTGCTGCTCCTTCGGGATCTCATGTCGCTAATGGTATGATTGGTACGGTGAACACAAAGAGCAAGAAGAAGTCTTCCAAGAATTCTACTACTCCTATAATCACCTTGCCTGATTCCTCGACAGGAGAGTCTTCTCCTGAACTTTCCGCCGATATTCACGCTGTAGAGTCATCTACGGCCAAATCAAAAAACGGTGGGAAGAAGAAAGGAAAGAAGAAGGCTAAAGCAGACAAGGCTCCGAAGGAAAAAACAGAAAAGTCGGAAACCAATGACGAAAAGCGCAAACCTCGATATCCTTGTCTTATTTGTGAAGAGGATCATTTTACGAGAGATTTCCCTCATCGGGCCGAGGTTGTGAAAATCGTCAAAGGTTCTCCCACTCCTGCTGTGTTGAAAGATCCATTTCCAAAGCAGGAGAGTAAGATGATAGGTATTTCCTCGAATGCCAGTGAAGAACCCATTTTGATGATGTCTCATGTGAGGATTGCGACTCGATCGCAAGATTATGGTAGTAAGAATCCTGTTGATGGTAAGGAAGCAGAATCTTCTCATTCTAATCCATCAACCTCAGCTCCTGGTTCCGATCCACTACAGATCGAAAAATCTAACCCAGACTTAGTAATCAAACCGCCCGCTAAAGGTGTACTTCGAAGGTCTGCTTTTAATCCACATGCGAGAGCGGCCCAGAATTACAACATTGTTGAGGACTTAGCTGTTTCACCCTCAGCAATGTCGGCTTTAGAAGTGCTGCAATCATGCCCAGCACAACGAAAATTACTTTTGTCGGCTATCGGAGCTGTTGATGTTCAGGACCCGAATCTGATAATCTTCGATCTAGAAAATAGTATACCGCGCCTTCCCCATCAAATGGATTTCCAGATTCCAGTGATAGTAAAAAACAGGCCTATTCATCGGACTGTAATTGATGAGGGAGCTTCCACGTGTATTATGTTGATTCAGTGTTGGAGATCGCTTGGTTCTCCTACGCTGAACCAATCCCCGACCATCCTTAAGGCCTTTGATGGCTGTGGGTTCCGACCGTTTGGTATTCTACAGGAATTGCCTATAGGGGTAGAAGGGAAAACTATTAGTCTGGATGTGGAGGTGGTTGATGCCCCTCTAGACTACAACCTTCTTTTGGGTCGAAGTTGGTCATATGCTATGACAGCGGTCGTTTCATCGGTCTTATAAAGTTTCCACATAACGGCAAGATCGTGACAATTGATTAGCTGACATACTTTTCATCCGACCCAGCCTCTTCAGAGAGTATCCAGCATGTCAGTAAGACGACAATCCCTTACAGGGACGTTGGCGTAGGTTTAGTTAAAGATTCTGGTTTACTGGGAACTTTTCCTTTCACTCCAATCAACACAGACCCTTCATTTGCGTCAATTCATATGATTACATCAGACACCATTATTTATGACGATCCTTGGATTGTCCCATCTGAATCCGAGGTAGACTCATTCGGTGATGCTATGCCTTTGAGTCCATATGAAATTTCTTATGAAGCCGTCATGTCTTTTACCACCTCGCGTTCAACCCAAATCGACCAAATGAATGTGGTCAGTGAGGAATCACTTTTCACATCAACCTCAGAACAGATAGCGTTTCCCGAAGTCGTGTCATCTGACGAACAACTTCGCGAAATCCTAAGTGTAGACGATCTACCATGGGAAGATCTCCATCATACATCTTCGTTTTTACCTGAGGATGATGCTTTTGAAAACGATTTTTCATCTATTTTTACCGCTGAATATGCCAAAGACACTCAGAATCCAACGAAACATTCTGATTCAGAGTTGAATTTAGGGAATATTTCTCGCACTATTCCCATTGACATTTCAGTGAAGCCCGAAATTGAGGAAAACATTCATATAGGTGCCTCATGTACAGAAGATGAAATTCAAACTTACAAGGCCCTATTCCAATAATTCCACGATGTGTTTGCCTGGTCTTACGAGGAAATGCCAGGAATCGATCCTGCCATTGTTGTTCATGAAATAAAGACCTACCCGGACGCTAAACCCGTCCGACAACGGTTGCGTCAGATTAACCCTAGAAAAGCGGCTGCGATTAAAGCAGAAGTCGAGAAGCTGTTGAAAGCAGGTTTCATTTATCCAATCTCGTTAACGGATTGGGTATCAAATATTGTTCCGGTTAACAAGAAACAAGGAACAATAAGAATCTGTATCGACTATAGGGATATAAATCGAGCTTGTCCAAAAGACAACTATCCTACGCCCTATATCGATCAAATAATTGATGATTGTGCCGGAAGTGAAATGTTTTCCTTTATGGATGGTTTTTCGGGCTATAATCAAATCAATATTCTACCTGCCGATCAACCAAAAACGGCATTCATTTGTCCATGGGGGACATTTGCTTACTGTAAATTACCTTTTGGGCTTAAGAATGCTGGAGCCACTTTTCAACGGGCGATGTCTTACGCATTTCATGACATCAAGCACATTGTGCAACCATACCTAGATGATTTGCCTGCTCATTCTTTACATTGAGCTGATCACCTTGTCCACTTACGAGCAATCTTTATGAGGTGTAGGCATTATCGTATTCGGTTGAATCCCCACAAGTGTGTATTCTGTATAGAAACAGGTCGATTACTGGGATTTGCTGTTTCAAAAGCCGGCATTCGCGTCGATCCCTCGAAGGTCGAAGCTATCATCAAATTGCCTCCTCCTTCGAGTTTGCGCCAACTCCAAAGTTTGCAAGGGAAAGCAAACTTTTTACGCCGATTCATTCCAAACTACACCGAGGTCACTAAAGGTTTTACACGGTTGTTGAAACAGAACGCTCAATTCTTTTGGGACGATATTTCCCAACAATCTTTTGATGCACTTAAACACGCGTTGACCCATGCACCGTTGTTGCATCCTCCCAACTACAACCAGGACTACTTCTTATACCTCGCAGCTTCGCATTCCACTATTGGAATGGTGTTAGTCCAAGAAGATGAATTCGGAGCGGAACATGTGATATATTATCTTAGTAGGACATTAAACCCCACTGAGCTAAAATATTCGCATGTGGAGAAATTGGCCCTGGCAGCTGTTCAAGATGTACAGCGTTTTCGTCACTACATTCTTCTCCGTAAAACTACAGTTATTTCGGATTGCAACCCTATGATTTATATTTTGACTAAACAGCTGCTAGGGGGCAAGTACTCTAAATGGATCGTTATCCTGCAAGAGTTCTACTTGGAGTTCAAGAAGTCCAAGTCCAAGAAATCCTTAGTTTTTGCGGAATTGATGTGTGATTTCCCGCATGCTGACACAGAAACTGTGGCAGAGGAGTCCATTGCGGACGAATCTTTGTTTCTTATCAGTACTTTAGATCCGTGGTACGGGGATATAATCATCTATCTCCAAACCCAAACCTTTCGGCCTGAAGCTTCAAAGTCGGAACGTCGAAAAATTCGGTTTCAATCCCAGCAATACAGAATTATTGGAGATACACTTTATCGTCGGGGGGCAGACTTAGTTTTTCGACGTTGTTTAACTCACGAAGAGGCTGAGAGGGTTTTGAATGATTGTCACTCTAGAGCATGTGGCGGTCATATGTTTGGGTATGCCACAGCTCAGAAGGTGTTGCGCGCTGGCTATTTCTGGCCGTCCATGTTTAAAGATTGTATCATTGCGGTCCGAAAGTGCAACAACTGTCACGTGTTTTATCGCAAGATGCGCGCACCACCTGCCCCTCTCCATCCTATAATTACCGTTGGTCCTTTCGCCAAATGGGGTATCGATTTTATTACTTGTAACCCTCACTCGGCCGGGGGGCATGCGTATATCATCCTCGCGGTTGATTATTTTACTAAATGGGCCGAGGCGATGCCTACATTTGATGCAAGCGGCAAAACATCTGCAGTTTTTGTATTCAATCACATTATAACTAGGTTTTGTGTCCCGCAAGCAATCATCACTGACCATGGGAGCCATTTTCGAAACATCATGATGACTGAGCTTACAAGCCAGCTTGGTTTGCACCACGATAGCTCTACTCCTTATTATCCGCAAGCCAATGGTTTGGTTGAGTCTATCAAAAAAGTTTTGGTTATCATGATCCGACGAATCATTGGTATTCATCGGTCGAATTGGCACAACATGTTATTTTCAGCACTATGGGCATACCGAACTTCAGTGAAAACTTCAACAGGGTTCACTCCTTTCCAGCTATTTTATGGCTTGGAAGCTGTGTTACCCATTGAATGCGAAATCCCATCACTTCAAATGGCTGTCGAATTACTCCCAGCTACTTCCGAAGAGGAGAAACGTTTATTATACTTAGCTCAATTAGATGAGACTCGACGTGACACTGCATTGGCAATCGAGACTCACGCGAAGCGAATGAAAGCTCAGTATGATAGAAATGTGACCCCTCAGAGTTTTTCGGAGGGAGACCTAGTGCTATTATATGATCAAGCTAACGATAAGCTAGGTGCTGGAAAATTCGTTCCTATGTGGTATGGACCCTACATTGTAAAGTGAAAGCTAGCAAAAGGGGCCTATGAGCTGGTAGATTCTGATGGGGACTCTTTGGGTAAACCCATAAATGGACTTTACCTAAAGAGGTATTATGCTTAAATGGTGTGTATGGAGAATTTTAGTTAGGTTAGGTTTTCTTTCTAGCTAGTATGTTTGTTAGTTTAGATAGTGTGCTTAGCTTAGAAAGTGTGTTTTTTCGTCGTTATTCTGGCTTATATTGGTTTTACTCTTGATATTGCAGATGTCGACACCTCTCCAAACATACATTGGATTTGCCGATGGTGCTTGTCGTAGTACACAGAATATCTCTTCCGCAGCTTGGGTTATCTATTCGCCCTCTGACGAGTTAGTTTCTATGCATGGGGTGAGCCTCGGTCAAACGACGAACAACATTGCAGAATACAATGCGGTGGTTGAATTACTGTTTGAATCCATTTCATTTGGAATTCGACGTTTGATAGTGAGGTTAGATTCCGAACTCGTTGTATTACAACTTAATAGAGTATATGCCATTAGAAATCCTGTGTTATTAAGGTTGTTTTTGAGAGTGCGCCTCTTGGAACGTGAATTTGATTACATTGAATATCAGCATATTCCAAGGTCTTTAAATACATTAGCAGATGCAATTGCTTCTCGAATGTTGGACAGACATTTACGATAATCATGCAAGTAAATTTAAAAACATTTCATCACATATGTTAAACAAGATAAGCCGGTAATAATGATATATATATATATATAGATAGGAGTGTGTCAAAAATATACATCGTCTTCGATCATAGGTTGAAAAACACCTTATGATCGGAAAAAATGATAAGTACAAAAAACCAAAAATGTCATATGTGTCTACAAAAGTGACTAGCCAATCACTGGTGGTGCTCTCTATACGAGACCACTTCCCGCGCTACCCTACACAGGAACCTCCTAAAAGGTCCTGGGGCTGTGACCACATAGCGCTGAAGTCAAATAGGAATGTCATCTATGGTGGTCTCTGGTATATCCGCCGTCAGATGCTCTAGATCCTGTTCCAGCTCGGCTAAGGTCTCTGCGGCCGCATCCTGTGGGGCTGGTGCTGGTACAGCTGGTACTCTCCTCTCAAAAGCCAGGAGGTTGGCCGGACGCCGTGGACCTACATCTGCATTTTGAAAATTTGTGCTGTCAGTTTTGAGGCGATATATAAAAACAAAAAAAAATATATAATTTAAAAAACTTGTGAAAAATGAAATACCTCTGTCGTCCCACTGTTATCCCAGTGGAAGAACCATGTCCGGATCATTCTGAAAATCCATTCTGGCATAAGGAAAGTCCTGAATAGCAAAGACCTGGTTCTCTAGCCAGCGAAAGTAACGATCAGGAAATCGAACAACTGCTGCTCCCTCGTCAGGATGTCGGGCCATTACCGCAACCCATCTCGTCAACTTAGGCTCCCGAGGAGCCCCGACTGGAACTGTAAGATGTTGGGGGATCAGCATTGGAACTCTCTCTAGGGAAAAACTCACGACTAAAGGCCCATATCCAAAGGTCTTTAGTTGTCCTCTCTTTGCTCTGGTTAGTTGGCCCTTCATATTGGCCAAAACAGCATCGCACCAGTTGAAAATCGTGCCTTGGAAGCAAACTATAGCCATCCGCATTTGGGACCCGGTGGCATGGTGCAAAGCGGCAGCGCCGCAAAGTCTGGTAATAGTAAAGGCTATCACCATAAGTTCAGGTCGGGATATGTACTTGATTTCTATCCCCTTCTCCTGGTTTTGATTGTTGCACCACTCTAGCCGGAGACTAGCAAGGGATTGGCCACCCGGCCTAGTCCCGAATAGAGAGAGTTGCTTGCCCCTGTTAGGCAAGCCAGTGAGAAAATATATGTCGGAGGGCTCTATCTCGAGCTGGTGCTCTGCGATGTAGAAACATTGCTCCTGAATTTTCCACCTTTCAACCAGCCACTCAAGGAATGGCACCTGGCCCCTCATGCCAGGTATGGCCCAGTATTTGTACAGTCCGCATGCTTTTAACGCATCAATGGAAGGTTGATGACCTATTGCGGCCAAATAAACATCCTCGTGTTCTCTTTCACGCCAATCAAGCATGGTGTGCACCCTACACATCATAAAAAATCTGTTAGAGTCCATAAAATTTTCAAATTTTGGTTCATTTTGGAGAAATGAGGGTTTCAAAATGCGTTTTGCGGGGTACGCACCCCGACTTTTAGGGACAGAGCGTCTGGACACAGCTTCCCTTAAGGCTGGGTGCGTACCCCTGGTATTTTCCCCATTGAGAAAATATCGGGGTATGTAGGTCAGCAGTGCATGACCTGCGTACCCCGAAGGGCACATCTTGAAACCCCAAGACCCCCAAAAAATCAAATAAAAACCTAAAAATTAATTTTAAATGGATGGAAAGCAAGAGAAGGATGTTGTAGAATACCTGATGAGACGACGTTTGGTTCTGACGGTCGGATTCTCTGCAATATCCACAGGAAGGTTCTTGTCAAAATCCTTTTTCTCAACCTCAACAGTAAAATGGTAAAAATGACATGGTAAAAGGTCTTTTTATAGGTTTTTTGGATGAATGAATGCTAAGTTTGTTTATTTTTCACCATGAAAGGACATTTTTCAATGTATTTTTACCCATCTTAAACAGGTATGAGTAATGTGTCGTTTTTGTGCAGAGCAAAAGGACTTTAGAGTAAGATCATGATTTTTCACGAACCAAAACATCAGAGTCATCTTTTAAGCTCTTTTCTGACTCCTAAAATATGAAAAGATTGTCGAGAGTTTCTTTTACACTCGTTAAAACGGAACTAAAAGACAGTCCCCTTATAGCTCTTTTCTGACCGTAAAAACAAGAAAATATCGCCGGGTTTTTGTCGTTTCGAACTCGATATGGAAATAAAATGACGTGTCCTTGATCGCAAGATCAAGCGGTTCTCCCAGGTATTATTTTATACTTTTTTCAGGCTTGGGGGACACAAATTTACGAAAAAGTTCAATCTGGAGTCTTCTTAAGTTTTTTCAGACTCTCTAAAATTGAAAAACGCTGAGTTTCTCCTATACTGGGCTCGTTAAAATTTCACAGTAAAGGACCTGTTCAATTACAAACAGGAACGAACCTCTCCTTCCTAGGGTTCGAATCAAAACTAGGTTGGACTCATCCGAAGGATGAGCTTATAATCAAGCATATGTTATCCTCCTCAAGCTTGTTAAAAATAAAGAGGTACTTACCAGAAATGGCGGGGGAAAAGAGAAAAGAATGAACCTATTTGTTATCCTTTGTTACAAAAGAACCTTATCACCACTCTTGAACACGACACTTTCCGTTCACCTGGGTTAGGAAATCCTTTGCCTTAAAAGTTGATCAAACCACTTTGAAAGTCTTCAACCATTTCCGGGTATTAACTTTGGGTCAATCGTAACCAAACCATCTGTTGTGTCGTTATGTGTTCAAGAGGTCTCTGCAAATAAACTTTCATCTGCAAAATACTTGTCATCCATTTGACCATCCCTGAGTCAGTCCTTACAGCAACATTTCTTCAACTTGAACAATGATTTCGTGTTGTGGGATTGCCTGCAACGGGTCGCTTTCTATCGACATCAGCACATTATCTAGAGAGATGACTTAGAAATCTTCAGTACCTTGAAGTCTGCATGCATCAATGGCAGGTTTCTCGCCTTTGACGTCAGTTTACATCATTGAATTTCGATCGAAGGATTCCGTGAAATGTTCGACATCAACTCATTTATTCACATCTCATGGATTGTACTGGGTACTTTGAGAACCATTGACATTACTGGTGGTTTCTCTCACACTTGTTAACGGTTGACATCATTGACTGGTAATCAAGTGGTTTCTACCATGTTCGACATCAACTCATTTTTTTCGCATGGCTAGAATCGTACCAATTCGGGGAGTAGAGATGAAGACCCTGGATCTAGTTTCTACCATCCGGGCTGCGAGGAGTTTTGTATTCATTATATAGTAGACCAATTATAAACAGGTGGTTGCGTCCATACTGTGTCTACGCAAGTCTATGATTATGATGTACTGCAAGATCATTCCTGTATCAGAGTAGTTAGTCTGTTAGTTAAAGTTTTGATCTGAGTATGGGAATGCCTACCTCAGCGATGATATAATCTTATACATGTATTTTGTGTTGAAAATTGCAGGTTCTAACTAGGCTCTCCACGAGATAATCCTTGAAATGATAAAGCGCTTCACCCTTCCTAGATAATACAAAACCGTTATCTACTACAGGCTTCACACTTTAGGGGGCAATCTGTTACACTAAAAAATGTCACCATGGCTATTTACAATTAGTATGGCTCTATCAACAGTCATGCTATCCTCCTGGTCAAGTATTATGCCTCTGCTCTCCATGTCAAACTCCAAAACGAGAGAAAGTCTTTGTAAATGTGTTTATCTCTGGGTACGTCGATTCTCTCGGCCTTACCTGCGTATACGCACCTGATGTTCGCAAAAACTGCATACTTGTATGCTCTCTATGTAAAGGGGCAGGTGCGTACCCCTGTAAAGGTCAAAAGGCGCAAGTTTCACTCCAAAAAAGTTACTTGTGGTCATTTCTAGAGGCTTCTAGAAGTATGTTTGACGTGTATGAAGCGCCTCCAGATGGTTCATGTATCCCTACCAAAGAGGAACTTATCCCATCAATGAGGGAGCTATCCCATCCAAAGAGGGGATTATCCCATTGATGGTGGACCTGATTAACTTCCTCTTGAGCACTATAAATACAGGCATTGGGCCAGAAGGAGAGAAGGTTGAAAGCTAAACATTTATAAGGGTAGATGCTGTTGGAATTAGGACTCCCATTTAGAAACTTGTGAGGAGAGATTTCCATCTTTGCTTGTTCTATTTGGAAGTAGGTGAGCTTTGTCAAAGTAAAGGAGAACTCTTGATGGACCCTGGGAGGGACTTGCACAACACCAAGGCTCAGGTTGTAATTGTTCCTTTTGTTTCCTATTAATGCAAATGAGTCCATTCTTCTCAATAACTTGTTATTTATGAGTTATTTCATGTACTCCTTGGTATATGTGTTAAATATGTTTTATTTTATGAGATTATCAAGTGTTATTTAATCGTTTGATTGTTAGTGAATGCACGTTTCGAAGTGAAGGAGGAGCTCATCCGGATCAGCGAGGCTGGACTGCTACAACAGCGTTGGACTACAGGTAGCATCTAAACACTTGATTTCTCATATAGTAAATGCATGTTTAGAAAAGGATTGCTCTTGTTTGTCTTGTTTGTCACTAGAGAGTCTCAGGCTCCTAGGGAGGTTGGTTGTGTCCGCACTATCAACTCTTTCCGCCTGACAAAGCCCTTCAAACAAAAACTGAGGAGAATCAATCCTATGCTTCTCCCTCTAATTGAAAAAGAAGTGAAAAGGATGTTTGAAGTAGGCATAATAGCTCCCATCAAATTTTCTGAATGGGTATCCAATCTTGTTCCCACAAGAAAAAAGACAGGTGAGATTAGGCTATGTGTAGAACTAAGAAATTTAAACCAAGTCTCCCTAAAAGACCACCACCCATTGCCCAAAATGGATCATATTCTGCAGAGAGTAGTGGGGTCATCTAGAATCTCTTTTCTAGATGGCTTTTCAGGTTTCAATCAAATACTGGTTCACCCAGATGACCAAGACAAGACAGCCTTTACCACACCATGGGGAACATTTAAGTATGTGAAGATGCCTTTCAGACTTAAAAATGCTGGTGCCACCTTTCAAAGGGCAATGTATATCCCATTTGCCAAATATATACATGATTTCCTAGTTGTCTACCTTGATGACTTAACCCCCTTCTCCAAATCTGATCAAGAGCACCTAAAACATTTGAGGCAAATATTCATGACATGTAGGAAATATGGCATTTCCTTGAACCCCAAGAAGTCCCTCTTTGGCCTTGAAGAAGGCAAACTTCTTGGCCATATCATATCAAAATATGGGATTAGAATTGATCCTGAAAGAATCCAAGCTATCCTCCAAATCCCATATCCAAGGAACATAAAAGAGTTGCAAGCATTCCTTGGGAAGATCAACTTCCTAAGGAGATTTATTCCAAATCTAGCTGAACTGATACGATTGCTAAGCAACATGTTAAAAAAGGATGCCAAGGTAAAATGGTCTCTCGAGACCAAGCAAGCCTTTGAGGGCATAAAATCTGCCTTAACCCAAGCCCCTGTCCTCACAAGTCCACAATTTGATAGGGACTTTATCATATTTTCTTTTGCATCTGATCACACCATAGCTGCCGTCCTTTTGCAAAAGGATGATCAGGGAAATGAAAAGCCAATTGCATTTTTCAGCCGAGCCTTAAGAGATGCCCCTTTGAAGTACCCAATCATGGAGAAGCAGGCCTATGCACTTGTTAAGGCCATCAAGGATTTCCGAATTTACATTTTATATTCACATGTGATTGCCTATGTCCCAAATGCTGTTGTAAAAGACATATTAACCCAAGAGGGATTAGAGGGCAAAAGAGGCAAGTGGATTTCCAATATCCTTGAGTATGACATAGAAATAAAACCAACTAAGCTGATAAAGGGACAAGGTTTAGCCAAACTGATGTCCAAAACAAACTTTCAAGCCTTAGAAATTAACCAATTAGACAATGAACAGGAGCTGGCGACTTCACAGATCAATGAAACCTTTTTGCAATCCCCATGGCATGCTAATATATGTTTTGTATTGTTAAACCTGTTTTCTCCCCCAGGATTGTCCAGAACCAAGAAAAGATTTTTGAAAATTAAGGCTTTAAAGTTTTGTGTCGTAGATGGTGCATTATTTTGGAGAAATAATGAAGGCATATTGCTTAACTTTTTAACCATGAATGAAACTAACAATGTAATGAAAGAATTCCATGCAGGTGACTGTGGAGGACATCTATATCTGAAGTCCACTGCTGATAAAATTTTAAGGGCTGGTTTCTACTGGCCCTCTCTTTTTGCAAATGTAAAGAAATTTGCCACTTCATGTCACAAATGCCAAATCTTTGAGGGCAAAAGAAAGTTTTTGCCCCTGCACCTTAAGCCCATCTCAACTGAAAAGCCTTTTCAACAATGGGGTCTTGACTTCATTGGAGAAATCCATCCTTCCTCCTCAGGCTAGCACAAGTGGATTCTAACAGCCACCGGCTATTTCACTAAGTGGGTTGAAGCCATCCCATGCAGGCAAGCCAATGATACCATCATTATCCAATTCTTTGAGTGCAATATCCTTTCTATATTTGGCTACCCTGAGAAGATCATTATTGACAACGCCGCTGCTTTCAAATCCAAAAAGATGATCAACTTTTGCCATAAATTTCATATTACCTTGGGCCACTCTACGGCCTATTACCCTCAAGGTAATGGCTTGGCCGAATCCTCAAATAAAAGTCTCATTAATATTATCAAGAAGATCTTAGAAGAAAACAAGAAGAACTGGCATAAAAAGCTCACAAATGCCCTATGGGCAGACAGACTTTCAACCAAGAAATCCATTGGGATGAGCCCTTATGAGCTAGTATATGGCATGGAGGCCAGATTTCCTTCATCTTTGGGCATCCCTACTATCAAACTGTTACAAGAGATTCAGGCTGAACCAAATGACATTCAACGAAGAATCAATCAGACCATCCATCTTCAACAAACCAGAGAGCAAGTCTATGACAAAGCTCAAATTTTGCAAGAAAATCTCAAAAAGATGTTTGATAAGAGAGCTAAGGCTGGGGATTTCTACATTTGTGACAAAGTTCTAAGGTGGGATTCACGAAGAGAAGACAAGGGAAAACATGCAAAGTTTGATTTTTTATGGAAAGGGCCATTCGTTATTTCTGCTGTTCAGGGGAATAACACATATTTTCTCAAATCTGTAGAGGGCAGCATTGCTGAAGAAGGCCCTGTTAATGGCCGAATGTTAAAACATTACCATGATCCCTTTTAAAGGGATACAATGCAGCTCTGTACATATTTCTTTGTAGATTGATATGTGTATATATCAACACTTTGTTTTTATTTTTTGTATAAGCAGTCTGAGGGTTAGAGAAGCAGCAACAAAGTTTGCGAAGACATAGTTAATGCAAGAATTCCTTTTTTTTAAGACTCTATCTCTGCATTAATCTCAGCAAAACAGCAAGAGTAGCACTGTCATATCACAGAAATTCATGGTAAAAGAAAAACAGTGTGCAGCTTACAGTCTTTAGTCAAACAGTATCAATAGGAGAGGAGCAATCTTTTAGCAACTGTTTCTAGACCAGAGCCAAAAGAAACACATCAGTTTTGATCTACATTTTTCAAAGGCACAATGCTCAAACAATATTGTACATAACATTAAGCTCGCAGAAGAAAGCAGGCGATGCTATACAGTTCACAGTAATTCAGTTGAGGAGAGAGCTGCTCATATTTCAAAATTTCACACTTCTAGCAGCCAGTACAAAGAAAAGTTTCAGTCTACAGCAACCATAGAAGATCAAGGCAGTCTGACCTGCTGTTCTTGGCTTTTCACAAGGAAAAAGCCATCCCCAAGTGGAGCCACTGTTAGCCTCCTGTTGCAACAGGTGTTCATCTTTCATGATTGACAATTTTACATGCCAAATATGTCATACTTTGCATACTGCAATGCTCCATATTTCCTAAAGAGGCCAAAGAAGAGGCCATGAGAGTGTGCCAATCTAAATGCCACTGCTGTATTCCAATTTTGATGACTTAACCATTTTTGAAGAATGTTCTGTAAAAGGGAAGGCCAAACAACTTAATCTTGGTTTCCCTAGGTTTCAATTTCTTGCTTTAGAAATAGAGAATGAATATCTGTCCAAACAGCTTAATCTTGGCAGATTTGTAGATAGGTAGAGAATCAAAGGAGCCCAACTGCTTAATCTGGGCCCTTGGCAGAAATAAGTGTAGATTTAGATAGGAGGGCAGTCAAAAGAAAAATTGTAAATCAGGGTCTGCAAGTCTAAGTGCACCCAAACCAAAAGAAGAAAAAATGTTAGGTAGGTAGGCTGGGTAGGTAGTTTTGAGGTTGCAGAATGTTGATTTGTGATCAATTTTGTGTTTCAAAGTGATATTTTACTTCAGATCACAATGTAAGGCAGTTTTTATTTGGAGGAGCTCAAGCTGGATACCTCTAACTCCCCTTCTTCTTATTTCCCAAGTCACTCACTAATTTCCCTAAAGAGGTCAAGATCTGCTTGATTCCTCTTAGTTTCATCATTTTCCATATCATTTGCCTAAGTAGAGATCTGCTTTACTTAGGAGTGCTGATATCTCTTCTACAAGTTCTATCCCCCCTAATAGCCCAAGATTCACATACTTAGCACTTTCTTCACACTTTCATATTAACTATTGACTCTATTATGTAAATCCCTATCTGTGCTCCCCTTCCCTTACTAAAATTATGTTAATAGCTCCCCTATATGCTTATCCCCTCCCCCTGGTTGAAACATAACCATAAGTTCATTGGGAATTACTAAGTTTATCTGAAACTCAGCAAGAGCCCTCATCTCCACCCTCAAACTATCTCTTCATGCATTTTACTCCATTACACAGCATAAAATTCCTTTCATGTGTATAAAAACCATCTTACTTGACTTATTTTCACCCTCCCAAGGCATAAACCCCTTGTTTTTCCTTAAAACCCTTCTCAAACCGCGTAAATCCATCTTTCTAGGTTTTCGGATCCCTTCCGATGCCTTTAAAAATCTGTTATAACACATAAACCCACATTTCTAATGTTTAAAACCCCCCTCCGTGTAATAAATCTTTCAAATCGCGCCGTGGGCCCCGTCCCTAATCCTCTACCGCCTCATCTTTGCCGCCAACCGTTAGATCTGGCGTGCCGCAGATCAACGGTGGGCGGGTCCTTTCCCCAGTGAAGTCGCTGAGGGTTAACGCCCAGGAGATTGGTGGTTTTCCCGCCGTACTCCCACCACGCATCACCCTCTCGACTGTGGCGGAGCCCCCTCTGCCGAAACCACCTGCGGGGAAAGGCGGTGCACCCGAAACCGTAAACCGCCTTTCCCCCTTCCTGCGTCAGCACCACGTCACCGCTGACGTCACCATCCCGCGTCGGCCCCCTGCCACCGTGTCCTTGCCACGTAACTGCCACCGTACTACCACGTCACCTCCTCCGCCGTACCGCCACGTCACCCGGCCATACTGCTGACGTCACCCCACTGACGTCACCCTGCCACGTCACCGTCGTACTGGGACCTGCCTGCTGACGTGATGATGATGTCACCATCAAAAAGTGCGAAAGGCACAAATCGCAGCCTAGGAAGCCCAGAATCAGAATCTGAGGCAGTTTTTCATGCGCGATTAGCGCCTAGCGCTAATCACGCATGGCTACGGGAAATAGGCCAAAATGGAAAGCCCCTTCGTGACTCGGCCTCCAGCATGCCCGAAAGGCGCAAAATGACCAGATTTTCTTCGCGAAGCGTTCAGAAAGGGGCGAACACAGTTTTTAAAGCAACAGAGGGCCAAACAGCTACCATAAAGGTCGATGGGACAGTCTAAAGCACTCAGAAGACATTAAAGAGGCCAGGTTCAACACCGAAGAGTATCAGGAAGTGGCAAAGAGTATCAGTTTAGAAACATCAAAGCAAGTGAAAATTAAAAACCTCCATCAAAGTCAGCAAAGCAGTTAAGGCCATTTAAAAACTTATCTGGTCGGGATTAGTGCACATTAATGCCACCAAACAGCAGCAGAACCAAGTTAGAGGTGGAGGTAAAAGACAAATCACAGTTATTACATAAAGACTGCACCAAGCCACCCAGGACATGCGTTAACTCAGTTTGATACAACTGCCCTCACTGCAGCTCAAAGATATTTTCATGCATTTATTTCTGGATAGGATTAGGTTAAAGTAATCATTTTCTTTTGGGCCTGTTTAGGTCAGCCGTAATAGATTAATTTTGGATAATTTTCCCTATTTATAAGACCATTTGCATTGTTAAGGGGGTTGGTTGGTTGATAATCTTCATTAGAGACTCGCACTGTATCTGAGATGTTTTACTTAATCAAAGATTGCTGAAAAGCTTTGGAGGACAGACTGTCTGCTCTGTGTCTAATGGTTTGAAGAAGTGAATGTGGAATTCTTGTGCTGCAGTATGAATCAATAAGTGTTCCTTACCTCTGTTATTTCAATTTCACATATGCTCAAGTCACTAAACAAAGGATTGGTTTAGAATTTTCTTAGCTGCACTCTATGCTCAATTTTTGTGGCTTCTTAATGTTTTCCTCTTGATTTAGGCATAAATATGAATTCTGTTATGGCTCATGTTTGATCTATTTCACATATAAATGACTATTATCTAGGAATTCTTAACTGCTCCTAGATAGGGCTCATTTATCCTCTTTCTGCTAACCTGAATGAGAGATTCTTAATTTCCCCTCATTCCTTAGCCTTTAATCCATCTATTTTACCTTGAATGGTTGTCTCATATGCAACTGTCTTGCTCCGTCATTCCTTCTTATGACCAAGAAAATGCACCAGCAGTCCTACTCCTTAACTCCACGCCCAATGGTTCTAAAACTTTCATGCTATCCCCGCCTCTTTACTTGAAAGCATCATCCTCCCACCAAAAATCAAAACAAAACCCCTTGAACTCAATAACTAGCCTAAAACCATATCAACAAAGCTAAATCAGAAAGAGAGAGCCCTCTCTGATTGCAGGTGGGCTAGAACCTGCAGTCCAAATATTGGTCTGTGGTTACCTCAGCCGTATCCTTTTGAGCTGACCAAAAGGACAACCTGAGTGATAACAAAAGAAAGATGCATTTTGATGGACTCCAGAAGCAACAAAGTCCTTCGAACATCTTAAAGAGGCAATGTGCCAAGCACCGGTCTTAGCTGCACCAGACTTCACAAAAACCTTTATTATGGAATGTGATGCTTCAAGAAATGGAGTAGGTGTTGTTTTAATGCAAGATGAAAGGCCCATTTCTTTCGAAAGTTGTCCAATCAAGGGAAAGTATTTACACAAAGCTATTTATGAGAAGGAAATGTTGGCAATACTACACGCACTTAAGAAATGGCGACCCTACCTAATGGGAAGACACTTCAAGGTAAAAACGGATCATGATAGCCTTAAATACTTTTTAGAACAAAAATTATCCTCTTAAGAGCAACAAAAATGGGTCACAAAGATGTTGGGTTACGAATTTTAAATCATCTACAAAAAAGGGAAGCAAAATATTATGGCAGATGCACTCTCAAGAAAGGATGAGGATGTGGAAGCATTGTTGTGCGCCATTTCTATTATCCAACCAAATTGGATAAATGAAGCAAGGGAGGAATGGAAGAATGACAAAGAAGTGGGGGCACTTATTCGAAAGTTACAACAAGATTCCAGTACATCTGATACATTTAGCTGGAAAAATGATTCGTTATGGTAGAAATATCACATATACCTCTCTAAGAATTCCTAAATCAAACAAAAGATTCTTATGGAATTGCACACTTCTCCCTTAGGAGGGCACTCAGGATTTTGAAAAACATACCACAGGGTTAAGAAGGAGCTTTTTTCGGTTGGCCTTAAATCGGATTTTCAAAAGTTTTTGGCGGAATGTTTGGTTTGCCAACAAAATAAAGTTGAAACAATTAAGACCCCAGGTCTATTACAACCTTTATCCATTCCAACCCAACGTTGGGAGGAGGTTTCAATGGATTTTATCACAATTTTACCCAATTCTAAAGGAAAGAGTGTCATCATGGTGGTAGTTGACAGACTTACCAAGTATGCACATTTTTGTGCATTATCACATCCATTTAAAGCCAGTACAGTTGCTACTGCGTTTATGGAAACAATTCAAAAGCTACATGGAAACCAAAATATTATTGTAAGTGACAGAGTTCCCATTTTCACTGGAAATTTTTGGACAAAATTATTTTCTTGCCTTGGTACTCAGTTAGCTCATAGCTCATCTTAGCATCCTCAATCTGATGCAAAAACTGAGATAGTAAACAAATGTTTGGAAGGATATATTCATTGCTTTGTATCTGATAGTAAATAAATAGTCAGAGACTTCCATTTGTTTCAGGTGGCTTACCTGCCCGAAGGAAACCAGATAGCCACCTGTTTGCATTAAAACCTGTCTAAAATTTAAAAAGGGTTTTTGCTATACATCTAGTGGCATTGTCTTTACTGTCTATACTACTGCTCAGATAAAACAAATTAAACCAATAAAATCATTTCATCAAAATTTTATCAGATTTGAACTAGACCGCTGCATCAATCCTCATCCAAGGATATTACTGGGGTTGGCGCTTTGGCACTGGAGTGAAGCATATCGCTCCTCTTCATATCTTGTAGTGTCTTCTCAATTATTCCCAAGGCTAATTTGTTTCTGTAGGTCAATATTTGAACTGTTGCTATTTCCCTAAGTAGTTCAGCCCTGACTGGATCTTTTTCCTTGGTATTCTCTTTTGCCTATGTTCCTCCACCCACTGCTTGTTCTCGATTCAGGGTCATGGCCTATGCCACCACATTCTTCATTAACCAATACTGCTGTATTTTTTTCCTGAAGAGGGAGTGGCAGCCTCGAGAATTCTCTGGATCGGGAACCATACTTTCCCACTCCTCCATGGGGATGTCCCTAGGTAAGGTCGGTTTTCTGTTCCTCTCTTCCCAGGGTCTCTTTGGTGTGGCTACATCTTCCCTGAGGGTGCTGGCTCTAAATTCCTCCGCAAGAGGTTTCTTGTTTCCCTGGCTCTCTTTTTTCTCTGTTTTTTTCTTCCCTGAGGTGCTTCCTTGTTACCTTCTGGATCCCTCCCATAGTTTCCTACAGGGGTGGCTATAGTCACACTCTCTCTAAATTTATTTCAAGCTTTTGCCATGGTATAGACCTCTCCCATCCTGGGTTCTAGTCCCTCCCACCTTGGCTTCCTACCCCGTGTTTTCACAAGCATTTCTACTATTTTGTCTAAACCAGGGTCACAGGAGGTTATGGGTTCCTCCTTGACAGACTCATTCTTTTTCCATCTCATATTTCCTATATTCCTACAGATATTAATCCTGAGCCTTATGAGGTTGGGGAGCAGAGGAACTACATACCAACTTGCAAGTCTGATGCCGCTGCTGTCCGCAGGCTGGTTTGCCTCTCTTCAGCCACCGTTCCTCTTTCCAGCTCTCGTCTTCATCATCTGCATGCGTCTAACTATGCCCTAATTTCCTTTAGGTTTTATGCCCCTCTCCTTCCTGTCCCTTTCCTTTACTTCTCCCCAATTTGCTAGGTTGTCTGCTGGTGCGTTGCCTTTCCTTCTTACATGGGAGGGTAGGATGTAGTCTATCTGTCTGGTAAGTTTGCCAATCTCCTGCACCAGCCAAGAGGTTCTCCAACTATGGTTGATATTCTCCCACTAGGTTCCTTGTTGTGGCTATTTAACTATATAAATTTCCATTTTCAAGTATCCTTCAAAATGTAGTTTTTGGTATTTCTCTCTTATTGCGATTTCCAACCCTTTTTTTTAGTGCATGAAGCTCTGCTTCATTGTTTGTAGCATTTCCATAGTCCATCACATAGATTTTGAGGGTCCTCCCCTTGTCATCTCTGAATACTCCACCAGTCCCTGCCTCTCGAGGATTCCCTTTCGTAGCCCCGTCGAAGTTTATCTTGATGAACCCCTTCTGGGGTCTTCTGAAGTGGTTGACCTCCTCCACTTCATTGATTTAGTGTTCCCTGGAAAGCTTGTGTATCATGCTTGGTTTTAGGTTTAGGCGAGTCCTTATCTTTGTTTTCGTTGGGTTAGTTTTCCAATCCTCCTCAAACCAATTCCCTGTTAGAATGGAATTTCTGATGTTTTGGATAATCTGGTTCCATATTTCTATTTTTTCTCTACCTTCCTCCTTGAATATCAATCTGTTTCGTTCTTTCCATATATTCCACAGTACAAATCCTAGCGAGAGTCTCCATGCCATGTTCAGGATCATGTTCTGGTATGGTTTTTTCCTCCATTTCTCTATTGTTGTTTGCATTTTGTTTAGATTTTTGTTGCTAATTTCAAAAATTTGCTGATGTTTTTTCCATAGGTTTTTGCTAACTTTGCAGGCATTGGTTAGGTGCTCCATTGTCTCTTCCTGTTCTCTGCACTGGGCACATCTCAATCGGTCTTGCATTCCTTTTTTTCTCAGTTGGTCCCATGTTAGTGCTCTCCCATGGCTCAGGATCCAGGTGAAGAAGGCTATCTTCGGCCATGTTTTTGTTTTCCACATGCTTTCTCATTTTTTTGTTTCTGGTTGTCTGTTGTGTCCTTCTTTTATTTGGTAGCCTTCTCCTATTGTAAACATGCCTTTGATTCTATGGCCCCATCTTAGAGTGTCTAAACCTTATTTTATCGCTATTTTCCTTGTTGCCATCTCCTTGTCATAGAGTTCCCATTGGGGTGTTGCTGGTGCTTCTGGCCAATTTTGCTGTTGTTTCCACTTTCTCCAGTATCCTTCTTGTTCCGGGCACTAGTAATTTAGTATTGTGTCGCCCTCGTGTAAGCTGGTGAATTGTTGTATCTCTATGAGCTACGACTGGTTGTTGAGTTTTTGTCTCTGTTGCCACGCTTCTTCCCAGAAGTTGTCTTTATCCCCTCCTCTGACTTCCTAGAAGCTGTGGTCTCTGATCAGATCCCTGTTGGCACTGGCAAGATTCTAGATTGCAGAGCCTTTATTCTCATTTTGGTTTCTCATCTTTCCTTCTAGGGACATAGCCATACCATATATTCTCTCCCATAGATTTTTCCAAAGGTCTACCCCTCCCTGAATCCATCTCCACCACAACTTTTCCCCCATTACCTGATTCAGGATGTAAAGATCTCGAAGTCCAAGTCCTCCCTCTTTTAGGGATTTGCTCAGCTAGCTCGAGGATAGAAGCGCCCATTTGTTTTTCGTGCTTGGCCCTTGCCATAGGAATTTCTTGAACATGTCTACCATTTTCTGGCACACTGTTTTAGGGGTGGCTTGACTAGTAAGTTGGTATATCGGGATGGATTGAAGCACTGATTTTAGCAGAATGATGCGGCTCGGAGTGTTTAGCGCTCTGAATGTCTAGTTTTGCATTTTCTGTTGAATCTTTCCCATCAAGGTACTCCAATTGACCACTATGTTTTGCTGGTCATTTAGATAGATACCTAGATACTTTGTAGGGAAATTCCCAATTCTGAATCCCATGGATCTTGCCATAAAAGCTTGGGAGGCTGCTGGGGTGTTGAAGAAATATATATCTGATTTATCTTTATTTATCTCTGTCCCAGAGGCACTTGTAAAGTCTATGAGAATTTCCATTCTTTTTTTTCCTCTTTGAGTGTTGCCTATCCATACAACATGACATCATCAAAAAATTGTTGGTGGGTTAGAGGCAGATCATTCCCCCAGAGTCTTAGGCCCTTATATTGTTCGGTGTATACTTTAGCTTTAATTGTTGGAAATAATACTGAGGGGGGGGGGGTGGTGAATCAATATTAGTCAAGTCAATAATCTTTTTCCTTTCATACTCAATTTATATACGCTACTTCAATGAAGGTAACCCGCGTGTACATACAACTCTGTTTAACGAAACAAGCTTATATCCAGCAAAATAATGATTTAGTTAATTCATCATATGTTGATCTTTAATCTATGCATTAGTGCTTAATTAAACAGTAAACAATAACCATGTGTAGTTAATAACAGAATGAACCATTACACATAAGCAACACACATGAACATCAAGATTTAAGGTGGAAACCCAATGTGGGTGAAAACCACCTGCTGTTGTCGTCTCTGTCTTCTTTTAATAATAAGAAAATATGTTTACAACATTGTACTGGTGCAGACTCATACCAGTACGTGGGATTCTACCTACAGAAGGTTACTACCTTCTCTCGTTCTCCAGCTTCTACTGGAAGGGAGCTACAACCCCCTAGCTCTTGTACTAACCGATATGTTTACTAGTACATAGGAGCCAACCTACAGAATGCTACAACCTTCTCTCTTCCTCCAGGGAACACGTTTCATAAATTTTCAAACTGGATGCTCCTGGTACACAACAATACACATGAAGGCCTCGTTTCATCTCATTTTCATACTGGACCCATCAACAACATTGAATCTTAGAATTAATCATCATTGCAATATCTGCATCAACCAATCACTGAAACTCAATCATTACTTTCTGAATCAACCAAAACCCAATCAATCATTGACAACCTCTGAACCTCTAACACAACTGAATCAACTATTCATTCATACTTAATCAACTTCAACAAATCAACTGGAACAGAGAGATCACTGTAACGAGTACATAAAACTAAACCTAGAACACTGCATCATTATTCAGAACCAGCTGTAACCTCAAAACCATGCATTAGAGTGTATACACAACTTGGAGGAGCCTAACCACCGTGTATACACAACTTCATTAAAGCGAACCAGCGTATAGATCTGCAAATACTTACTTATAACTTCGCTGCACTTCCCGACTTCAGACATAACCAGATCATCACATATAAAGGATAATACATGTGTTAGCAATCAGATCTAGCCCATCAGATAACATAATGATAAGTCATTATAATCCTTATCCATTATTATATCTCATCCATCATCACTGAAGAAAATCACAATAAGTCAATCTAAACACTATTACCAGAATGCAGTCACCAGAACATAAAGAAAAACCCAGAACTCTGCATGAACAACCAGAACCAAATGTAACTTCAAACATCATAGTTCATAAGGTATACGCTACTTCGATGTGTCGAACCAGTGTGTATACACGTTTTTACCAAAGCCAACCAGCGTATATGTCTGTAAACCCAAACGTCAGTCATACCCAGATCATAACATTTACAGAACAACACATGCGTCAGTATTCACATCTAGAATAAGCATGATCAAACCATATAAAGATAATTCATTTCAAGCCTTAAGATCCTGATCCATCATTAGATCTTATCCTCCATTAACCACTAAGGTTCATCCCTGGTTCAGATCAAGCACAACACCATAAGCCAATAACTTGCATACTAGATCTCACACTTCATCAGATATTCAATACTTCCACACCTTGGCCTAATGATCTTCTCCTCCTTTTATAGTCTTAGGCCTTACTCAATACCATGGACCAAAACCACATAGGACCAATACCTTGGACCAAATACCAAGGGTCAATACCTTGAACCAGATACCTTGGATCAATACCATGGACCAAATACTTCGGACCAAGAACTTAGTTTTCCAAGATATACACACTTTTCCTTCTGTCAAAGTGCGTGTGTACGTATACACGACTTGTATACAGTGAACCTGCGTGTATACGAAACTTGGTCAATGGTGAACCTGCGTATACCTCTTTTATTCATTCTGTGAAGACCGATCTATAATTCTTTGTTGTTTATCTGCTATACTTTGATCTTTCATCTGAGTAAGTTGCCTTCTGAACTGATTCCTTGAAACTTCCCTGCATTTCATCACATCTGTAAACACAACTATCATGCATTCTATCACATCTGATATCTCTTCTATAGATTCATTTAGTTACCATATACAAGTGAGTTGTTTTGCTATAAGTGGGTTGTAAAGTCTGTGAGAATTTCCATTATTTTTTTTGCTTCTTTGAGCGTTTCCTATCCATACAGCATGACGTCATCAAAAAATTGTTGGTGGGTTAAAGGGAGATCATTCACCCAGAGTCTTAGGCCCTTATATTTTTCGGTGTATACTTTAGCTGTAATTAGTCTTCCTAGTCCTTCGACTATGAGGATAAACAAGAACAGAGATAGTGGGTCGCCTTGCCTGAGCCCTCTGATTGCATTGAAAGCTTCTGTAGGTGATCCATTAAGCAGTATTGATAGAACTGGAGTGGTAATTATTGACATTACCCAACTTATCCTTCTTTCATCGAAGCTGAATGCCTTTAGGATTTTTTGGAGGTATCCCCAATTTAGTCTATCATAAGCTTTAGCTAAGTCTAATTTTATCAGCATCCCTTTGGTTTTTGAATTTTTCAATGAGTGTATTGCTTCTTGTGCCACCACTATGCCATCTGTTATTTGTCTGCCTTTGAGAAACCCTATCTGCTCCTGGTATATCAACCCAGGTAGTATTGGGTTCAGTCAGTTCACTATTATTGTAGCTAATATTTTATATATAACATTGTAGAGAGCTATAGGTCAGAATCCTTGTGGTTCTTTTGAGTGCTCTATCTTTGGTATCAGGGCTAGAAATGTGGCGTTCAGGGCCGGATGCATTCTTTTGGTGCATTTGGATTCCTCTACTACATTCACTATGTCTTTGCTCATGAAGTTCAACATAGCTTGAAAGAATTCTGAAGTGAATCCATCAGGTCCATGTGCTTTATTCTTTGCCATATTTTTTATTACCTCCTCCACCTTTGCTTTCGTTATTACTCTTAGGAGAGACAAATTCTGATCTCTACTTACTAGTTTGGGGACATGTTGACTAATTTTGTGAATGTTGTCCTCCCTTGTGATATTTGGTTCTGTCAGGAGCCCTTTAAAATGCTGAACCAATAGATTCTCCATTTCGTCCTTCTGTGTTAACCTATTGCCTTGCTGGTCCTTTAGGGAGAAAATTTTGTTTTGTTGTCTATGTTGTACCATTGCTTTATGGAAGAATTTTGTGTTTCTTTCTCCTTCTTTTAGCCATTGGATTCTTGACTTTTGTTTCCAAAGGATTTCCTCTTGTTTTCTCCTTTCTTCTAAGTTATTTAGCACTAGTCCCTCCTCTTCTGCCAGCTCTTTGCTTCTTCCTTCCTCTATGATTTTCTATTGTATTTGTTTCATCTTTATCTGAAGTGTTTCTTATTCCTTCTGTATGTTTCCAAATTCTTCTCTATTCCATTTCTTTATCCTCCCTTTTAGGTCTTTTAGTCTGAGTTGGAAGGTGTGGATTTGGTTTCTTCCTTCCATCACAATCTCAGTCCCTTTCCACCAATTCTTCATTTTATCGATAAAGGTGGGTCCTCTTACCCAGAATGCCTCAAACCTAAAGGGTCTATTTTGATTCTGATGATTCATAGCTATTTTTAGTTTAATAGGCCAATGGTCTGACCCTAAACACGGGAGGATTGTTTCTTCATAGAAAATATATTTTCCAATGAAGTGTTCTGTTGCTAGGAATCTATCTAACCTAGATGCTATCTGTCTGCTCCCTCCCCTTTGATTGTTCCATGTGTATTTTCCATTTATGGTTGGAATATCTACCAATTTTAGTTCTTCTTGAAGGTCCCTGAACCTCTCCATCTCTAGCGCTTCTCTTTGTAGACCTCCTTTCTTCTCCTCTACTGATGTTGTCCAGTTAAAGTCCCCTACTATCATCCACAGTTTCTCCTCGTGGAGTTTTCCAAGTTGTTGTAATTGAAGGAGGAAACTTCCCCTTTCCATTGGGATATGAGGGTCGTATACTGCAGAGAATAGAAACCATTCTCTGTTTCTGATTAGCCAGAATCGTCTAGTGAGGAATCTTTTCATGCCTATCCAGTAATATACAGTAATCTCTGCAGGGTTCCATAGTATTGCTATGCCTCCCACACTGCCTTTCGCATCTATTGACATGCATTCACATTTCTGTTTTATTTTATTTAGGATTCCTCCATTTTACTTCCTGATTGTTTCCTGTATCAACATTAGTTGAGGTTTTTATTTTCTTAGCCTTTCTGCTAAGTGCCTCTATTTTCCTTTACTATTAAGGCCTCTTATATTCCAAGATGTGATTATCATTGGGTTGCTTGGTTAATTTGGTGGAATACCGCCGATAGCAGTACTACCCTCCCTATATTTACTAGCATTTCTCCCATGATCTGTATCGATTCCTGTAGGTTCCTTCGAACTCTTTTCTTCCCGCCTTTTGCTTTTCTATGGTGGTCTTGAGTGTTGTCCTGTTGTAGGCCTAGTTATTCTTCCATCTCCATTTTCCCTTGTCCCTATTTCACTTGGTACTGTTGAAATGTTTCTCTGTATAATCGTTTTTTCTCTTCTGGAATGAATCGTTCATCCAGGTGTCTCCATTCATTTAGTAGTTTCCTCAGCACCTCTTCTTCTAAGCTTAGTTCTTCTCCTCTACTTGTATCTATTTCCATTATTGTGTTATCCATCTTTGCCCTCTCTTCCTTTTCCTCCTTCTCTGTCAGCTCGCTCTAGGCTTTCCACTTGGGTTTTGGTTTACCTTGGCTTATGCTGCTTTCCTTTCCTTTTCCCCCCTAATAGTCCATTGTTTGGGTTTCGTTGTTGTCTTCTTCTTCTTCTTGTAGTACTTCAAAGCTACTTGTATTGTTGGGTTGGGCTTGTTTTTCTTTCTTTCCCCTGCTGGTGTTCTCTCTTGTTTGTCTTCTTTTACCTTTTACATATTGAAACCCTTCCTTGTCTTCTTGGTTTTTCCTTTGTTGTTTATGTCTGTGCTCCTCTTCTTCTATATTGGGTGGGAATTCCTTAAAATGATGTCCATACTCATGACATCTTTTACATCTGAATGGAATATGTTCATAGTTGAGGGTTTGCTGCTAGACCTCTTCGCGATACTCTAATTCTACTGTATGTAGAATAGGGTCAGCTAAATTCATGTAAACAAAAATTCTAGTGTATGAGATGTATCTACCTTTTTTTGTCGTTTCTGCTATTTTGACAAAACTGCCTATCATGTTTCCTATGCCCTGTAAAATCTCCAGGTCCCAGAAGTCCATTGGAAGGCCAAATAACCTAACCTACACTGGGGCTGCCAGGAATTTGTCCTTGTCTAGGTCATAACATTCTTCCCAGTATCTCATGAACAATCCATCATCATAATGAAAGTATGGGCCGTTCTCAAAAACTTTTTCTTTATCTTGCAAGTTTGAGAATATTACCGTGAATAAGCCTCTTGCTCCCAACTTTAGCTCGATGTGGCCTCGGGGTTGCCATTTTTGGTGAATCCATTTCGTGAGGTCCTTTTCCATCGGCCAAACTCCAATGAACTTGCATATGAGCGCATGGTATTTCATATAACTTCTGTATCACTCCAGTTTGTTCATCAGGATTATGAATCTTGGTTTCTCCATCGCACACGGTAAACATTTTCCTTTGCTTCCTGCCTGTCATCTTGCTCCAAGGATTGGTCCTATTTTTCTTGTTTCTCCTACCTGGTTACTAGTATTCTTACCTTCCCCTGCCTTCGCATCTCAATAGGAGGGGATATCTCCCCCCCTCTCCTCCTCTGTCATTCTCCTCTCATTCTTAGTGTCTAGGTCTGTCTCTTGCTGCATATTGTATTTCTTCAAAGCACCGCCTAACTCATCGCTGCCTCACCATTAGGGTTGCAGAGTGTTTTTTTTCTCTCCCAAACAACTGATAATTTTAAGAAAGGAGCATCAAAGAAATACAATCTCATAAAATAACCCTTATATTTCATATTGAATGAGGTTTTATTTTGTAATATTCATCGGATTGATGGAGATTTTTTTTTTGGTATTTAAAATATTGGACGATTTTTTGGGATACATATTCATGGATCTTTTCCTCTAGATGGCATTGGATTGTTTGATCGAGCATTTTGGTTGGGTGAACCTTGCTTCTCTTTGGATGATTGTGCTTGTTGATTTAGTGTTATTCTCAAATATGCTTGCCTAATTGGTCACCCCTTGGTTGTATTTAGTTGGTTATGGAGCATGCTATCTCATTATGATGTGTTTTTTGTATATATATGTTTATGTAATTTGTGTTACATCTTGTTCTTATCTAGTGGTTATATCCCCACAAGTAATTAGATGATGGTATTTGCAAGTAGATGTTTAATGTTTTGTGGGGTTTTCTAGTGACATGGCCATAATGATGATGCATTATTATTGTCACTAGGAGGGGTGTTTTACATGTTCCTCTTATGTTGGATGTGTGGTGGGACATACTTTATGGTTGGATGGGTTATCATTTTTGTCATCTCCTTCTCTTATGACCTTGATGTGGTTAGATGATATGCGTTGTCATAGCGCACTTTGCATTTTTCGGACTTCCATAGGTGACATGACTTAATATTCTAATATTCATTGGCCACATCACCTAGGTGGAAATTTGTTTGATAATGTTAGGTTCAGTGTGTATGCACTTGCTTCCAATATGAAGTTAGAGTGGAAGGATACTACAAACATATTTCGTGGAGAAACCCCCTCCTATGATTTGGTCAGTTTTACCATGTTATAGTTCGTTCTTGGTGTGTTGTAATTTTAAACCTAGGTGGAGCTTCTATTTTTTCATTATGTTCTTATCATGATGGGTTTTGATAGGATATCTAGCTTATTTACATAGTACAACACTTACTGGAGACACCACCCACCTCCTTGTGCAACTCATTAGCACATGTGTTCATGTTGATTTAATTGGTTGGTGATAATTGGGATGTTGGTTATCTTTTTGCTGAGCATTAAACTTTGTGCACACATGTTGAGGTTTATTTGACCATTCAATGGTTGAATTAATTCATTTTATTGCATTGGAGGTTAATTGCTTGAACAACCTACCTCACTTGGTAGTTGTTCACACTTGAAGGGGTTATTTAGATGTTATTTGAGTTTTTATTTGGTGTAATCCTCTATTGGGCATAGTCTCCATGGATTACATGATTTTTTATTGTTGGAGAGGTTGGACGATGTAGTATCCCTAGCACTTAACTCCCTCCTAATATTGTAATTGCAATTAATTATATTATTGATCCTCCTATGGGTGTGTAAATGTAAATGGGAAAAACACTTGGATAGATTGTAATTATAATTTAATTATGGTTGATGAAGAGGTGAAACCTTGATATGAACCACGAGAAGGCATGAGGAGGAAGGGAAGCCAAAATGGGGGTATGCTAAAATAATGAGAAATTAGGAAGGAACATTTAGAGATATGGTCATTCAAATGGAGAAGCCTATTCAAAGAGAAGCCTTCTACATGATTATGGAATGGAAAATCTTGGACTCTTCTATAGTCTAGGGAAGAACTCTATGTTATTAAAAGTCTTCTTCGTAGCTTTAATTCCTTATTAATGTCTTGATCAACTCTCAAGATAGGTTAAGAGTTGTCTCTGCCATTACACCTTGCTAGAAATAATTCAAGGTTAATGTATCACAACCTTTCGAAATTTGTAGTTTGGAGTCTTTAGCCCTAACACTTGGTCATATGACAAATAAGAGGGTTGTGACCAACAACTTAACTAAAAGAGTTCATAAACCCGATAATCCATAAATTACTATGGATATTATGCTAGATAGTTCAACACAATAGATCTAATAAAACTATATTTAAAAATCCAAAATATGCATTATTATGGTTTATCTCTCTTTAGATTTTTGGGTATGTAGATTACTATTAATTGCATATGCATGCAAATTAGAATATATGTAGAAAATAGAGAACAATAAAATCAAATCTCACAAACAAATAGAGAACAACAAAATCAAATATCACAAACAAATTTGACACAAGGAATAACCTGGGAAACGTTTTATAGAGAAAACTGTCAGAAATATTGAGATGGGGGTGAAACAATTTTTCATTTGTTCTTACAATTTAGTATCATATATCATTAACTAATCATATCACATGAAAGGAATACATAATTTATATTAAAAAAGTTATTTTTATATGGAAGGAAGCTACAAATTCTAGTTTTAACAGTTAATAATAAAAGGATCTACAACCCCTAATGATGTACCAACTACTAGTGGAAGGAGGTGAAAAACTCCTTAAGGAAGGTACAACTTCCTTGCCTAGAACCCTCTACTACCCTTATAATTTTAAGATGCCAATAAGAATTTTTGGGCTCCCATACCAAGGATAATGACCCGAATGCAACAACACTCAACATTCTCAAGAATCATGCAATCTTCTAATTGCCCTCTTACTTAACCACTGCTAATCATCAACTATTATCTCATTGCATCATCATCATCACTGAAATTGCAATCATGAAAATTCATGTCCTCAAGTTTCTTTCTCAAACGCAATTCAATGTTCCTTTGGTCTACCTTATGACCAACTTATAATTGCATTAATCTCAATCTAGAACTAAACAAGCTCTTACAAATAACATAGGATGTCACTCGCACTCCACTACACTTATGCACCAACCATGTAAAACAAGCACTAATCGATGCATCTCACTCAAACTGCCAAATACATAAATGTATTTAGTGTGGACCCAAAACACACTATGACTAAAATTTAGATCAATCTCACAATTACCTTATAGCTCAGATCTTAATACACAAGATACTCACCATACCACAATTAGATCACACACAAATATTTTCATAAAGCATTATAGAGGAGATTTTTATGTACAGGTGTATGCTCAACTTATAATATGCACTTTTTTCCAACAACAAATTGATCTTAGATTTCAATCAATTCCATCTTTGAGGTACACACTCAGGTTCTAATGTGCATTGTCATTCTACTATGCACTTGAACCATCACAATTTTTTTACTATACTATTGTGGCATCAAATTAGAACAAAGATCAAGACAAAATAAAAGTTATAAAATTTGATTCAGGAAATTTTCTCAGTCACTATTGATCGATCCCAACACTCCATCTAAACAACACAATGACCCTTTTACTTGAACAAAAAAATTCATAGATCTTATTTACTCAATTGGACTCCCTATGCACAAATACTTAATAGAACGACTTGATCCACGCTTGCACTATATTTGACCATATATTCATGATTAATACTTCTTATGAATCTTATTACTTGAATGATTTCCTCCAGAGAAGTTACAAATTATCCATCATCACAAGCATTACTCAAGGTGATTTGTATTGGTACAAGGTTTTGGATGACACTTTGTTAAAATTGCCAAGACAAGAAAAATAATGCTTTCACCGCATCAAGCATATCACCTTCTCCCTAATCTATAAACATATAAAAGGGAGAGTCAACGTAATCATGGACTAGAAAAACACAAATCAAAATGTGGACAAATTTCAAAACTTGTATTATTGCAATTTCTTCCACAACCTCATCCTATTATCCATTAGGGTGTATAGATTGATATGTATTTTGTGGACCAATTTTGTTGAGGGTGACATAGATCCTTGATTTATGATTTATCGCACACTTCATGGATAAGATGACTCACAAATATTTAATTGTTGGGTATGTGTTGTATGGGTGAGTGGTTTGTGATAAAGATGCACCTGATGTCCATTCACCCTGAAAGAATGGCCAGACTTATCAATGGTAGTCAGAGTGAGAGTGCCATTGTTGTGTACCTCTTGAATTTCATAAGGGCCAAGCCACCTTGTTTGTAACTTGCCCGGAAAGTCTTGGAATCTGGAATCATAGAGGAGGACGTAGTCTCCTTTCTCAAACTTCTTCTTTTTAATAAGACTATCGTGCCACTTTTCCCTTTGTTACTAAATAATTGTGGTGCGTTGTAGAGCAAGTAGTTGAGCCTCATCCAATTCATGTATTTGTTGAAGTCATTTAGTTTGGGCCTCCTTTAGATCCACTCCCACTTCCTAGGGTGTTCTGAGATTCTTTATTTCAAATTCAATAGGAAAGATAGGTTCTTTACCAAATACAAGTTAGTACGAAGAATATCTAGTAGTATTTCGCCAAGTTGTGTCATAGGCCCACAACTCACCATTAGGTAAAAAATTTTCAGACCTCGGGTAGTATAGCTACCTAGTCCCGCCGATGTGTCGAAATTGTCTTGGTCAAAATTGCTTTGATGACCTTATTGGTGCTTTCAACCTGCCCGTTCGCCTGCAGGTGATATGGGGAAGTGACTCTATGTTGGACATGGTGGTTTCATAGAGTGGTTGCAATATTATGTCCTACAAATTTCCCCCCTCCATCTGTTATCACTTCCCTAGGTAAACCATACCGCACAAATAACCCAAAAAGGGAATTAATTACAACTTCTTTTGTATCTCTTGGCAAATCTATTGTTTCTACCCACTTTGTTACATAGTCTATAGCAAGAAGTACGTAGGATTTTTGGTTTGACGGCGAATGAAATGGACCAACAAAATCTAATTCCCATCTTTCGAAAGGTTCTATTACCAATTTGGGTTGCAGTGACATTTCATCAGATTGACTAGGACGACCCATCCTTTGGAAGCTATCACAAGCCTGGACATATATCTTAGCATTTTTAAGAATAGTGGGCCAATAATAGCCAATATGTAGTACCTTATGCCCAGTTCTGTGATCTTCGAAGTGTCCTCCATAGGGCTCGTCATGGCAAGCCTTCAGGATGTCGTAGATTTCATCTTCACAAATGCATCTGCATATGCACATATCAGACACTGTATGAAAAAGTTATCTGCCAATCCAAGAAAATCGAGCACTATGCTGGACAATCTGTTTCCTTTCCCTTGCTATCAGGTGTCTGGGCAGCTTTCCTACCACCAGATAGTTTGCTACATATGCATACCATGGCATTTTAACTACTACAGAAAAAAGTGTTCATTTGGAAACTGGTTGTCTACTGCCAATGGATTATTTATCTTTGGAACCCGAGACAAAAAATCTGTGACTAGGTTTTCCTTCCTTGGACAGTCTTTAATGGTGATATCAAACTCTTGCAAAAGTAACAACCAACGAGTCACTCGACCATTTGTAATGGGTTTTTTAGCTAAGTATCTCATGGCAGAATGATTAGTATATAGAAAAACTTGATAGCCAATTATATAATGTCTGAATTTGTTTATGGCATAAATGATAGCTAAGAATTCATTTTCGGTCATTGTATAATTAAGTTCAACAACAGTAAGACTTTTGCTGATATAAAAAATAACATAAGGCTTTCTGTCCTCCTCTTGGCCAAGGACAACGCCTATTGCTGCATCTGACGCATCCATAGAGATGTGAAATGGCAGCTCCTAGTTGGGTCCACACAATACTGGTGCCGTCGAAACTAATTTCTTCAAATCTGGAAAAGTTGTGTCACATTTATCAGACCATTTAAAGTCAACATTTCTTGTTAAAGCATACAAAGGCACACCAATTTGTGATTTGTTTTTTGATAAACCTATGATAATAACCTGCATATCCAAGGAAGCTACGTACCTTTGTCTGAGTATAGGGTGTAGGTAGTAGGAGAATTACCTGTATCTTTGCTTGATCTACTTGTATCCCAGCTGCAAAAATGTAGTGTCCTAGGATTACGCCTTTTGTCATCATCATGTGACACTTGACATTGCTTAAACACAACCTGGTGGCGATGCATCGTTCAAAGACCTTCTCTAATGTCTATAGCGCTTGATCAAAGTCATCCCCATATGGGGTAAATTCATCCATGTAAGCTTCAAGTCCTTCATTTATAAGATCAGCAAAAATACTAAGTATGGCCCTTTGAAACGTAGCTGGGGCATTACATAAGCCAGATGGTAAAACTCTGTAAGTGAATGTACCCCACGGGTAGGCAAAGGTGGTTTTGTCTTGGTCTTCAGACACGCTGAAGCCATCCAGAAAGGAAAAAAATTGTTTTCCTGCCAGTGTATCAAGGACTTGATCAATAAATGGAAGAGGGAGGTGATCCTTTTGTGTGGCCTTGTTCAATTCCCGATAATACACATAGATGTGCCACTTCCCATTTTTCTTAGGAAAAACTACAAGCAGAGAGACCCACTTTCTATCCGAAATGGGATAAATGAAATTCACATCCAACAACTTATGTAGTTCTTCTTTTACAATATATTTGAGATGCAGATTCAATCTCTGCTAAGGTTGCCAGATAGGATGAGCATCATTTTCAGTGTAGATATGATGCGTACATATCTGTGGGTCTATGCCCTTCATGTCTGGATAGTCCCAAGAAAAAGACCATTTATATTTTTGCAGAACTTGTACGAGCTTTTGTTGTTGGTCACTGTCGAGACTATCATTAATGTTTAAAATCTTTCTTGGTTCAATTTCAAGAGGGTTGCTGTTTTGAACGGCAGTTGTCAGGATATGTTGATCATTAGTATCTTTCAAAGGGTCTTCCAAGTCTTCATTGTCAAGAATTTCTTTTAAAATTTTACATTTGACATTATTCGTAGTTGCTGGATGATTGATAAAGTTATTGATTACATCATCTTCAGTCTTATTCTTGAACTCAAGCGCCTATGCTATTGTAAGTGGTGAACGAATGCTTTCTTCTAGGTGTGAGGGTAGTTGTTTATGTATTTTCACAATGGGTGGACTTGGTTAGGTAGGAGGATATAAAACAAGATTTTTTACAGCTTCCCCCTTAGCAATGGTCATGTTGCCCTCTCGGCAACCTATGTAAGCATCAGCTGTTGCCAGCCAAGGTCGGCCCAAAATTAAAGGGTGTCCATCTAATCGAATTTTTGGGTTTATGACGAGAAAATCTATTGGGTACTCCCATGAATCAAAAGAAACCGTAATATCTTATAAAGTTCCCTATGGTCTTACCATCGAACGATCAACAAGTTCTATCAGGGTGATTGTTGGTTCCAGAGCTATGATACCAAGTGTCTTATCGGTTTTTGCTGTTAAGATGTTAATGGCTGACCTAAGTCAACTAATGTGTTTGGAAAGGAGCGGTCATATATTTGGACTCTAACTATGGGATTCCCAGGATATTCATATTTTATCAATGTTTCCCCACCCAGGAGAAAATCATATAAGGTCCCTACAACATGAATAGTGGGTGGAGATTTTACTTTCCTCACAAGCTTTTTCACACATAGTTCTTTAATTGTTTTAGCATAAACAAGAATATCTTGGATGGCCTGGAGGAGAGGACTTTTAATGAAAATATTTTTCAGTTCCCCTACGAGATTAAAGTCTGAATAAACAACTAGTTTAGGTATTTTTAATCTTTCTGGGAACAAGGGAGAAGTAACGATGAGTTTTTCAGGATCTTTATGCTCAACTATATATTCTCATTATTTTATTTCTGTGTCAGTCACAGTCGATGGTGTATGTACAAGTAGGGTTTCTAACTCAATTGGCGGTTGGTCTCTGTCTCCCTCAGGAGTCATAATGCGTCCTGACCTCAGTGTAAGTTCATTGCATTCATTTGTTTCAACCTCATAGTCTGAGTTTTCAACAATTTGTATCAGCTGAACGGACCTATTATTTGGGTTTGGATTCAGTTGAGATGGTATTTGGGGACAGAAGGGGATGAGGATTTTGTTGTAATGGATATGGGGCTGATAATGTAGGTTGAGTTTAAGGACCTATCCCCATAGGCATATTACTTATCCCTACAGGTCGTTGCCAATTCAGAGACCAGTTTGAATTTTGTGAAGTAGAGGTAGGCTACTAGGATGGACATAGGAAATGGTTGGGACTCCCAATTCGAGAAAGGTGATTGACCTTGCCATGCTTCTCCGGAATTATGTCATTGATTAAATGACGAAGAAGGAAAGAACTGAGATGTGTCTTGTGACATACCCGTGGGTTGGCCTTGCCACTATCGACGTTGTATCATTAAGTATATTGGTTTTGTTCTTCTTCTGCTTCTTTAAAAACTGCATTCAGCCCTAGGAGTGATGTACACTACTCAGTGGCATGGTCCTTGGTGCAGATAGCGCATGTCTAGACCATGTCCAATGGACACTCACATTAGTTGTGCTTCTTCTGACAGCGTGGGAAAAAAACGGCCAAGTTTTGTTCTGCTAAGGCTTGTTTCAGTTTGGCTTGCAGGACGTCTATCTTGAAGTCATCCAAGAGGTTACTGATTTCCATTCTTGTTACACCTCCACTGTGTGGTTTGCTTCCTCTAGTCATAAGATCTCAGCTTCTTGACCCAGTGCATGTGCTACCTCACGAACACTTGATGCACAAGTGAACAATTTCATCATAATCCTCTTGAGAAATGTCCCCCTCTCCCATCAAATTTAGAGTTTCTATCCATTATTCTTTCATTCCTTTACTTAAGATGGCTTTCAAGACTTCTTTTGGTAATGTGGAGTGAGGGGATATCTGCAAATTGTAGTGAAACCATTCACCATATTCCTCTAGAGTTTCATTATCCTTTGCAGACATCTTAAACATTTCATATTTTAATTCCCTAGTCCTACAATAGTCCTAATATTTTGTGAGAAAATAAGTTTTCATGTCATCCCAAGAGTTAATAATGCGTCCACCTAAACCCATGAACCACCTCAAAGATGCTCCTTTTAGAGTAGAAGATGTGGTGAAGTAAAATTCTAAGCGCAGACACAAACAATTCCTCTAGCTTGAGAGCGGGTCTAGCCACAAACATGACATTCCATGGAATATTTCCTTAGGTTTGAACCAATTAAGAGGGCCTACCTCTTAGGACGCTTATCCTATTTGGTGATGACCTTGTTTCCTCACTCCAACTATCTCCTGTTTCCTTCTTCGAGCACCTAAAACAAGTAAACAACAACAAACAACAACCGTGATAATAGACAAATTTTATTCAACCTACTTAACAAGTCAAGAAACATTAAGCCATAAACATGTGAGATGACATATTATGTAGGAACTCAATCGATAGTTGCATATATATTAAATCAAGAATATATTATAACCATTGTCTTGACGTTGTTGTTCTCCTCTGACAAATCCGTGTTCCCACACACTTCTGTTAGCATTCCATGCTGGCCTCAACAATGTTATTTTTAAGGCTCTTCCCTTGAGTCTTCACACAACCAAATTAACACTTCTCCCTCACACACAACTAGAGAGCTACAACTATGAATAACTATTGATTATGTTAGGTTCCTATACCAATAGGAGTCATAATTTTGAATAACTAAGGTTAAGCCTTGTAATATTGTACATACCTTTGCTTTCTACAAATGTTTTCCATATTAAAAAATTAAAAAATGTAAAGAGGGTATGTCCTAAAAGAACACTCAAAGGAAGAAAAGAATGAAAAGGTCAAAAAAATGAAAATATATGAACCCCAAAAGACAAAAAGAGACCATGAAAGTGTGCAAGTCAAAATGCCACTACTATTTACTTTTTATGCATAATAAATGATTGTGTGCAGCTTGTTACTCATGCCACAATCCATGATAGTCAAATTGTTTAAACTTGGCTATTTCATGTTTTAAATTTTATTTTTATAGTTAGAGAAATAAAATCTGACCAAACAGTATAATCTTGGCAGATCATTAGATAAGTAGAGTGAATAAAAGGAGCTCATCAGTTTAATATGAGCCCTTGGATGATATAAGGATAGATTTAGTTAGTTTGCTATGTAAAGAAAAAAAATATTGATGAGGGTTTGCTAGCCTAAATGCACCCAAATAAAGTGAAGAAAAAATGGTAGGGTAAGTAGATGGGTAAGTAGTAGAAAGGTTGCAGAAATATCATGTGATTACACAAAAAGCACTTATGTCATTGTTCCAAATGCATCTTTCAAATATGCATAAGTGGTAAACAAAGCAAAGGAAATGGTTCAAAATATGATTTATTTAACATCCCCATCATTCATTTTAACCCCTATGACACTCACTAACTTCCCTTTCATAATAAATACCTATAGTTCTTTAAGTAAAAAAGGCTCAGAGAATTTCTCTGACTTCTGGTGGGACCGGACCCTCTGCTTGATGACTTAAGAAGGAAAGGTGTTAAATTCCCTTGCAATTCATTCATCCCCCTCACAAAACCCCTTTTCCTAAAGGTTAAATTCTTTTTGCCTAGGAAAACTCCATGATAAACATATTTTATGCAAAAAAAACCACCAAATTACATCCTCCTAAGTACTAAATGTATGGAAAGTGTATAATATTTTCTATACCTAAGTACAATACCCCTTCCGCTCATTTAACCTCATATTAAATTTTTAATTAAATATATAAAATTCCCGAAAAACCCATTAGCCCGTATATATTTAACTCCTTTATATAAAATAACCCCACCCCTTAGTTTAGTTATAAAATATATGACTACTCCATATCCCACAAAATATATTAAAATCCTGCCCTCAGTCCTTAATCATGTATTAAGGCGCCCCCAATGAGATTAAGTGTTAATTTAATCCTATACCGCCGGTGACTAGACCCATGCCCCCCCCCCCCCCTAGAAAACTTTATGTGTAAATCATCATGCAACTCCATCTCCCGACCACTGTTGATCATCCCTCCCTCTCATCCAATGACTCGTGATCATATCGACCACACCCGATGTCCGTCCTTTACCTACCTGATAAGGTGGTTTTCCCCGACCCCCAGAATGCTACGTGTCACACGCTCGACTAGATCGGGTGAGCCCCCCTCAAAACCACTTCCCTCTCAAAAGCGGTGCAATGACCCCATTAAACCACCTTCCTGTATAACAGAAAAAACTGCCCATTGTTCATCATTTAATGAACCCGCCAAAATTAACGTTTTTTCCTATATAAGCCCAATTACCCCTCTTTTCACTCTTTCTGCGCATTCACTATTGAGAACTCAGAAAGTCGTTGCAACCCTTGCAAACTAAGAATTTTCTCACAGACCTTCGTCATTGCTCCACAGACACTGCAGACAGTCCAGCTCATTCATCAGTCCGTACCTGAACCGTACGGACCTCTGCAGCCTCCATCAACCACCATTTACAGTCAGTTTCGCCAAATTCTAGGTATTTAACCGTGGAAAACCAACTCCATTGTCAAATTCCAAGTAAATTCACCCTCATAGCACTGTTAATTAAGTAAAAAATATCAAATTTACTTTGATTTTTATAATTTGAGCCATAACTATCTGCAAAACTGTTGTCACCCTAAAAAATCTGAATTACCCCCTACACTCAAATCCACAAGAACTGAGTATGGCTTCCCCAATTGCAATGGATGTAAGGCCCATCTCTACACCTCACTTACACCTGGACCACCTTCCTTTAGCTGATAAAGGTTTCCAAATAAAAGATACCACTGCCCTAGAGTCCCTGCTCAAAGTACATTGCCAAAGTAGGGACAGATACCTCAACCATGCTGATTTGATTGGCCTTTGGGATTCAAATTGGCCCAAATACTAGTTCCCCCAAGTCCACATTTTCCCAGAGATTGTCCACTATTGTCATGCCAATTACATCCCTAGTTAGAGAGGAGTCATGTCCCCAAACGAAACCATACTTTTCACCATCATTGCTGAGTCCATTAATGGAATTTTGCAGCTCCATCCATGGCCAAACCTAACTACCCTCTCAGTTGGAGACCTGTTGGACCAATATCCCAAGCTTAGTTCTACAAAATTGGCCCAATTGTTCCAAACCTTCATCAAAGAGGAAAAACACATCCCTAAGGATCCCCCTCCATATGTAGTTGCTAGTTTTCCCCATGGGGCCAGAACATTGTAGCCATTATATCCTGTGTTTTGGGATACACCACTAGTGAATACATTGATGAGTTAATCCTTGCCTTCATGTCCATCTACACTCCAAGACAACGTCTTGTTGTCATTGATGACTATGCCTAATTTATAGCTGATAGGATGCATGAACAATTTCTTAGAATGAGCAATGGAAGAGTTTTCAAGTATTCCTCAGTTTTATACCATATGTTCTTGTATTATCAACCTCATAAGTTCCCATTCACCCTTTGTTGTGTGTGGAGCATGATTGTTCATAGGTCTTTGTTTCAGCCGGATGTATACCCCAGGAATTTTGTACACCCCTCCACGTGGGGGGGTGCGAGGGGGACTTGTCCCCCTCGCGGGGGTCTAGGGGGGCCGATCCCCCCCGGCTGGGGGGTCCGGGGGCCAGCGGTCCCCCGGCGGGGGCTCAGGGGTAACGCCCCCGAAGCTAAAAACAAATGTAAAATTGCCTTGTAAAAGTATAGTAATTTCTAGTCAATCTGGGCCGTTCATTAGGCGGATGATCTGACGGTACAACTTATGTTTAGTTTTGGGTTTTTTTCCCTATAAGGAAAACCCTCTCTTTGTATGAGGGTATTGTATTTTGAGGCTGTGAAATAGATGTGTATTCGGTGAGCGAGAAATAGAGAGGTGAGACTGTGAGAGAATACAGAGGATATTACAGCGGATTTGTTGTAGGTTGTCTCTCTTCATTTTGTTGGATAATAGAAAGGAAGGAATGGCTGTTCAGGGTGGACGTAGCCCAAACTGGGTGAACCACGTAGATCTGTGTCTCTCTTGTTTTGTGCGTTCTCTGTGTTTATAGTTCTGCAATATTTTATGTGTTCCATTGCTCCGTAATATATAATTTTCTAACACCCTTCAGATGATGGACACCAAGGGTCAGCCCAGGTCAGTCATCTTTTGGACCCCATTGGTCCACCAATATCAGTCTCTGTACTCTGATTCTGATTTAATTGATTTATTTGTACACCCAGTCATGGAAATGTTGATTGGAAGCCCTCCTCCTAGAATAAGTCTAGAAATAAAGAGAGTCCTCCAACTTTCCAAGCAGACCAAAGTGGGTGACTGGTACCTTTATCAGAACCATACAGAAATCAAAATATATGGTTCCATTCTTGCACCATATAAGTTGCCAAGATACCTCCCCATGAGGTTGTTTGCCTTAGAATATCATCAATGCAGATGAAATAAACTTCGTCAATGCCAAGAAGAAAGCCAATTTCAAAATCAAAGATCAATTAGGTCCCTTCATTTACAATTCTAGGGAGGTAGGAAAAGAAGCAGATTTGATATTGCAGAACATGAAGTTCCAAAGAAGTTTTGTTTGGAGATATGACCCTTTGGAATTCATTACCAAGAAGAGACGAAAGGTCAAGCTAGGACCTTTCATTCACCATCCCATACCTAAAATAGAGCCTATGTGTTATAGACATTTTTGTGCCTTACAACTCTAAGCATGAAATGTCCATAAACCTGTTGTGGTCACCAACAACCCCCCTCTTTGTTTGATATTAGTAATAAAATCAAGCAAAGGGGGACCCTTAACCAACAAATCCAAAAAATATTTTTGTTTGAAAAATCTTTTGTATTAACTCCCTAAGAGCTATATCGCATCGCAAAGGAAAAAGGAGCGCTTTCCCAAAGCGCATAAACACACTGAGGAGGAGCGACGTGAGAACTCATCACATCGCGTGCATTAAAAGCGCTCAAAAGGGGAAAACCTAAAGAACCGCCGACGGCCGATATGCGACATCGCACGTCACAATGTCGCATAAGCAGCACGAAGTGACAAAGCGAAAAACCTTGCGACCTTGCAATATTGCGATATGCGATTTGTGACCATGCAAAGCTGTGACCTGCGATCTATGGTGTGCGACAAATGAGACCATCAATTGTTGCGATACCACTTATTTACATCCAATCTTCGATGCTGCAATGCAAATTGCAGAAGCCATTCGTCGCAGGCATTCCTCGGCATGATCTATGAGCCTAAAATTAGGCGCGCACCTTACGGGAAATTAATGATTGTACGCCTCTGTATCTAAAGATGATTATGTTGCGTTTTTCGAAGAGTCAAGTCATAATGGTTGACATGATTATGCATTCATTAGAACTTAATTGCTTTCATGTCAATCTTTTCTTCTGTCTCTTTTCATTTACGTGAACTATAAGTCAGCAACTGATATAAATCTATATGCAGGAAACATCTAAGGAAAAGCGCCAGAACTAGAAGAAAAGAGAGGAGATGACTTCGCAGATGGATACTGCATACAGCAGGACCGCGGATCCCAGAGTATCACTCAACAAATGCTGATGGAAATAGGCTATCTAGGACTCAGAGTCAAAGGCGCACAAAAGCAAAGCGTTTATGAAAGATCCTGAGTCCCAAATTGGGTAAAGCAAAAAGAAAAACGCTTAAGGGGAAAGACGTCTCAGAAAAGCCTGGAACAAATAATGGAAACAAGTTTCAATTGAGAAAATCGTTCAGGCAAAAAAATCCCCAGCTCATTGAGTCATTCGCACGGCCGGAAACCGAAATAGCAACAGCACAATCAGTTTGAAAGAAATCTGAGTTGTACTAAGTATACACGCCATGAAGACATTCCTCCAGAAGAACACTTTCAAAAATATCTTCTAGTTTGTCAGAAAGAGGTGCCAGCTCTTGTTATTTCTAATTTTCAAGCTTGAACAAAAGGAAAGGACAAGCAACCGACTCTTTCACAGCGAACAACGCATCGCTTACAACACTAAGGAGCAGATACAGAAATGGTTAGAAATTAGATTCAGTTTTTAGAAATAAATTTGTTTTAGTAAAAGGGCGGTCATTTGAAGCCGTTCCCTAAATTTGTGTAATTAAAATTAGCCGGTTAGTAGTATTTAACCCTTCTCGTTTCATTCGAGAAGGGTCCGGAAATTTGTCAAAAAACTTGTCCTCAGAACATGCACTTTTGCACCCTCGGAGGGGGTTTTTGATGAATGGACGGATCAAGATTTATTTATGTTTGCATTTTAATACCTGCTACTGATGTTGCACTTCTGTACTCTTAATAGGCATTAGAAGTAAGTAGAAATAGATCATTATTGCTTCAGGTCTATGAGTATAAAGTCAGTCATAAATGGTACTTTTATCTCTTAACGAGTTTTTGCTTGCATTCTTAGAGTAATATACAGCTGATGTTGTTTATATGTTAACGTATGAATGAGTGGACTACCATTTGGCACTTTTGTACGGTGGAGTCATTTATTTGTGCTTAATACATGAATAACTGATTATGCAATATGCTGTTCACAATCGTTTTTCTTAACTTTTTATGTAGGATGGTTCATCTTAATTGATTTATATTCTCATAATAGCTGAATAATCTTCATTACCAGTTATTGTGTGAAATCTTTCTAGATCGCATAATGGAAAAAGTTCTATCCCGGGTTAGCGTAGATTAGATGTGTTATTCTTGGTAGATTAAAGTAGTATAAAATTAAGACTCAGAGTTTAGAACTAGATTAGCTTAGAAATAATTCCATATTTTCATTATCAAATTCTACACACACACACATCACCAAACTCTACACACACACACCCCCTTAGAACAGGAAGCTGGTCCCGTTATCCCCAGTCGGACCCGCTACACCAAACGGGCACGGAGCCGCCAACCAGGTTCCCGACCGGGTGGGTATCCCCCTTGTTGTTGACCTGATTTCAGGGCCCTCAACATATTTGGCGCTAGAAGGAGTGCACGAACTATGAATGGCACCTAAAGAAACATCTAAATACCATTATGAGAGTAATACACCCTCATCAAATCCCTTGACTTCTCCAACACGGATAAACCCAGAATTTGAAGTCGCTCGAGTATCTACCGCTGCTATATATTCGAACATATCAGACCAATCTATCTTTGAACCCCCTGAAATTCGAACTTTGATTTGTAAACTCCAGGGATTCTCTATTTTTAACCAGAAGTCTGATAAATCTAAAAGCAGCGTGACTTCGCAGTACAACCCTGCTCATCCCCTTACCAGATCAAAGAGTGAAAAATTTGGCATACAACCAAGTGAACTCCCTCTCCCTACCAGGAAAAGAGCAAGGAAAACACCACCAGAGTCTGACAGTCAGACTCCTACATCCACTTCGTCCATATCAACTCCCTCACCGCGAAGTCAACCACCCACTCTTTCATTCCAACTCACTCACCCATCTTCTACAAACCTTCCTCTTCAAACATCAAAGATCTTAACATCTGCATCTTCTCAGCATCAGGGATCGTCTTCTGCACTTCCATTAATTAGCAGCTCAACGATGGCCCAGTCTCCATGGAACAATCCTGGGGCGGTTTTAATGCCTCCACCCCTGAGCCCAATACCGGCCCATCCTGAGAAATGGCTGCCTAAATTCAATCCGGAAGCAGGCATGCTAGCCGAGGAACATATCAATAATTTCATGCTTTCTGTTAATCTCAATGGAGTCACTAATGAAGACGCTGTTGTCCGGCTTTTCCCTTATGCAATGCAAGGAACAACCGGGTCATGGTACTTTTCGTTACCTTCCGGATCCATCACAAGCTGGGACATTTTTCAAGGTCAGTTCCTCACCAAGTTTGGTGATGACAGATCCACAGCGACATTGATCAATGACCTATCTAATCTTAAGGCTGAGGCTAGAGAACCCATTAAAGATTTTAACTTACGGTTCAATAAGATCCTCAACAAAATCCCCGCTGCCTCACAACCCAGCGAGGAAGTAAGATGTGAATGGTACATCACGGCTTTACCTCCAAACTTGGCTATCTTCGTAGATAGGGCAAACAAGACCACCTTAGTCGACAACTTGACAGAAGCGTTAGCAGTGGAAAAACGCATGGTAGCCCTAGAAAAGAGATCTGCTATAGAAGAACGCAAATCTAAGAAGATCTCTTTCAAAGAAGACACCAAGAAGAAGAAAACGAAAGATCCTTTCGATTTGGAAGGATTACAAAAAGTGTTGAAAGCCATGTCAAATGAGATGATTGATATTAAGAAACAAGTAGTGGAGACTTCTTTGAAAAATCCCTTTAGGACTTCTAAAAGAAATCCTCCCATGGAGGTAAGACCACCTAGTGTTGTCTCAAACGTTGAATCTGAAGAAGACGAAGAAGAAGAGAATACCACTGAAGGGCAGATCGACGAGGAAAAGGTCGTAGAACTACAAGGAATGTGGGACTTCATCCTCCCACAAGAAGAGGATCAAGAAGCATTTCCTATTAGCATGAGAAGCAAAAATCAACTTGATCCTCCCCTAACTACCCCAAAACAAAAGGGTGCAAGCCCTGCCGCAAAAGAAAAGGTCACAACAAAAAAGACAACTGCTAAAGCGACCAAGATTAGCCCAGTCCAATCTGATCAAACGCCTCCATCGAGAACACTAATAGTGTCGGATGAAATGGAATATAACATCATTGATGATATGAAGAAGACTAGGGCTAATATCACTCTGTACGAATTGAGTAAATTGAAACACCAGCAGAAAATAATGATGAAAGAATTACATGCTGTGCCTAGTACATCTTTACCTACAGTTGTAGCTTCCCACAATCTGGGAAGGCCTCCAACCAACACGATCAATAAAATTGATCCAAATGACATCGCCTTGATTGGAGGAAGATCAAGATCTCATACTCCTCCTTTTCTTCTCACATATGAAATATTCAACAAAAACGTGCACAATTGCTTGGCTGATTCTGGTGCTTCAACGAATATTTTACCCAAGTCAATATGTGCCAAATTGAATGTGCAACCTCAAAAATCCGCAGTACGTATAGTTCAACTTGATCGATCTCAAGTCGAAGTGATTGGTGAACTCAATCAGGTGACCATAAGATTGTCGTCTAACCCAAAAGTGTGTCAGGTTATCGACATTCTAGTAGCTGATATCCCTGAGTTCTATGGTTTGATTCTTAGCAGGGATTGGTCGGAAAAACTCCACGGATATTTTTCAACTGATTGGTCGCACATGTGGTTACCATACATAGTGACAGAACTGGAAGGAGAAAATGAGTCCATAACGTACAATAGTAGCATTGTAGGCAATTACGCAATAGATTCTTTCCTAGGTAATTTCAATGCTCATATTTCACCGTACTTAGAGAATTCAGTTTTATCCCAAGTTGAAAATTTCTCCCAAACTGATGACTCAAAATGTTTTAGCTTTTTAGATAATTCTGTAAATACATCTTTATTTTGGAAATTATATTTTGACGGATCTAAATCAAATGAGGGGGCAGGAGCAGGATGCATTCTGATTAACCCAGACGGGAACAAGACTATGCTCACATGCAGACTTGAGTTCGATTTCACGAAAAACACAGCGGAGTACGAAGCCTTGGTTCAAGGCCTATACAAAGCAATCAGATTAAATGTTAAGTATCTTCAAGTCTTTGGAGATTCGGAGATCGTCGTAAAACAGGTACGTAACACCATACATTGCCTGTCAAGTCATTTAAAGCATTATCAATCATTAGTTCAAGATCTCACTGCACATTTCGTAGCATTCAACATCTCGTCAATTCCAAGAATTCAGAACGCGAGCGCAGACCTGTTAGCTAACGTAGCCTCTAGACTTATCCCTTCTAAAGATTTTAGTCCTGATAAGTTTTCAATAGAATTAATCTTTAGACCATCCATCCCTGACAATATCACCAATTGGAGAGTGTTCAACGACGATCCTGACATCGTAAATTTCCTTACTTCCGAAGGATCCTACTCAAATCAGATAATCGACGAAGACCATCATGATCATCAAATACAAAAAAATGGCTCTGACAATGCTATACCGAAATCGGTGGTCAAGTTAGAAGATTTATATGATTTGAAAAGTCGGTTTAAAAGGTCTACCAATGCTAAACTTTGCAGTTCTACCCTGAACTATGAATTAGTAAACCTAGGGACCAATCAGAAGCTACAAAACGTTAACCTAGGTCACGGCCTAGCCCCTGAAGAGAAATCAACATATATCCGTCTTCTGAGACAATACAAAAACGTTTTTTCCTGGAATTACGATGAACTAAAAACATACAACACTTCTATCATTCAACATGTTATCCCTATGATTAACAATGAAAAACCTGTCCAGCAGAAGCTCAGAAAAATACACCCTAACCTAGAAAATAAGATAAAAAATGAGCTTAATAAGTTGTTGACAGCCAGAATAATCTTCCCCGTCAAGCATTCTAAATGGGTATCCAACATGGTGCCCGTTAGGAAGAAAAATGGAGACATTAGAATCTGTATCGATTTCCGAAATCTCAACAAAGCCTGTCAGAAAGATAACTTTCCCCTCCCACCTATGGAGAAAATATTACAGGAAGTAGCAGGCTCAGAATTAATGTCATTCCTGGATGGATTTTCAGGATACAATCAAGTACTGGTGCATCCCGATGATTAGTTAAAGACTACGTTCCGAACCAAATGGGGTACTTATGCATATCAGAAGATGCCATTTGGTCTGATCAATGCCGGAGCTACCTTTAAGAGAGCCATGGACATCGCGTTTAAAGGGTTAGTCAATAAATCAGTGGTGATTTACTTGGATGATATAATAGTGTACTCCAAAAAACAAAACAACCATCTCAAATATTTGAAGCAAATCTTTCAAAGATGCTTGAGGTATGGGATTTCACTCAACCCAAAGAAATCTTTCTTTGCATTAAGCGAAGGGAAATTGCTCGGATTCATAGTGTCGAAATCTGGTATTCATATAGAACCCGACAGAATCAAGGAAATTTCCGAAATATCCATACCCCATAACAAGAAAGCCATGCAATCCTTCCTTGGACAGATCAATTTTGTCAAAAGATTTGTCCCGGATTTTTCACGTATTATTTCTCCCTTACAAAATATGATAAAAAAGAATTCAAATTTCAAATGGGGTCTAGATGAGCACGAAGCGTTCAACTTAATAAAACAAGCTATCATCAATGCTCCATCTTTGGCCACCCCAAATTTTTCGGAATCTTTTACCTTATACACTTTTGCCTCAGAGAAATCCTATGCCGCGATTTTGACCCAAGCAAATCAAGAGAAAGAGGAGGCTCCAATCGCATTCTTTAGCTCGAACTTACAAGGTGCTGAAACTAATTACTCAGACGTAGAGAAACAAGAATATGCTGTTTTCAAAGCGATCAAATATTTCAGACCTTTCTTGCTTAAATCCCACACTAAATTCGTAGTACCATTTCCGGCGGTAAGAAACCTTTTAGTGCAGAAAGACGTGGGCGAAAAGAGAGCTAATTGGATTACCACTTTACAAGAATATGATCTCAAGATCAAACCAGCAAACATCGTAAGAGGTCAAGGCTTCTGCAAGATGTTAGCCGGAGCATCGCAAATCCCGGAGAACTCATCTGAAGAGGTACAAACGTATGAGGTAAGCCTAAACGATGCAGAATCATCATATGCTGACACCATTTATTTTCTTAAGAACAGGTATGCTCCATCACGTCTGGATCATACCAAGAAAAGAGCTCTGAGATTAAAAGCTAAACAATACCAGCTCATAAATGATGTCTTGTTTAAAAGGAATTACAATTCTGTGCTTCTTAGGTGTCTTGAGAAAACTGAAGCCGAAAAGGTTTTGCAGGAACTCCACGATGGACCAGCGGGCGGACACTATGCCGGAGATGCGACTGCACATAAAATCTTGCGTGCAGGATATTATTGGCCCACGCTGTTCAAAGACTCATAAAATCACGTAAGGAAATGCCAAGTTTGCCAGACTGCTGTAGGAAAACAAAGGAAACCATCCATGCCGCTACAACCAGTCATCATCGACCAACCATTCAGTCAATGGGGCTTGGATATAATAGGTGAGATCGTTCCTCACTCTTCTAAACAGCATAAGTACATCCTTACGACAACTGATTATTTTACCAAATGGGTAGAAGCAGTTCCTCTCAAGACAGTTCATTCTGAAACTATTATTGAATTCATAGATCAATTTATCATCACTAGGTTTGGATTGCCAACAGCATTAATGTTTGATAACGCTTCATATTTTTCTGGAAATACTATGACTGAGTTTGCGCTTAAAAGAGGTTTCAAACTGAAATATTCTGCCAACTACTATCCGCAAGGTAATGGATTGGTTGAATCAACAAACAAGAACCTAATCAGAATTATCAAAAGAACAGTCGACAAAAACCAAAGGAATTGGCACAAAGCGCTGGTAAATGCTTTATGGGCTGATAGAATCACAAAGAAAGCTTCAATCGGCACTTCTCCCTTTAATTTAGTTTATGGGAGAGAAGTGGTTCTTCCGACTCACCTAGTCATTCCCTCTTTGTCTTTAGTGCAATATATCGATGAAGTATCTACTTCCTCTTTATAATTAATACAAATGGAAATAATCAAACTAGAAGAACAAAGAGAACAAGCTAGGAAAACCCATGCTCATCACCAAGCGCTAATAAAATATTCTTTTGACTCAAGCATCATAACCAAAAAAAACTTCAGATGGGTGATTTAGTTTTGAAATGGGATAAGGCTCATGAAGAAAAGGGGAAACATACGAAATTTCAAAAGCTGTGGCTTGGCCCTTTTCAGATTGTAGAAGTCGTAGGCCCGTCTACATTCGTGTTGTAGGATCTGGCAGGAAGGAGAGATTCTTCACCTGTCAACGGACTGATTCTTAAATTATATTTTCCATAGAAGAGAATTCTTATAATTTTTGTAGGATAGATTTAGTTTTTAGTTTTTATTTTGTTTTGTTTTTCTCTTCTTACGAATAAAACCCGTTGTAAATGATCATTTAAAAAGGATTCATGAAAGAGCACGCCAATTCTCTATCAGATTTTGATTTCGCTTGTATAAATAGCAAAATTTTTGAAAAATCTGAATTTTATTATTGACAAATAGAGTTAACTTCACTTTGATTACGATACTTGTTTCGACCTCTAAAAAAATTTGACAAAAGAAACCTCTGGTAAAAGAATTGTTTTGTATCAGCACCATGAAAGGTATCATCAATAATAAAATAAGCATTCTCTACAAAATTGTTGTTTTCAAAAACTCTATTATTGTCGTCCAGAGATTTCTTAAGGAAAAACAATGACTGCCTCCCTGCTAAAAGGAAATTACAGCATTCAGAGAAACAATCCAAACAAAACACTATATCTCAAAGAATAAGAGGTCTCATCACGAGCCGACTTATCATGATCACAGATATTATAACTTGCTGACTTTGCCAATACTGTCTATCAAAACATGGCAACTACTTAAGATTGTTGCAATCAAAAGACAAGAGGTCTCATCATGAGCCAGCTTGTTCAACAAAAGTGTAAATCAGGTGAATGATTGTGTCATAATTTGGCCACCAAACCAAGACATTGTTCTTTAGAGAATTAAAAAGGAAAAGTGTGTCAAAAAGGATTTTTCTCTGGAATGTTGCGAGTAACCTCAAGCAGGAAAAATGATCATTGCTGGATAACATGGTAACCCTGTCGAGGCTATGGATGCTTGCAGGCAGCAGAGGCTCTACCTACGACAAATGAGCATACTTTTAAGCCAGTACGTAGAGAAGACCTTATTTTATCTTTTATCAAGACCAAGTAATGTCTGATGCGAATGCAAGAAAAAACCTGAGGAAGCAAGAAATTGGGATATAAAAAGGGTTGAGACAAAATATCGTCGACAAGGTGAGGGGAAATCTACTCTATCTGTCCATAACAAAATTTAGACATATAAAAAATTTTGCTGTTTCGGAAGTGAACGGTCAATAAAAATGCAGAGATAACTGGTTCTTCACAGTGAATCGCCATTGTTGTGGTCACCAAAAACCCCCCTCTTTGTTTGATATTAGTAATAACATCAAGCAAAGGGGGATCCTTAACCAAAAAATTCAAAAAATATTTTTGTTTGAAAAATATTTTGTATTAACTCCCTAAGAGCTATATCTCGTCGCAAAGGAAAAAGGAGCGCTTTCCCAAAGCCCATAAACACACTGAGGAGGAGCAACGCGAGAGCTCATCGCATCGTGTGCATTAAAAGCGCTCAAAAGGGGAAAACCTAAAGAACCACCGACGGCCGATATGCGACATCGCACGTCACAATGTCGCATAAGCAGCACGAAGCGACAAAGCGAAAAACCTTGCGACTTTGCAATATGCGATCTGCGACCATGCAAAGCTGCGACCTGCGATCTATGGTGTGCGACAAATGAGACCATCAATTGTTGCGATACCACTTATTTACATCGCAATCTTCGATGCTGCGATGCAAATTGCAGAAGCCATTCGTCGCAGGCATTCCTCGGCATGATCCGTGAGCCTAAAATTAGGCACGCACCTTACGGGAAATTAATGATTGTACGCCTGTGTATCCAAAGGTGATTATGTTGCGTTTTTCGAAGAGTCAAGTCATAATGGTTGACATGATTATGCATTCATTAGAACTTAATTGCTTTCATGTCAATCTTTTCTTCTGTCTCTTTTCATTTACGTGAACTATAAGTCAGCAACTGATATAAATCTATATGCAGGAAACATCTAAGGAAAAGCGCCAGAACTAGAAGAACAGAGAGGAGATGACTTCGCAGATGGATACCGCATACAGCAGGACCGCAGATCCTAGAGTATCACTCAACAAATGCTGATGGAAATAGGCTATCTAGGACTCAGAGGCAAAGGCGCACAAAAGCAAAGCGTTTATGAAAGATCCTGAGTCCCAAATTGGGTAAAGCAAAAAGAAAAACGCTTAAGGGGAAAGACGTCTCAGAAAAGCCTGGAACAAAGAATGGAAACAAGTTTCAATTGAGAAAATCGTTCAGGCAACAAAATCCCCAGCTCATTGAGTCATTCACACGGCCAGAAACCGAAATAGCAACAACACAATCAGTTTGAAAGAAATCTGAGTTGTACTAAGTATACACGCCATGAAGACATTCCTCCAGAAGAACACTTTCAAAAATATCTTCTAGTTTGTCAGAAAGAGGTGCCAACTCTTGTTATTTCTAATTTTCAAGCTTGAACAAAAGGAAAGGACAAGCAACCGACTCTTTCACAGTAAACAACACATCGCTTACAACACTAAGGAGCAGATACAGAAATGGTTAGAAATTAGATTCAGTTTTTAGAAATAAATTTGTTTTAGTAAACGGGTGGTCATTTGAAGCTGTTCCCTAAATTTGTGTAATTAAAATTAGCCGGTTAGTAATATTTAACCCTTCTCGTTGCATTGGAGAAGGGTCCGGAAATTTGTCAAAAAACTTGTCCTCAGAACATGCACTTTTGCACCCTCGGAGGGGGTTTTTGACGAATGGACAGATCAAGATTGATTTATGTTTTCATTTTAATACCTGCTACTGATGTTGCACTTATGTACTCTTAGTAGGCATTAGAAGTAAGTAGAAATAGATCATTATTGCTTTAGGTCTGTGAGTATAAAGTCAGTCATAAATGGTACTTTTATCTCTTGACGAGTTTCTGCTTGCATTCTTAGAGTAATATACAACTGATGTTGTTTATATGTTAACGTATGAATGAGTGGACTACCATTGGGCACTTTTGTACGGTGGAGTCATTGATTTGTGATTAATACATGAATAACTGATTATGCGATATGCTGTTCCCAATCGTTTTTCTTAACTTTTTATGCAAGATGGTTCATCTTAATTGATTTATATTCTCATAATAGCTGAATAATATTCATTACCAGTTATTGTGTGAAATATTTCTAGATCGCATAATGGAAAAAGTTCTATCCCGGGTTAGCGTAGATTAGATGTGTTATTCTTGATAGATTAAAGTAGTATAAAATTCAGTCTCAGAGTTTAGAACTAGATTAGCTTAGAAATAATTCCATATTTTCATTATCAAATTCTACACACACACACATCACCAAACTCTACACACACACACACCCTTAAAACGAGAAGCTGGTCCTGTTATCCCCAGTCGGACCCGCTACACCAAACGAGCACGGAGCCGCCAACCAGGTGGGTATCCCCCTTGTTGTTGACCCGATTTCAGGGCCCTCAACAAAACCAAGGGATCCTAAGTCCCTAAAAGTGTTGTTCCGGCCCCTAAAGGAACAAGGTCAACCAATTACAGCTTCTCCCAGAAGTTCTCCACCAGAAACTGCTCAGAATCAGTCAAATCAGGATCATTTCAGCTGCTCCACTAGCTAGCTGCGTTGCATAGCACCCAAGTACACAAGCTAAATGCGTTGCAACGCACCTAAATGCACTACCAGGGTGCGTTGAGCGGGAAATGACAAATGGCAGTGTAATTCCGTGAGGTGGACAGGCAACGGAAGCTTCCAGAATCTTCCCCAATGACACTTGCCTCACTGAGTTCGGCCAAGGATGAGTAAGAGGCTCTCAGTCTCGAAGTGGAAGCAAGAACTGACAGAGAGAAGCCACTAGTCAAATCATAAGCTGACTCATCCTCTTTGCATACATCTATATATGGATCCCTCATCCCAAAGATCCAGAGGCTGGAATTTTTTACATTGCAGAGAATTGCTGTTGGTTTTGAGATAGAGATCAAAGTATTGGGTGATTTATGCTTTGTTGGAGGTGAAGAGGGGATTCCTTTGCTGGGGGGTTGATGTTGGATCAAGAATCATCGGTTGTAACTCCTCCTGGACCTTCTTGTTATATCAATAAAACTATTTGAGTTTCTCCTACATGCTTGTGTATCAATGATGTTTTGTTATATTTGCATGTTTAGCTTAAATCTGATCCTAAGCTATTTATGAATATAAATCCATGTCTTTGTGTAGTTTTCCTCTTCTGTGATCTTGCAGGAACTTGGTGAAGATGGGAAAGTAAGGGAGTAGGGAGTTGGAAGCTGTCAAAGAGGAGAGAGATTGGATCAAAGGACTAGCGCAAGAGACAGGTTGGTTCATCCTATTCCTCTTCGTTTATAGTTCATAAAGAAGAATACGAAAGTAGTTTTCTCTGTTTGTTTCTAAGGTACTGTCACGCCTTAGTGGGATAGGGGCGTTCTGAGTAGATACTTTTCCCGTTAACAAAATGGCGACTCCACTGGGGATCGTGTCTGGTTAGTTTGTTTGTGTTTCTCTTATTTTTTGTTTCATAAACACAGAAGTAGCAATCGAACTGCATTTGCCATTATCAAATGCAAAGTAGACACCTGCTACTTTAATCCATTCACTAGATTTGTTTATGATTTGAACAACTAATTCAAAAATGATCTGATTACCCTCTGTGATAGCTCTTAGACCTCCTTTAAATCCATCCTCTGATTGTGCATTATTGATTGCTTTCACTCGGCCAAAAACCATAGATTAAACTGCAAACCGTGACCCAGAACCTGGATAGAATTCTCGTTTCTGCCCCAGCGCAGTCACTGTGAAGAGATTCTGCATTTCAACGTAGTTCCCGAGAGGGCTACCTGTGCTGCAATCCAGTTTCTCTGTGTAACATGTGCGCTGATCAGCCTAGCCCTGTGCAGCTGAGGTTCTTTGCTTCATTTTTTCAGTTTTGTCTCTGATTTTGCAGCCTGTGATCAGTGTGTGTCTGTTTAAAAACCCCTTCTCTTTGCCTTAATTCCGCCTCCTTTGTACAAAAAGACTGTAGATTTTCTTTGTGTGTTTGTTACATCATTTACAGTTTTCCATTGAAAGAGTAGAATAGTCATACTGTCGTCCTTGGATTTAGATCTGTCGTAAGTGTCGATTTTGATCTTAGGAGAAAGTTTATTTGCTGTTGACAGTCGATTATGCTTTTACTTTTGCCTTTGGTTTGAGTTTGAGACTTTCTAGTGTCGAAATGAGTGTTTATTCCAAAATCATAAAGTGTCGTAATCATCTCTACCTTTTGATTTCGAAAAGAAGCTTGTTTGTGTTTGTCACTTGAAAGAAAATTCAGATTTGTACATCAACTTTCTTTTTAGGCATCAATATTAATAAAGTGAAAACAAATACATGCATATGTGCATTTGCATATTGATAGTCTGTTTGGCTTGATTTAGGAAAAGTGCATCTAGAGTGTGCTCTTTGATCTTTGAGAAAAGATTGTGTCTTTCTTTTCCCCTTGTAGCTAGGATTTTCATTGCTGAAAATAGATAAAAGTTTGTTTATCATCTTTAGATTGCATTTTAGGAATTACATCTACATCTCGTGGTGATCCCAAAAGGCAAACTTCTAAAAAAGATCAACTTAAAATAAATTGAATGAATCTAACAACGCTTTGGAACTTAACGCACAACATTTAGAGGTCTAGGCTAGAGACGTATTCCGGCGTCGTAAAGCCTGGTAACTGTTGTCCTCACTGATGGTTGGGTGATTCCTCCACTTTGGGACGATAAGTGCCAGTACGGACTTGTGCTCCCACGTACCGTCGATTATATATTGGGAGACCCCTATAGGTTTAAAACCTTTTATCCATAGGAAGACGTGTTGGCCGCCCTACTGATCGCAATGCACCGAACACAACATTCGGGAAGATTGACTGCCGTACCGTAAAAAGTATTCTACAGTTTTGCGATTGGTTTGGTACTCCCTCTACCTAGATCTCCATAGCAGTCCCTTTTGTTCCTTTTCGGACTCCTTAATGGAAAAGGTCCATCTAAGCACTTGTCACTTCAGGCTCATTAAAAATCGAAGGAGACTAGAGTCATCTTTTGTTTTTTCTCGACTCTGAAAAATTGAAAAACAAGTTGTGTCAAAGCATCTAAAAATTTATTTTAAATGGAATATTCATTACCCTTTTCCCACGTTGATCTTAGGTTGAGAAAATGGAGTCTACCAACCAAGGAATTCTCCTTGGTGGAAATCCTAGTCCCTTTTCCTCTTGGGGAGATGTTGGTGCACCCCATATGGCCACATTGTCGCTTCCAGGACTGACAATTGGCTTGCCAGTATGGCTCTTCTCAACCAATGTCGTTCAGAACACCACTATTCCTGAACAATCGAATCAGCAATTAGACGAGTCCAGAGTTGCCCACCAACCTTATACTTCCTCTAATTCTTCCTCTCCTCCTTCCTCTTCGCTTGATGGGGCTGGCAAAGACAAAAGTCAAGTTCCTAAGGAGAAGAAGGAGAAGAAGAAGAAAGAGAAGAAGAAGAAGGAGCCAAAGGCGAATGGGGTAAAACAAGTGTCGTCTAACGAAAATCCACACACTGCACCGACTAGGCCTAAATCACCATGTGTCATTTGCAAAGGAGACCACTTTCACAGAGATTGTCCTTACATCCCTCGGATACTAAGGGACTGGTCTCCACGCTTGCACAATCCGATGTCATCAACCTCTGATGATCATGTTGAAAGCACACCGTCAACTAGGGAAAGTGAAGCCCCAGGACAAAAAGGGAAAGCTATATTTCCTTGTAAACTGTGTGAAGGCAATCATGCCGTCCACCGTTGTCCCTTCTTAGACGAAGCGAAAAGAGTTTTGGATGATCGTCCGGTTTCACCGTTACGACTTCCTCCTGGATATAAAAACTCTTGCCGAGTCCGTCGCTAGTTGAGAATCCAGCTGGCCCGCTCAAGTGGTCAGCTGAAGCGCCTATCATCGAAGATAAACCATCTGAATCCATACCAGACGAAAGTCAAAAGGTCGAGGCGGTAGTTGACCCGGTCTTGCCTTCAGAGGTTTTATCTTCGGATGATACAATCACTGAAGAGAACAAGGATGACACCGTCCAAATTCTCTTCATCAACACCGACTCCGACGAACATGGGGGAAATCTACCCATTCCCTTACCACAGGAGGGAAGTTCGTCAGAGCCATACCCGACCATCTACTCGGTGCCACCTCCAAGCAACCTAGTTGTCTCCTTCGACTGGAATCAACTAGGCAGACCCAGTTTACCAGCAAGCATACCATTCCGAATTATCGTTCAAATATATAGAATGGTCATTGCTGGTACCATCATAAATGAGGGGGCTTCTGTGAGTATCCTTTCCTTTACTACTTGGAAAGCTCTTGGTTCACCATCGCTTTTTCCGGAGATGAGAAATCTGACAGGCTTTGATAAAGGAACCAGTCGACCTTTAGGGATCCTTCCCGATGTGCCCATAACATTGAGAAGGAAGACAGTTCAAATGAACATAATGGTAGTTCAAGGACCCTTAGATTACAATCTACTCCTTGGACGAGACTATATTTATTGCATGGGAGCCATCGTCTCCTCACTCTTTAGAGTAACATGTTTTTTTCACGAAGGAAGAGTGGTCAAGCTCGTGGACCAGCTTTCATTTCCAGGATCACGCATAGCAAATAGTCATATACCATCCCTAAATGGTCTCTTCACGCAAGAAATGTCTCAATCCCCAGTCCGTCCTCCCGATGAGCGCGAGTAATTCGAAGGGATATGACTGAAACCCAGGGGGCATGTGTCCTAGTTTGCGTCGGCAGGAAAACTTCGGGTATAGGGTAGGTTTACGCGGGAGAATATGACTAGTCTGTACCCCATCCGTCGGTGGAAGAGGGGTTATTCTAGAACAAGATTCTCTTGTCAAAGTTATGTGAGATGATAGAACTGAGTCACTCACCTTTTTTTAATCTCGGTAGACATCATCGAAGAAGTGTTTTGTTTGCACCGTGAATCGAGCAATCTTTGGGTAGCTTGTAAGAGGTAGGCCTCTCCCGGTAAAACAAATGTTTTATTGGACTAAAGAAGGGGTAACCTTGAAACCATACTTTATACCTGGGGGCATGCAAACCTTTTGGAGTGCAAGCAAGGGGTGGCTATTTATTTTTTTAAATTTTTAGGACCTCTAACCCTTTAAACTCGTAGGATTAGTCGTCACCTAACTTGCATAAAGAAAGGATGTGGGGCAAAAATCTAAAAGTTGTCGTTTTATATGAGACATTCTTACCATATGACTGGATTAATCGAGCAGTTTTAGCACATAGTTCAAGCTCGTTAAAAAATAAACATAAGACATGAGCAAATGTTTCCACCCGTGTTTAAGCTCATTAAAAAATGAACTATTCTCCGGTAAATAACCACCGTGAATGAAGCATTTCAGCCATTAAAAGCCTTGGTCGTGTTTGCACCGTCACCTCCACTTTTCATTGGCCGATCATTCACATCCATTTGATTGTTTACCCATTTTGAGGAACAGCTGCGAAGAGTGATTTCACTAGCCATCCTTGTGACACTGTCGTGATTGGAAAATTCCAACCCTTACCTGGAATCAACTGCTACCCATTTTATCACTCGTTCCTCAAAAGACGAGTCTTCTTTAAGCTCTTTTCAACTGACTCGTAAAATATGAAAATATTGCTGAGTTTTGGACTTCCAGCTCGTTAAAGCGAATGGAAGCGCTATCCCTCCTCTAGATTTTAATCATTTTGGACCTGAGGGATTATTGCACAAAAAGATCGAGCGCTTGTTTTGTTCGGCTCGTTAAAACTATGGAAAATTCATCCCTTTTGTATTGTTTTATACTTTTTCGGACTTAAGGGATTAAGATGACGAAAAAGGAATTTCAGAGTTACCTTTACGTGCCTTTTTAGACTCTCTAAAAATGAAAAGAACTGAGTTATCTTTGTCGCTAAACTCGTTAAAAAGATTAATAGCGACAAACTTGTCTTTAGACGAGAACGAGTTTCACTATCGGTAGGCTCGTTAAAACATAGCAATGGGTTTTCTTGAAGGGAAAATTATAGAACAAGAATATGTTATCCTCCACAAGTTTGACAAAAATAAAGAGGTACTGGTCAGCAATGACTGGGGAAAAATTGGGAAGAAACTCAAAGAATCTTTATTGGTAGCAAGTCGCTCTTGAACATGACACTTCCACTCCGTGCCTGAGTCGGGTTGGGTTGTTTCATTCACCGGTCACATCACCATGGTCACGCCATACCATCCACATTTGGGGTAAATGCTACCAATCCATCACATAAGTGTCGCTGACATGTTCAAGAGAAGTCATCCAGAGAAGTCATCCGTGTCCCATCCACTACCATACATTATACTTCATTCTTTCATGACCGCCATCCTGAACCATATATCATCAGATCGTTTTCACCTCCATCAAAATCATTTGCTCCGTTCCGTGTCATTGATGTGGGATTCATTAAGACCCTCCTTTGACGGATCGCTTCTTATTGACATCAGCTCATTATCCAAGAAGTTGATCTAGGAACACCCCATTCAGTACTTTGAAGCTTGGATGCCTCAATGGCAAGTTTCTCAATTTCGGCGACAGGTATACATCAATGACCTTCGGCGGAAAGATTTTGCGTGGTGTTCGACGCCAAGTCATTTATTCACACCACGTGAATTGTACTGCAGTACCTTGAGGGTCATCATCATTATCGGTGATTCCTCTCGCGCTTGTTAACAGTTTACATCATTGACTAGTAATCAAGCGTTGTCTTTCCATGTTCGACTTCAAATAATTTCTCACATGGATCTACTTGTACTCCGAGTGAAGATCGGACGCGATTGAAGACCCCGGATCTAGTTTCATCCATCCGGGCTGCGATATATATTCAGGAGAATAAAGACATTGAAATGTACATCGTTGCAGCACAGATAATCATCCTACCAAAAGGATGATGGCTCTATCAGAATCATCAGTCTACCATCAGACGATTGTCTGTCCTATGTACGTGAAAATGAATTTATAAAGCTGAGCATGGGAATGCCCGCCTCAGCTAGATCATGAAAACAGTATGAAGATAATGTATTGTATTGTATCTTATTACAGGTCTCCTCCCAACATTGAAAGAACTTCAGATCCTCCTAATAAAGCATCTCACCCGATAAACGGCCTCATACTTTAAGGGGCAACCGTTATAGACATTTTTGTGCCTTACAACTCTAAGCATGAAATGTCCATAAACCAAGGGATCCTAAGTCCCTAAAAGTGTTGTTCCGGCCCCTAAAGGAACAAGGTAAACCAATTACAACTTCTCCCAGAAGTTCTCCACCAGAAACCGCTCAGAATCAGTCAAATCAGGATCATTTTAGCTGCTCCACTAGCTAGTTGCATTGCATAGCACCCAAGTACACTAGCTAGGTGCATTGCAACGAACCTAAATGCACTACCAGGGTGCGCTGAGCGGGAAATGACAAGTGGCAGTGTCATTCCGTGAGGTGGACAGACAATGGAAGCTTCCAGAATCTTCCCCAATGACACTTGTCTCACTGAGTTCGACCAAGGATGAGTAAGAGGCTCTCAGTCTCCAAGTGGAAGAAAGAATTGACAAAGAGAAGCCACTAGTCAAATCATAAGCTGACTCATCCTCTTTGCATACATCTATATATGGATCCCTCATCCCAGAGATCCAGAGGCTAGAATTTTTTACATTGCAGAGAATTGCTGTTGGTTTTGAGATAGAGATCAGAGTATTGGGTGATTTATGCTTTGTTGGAGGTGAAGAGGGGATTCCTTTGCTGGGGGCTTGATGCTGGATCAGGAATCATCGGTTGTAACTCCTCCTGGACCTTCTTGTTATATCAATAAAACTATTTGAGTTTCTCCTACATGCTTGTGTATCAATGATGTTTTGTTATATTTGCATGTTTAGCTTAAATCTGATCCTAAGCTATTTATGAATATAAATCCATGTCTTTGTGTAGTTTTCCTCTTCTGTGATCTTGCAGGAACTTGGTGAAGCTGGGAAAGTAAGGGAGCAGGGAGCTGGAAGCTGTCAAAGAGGAGAGAGATTGGATCAAAGGACTAGCGCAAGACACAGGTTGGTTCATCCTATTCCTCTTCGTTTATAATTCATAAAGAAGAATACGAAAGTAGTTTTCTCTGTTTGTTTCTAAGGTACTGTCACGCCTTAGTGGGATAGGGGCGTTTTGAGTAGACACTTTTCCCGTTAACACTATGCCAATGAAACAGAATGCGTGGAAGCTACCCTAGTGGACCAAGATAGCACCAGGGTAGACATAGAGAATACTCTCATTGATCTAGAAAGACAACCTGATGAGAGTTCTTTCCTGTAGGTAACAGAGCAATCAGACCAACCAGAGACAACCATGAGTACCTCTCCAATTATGCAGACTCCTCAAAATGAGGAGAAGAACCTAAAGAGAAGTAGGGAGGAGGCCACTACACCAGCAAGAGAAACCTCATATGCTCAGCCAGAAACAAGCCAATCAAAAAGGAAGAAAATGAATCCTGTCTCTGAACAGGAGGATATAGAGGGCTCAACTGAGGTCACAGACACAAAAGGAAATAGAAGCAGGCCTACCACTCCATCTGAAGGCATGCATGAGCCTTCCACATCACAGACTCAGATGTTAGAAAGGAAGCTTAGTGTGGAAGTGTCTTCATTCAGCAGGCCTACTAATAGAGACTAGGACATAAAGGAAAGATATAAGGAAATCAAAGCAAGAAACGAAAGGCTCAAGGCCCAAACCTATGCTTAGTACCTAAAGTTGACTACTACTAATCAAACAAGGCTAATGTCAGCCTTTGAAATTAAAGAGGGGAAGCTGCAGATGTCTTTCATCAAACCTACAACCCATCAGCCAAAGACAACATCTGATTTCAAAAAGGTAGAATTTGAAGAGTTGGCAAGGGATATTCATCCCATAGACCAGATTGAACTGCACAAATAGGCTAGAGAAATGATATACTCCACCCTGACAGGTAAAGCCATAGCTGCTCATCAGCTACAAAACTCTTTAAACAACATTTCAGCACAATTTCAGTTAGAGAAGGCCTCCTCACAGGCCAATGATACTAGGATCAAGTCCTTAGAGGACTTAGTGATTGAATTGGGACACGATCCCAAGGATATAAAAGCCACAGAGCAACTTATTAAAAAGAAGAATGATGATATAGCTGCATTGAAGAAATATGTTGACACCTAATCATCAACATTGGGTGAATAAGTGTAACCGATGTAAATAAATAATAGAAAATATGAAGAGTCACTGGGAGATGAAATGAACAGTCTCTCCCTCATGTATATAATAAAGACCAACCTGAATGAATATAATGAATTATTTTTTGAGGAGTTAATGCCTGGTTTGACATGGTATCAGAGCCAACTCCCAAAATTAGCTTTTGTGTAACTCCTGGTGTCAGTTTCCTGCCTATGTTCTGCCTATTTTGTAGAATTCACACCTCTGCTCTGACATGGTATAATGTAATACGCTTCCCATCCTCCAATTCAGTTTCCCATATAATACACTGACCATCTGATAGAATTCAGTTTCCCATATAATACGCTGCCCATCTAACAGAATTCAGTTTCCAATATAATAGGTTGCCCATCGTCCAATATAATACGTTGTAGTAAACGTTGTGGTAAACGCTCCAATACACTACAACTACTTCAGTAAGTTTCTCCAGTACGCCCCTCCATACACCTCGCCTCCTCCCAATATACGTTGCTCCTTGCTCTAATACGCAGCCAACTCTCATATAATCTGTGGTGTTAGTTGCCTGAAGCCTGCTCCAAATGTCCATACAGTGTCATATACATTTTATTCTCTCTGAATAGTCTGCCCTCCAAACCGTTATGCTTGGTGATATCACTGGTCCGACTTGCTGGAATGGAATTGCTGGTGGCTAAGGTGGTGATGGCAGCTCTTATGGTTCTTGGAGGAGATAACCATGGTGTTTGGAGCTTGATTTTCGTTGGTTATTATATTTTCTGTGGCTCTAATTGTTCTATTGTTGGCGAGGGATTGTGCTTATTATAGTTGTCAGTGGGGATCATGATCGTGGTTTGGTGTAAACAAATGTCTTGTTTTTTGATCGTGGCTCAGAGGCCATACCTGATATCGAACTAGACTCCTCTTGTGTTAAACATGGTGGCCTCCCTTCGCACTGCGTTTCTTTTATGCGTGGTCATTTGACATTGGAGCATTCGAAAGCTGATATTTAAGTTTGATTTTATTGGTGTGATGTGAAAATGTTTCCATTGAGAGTTTTGGAGTTATATATACCTTACGAATACAAAACTCATAATGGCGACAAATATTTATGTTTAATTTTATTGATGGAGATGTGCAATAAAAGTATATACATTTCTAATGTCATATACACTGTTTCGTTGTCTAGTATAACGTTGTTTTCATATACAGTGTTTCATATACATAAATGATGGTATATATATAACGCCATTTTTTCATTGTTTCACTATCTTGGGACTATGGTATAACGTTGTTCTGGTATTGTCGATTTTGGTCAATCGTTGACAGATTTTACAATACATTCAATCATATCTATTGTGGGAGTAGTTCTCACTGGCAAGGAGAACTATCCTGAGTGGTCCCGGAAGATACAACATACCCTCATTTTCAATGAGTTGTGGAAAGGAGTATGTGTTGGAGACGGAGACAAAGAGCCAGAACAACCTACCTTAGACAAAGAAGTCATCGTATTCGCCATTTTCAACTACTTTTGAAGCCTTACAAAAGCTGAAAGAACTCTATGACTCACACTCTGCACTTGAAGTTGTTCAACTCATGATTAAACTCTTCACTCTTGAATTACAAAATAATGATCCTCTTGCTCTTGCATCCGAAGTAAAATCTATAATGCATGATATCAAAGCCACTAAGGTTGAATTGGATATTCCTCTTATCACTTTTCTCAAGGCACTTTATCCTACTTACTCCAATTATCTTGAGTCATTGCAAGCAAATGGAAATCTCAAAGATATTACCTTTGACTCTCTTGCGAAAAAATTTGCTGAAAGAGAGAAAGCTTTTGGAAAGAAGATAGCCCCTGAATCTTCTGAAGAGGCTGCGTGCCTTACTCATAAAGAAAATAATCTTGCCCAAGATTCTTCTAGAGGAAGAGGTGGTCAAAGAGGAAGAGGAAGATATTTCAGAGGCGAGGGGGCAGACACTCTCAAGGAGAAAAGTCGGATTTGCACTGAATATGCTGCAAAAGAAATGGATCACATGATGCCTCCACATGCAGATTACCTTGGGACAAAATTGAGCAGCAAACAAACCAACCCAAAGGTAAAACTAATGACATAGACAAAGGTAAAGCACCTGAATCTGCTCATCATGTTGTGGCACACTGTAATATTGGAGTAAATAAAGACTTGTTTAATGCTTCACTCGCTTCTTGGAAAAATTATTGGTTGCTTGATGTTATAGACAATTTTGTGCCTTACAGCAACAAGAATGAATTGTCAATAATCCAAGGGATCCAAAGTTCCCTAAACATGATGTTCCTACCCCTAGAGGAACAAGGTCAGCAAACCAACAGCTCTTAGATCAGTTCTCCACCTGAAAACACTCAAAAACAAGCAACCCCGAAATCAAAGCAGGTGCTCCACTAGGCTTCTACGCTGAAACACAACTCCTCCATGGTGTACCTGCGTTGCAAAGCAGGTAGAACAAAGGCCACCTGCGTTGAGCGAGTTTGGACATGTGGCACACTGAGTCATTGCTTTGGAATCTTCCAAAAATGACACTTGGATCAGGGATTTCTCCTTGTGATGAGTCAGAGGCTCTGTTTCTCCAAGTGGAAGCAAGGTTCTCCAAGTGGACTCAAGAACTGAAGATCAACTAAAGATTAACTGAAGAGAGAGAGGACACAAGGCAGCTACACATCAGTTGTAAGCTGGCTCATCCTTTCTCAATTCATCTATATATTGAGCTCTCTCCTATGAGCTCAGGAGGCTGGAATTTTGTGCAAAGTAATGATATGCTGTTGGTTTCACTATAGAGCTATTGGGTGATTGCTTGAGGGAGGTGAAGAGGAGAAATTCTTTCTGCTGGGAGGTGTTGCTGGATTAGGACCTTCAATGGTTGTAACACTCTCAGAACCTTTACTTCTTCATTAATAAAAGCTATTGAGGTTCTTCTATATGCATTTGTTCCAATGATGTTTTGTGATAATTGTATATTTGGTTTATGCTAATCCGTGAATCAGTTATGATTGCATGCCTCTTGTAGTCTCTTTCTTTGTCATTTTGCAGGATCTCATTATAGATGGGCTGGCAAAAGAGCAAAGAGCTGGGAGCAAGCGGCCATAGAGAAGAGTTTGGATTCGAAATTAAGCGCAAGGCAACGGTTAGTGCATTTATCCACTCTCTTTTGCTTTCATAAAGAAGTAAACCTTGAGTAGTTTTCTTTACAGTTGTTGCTGAGGTACTATCACCCTTAGAGTGGGATAGGGTCATCCGAGTCGGATACTTTTCCCTACAACAAAATGGCGACTCCGCTGGGGATCGTATCCATTTGATTGTGTTTGTAGTATTTTGCTATTCATTTCCTGAACAAAAGAGTACCAAATCGAAAAGCTTTTGACTATATCAAAAGCGAAGTAGAAGGCAGCTACTCTAGCTCATTTCTGAGCAAGTTCATGATTTGAAGAGTTGATCTACAAGGATCCTTGTAAGCTCTTAGTGATAGCTTTTCACCTTCCTTATCATCCCTTTGAGTGTGCTTGACTGATTGCTTATGATTTGAGCAAAAGCTGTGCATTTTTGAGAAAATTATGACCCAGAAACTGTGAAAACGCAACTTTCGTTTTCCAAAGCAGGTAGTACACAGGCTACCTGCTTTGCAACGCAGGTCCCGAAGAGGCTACCTGCGCTGAGAGGCAGACTGGCTGTGCAGCACCTGCGTTGGCCCAATTTTGCCTAGTGCTGTTGGGGTTTCCTCCTTTTCTCTTGCCTGTTTTCACTATAGATTTGGCTGCCAGTTACCAGTCTTGCACCTGTTCTGAAACCAACATTACTTGCCATCATTCTGCCTCTGTTATATAACGAAATTGTACATGTTCTTTTGTATTTCTTAATCATTTACAATTTCCCATAACGAAGAGTAAACTAGTCTTTCTTTTGGCCTCTTAGATCTGAACCTGTGTTAGGCATTTTGCTGGTCTAAAGAGTTAGCTTGTGTGCTGTCCATAGCTGATTAGTCATTTTACTTTCGTCATTATGGTTTGATTTCATGCATTTCCAGTGATTAAGCAAGTAAATCTTAAGGTGTCTTTTGATTTTGGACAAGCTTGTTTTTTTCACTTTAAATCGAAATCAAAGTTATATAACAACTTTCTTTTTGTAACCCATCTACATTAAGAAAGGGAAAAGAAAATACATGCATTGTGCATTTTGCATTTGACTGTTTGTTTGACGATTTAGGAAAAATTTGCATTTAGTGTGTGCTCTATGATCTGTGTGAAAATATTTGCCTTTCTTTTCCCTCAGTAGTTAAGGTTTTCAAAGTTGAAAGATTGAAAAGTTTGCTTCTCATCTTAGACTGCATTCAGGAATTTGTTACATACATCTCGTGGTGATCCTTAAAGGAAAACTGCTAAGCAAGATCAAAATTAAAATAAATCCAATTTACATAACAACTCTTTGTAACATAACGCAAACACATAGAGGTCTAGGTAGAGACGTGTTCCAGCGTCGTTAAACATAGTGACTGTCGATCTCTACGAAGGTGGGTGATTCCTCCTAAGAGTCGGTGGCACTAATACGGACTTGTGCTCCCACGTACCGTCGCGTATATATTGGGAGACCCCTATAGGCAATTATCCTTTATCCATAGGAAGCCGTGTCGGCCGCCCTACTGATCGCGATGCAGTGAACACAACATTCACGAAGATCGACCACCCGTACCGTAAAACGTATTCTATGGTTTCGCGAAAAGTTTGGCACACCCTCTGCCTAGAACTCCAGAGAAGTTTCTTTTGGCCTTTTTCAAACTCTATAACTGAAAAAGTCCATCCGAGCATTTGTCACTTCGGGCTCGTTAAAACATCGAAGGCGACTAGAGTCATCTTTAGCTTTTTCTCGACTCTTAAAACATGAAAAAGAAAGTTTGTGTCTAAAAGCGTCGTTAATAAAATTTATTTTAAACGGAACATAATCACCTGTTATTCCCACGTTGATCTTTCAGTTGAAAAGTATGGAGCCCACCAACCAAGGAAGTAACCTTGGTGGAAGTCCAAATCCCTTCTCCTCTTGGGGAGATGTTGGTGCGCCTCATATGGCCACATTGTCACTTCCAGGATTGACAATTGGCCTACCTGTATGGCTCTTTTCAACTAATGTAGTTCAGATCGCCACTAATCCTGAGCAGTCGAATCAACAGTCAGACTAGTCTAGAACTACCCACCAGCCTTCCACTTCTTACAATTCTTCCTCTGATCCTTCATCTTCACAAGGTAGAGCCGGAAAAAGTCAGCCTCCCATGGAGAAGAAGGAAAATAAGAAAAGAGAAAAGAAGCAGAAGGGGCCTATGGCGAAGGCGACTGGGGGCAAGCAAAAGACAACTGACAAAAATCCACACACTGCACCGACCGGGCCTAAATCGCCATGTGTCATTTGCAAAGGGGCCCACTTCCATCGTGACTGTCCTTGTATTCCCCGGATACTAAGGGACTGGTCCCCAAGGTTGCACAATTCGGTAGCATCAACCTCTGGTAGTCATGTTGATTGCAGTCCGTCAACTAGCGAGAGTGAAGGACGAAGAGGGAGACCAAGATCGCCCTGTATGTTGTGTGAAGGCGATCATGCCATCCACCGATGTCCATTCTTAGATGAGGCAAAGAGATTTTTGGAAGATCGTCCGGTTTCACCGTTACGACTTCCTCCTGGATACCAAAAACTCGCGCCTAATCCCTCGATAGTTGAAAATCCAGCTGACCCGCTCAAGTGGTCGGCTGAAGTGTCGGCCATTGAGAATGAACCTACTGAATCCAGACCAGACGAAAGTCTAAAGGTCGAAACGACAGTTGACCCGGTTCTTCCTTCAGAGGTTTCATCCTCCAATGACTCCGTCATTGAAGACCCATCTTCAAATGACACCCTCACTGAAGAGGATAAGGATGACACCGTCCATATTCTTTTCATCAACACAGACTCTGATGAGCATCAGGGAAATGCGCCCATTCCTTTATTGCAGGAAGGAACATCGTCAGGGTCATATCCGGCCGTATATTCGGTCCCACCACCAAGCAACCTAGTTGTATCCTTTGATTGGAACCAACTAGGCAGACCCCGGTGTTGTGCCCTACAACAACCCCCCATTTCATAACATTTTTATCACAAACAATTTACATATGAAATGGGTCCCTTTTAAAATTTTTAATCGGCATTAATAAACTTGTTCAGATAAGGAATGATAATCAAATGAATTTATGCATAAAACCCTTGTTGAACAAATGATAAGCAATTTTTGGTTAAGTCCGAAAAAGTAATCGCAAGTTTGGTTGCCATCTTGGTTTTTCCCGATGCGATATCGCTATCGGCCATCGGCAATAGCCAATGCACACACAAAAAAGGCACACGCCTTTTCCCTGATGCGACACGATATCGACGATCAACTATCGGCGCTGTTTCTTGTGAAAAATGTTTTAAAGCTTTTACCCAATGCGATATCGCTATCAGCAGTCGGCAGAATCCTACGCATTTTCATAAGACGTTCATATCCTTTCCCCGATGCGATATCGCTATCGGCATTCGCTAAATCAATTGATACACATTCAAGGGTTATGTTCGCGCGCCTAATGCGATATCGCAATCGGCGTTCGCTAAAGATCTTTCCCAAGTGATAACGCCACACACACTTCCGATGCGATGCGATCACGCTTAATGATGACCTCAGTTCCAAAAGGTGATTATTTCAAAGCATTAAAGTTATATTTAAACTCGATTTGACAAAAGCACAGATTTCAAAATGCCGTTAAGTAAAGGGATAAGGTAATGCATGCGTATTTAAAGCTTTTCCCCTTCAAATTAACGAGCAATTACGATTAGACCTTTGAAGAAATCTATTGCACGCTTTAAGGGGTCATTCGGTTTAATAACTTAAGTAATGGTCATTTATGGAGCTGCAGGCTGTAAAATCACCATCATTGCATATACGGTGCCTTCTCAAATCATTAGATCCGCAGCCTCTTTTGGAAATAATCTCACCACGCTTCAAATAATATATCTATCCCGTTATGGATTGTCATTGTTATTTCTTTGTTACGATTTCTCTTGCCTTTGTGTAGAATTCAATTGACGAGAGAAGTCTGAACATGATGGGAAAGAAGTTCAATAAGGTGGCAGGTTCTATTGCAACACCTGTCTCAGGCCAAGCTACTACAGTTTCGAGGAAAGGCTTGATCTCAGACACTACATGCACTGGTCTTCCTGGTACTACATGGCAAGGGACATACAATTTTCTAGAAGGATAACAACCAGAGGCGACAGTAACGGAGGCAAGTGTGGATGAACTTAGAAAGTCTGAGGCAACTCTTAAGGATTTGGCTGACTCCTTTCTGCACAGAATAGCAGCCAGAGAACAAGTCTTGCCTTATACTGATGTGGTACGTTGGGAAATTGAAGAGATTACTCTTACTAATAGAACCTTCCATACTAAGGATGGAAGGATTTTCGGTTCTTTCAAGCCTGACGACTTGAGACGGATGTATCATTTGCCCAATCCCGAGCAATTCTATAACAGAGCCTTTGTGGAGAAATTCGCCAGAGAAAATGAATCACCATCCGAACTTCTCCGAGATTGGAGGCAAAATCCAGCAAAACACAAGCAAGATATGTCGGGTAAGTACTCCAATGCTTCTTTGGCTTCACCTTACTGTTATGCTGGAATTATGATGTGTAGATTGTGGGGATCTCATGATTCTGCAAATATCCATGTTGATATGGTTCCCTTAATGGACGCGGCCGTCAATAGTATAATCATGGATTGGGCCACTATTCTGTCTGATAAGTTGGTCTTAGCTATTCGTGACTTTAGGGCCAAAACCAGAGTCACCGAAAGAAAAATCCCCCCCTTCTATTACTCTGCCTACATTATGGATACCCTTTGTTTTAATTCTGAGTTTCCTGTCCTTGGTTGGAGATGGACAACCCATGACCCAACACCTATTCATTTGTATCATCGCAAATTGTGGAAACCTTCTCACAAAGACCATTTATATCAAATTTGCAATGGTTTTATGGTTCCCGTTCACTATTCTATCTTTGACAGACCTATCCCTAGAATTTCTTATGAAGCCTCTTTTGACCTACCAGCCGTAGCCCATTGGTTCGGCGAAGAATGTTTTTCCTATATCAGAGTTTTTGGAAGCAAGGCTAGGCCACATGTTCTTCCTTTGTACATGCCAGACAAATTGCTAGCCCGAGAAATCTCCTATCAAATCATGTCTGAGGGTGTAACACAAACTCTCAAAGAAGAGAAGAAGAGAGGATGGCCATCTTTTCCCTTAAGAATTGGAGTTTTTACGCTGCTAAATTATAAACATGCAGAAAAGGAAGCAACAAAACTCCAAACGGTATCTCTAGCTTCTATTCCAAACAGACTCTATGACCCGAAAAAGACTGCTTTCATTGCCTTAGAACAGGCTAAGCTGACAAAGGTCGTTCATCAAGAAGACCAATTTGACGACCTGTTCATGGGTGCCGATTCAATAAGCCAAGTCAGACAACTTGCTGCAATGAGATATGAAGATGTGGAATTAGCTGAATTTAATAAACTTAGAAAGCAAAGGTTGCAAACTTTGCCTCTAGATTTATTATCCATGACCCCAACTTCATCCTCAAGCGAGCCTGATCAGCTGGAAATAAATTCACCTCCCGTTACAACTAGAGAACAGGAGGAAAGGCAAAACAAGCTGCAGGCAGAAAGGCAGCAAAAGGCACAAATTGAAGAAGAGCAAAGAAGGCAAAGGGAGCAAGAAGAACAGAGAAAAAGAGAGGAAGAAGAAAAAGAAAAGAAAGAATTGGAAGATAGGCAGAAAAAGGAATTGGAGGAACAACAACGAAGAGTACAAGAGGAGCAACAACGGGAGGCGTTCGAGGAACAACAGAGGATTGAGAAAGAAAAGGAACAGAGTAAGCAAATCTCTGTTGATACTGAATTGATTAAAGAATGGAACCAATTCGATTCCATTATAAGTGGTAAGGAAGCCTCCAAGGACTCAGATGTCTCAAAGACTCCCGATACTACTGTTTCTCCGGTTCTTGAAGGAACCAGCGGCCCACCCACAGTACAGAACGTTGAGGAAGTTACTCAGAATCCATCTGATCAAGTTGATCTTCAGGTAGAAGAAATTCCTCCCCTAGACATTTTCTACAGCCCTAAGCATAGAGCCGTTGTAAGGCGCTCAAGGAAAAGGAGAAGGCTTGATCAACCTTCTGTTTCAAATGAGCAAACAGTCACAGGCAATGTCGTCTGGAAGGGAGAATTAAGTCCCTCTGAAGATTTGACAAAGCTGTCGCAATTTGCGGGAGCTTATTCAGCAGCAACCATTGACAAAGCATCCGAAGTGAGTCTTCTTTTGAAGACTAAAGAGCATGAGGTATATGCATTGCAAGCAGAAGTGATAGAGGCAAAGAATAAGGCAACACAGGCAGAAGAACAATTGCTGGCCCAACAACAAGAGAATCATTTGTTAACCCAAAAAATTGAAAAACTGAGGATAGACCAAAGTGACATTAAAAAAGCACAAGAATTGTCAGAGGCATTATCCCAGTTGGAGGCATCGAATGAGCTATTGATGAAATCTAAAGAAGAGCAAATAGTTCAGCTGTCAGCACAACTTGAAAGTATCAAAGGTGCCAAGAGTATTGATGATTTCAGAGCAGAGGCAACTCTGATAAACGGCGCATTGATATCTCAGACCAGACTCTTGTGCCAACAATTAGTTGAAGCTGAGACACTTTGTGACACATCTACAGCAGTATGTGAACAAATCGAGAAAGCCAGGACTAACTTGGATCAGGCCGAAGATGAAATAACAGAGTATATTGAATGGCAAGATACTCCAGAAGGGCAAGCTGCTAATTTGTCCCGAATCTGTGTAACATACAAGAACATACTTTTCATGGAATGGGAAACACAGATAATGAAGGCAGAGAGGGAAGCATCCAGATGCAAAACGATTGCCAAAAACATGATCAATATAGTCAATGATACATTGTATCTGGCAAACATGTTTTCACAATGTACACCTGGAAACATAACAACCGCAAACATGCTGGAGCATAGGAATTACCCTGAGCTTGAAACACAAAGGTGGTTAATTGCTGGAGTAAATACCTTGACTGCCGACGCATACTGGCTTTTCCTGATTAAACCAAATTCTCAAAGGTCGGCCCTTAACTTCCTAACAGATGCTCTCCGATACCTGATTGCCGATTTCCAAGATGCCACATATGATGCACAGCTGACTTCACGCGTCAATACTCCACCAGAAGTAGATCCAATGCTGGCGATATGTCAGCGAAAGAGTAAAGGAAAAGAGACAGCTGACTGAAGCATCGCCGCCGACTGCCGAATCACCCAAATGCAAAATGATATTTGTTGATGCCGATTTCTTAGTTTTCAGTTTTAGATATTTAAATATTTCGAATAGTATAGTATTTATAGACCCTTTCATTGTTTTGGAAAGGGTCGTAAAATTTTGTAAAAGACTTAAAGGCTGAAGTTTGCACTATTGTGCTTCAGTCTATATTCTTTTTGAAACTCGACCACTGGTCCTTAATTTTACTTGGAATGCTGTTTAAGTAAATTGTGCACTATTGTCGTTTTCTTGGAATGCTTTCTGGTTGGAAGGAAGGACCGCGACATAGCGATTAATATATTGGATTGATCAAACAGCTTGCATGGTAGTATTATCTGTATCTGTTCTCTTTTCAGTTATATGAATTGCTGTGTTATTACTTTGCTATTATTGAATACATGTATGTAATACAACAACAAGTCTGCATTTCATATCACTATTGAATGTTTTGTGATTTGTTATCTTTCACTCATGTATGTATCAATGATATAAATGACTGAGTGCAGTAATTCGCTATTATAGCTCTGCGTAACTACTTACGCAGAGCAATCTCAAATGATTTAAACATCTATGCTTGTTGTTAGTGTCATCTATATGCCTGTCATTAAGCATAGGTTATCAAACGCTGCACTGTCTGAATTGATAAGTCCCGGGATTAGCTTATAGTTATTATATTTCTTTTATAGTTTAGTTATTTGTTTATTATAATTTCATATCGTAAATCATTCATCCATCCCGTTTACTTATAATCTTTGGGAAACTGGTCCCGTTATCCTCAGTCGGAGCCACTATTCCAAACGGAAAAGGAGCTGCACTAAGTTCCGGACCGGGTGGTTTCCCCGATGTTGTTGCAACGAATTTCGGGGCGTCAACATTTTTGGCGCTAGAAGGAGGGCCATCAACTGTGAATGGCAAGTAGGCCTAGGTCCACAAACCATTCTAAGAGTAATTCCCCCTCCAAAACCTCTTCTCCTTCGCAATCACATGTTGGTTCTCTAGCATACGATCAAGAAAAAGAAGAATCAACTACCACTGCTCACACCCATCATATTTCAGAACATTTAAGTCTTGAATCCCCTGAAGTTCAGTCTCTTATCCATAAACTTCAGAGCTTCTCGATTTCCCCTCACAAATCTGAAGTATCACAAAGCAGTGTCACTTCGCAGTTAAGCTTATCTCATCCACTTACCAGACTTCAAAGTGAAAAACTATTTATTGAACCTACTGAGTTTCCTTTACCAAAAAGGAAAAAGGCTAAGAAGATTACTGAAGTATCTGATAGTGAAAATCTTTCTTCCATATCCTCCATTTCCACTCCTCCTCTGCGAAGCCAACCATCCACTCCCTCGTTACACACTGTTGTTTCTCAGGGAATAAGTACTACAACATCTCAAACTTCTCACTCTTCAACAATTTCTTCTCCTCAGTCATCTGGAATCCCAACAGTAGTAACAACCATTATCGCCAGCATAATGGCAGACCCATGGACTACACCTGGTGCAGTCAATATGCCCGGACCATTACATGATCTGCCTGATGCTCCTGAAAAGTGGTTGCCTAAATTCAATCCAGATAACGGGACACAAGCTGAAGAACATATTAACAACTTCATGTTAGCTGTTAATCTAAAAGGAGTGACAGAACAAGATGTTGTTGTAAGACTTTTCCCTTATACTCTGCAAGGATCGACAGGATCTTGGTACTTCTCATTACCTTCTGGTTCTATTACCAGCTGGGCTATATGCCAAGAGAAATTCCTTATCAAATATGGAGATGACAGGTCTCTGGCGACTTTAATAAACGACCTCTCCAATTTGAGAATAGAACATAGAGAACCAATAAAAGAGTTTAATGCCCGATTCAACAAACTCTTAAATAAAATCCCCACTGCTTCGAAGCCAAGTGAGCAAATCAGAAGCGAATGGTACATTACTGCCCTCCCTTCCAACATAGCTATTTTTGTTGACAGGGCTGGCAAACCTACCTTAGCCGAGAATATGAAGGAAGCACTTGCCGTTGAAAAACGGATAAATGCCCTAGAAAAGAAAGCAGTTTTGGAGGATAGAAAATCCAAAAAAGTTTCATTTAAAGAAGATTCCAAGAAGAAAACCCCAAAAGACCCATATGATATGGAGGGTTTACAAAAGGTCCTCAAAACATTGTCTAACGAAATGATTGAGATTAAAAAACAGGTGGCTGAAACTTCAACCAAAAGACCGTTTAGAACTTTTAAGAAAATGGAAACAAAGCCACCCAATGTTATATCTAATGCAGATTCTGAACAGGAAGATGAAGAAGAGGAATCAACCTCACAAACAGATGATGAAGAAGAAGTAGTTGAGTGCCATGGCATGTGGGATTTCATACTCCCAAATTCTGACACTGAGAATCAAGAAGAAGCTTTTCCTGTTACTACAAGAAGTAAAATCGCTTCTGAACCTACTCAAACAACTACAAAAAAGAGGAGTGCAGGTGCTGCCACACCAAAAGAAAAAGTTCTCCCGAAGAAGTCTCCGGTAGCAGCCCCTCAAAACCAGCCTCCAATTTCTAATTCTCCTTCAACGTCCAAAACACTAGTGGTATCTGACCATATGGAGTATAATATTATCGATGACATGAAAAGGACCAAGGCAAACATAACCATGTTTGAACTAGGTAAATTAAAACATCAGCAAAAATTGCTCCTAAGGGAATTTAACGCTATTCCCTCTTCCCCTCTTCCCAGTTCAAAAGCTGCTAATGATTCAGGACAACCCCCTCCAGATATGGTCGAGGCTACCGATTCGGTTCTGATTGGAGATAGATCCAATTCTCATACCCCACCTTTCTTGCTCACCTATGAAATCTATAATCGAAATCTGCATAACTGTTTAATTGATTCAGGGGCTTCATCCAATATTATGCCAGCTTCAGTTTGCTCTAAACTGAACATTGAACCCCAGAAGTCAGCTATCCACATTGTACAGTTAGACAGAACCAAAGTACAGGTCATAGGAGAGATCAATTCCGTGACTATCAGGTTGTCCACTGATCCCAGAATAGTACAGAGAATAGACATTTTGATAGCCGACATACCTGAATTCTACGGTTTAATTTTGAGTAGAGATTGGTCTGAGAAACTGCATGGATACATTTCCACGGATTGGTAACATATGTGGCTCCCCTACAAGGGTAAGCCAAATCAAATAAGGATCGACCGTGAGAAGCATATGACTCATACAGTAACCGATTTCGAACAAGAAAACCAGCCGGTGGCTTTCAACAATAACATTTTGGGAAATTATTCTTCACAATCATTCTTTGGCAACTTTGTTGCCCAATCTTCCCCTTTTCAAGTTAACCATTGTACATCTCAAGTAGAAAATTTTTCACAATCCAATTTATCCAAATGCTTCAATGTAGATCAAAAGGATGTAAATATTTTTGATTCTCCTTTATTTTGGTCTTTGTATTTTGATGGCTCTAAGTCCAGCGAGGGCTCAGGAGCAGGTTGCATTTTGGTTAGTCCAAAAGGCGAAAAGACAATGCTTTCCTGTAGATTAGAATTTGAATGCACCAACAATACGGCCGAATACGAAGCACTACTGCAGGGATTATATAAGGCAATTGACCTTAAAGTCCAATATTTAAAAGTATTCGGCGATAGTGAGATCATTGTTAAACAGGTAAGGAATACAATTCATTGCCTTTCAAGCCACCTTAAGCATTATCAAACGCTAGTGCAAGATCTCACTTCGCATTTCTCAGCATTCAATATTTCTTCAATCCCAAGATCGCAAAATTCAGCAGCTGATTTACTAGCCAACGTAGCTTCCAAGCTCCTCCCTTCCGAAGACTATAGTCTTGATAGATTTTCTGTAGAGTTAATTTTTAGACCTTCAGTTCCTGATAACATCACTAACTGGAGGGTTTTCAACCATGACGAGGATATCTTGCAATTTTTAACCTCTGAAAAGTCCTATGACAATCAAATCATTGAAGAGGATGAGCATGATTCTCAAATAAAGCAAACATCTCAAGATAACGTTATTCCTAAGCCTGTGGTAAAGCTTGAAGACCTTTATGACATTAAAGATAGGTTTAAACCTGTAATTAATGCTAAACTCCAGAGCTCTACTCTTAGGTTTGAATTGATTAATTTGGGAACGGCTCAAACTCCTCAAAATATAAATTTAGGATTAGGACTTTCTACAGTAGAAAAGGAAGCATTTATCAAACTTTTAAGAAAAAACAAACAAGTTTTTGCTTGGAAGTATGATGACCTCAAAACATATGATACATCTATCATACAACACACTATTCCTATGCTTCCCGATCAAAAACCAATCCAGCAGAAGTTAAGAAAAATCCATCCAAATTTGGAGAGCCAGATAAAGTCGGAACTTAATAAGCTTTTAAAAGCTAAGATTATCTTCCCTGTCCGACACTCAAACTGGGTCTCCAATATGGTACCCGTCAGGAAGAAAAACGGCGACATCAGAATCTGTATTGATTTCAGAAACTTAAATAAGGCAAGCTTGAAAGATAACTTCCCTCTGCCTACCATGGAGCAAATTCTTCAATCGGTAACAAGATCTGAATTGACGTCTTTTCTTGATGGTTTCTCAGGATACAATCAAGTGTTGGTTCATCCTGATGACCAATTAAAAACTACATTCAGAAAAAAATGGGGAACTTACGCATACCAAAAGATGCCTTTTGGACTCATAAATGCAGGAGCAACATTCCAAAGAGCTATGGATACAGCTTTTAGAGGGTTAATTAACCGGACAGTAGTCGTCTACCTCGATGACATTACTGTATATTCTAAAAAGAGATATAATCACTTGCATGATTTAAATCAGATTTTTCAACGATGCAAAACATATGGTATCTCTCTTAACCCGAAAAAGTCTTTCTTCGCTCTCAACCAGGGCAAGCTCTTAGGGTTTATTGTATCTAAGGATGGCATTTATGTAGATCCCGATCGAATTAAAGAAATTTCTGAAATTCCTTTTCCACACAACAAAAAATCGATGCAGTCGTTTTTAGGACAAATTAATTTCGTTAAGCGATTTGTTCCAGATTTTTCACAGATTGTACTACCACTCCAAAAGATGATTAAAAAGAATTCAACCTTCAGATGGGGATCAGAAGAAAAGCAAGCTTTTAATGATATTAAGCAATCCATAGTCAATGTCCCAGCTCTGAATACTCCAAATCTTTCTAATCATTTTACATTGTATACTATTGCCTCTGACTTATCTTACGCAGCAGTACTCACACAGTTGAATGATGACAATTTGGAAGCGCCCATTTCATTCTTTAGTTCAAACTTTCAAGGCGCCGAATTGAATTATTCCGAAATTGAGAAACAAGCTTTTGCTGTCTTTAAAGCGGTCAAACATTATCGACCCTTTCTTCTTAAAACCCATACTAAAGTAATAGTTCCTTTCTCAGCAGTTAGGCAACTATTAATCCAAAAGGAATTGGGAGAAAAGAGGGCAAACTGGGTCGCAACCCTCCAAGAATATGATCTAGAAATAAAGCCAGCAAAGTTTGTTAAAGGTCAAGGTTTTTGCAGGATCTTAGCAGGAGCATCAAACATTCCTGAATCAGGTGATACAGAGCAAAACCAAGAAGTTAATCAGCTAAGTATACCGGATTCCGAATCTCAATATTCAGATCTAATCTTTTATTTAAAGAATGGTTATGCACCTACCAATTTGTCCTACAAGAACAAAAGAGCCATTAGATTGAAAGCTAAGAGTTTTTCTCTTATTAATGATGTGCTCTTCAGGAGAAACTATGATTCTGTACTACTAAGATGCCTTGAGAAACCTGAAGCTCAAAAGGTTTTGCAGGAGCTACACGATGGACCGGCAGGAGGACATTTTGGAGCTGATACAACAGCTCATAAAGTCATTCATGCTGGATATTACTGGCCTACTTTGTTTAAGGACGCTCATGAATATGTAAGGAAATGCATTAAGTGCCAAACTGCCAGTGGAAGACAACAAAAGCCAGCTTTCCCTTTACAACCAATCAACATTGAACAACCTTTTGAACAATGGGGATTGGACATCATTGGTGAAATAAATCCTTCTTCTTCCAAGCAACACAAGTATATCCGTACAGTAACTGATTACTTTACAAAGTGGGTAGAAGCAGTTCCATTGAAGACAACAAACTCAAAGGCGATCATCGAATTTATAGATCAGTTCATCGTAACCAGGTTTGGTGTCCCAAACGCTCTTGTCTTTGATAATTCTTCTTATTTCTCAGGCAATGCAATGATTGATTTCGCTGTCAAAACAGGATTTAAACTAAAGTATTCTGCTAATTACTACCCTCAGGGCAACGGCCTAGCAGAATCAACTAATAAAAATTTGATCAAAATCATTAAGCGAACAATTGAAGAGAATCATAAGAACTGGCATAAATCCTTGGTATTTGCATTATGGGCCGATAGGATAACACAGAAAGCTTCCATAGGGACCTCTCCGTTTAATCTTGTTTATGGAAAAGAAGCAGTCGTACCAACCAACCTTCTTCTCCCATCTTTAGCCCTAGTGCAATTTATAGACGAAACTCCTTCTTCTTCTATACAGTTTAGACATGATCAAATCCTCAAACTTGAAGAAGAAAGGGATAAAGCCAAGGTTACACATGCAAGACATCAGCAAGTCATTAAATCAGCTTTTGATCTAGCTTCATCTAGCCCTAGACAATTTCAAGTCGGAGATCTAGTCCTGAAATGGGACAAAGCCCATGAAGATAAAGGTAAACATTCTAAATTTCAAAAAATGTGGCTAGGACCATTTCAGATCTGTGAAAAAGTAGGCCATTCCACATTCATTCTGCAAAATCTATCAGGGGTGAGGGATTCTCTCCCTGTCAATGGTCTAATTTTGAAGAAATTCTTTAATTGAGGAGGTAACCCCTTCTCTTTGTAGCTTGTTAGTTTTTAGATAGTTTTTAGGACTTGTAGGAATAAGAATGTGGGACATTCCCATTGACCTTTCGCTGTAATTAAAAGCTGTCTCACCATGACAATATTAATATTTACTTTTGAATAATAGCATCTTAAATCAAGAGAGATCATTTCTAGGAAATTAGATATCTTTTTATTCTGAACATTACAGATTGACCTTTGTAAACTTCACTCTGAACGAAGTTCTATGAGTCATCTTGAGTGTTTGAAATTAGTCCCCAAAGGTTATCTATATGAAAATAGGAGCTAATTCATCTTCAGCATCTTCAACTCTTAAACCTGTCATCCATTTATTCTTAAGAAGATAGTTGTTCATCCCATTCACCAACAGTTTTTGATTACTCATAGTGTAATTCTAAAATATAAAAGATTAAAGATAAGAGGTCTTATTACAAGCCTGCTTACCATGTTCATAGGAAAATAGTTTAACTGACATTACCAAAACTGCATATCAAACAGGGTAATGGCTTGAAATCTCAAGACAAGGGGTCTCATCACGAGCCAGCTTGTTCAGTTTAATTACTACCCGTGAATGGCATTGTCATTTATCTGGCCACCAAACCAGGACAATGGCTTTTATCTTAAGCAAAAAAGAAATTGAAATTCAAAAAATACAAGAATATCTTTTGAATTCATTCTGTTTAGTCACACTCTAAGGTGAATGGAACAATGGACAACAACATGGTTAAAAGGTAACCCTGCCGAGACTATGAATGTTTGCTGGCAGCAGAGGCTCTACCTGTGACAGAGGAGTTTATTTTAAAAGCTGATATGGAAAAGTGTTCTATTTTTACCTTTATAAACCAGTAAGGACTTATTTTAATACTCGAAGTGCATTTATAAAAAAGAGGAAGTCAAATGAAGAAACCTGTTTTATTTAGAATCAATAGACATCTAGTTATATTAGAAATTTCCTTTCTTTTATAAAGATTCTATTTGAAAAGGTGTAAGTATAATTGTTAGTTCAGAGATAACTGGTTCTGCCAGCGAATCGCCAATTGTTGTGCCCTACAACAACCCCCCATTTCATAACATTTTTATCACAAACAATTTACATATGAAATGGGTCCCTTTTAAAATTTTTAATCGGCATTAATAAACTTGTTCAGATAAGGTATGATAATCAAATGAATTTATGCATAAAACCCTTGTTGAACAAATGATAAGCAATTTTTGGTTAAGTCCAAAAAAGTAATCGCAAGTTCGGTTGCCATCTTGGTTTTTCCCGATGCGATATCGCTATCGGCCATCGGCAATAGCCAATGCACACACAAAAAAGGCACACGCCTTTTCCCCGATGCGACGCGATATCGGCGATCAACTATCGGCGCTATTTCTTGTGAAAAATGTTTTAAAGCTTTTACCCGATGCGATATCGCTATCGGCAGTCGGCAGAATCCTACGCATTTTCATAAGACGTTCATATCCTTTCCCCGATGCGATATCGCTATCGGCATTCGCTAAATCAATTGATACACATTCAGGGGTTATGTTCGCACGCCTAATGCGATATCGCAATCGGCGTTCGCTAAAGATCTTTCCCAAGTGATAACGCCACACACACTTCCGATGCGATGCGATGACGCTTAATGATGACCTCAGTTCCAAAAGGTGATTATTTCAAAGCATTAAAGTTATATTTAAACTCGATTTGACAAAAGCACAGATTTCAAAATGCCGTTAAGTAAAGGGATAAGGTAATGCATGCGTATTTAAAGCTTTGCCCCTTCAAATTAACGAGCAATTACGATTAGACCTTTGAAGAAATATATTGCACGCTTTAAGGGGTCATTCGGTTTAATAACTTAAGTAATGGTCATTTATGGAGCTGCAGGCTGTAAAATCACCATCATTGCATATACGGTGCCTTCTCAAATCATTAGATCCGCAGCCTCTTTTGGAAATAATCTCACCACGCTTCAAATAATATATCTATCCCGTTATGGATTGTCATTGTTATTTCTTTGTTACGATTTCTCTTGCCTTTGTGTAGAATTCAATTGACGAGAGAAGTCTGAACATGATGGGAAAGAAGTTCAAGAAGGTGGCAGGTTCTACTGCAACACCTGTCTCAGGCCAAGCTGCTACAGTTTCGAGGAAAGGCTTGATCTCAGACACTACATGCACTGGTCTTCCTGGTACTACATGGCAAGGGACATACAATTTGCTAGAAGGAGAACAACCAGAGGCGACAGTAACGGAGGCAAGTGTGGATGAACTTAGAAAGTCTGAGGCAACTCTTAAGGATTTGGCTGACTCCTTTCTGCACAGAATAGCAGCCAGAGAACAAGTCTTGCCTTATACTGATGTGGTACGTTGGGCAATTGAAGAGATTACTCTTACTAATAGAACCTTCCATACTAAGGATGGAAGGATTTTCGGTTCTTTCAAGCCTGACGACTTGAGACGGATGTATCATTTGCCCAATCCCGAGCAATTCTATAACAGAGCCTTTGTGGAGAAATTCGCCAGAGAAAATGAATCACCATCTGAACTTCTCCAAGATTGGAGGCAAAATCCAGCAAAACACAAGCAAGATATGTCGGGTAAGTACTCCAATGCTTCTTTGGCTTCACCTTACTGTTATGCTGGAATTATGATGTGTAGATTGTGGGGATCTCATGATTCTGCAAATATCCATGTTGATATGGTTCCCTTAATGGACGCGGCCGTCAATAGTGTAATCATGGATTGGGCCACTATTCTGTCTGATAAGTTGGTCTTAGCTATTCGTGACTTTAGGGCCAAAACCAGAGTCACCGAAAGAAAAATCCCCCCCTTCTATTACTCTGCCTACATTATGGATACCCTTTGTTTTAATTCTGAGTTTCCTGTCCTTGGTTGGAGATGGACAACCCATGACCCAACACCTATTCATTTGTATCATCGCAAATTGTGGAAACCTTCTCACAAAGACCATTTATATCAAATTTGCAATGGTTTTATTGTTTCCGTTCACTATTCTATCTTTGACAGACCTATCCCTAGAATTTCTTATGAAGCCTCTTTTGACCTACCAGCCGTAGCCCATTGGTTCGGCGAAGAATTTTTTTCCTATATCAGAGTTTTTGGAAGCAAGGCTAGGCCACATGTTCTTCCTTTGTTCATGCCAGACAAATTGCTAGCCCGAGAAATCTCCTATCAAACCATGTCTGAGGGTGTAACACAAACTCTCAAAGAAGAGAAGAAGAGAGGATGGCCATCTTTTCCCATAAGAATTGGAGTTTTTACGCTGCTAAATTATAAACATGCAGAAAAGGAAGCAGCAAAACTCCAAACAGTATCTCTAGCTTCTATTCCAAACAGACTCTATGACCCGAAAAAGACTGCTTTCATTGCCTTAGAACAGGCTAAGCTGACAAAGGTCGTTCATCAAGAAGACCTATTTGACGACTTGTTCATGGGTGCCGATTCAATAAGCCAAGTCAGACAACTTGCTGCAATGAGATATGAAGATGTGGAATTAGCTGAATTTAATAAACTTAGAAAGCAAAGGTTGCAAACTTTGCCTCTAGATTTATTATCCATGACCCCAACTTCATCCTCAAGCGAGCCTGATCAGCTGGAAATAAATTCACCTCCCGTTACAACTAGAGAACAGGAGGAAATGAAAAACAAGCTGCAGGCGGAAAGGCAGCAAAAGGCACAAATTGAAGAAGAGCAAAGAAGGCAAAGGGAGCAAGAAGAACAGAGAAAAAGAGAGGAAGAAGAAAAAGAAAAGAAAGAACTGGAAGATAGGCAGAAAAAGGAATTGGAGGAACAACAACGAAGAGTACAAGAGGAGCAACAGCGGGAGGCGTTCGAGGAACAACAGAGGATTGAGAAAGAAAAGGAACAGAGTAAGCAAATCTCTGTTGATACTGAATTGATTAAAGAATGGAACCAATTCGATTCCATTATAAGTGGTAAGGAAGCCTCCAAGGACTCAGATGTCTCAAAGACTCCCGATACTACTGTTTCTCCGGTTCTTGAAGGAACCAGCGGCCCACCAACAGTACAGAACGTTGAGGAAATTACTCAAAATCCATCTGATCAAGTTGATCTTCAGGTAGAAGAAATTCCTCCCCTAGACATTTTCTACAGCCCTAAGCATAGAGCCATTGTAAGGCGCTCAAGGAAAAGGAGAAGGCTTGATCAACCTTCTGTTTCAAATGAGCAAACAGTCACGGGCAATGTCGTCTGGAAGGGAGAATTAAGTCCCTCTGAAGATTTGACAAAGCTGTCGCAATTTGTGGGAGCTTATTCAGTAGCAACCATTGACAAGGCATCCGAAGTGAGTCTTCTTTTGAAGACTAAAGAGCATGAGGTATATGCATTGCAAGCAGAAGTGATAGAGGCAAAGAATAAGGCAACACAGGCAGAAGAACAATTGCTGGCCCAACAACAAGAGAATCATTTGTTAACCCAGCAAATTGAAAAACTGAGGATAGACCAAAGTGACATTAAAAAAGCACAAGAATTGTCAGAGGAATTATCCCAGTTGGAGGCATCGAATGAGCTATTGATGAAATCTAAAGAAGAGCAAATAGTTCAGCTGTCAGCACAGCTTGAAAGTATCAAAGGTGCCAAGAGTATTGATGATTTCAGAGCAGAGGCAACTCTGATAAACAGCGCATTAATATCTCAGACCAGACTCTTGTGCCAACAATTAGTTGAAGCTGAGACACTTTGTGACACATCTACAGCAGTATGTGAACAAATCGAGAAAGCCAGGACTAACTTGGATCAGGCCGAAGATGAAATAACAGAGTATATTGAATGGCAAGATACTCCAGAAGGGCAAGCTGCTAATTTGTCCCGAATCTGTGTAACATACAAGAACATACTTTTCATGGAATGGGAAACACAGGTAATGAAGGCAGAGAGGGCAGCATCCAGATGCAAAACGATTGCCAAAAACATGATCAATCTAGTCAATGATACATTGTATCTGGCAAACATGATTTCACAATGTACACCTGGAAACATAACAACCGCAAACATGCTGGAGCATAGGAATTACCCTGAGCTTGAAACACAAAGGCGGTTAATTGCTGGAGTAAATACCTTGACTGCCGACGCATACTGGCTTTTCTTGATTAAACCACATTCTCAAAGGTCGGCCCTTAACTGCCTAACAGATGCTCTCCGATACCTGATTGCCGATTTCCAAGATGCCACATATGATGCACAGCTGACTTCACGCCTCAATACTCCACCAGAAGTAGAGCCAATGCTGGCGATATGTCAGCGAAAGAGTAAAGGCAAAGAGACAGCTGACTGAAGCATCGCCGCCGACTGCCGAATCACCCAAATGCAAAATGATATTTGTTGATGCCGATTTCTTAGTTTTCAGTTTTAGATATTTAAATATTTAGAATAGTATAGTATTTATAGACCCTTTCATTGTTTTGGAAAGGATCGTAAAATTTTGTAAAAGACTTAAAGGCTGAAGTTTGCACTATTGTGCTTCAGTCTATATTCTTTTTGAAACTCGACCACTGGTCCTTAATTTTACTTGGAATGCTGTTTAAGTAAATTGTGCACTATTGTCGTTTGCTTGGAATGCTTTCTGGTTGGAAGGAAGGACCGCGACATAGCGATTAATATATTGGATTGATCAAACAACTTGCATGGTACTATTATCTGTATTTGTTCTCTTTTCAGTTATATGAATTGCTGTGCTATTACTTTGCTATTATTGAATACATGTATGTAATACAACAACAAGTCTGCATTTCATATCACTATTGAATGTTTTGTGATTTGTTATCTTTCACTCATGTATGTATCAATGATATAAATGATTGAGTGCAGTAATTCGCTATTATAGCTCTGCGTAACTACTTACGCAGAGCAATCTCAAATGATTTAAACATCTATGCTTGTTGTTAGTGTCATCTATATGCCTATCATTAAGCATAGGTTATCAAATGCTGCACTGTCTGAATTGATAAGTCCCGGGATTAGCTTATAGTGATTATATTTCTTTTATAGTTTAGTTATTTGTTTATTATCATTTCATATCGTAAATCATTCATCCATCCCGTTTACTTATAATATTTGGGAAACTGGTCCCGTTATCCTCAGTCGGAGCCACTATTCCAAACGGAAAAGGAGCTGCACTAAGTTCCGGACCGGGTGGTTTCCCCGATGTTGTTGCAACGAATTTCGGGGCATCAACACCCGGTTACCAGCCAGTATCCCCTTCAGAATCATAGTCCAAATATACAGAATGGTGATGGCTGGAACTATCATTGATGAAGGGGCATCTGTGAGTATCCTTTCCTCTATTGCTTGGAAAGCACTGGGTTGCCCGGCGCTTTTACCTGAGATGAGAAATCTATCAGGTTTTGATAAAGGAACGAGTCACCCGTTAGGGATTCTCCCCAATGTTCCAATTACATTGAAAGGGAAGACAGTTCATATGAACATCATGGTCGTCCAGGGACCCTTGGTTTATAACTTACTCCTTGGACGAGACTATATATATTGCATGGAGGCAATAGTGTCCTCGCTCTTTAGAGTCATGTGTTTTCCGCACGAAGGAAGAATGGTCAAGCTCGTAGACCAACTTTCATTTCCAGGATCACGCATTGCAAATAGTCAAATACCGTCCCTTAACATTTTATTCACTCAAGGAATGCCTCCACCCCCGGTTCTACTTCCCGATGAATGCGAGTAATTCGGAAAGAAAGAACTGGGACCCAGGGGGCATGCACCCTGACCTGCCTTGGGCAGAGAAAACCTTGGGTATAAAGTTAATTTCCGTAGAAGAATGGACTAGTCCGTACCCCGTCCGAAAAAGGAAGAGAAGGTTGTTCTAGGATAAAATTCTTTTGTCAAAGTTATGTGAGCGAAAAGATCGACTCCCTTTGTCTAAAAAAGTAGGCTCTCCTAAGGAGGAGATCCATTTGTGGCGGCAAGTAGCCACCATCTTTGAATGTCAAGCCTCACCCATTAAAACATATGTTTTGAAGGATAAGTAGGGGCAGTCTTCAAAGAAAGAGATGAAATTGCTGCAACAAGTAGTCACCATCCTTAGCAACCTAATGATAGACATCGCCGAAAAGAGAGTTTAGTTTGCGGCAGCAAACAAAACCATTTTTCGGATAATAAGTAAGAGGACAGAATCTCGAAATTATACTTTGTACCTGGGGGCATGCGAACCTTTTGGAGTGAAAGCACGGGACGACTATTTATTTTTTTAATTTTTAGGTCCTCCCTTTAAACCTGTAGGTCTAACCCGTTAAACTCGTAGGATTAGCCGTTTCCAGCTTGCATAAAGAAAGGATGTGAGGCAAAAGTTAAAACCTGCTGAATTGGAGTAATTAGTGAGGTATCGCTCCTTAAATAAGATTACCTCACCTGAGGCATTCCTTGTATTAAGACTGGTATAATTGAGCAAGGTTTGAACGCATTCAAGCTCGTTAAAAAATGAACTGCCCCTTAAAGTTTAAGGGGCATATGCCTCGTTTGCATTATTATGCTGGGGGCATCCATAATCGAGCAGTTTTAGCAATGTTCATGCTCGTTAAAAAATAAACGCAAGAATCGAGCAATTTTTGTATAAGAGTTCATGCTCGTTAAAAAATAAACATAAATTGTGAGCAATATTTCCCTAACAGTTCAAGCTCACCCAGAAAAAATGAACCGGTAAATAACCTTGAGAAATGTAACCTTTGACAGCCATATTAAAGCCCTTGGTCGTGTTTATATACCGTCACCTCCATCCGTTCATTTGGCCAATCATTCATCTCCATATGTTTGTTTACCCATTTTGAGGAACAGCTGCGAAGAGTGATTTCACTTAGCCATGCTTGTGACACTGCCGTGATTGGAAAATTCCAACCTGTACCTGGAATCTGCTACTATCCCTGTTTATCACTCGTTCCTCAAAAGACGAGTCTTCTTTGAGCTCTTTTCACTGACTCGTAAAATATGAAAAGTTTGTCGAGTTTTGGCCTTCCAGCTCGTTAAAAGGACCGGAAGAGCTATCCCTCCTCTAGATTTTAATCTTTTTGGACCTGAGGGATTATTGCACAAAAAGATCGAGCGCTTGTTTTGTTCGGCTCATTAAAGAAATCGAAAATTCATCCCTTTTGTATTGTTTTATATTTTTTCGGACTTAAGGGATTAGATGATGAAAAAGGAATTTTGGAGTTAACTTTCCGTACCTTTTCAGACTCTCTAAAAATGAAAAGGACCGAGTTTTCCTTGTCGTTAGACTCGTTAAAATGATTAAATAGCGACAAACTTGTCTTTAGACGAGAACGAGTTTCCCTATCGCTAGGCTCGTTAAAACATAGCGATGGGCTTGCCTGAAGGGTAGGTTATAGAACAAGCATATGTTATCCTCCTCAAGCTTGACAAAAATAAAGAGGTACTGGTCAGAAATGACTGGGGAAAAATTGGGAGAACCTCACAGCATTAATGGTAGCAAGTCTCTCTTGAACATGACACTTTGTCCTCCGTATCACATCGGGTTGGGTTGTTTCATTCACCGGTCTCATAACCATGGTCCTCGCCACACCATCCACAATTGGGGTAATGCTACCAATCCATCACATCAGTGTCGTTATATGTTCAAGAGATGTGGTTCTGCAAAGAGTCAACCGTGTCCCATCCACTACCATACATTGTCCTTCATCCATTTCATGACCGCCACCCTGAATCATACATCACAGTTTGTTTTCACCTCATCACAATCACTAGCTCTGTTCCATGTCACTGATGTGGGATTCATTAAGGCCCTCCTTTGACGGATCGCTCCTTGTCGACATCAGCTCATCATCCAAGGAGTTGATCTAGGAACACCCCCTTCAGTACTTTGAAGCTTGCATGCCTCAATGGCAAGTTTCTCACTTCCGGTGACAGGTATACATCAATGACCTTCGACCAGAAGATTTTCCATGGTGATCGACGCCAAGTCCTTTATTCCCACCATGTGAATTGTACTGTCGTACCTTGAGGGTCATCATCCTTATCGGTGATTCCTCTCGCGCTTGTTAGCGGTTTACATCACTGACCGGTAATTAAGCGATGTCTTTCCATGTTCGACTTCAAGAAATTCTCACATGGATCGACTTGTACAACGAGTGAAGATCGGAAGAGATTGAAGACCTCGGATCTAGTTTCATCCATCCGGGCTGCGATATATATTCAGGACATAAAGACATTTGATATGTACATCATTACAGCAGATGATCATCCTTCTCAAAGGATGATAATTTCAGCAGAGGATTATCAGTCTACAATCAGACGATCGTCTGTTCTATGTACCAAAATGTATTTATAAAGCTGAGCATGGGAATGCCCGCCTCAGCTAGATCATGAAAATGTATGAAAAATAATGTATTGTATTGTATCTTATTACAGGACACTTCTCAGCAGATTGAATGAACTTCGGATCCTCTCAATAAAGCATTTCACCCGATAAACGACCTCATACTTTAGGGGGCATCTGTTATAGACAATTTTGTGCCTTACAGCAACAAGCATGAATTGTCAATAATCCAAGGGATCCAAAGTTCCCTAAACATGATGTTCCTACCCCTAGAGGAACAAGGTCAGCAAACCAACAGGTCTCAGATCAGTTCTCCACCTGAAAACACTCAAAAACAAGCAACCCTGAAATCAAAGCAGGTGCTCCACTAGGCTTCTGCGCTGAAACACAACTCCTCCATGGTGTACCTGCGTTGCAAAGCAGGTAGAACAAAGGCCACCTGCGTTGAGCGAGTTTGGACATGTGGCACATTGAGTCATTGCTCTGGAATCTTCCAAAAATGACACTTGGATCAGGGATTTCGCCTTATGATGAGTTAGAGGCTCTGTTTCTCCAAGTGGAAGCAAGGTTCTCCAAGTGGACTCAAGAACTGAAGATCAACTAAAGATTAACTGAAGAGAGAGAGGACACAAGGCAGCTACACATCAGTTGCAAGCTGACTCATCCTTTCTCAATTCATCTATATATTGAGCTCTCTCCTATGAGCTCAGGAGGCTGGAATTTTGTGAAAAGTAATGATATGCTGTTGGTTTCACTATAGAGCTATTGGGTGATTGCTTGAGGGAGGTGAAGAGGAGAAATTCTTTCTGCTGGGAGGTGTTGCTGGATTAGGACCTTCAATGGTTGTAACACTCTCAGAACCTTTACTTCTTCATTAGTAAAACCTATTGAGGTTCTTCTATATGAATTTGTTCCAATGATGTTTTGTGATAATTGTATATTTGGTTTATGCTAATCCGTGAATCAGTTATGATTGCATGCCTCTTGTAGTCTCTTTCTTTGTCATTTTGCAGGATCTCATTATAGCTGGGCTGGAAAAAGAGCAAAGAGTTGGGAGCAAGCGGCCATAGAGAAGAGTTTGGATTCGACATTAAGCGCAAGGCAACGGTTAGTGCATTTATCCACTCTCTTTTGCTTTCATAAAGAAGTAAACCTTGAGTAGTTTTCTTTACAGTTGTTGTTGAGGTACTATCACCCTTAGAGTGGGATAGGGTCATCCGAGTTGGATACTTTTCCCTACAACACTTGATTCAGGAGAAACTTGCCACATGACTCATAGAAAATATTTTTTTGAATAATTTACTAACAATGTTGATGGAGTAGTATACTTTGCAGAGAAATCAAAACTCAAGCCATCAGGGCTTCTCACAATTAGGTTTAAATTGTCTAGTCTTCCAGACTTTCTTCTGCATCATGTTCTATATCTCCCACAACTGAAGAGAAACTTATTGTCCTTGGTCCACATCTATAGAAAGGTCACTCTATTCATATGCTGGATGGAAAGATTGAGGTGAGAAAAGCATCTGACCACTCACTGTCATGAGGGGGATAGAAGAAGAAAGGCTTCTCAAGCTGCAGGGTACCTCTACTCATCCACAAAATTTCTCATACAACTCTCATTATGAAGAAGGTACACTTCCATCAAGTTTATTATGGCATGCTAGATTTTGAGATTTGAACTATGACAACCTCCGCTTGTTGAAGAAAAATGGTGTTGCTGGTTTGCCTACAATTCCTAGGAAACTTAAGCCATGTGATGCTTGTATTCTAGGAAAGCATAGCAAACAGTATTTTCATGATTCACATTCAAGAGCACATAGAAAACTTGAACTCATTCATTCAGATTTATGTAGTCCAATGCCTGTTCCTTCTGCAAATGGAAATAAATATATGATGACATTTATTGATGACTACACCAGAATGTGTTGGGTTTATTTATTGAAGAACAAATCTGATGCTTTTCAAACATTCAAGAACTTTCATACATGGATTGAAAATGATGCACAATCTCATATTGGCTCTATTCACACTGATAATGGAAAAGAATATACTTCAAATGAATTTGAACTATCTTCACCAACATGGGATCAAACATCAAACAACTATGCCTTATAATCCCCAACAGAATGGTGTAGCTGAAAGAACGAATAGGACAATCTTAAATATGGTGCACTCCATGATTTTTTTCAAAAATGTAAAATTGATGTTTTGGGCTGATGCAGTTCTATGTGATGTATATATAAAGAATAGATGTCCATCTAATGCTATCAGAAATCAGACTCCCTATGAAATGTGGTATGGGCACATTCCTTCGGTAAAGCATCTCAGGGTCTTTGGTTCCAGGGGTATTCAAACACCTCCAAAGCATACTGTCTCTATGATGAACTCAATAAAAAGTTTGTTGTATCTACAGATGTAATCTTTCTTGAAACATCCAAAACTAACAATGTTGTTGAGCAGCAACTTGATCGCTTGGATGAATTCGCAAATGAAAAATCATTTCAAGAATTTGATAATCAGATTCCACATCGTGAAGGGGGGATTCCTATACTAGATCAACTTGTGGAATCTTCTTTTGAAGCACTCTCTCCCTCGCATGAAACTCCAACAACGGATGATACTTTAATTGATGTGATTGATAGAATTGGGAGACTCAATCTTGATTCAGTCCCAACTCAATCAACGGAGCAGCTTGTACCATCTGAGAAAGGTCACCCAAAGTGGCTGAAAACGACACTTGAAAGTGTTCATCATGATGAGGTTGGAAAGACAGGAACTAGAAATTCAAACCGGAAAAATCGAGGTGATGTAGATGATTTTGATTCACTTGTTGATATGGATGTTTCTTATGATTGTGAATTGAATTTGTCTATAGATTTCGAACCAACTTCCTTCAAAGAAGTTGCTTCTCATGATGAATGGAAAGAAGCGATGCAAAAGGAGTATGATGCCCTGATAAAGAATGGCACTTGGAAGCTGGTTGATCCTCCATTAGGAACCAAACCAATTGGCTGCAAGTGGGTCTATAAGAACAAGTATAAAGCTAATGGCTCAATTGACAAGCACAAATCCAGGCTTGTGGCAAAAGGTTTTGCATAGAAGGAAGGGGTTGATTATGAGGATACTTTTGCCCCCACAACAAAATGGGCTACCATCCAGACACTCTTTTCCCTAGCAACTCAGAATGGTTGGAAATTACGTCAAATGGATGTAAAAATGGCTTTCTTGAATGGATATCTAAAAGAGAATGTTTTTATGTCCCATCCTGAAGGATTTTTTGTGAAAGGACATGAACATAAAGTATGAAAACTTGTGAAATCCTTGTATGGCCTCAAATAAGCGGCACAAGCTTGGTATGAAAACTAACTGAGCATCTTCTGAAACTCAATTTCAAACATTATGATCTTGATGATGCAACTTTATTTGTCAAGAAAGTTGGAAAAACAATTGTATATCTTGTGGTATATGTAGATTATCTTTTGATGACAGGGAACAGTAAAAGCTACATTGCATCCATAAAGAAGGAATTGAGGAAAGGTTTTGAAATGACTGATTTGGGTTATGTTCATTACTATCTTGGTATTGAAGTAACTCAACATCCAAAGTCCATATTTCTTTCTCAAAAGAAGTACATTGGAGAACTGTTGAATAGGTTTGGCATGACAGAATGCAATCCTCTTACTACTCCAATGGAACAAAACTTAAAGCTCACATCCATTGAAGGAAAATAATTTGAGGATGCAACAAAGTATAGAGGAATCCTCTCCAGGTTTATGCAAAAGCCTTGTGAGGGACATTGGTCTATTGAAAAAAGAGTTCTAAGGTACTTGAAGGGAACTCAAGACTTTGGAATCAAGTATACACAGGTGGACGACTTCAACTTAATTGGATGCTCTGATTCAGACTTCGATGGAGACAAAGAAACTAGGGTATCTACTTCAGGTTATGCTATGAGTCTTGGATCAGGAGCTATCTCCTGGAGATCATGCAAACAATCAGTTCCAGCAGATTCCACAATAGAGGCAAAATATGTGGCAGCAGCTAAGGCAACAAAAGAAATTGTGTGGCTCAGAAAAATTCTTGGAGATTTGCAGGTAAAACAAGTACAATCAACTCCACTCATGATTGACAATACCTCGGAAATAAAGTTGGCCAAGAACCCAAAGTTTGATGATCGAATGAAGCACATCAATAGTAAATATCATCTAATTCGACATCATGTTGAGGCCAAAACAATCCATCTCCACCATTGTTCCATTAATGAGCAAATTGCAGACATCTTCACCAAAGCGCTTGGAAGAGAAAAACTTGAAAGATTCAAAACGATTCTTGGACCCACCAACATCCCTTCAGATTAAGGGGGGGAATGTTGACACCTAATCATGAGGATTGGGTGAATAAGTGTAACTGATGTAAATAAATAATAGAAAATATGAAGAGTCACTGGGAGATGAAATGAACAGTCTCTCCCTCATGTATATAATAAAGACCAACTAGAATGAATATAACGAATTATTTTTCGAGGAGTTACTGCCTGGCCTGACAAAATAACTAAAAATACATCAGCAGTAGCATCCACAAACATTAGAAGTCCTAGAAACCCAGTAGGAGCATGAAGAACTCATGGACTTAGTCTTAAAGTTGAATGATCAACTAAAAGAGATAGAAAAGGAATTGGATGCTTTAATCCAATTAAAACAAGCGGATGTGGCCACTTCTTCAACAAATGTTATCCCTGCAGTCTCCACAGTAGTGCCATCCACATTAGCAACATCTTTGGCACCTACAGCTCCACTTGCAACAGCCTTGCCAGTGACAACAGAATCTACATCAGTAGCAGGTGCATCAGGAGAGAAAGTAGCAGAACTAGTCACAGCCATGGAAGAGATGTCTATCCACACTACTGAAATGAACCGGTTAAGAGAAAAGGTTGCAAGTTTGGAAACTGACTACAAACTTGCCCAACTTAAGCTGAAAGAAGAAGGAAAAAAAGCCCAAAGAATGAGTGAAAGAATCAAAGTCTCAGAGAAAGACTTAACACTGGAGAAACCCCTTGGGGAAACCAAGGAAATGTTGTGGGCCAATATCATTGAATCTGTCAATGATATTTGGCCATCAATTCAAGTTATTTTTGAGTAGAAAGAGTTAATAAAGATAGCTACAGAAGCTATCCAGAAAGTAAAGGAGGAGTTGGGAGATAAGCCAGAGGATGCCAATAGACTCACCCACTTCCTCAACAACAAGAATAGATATGAGTTCCATGAGCTAAATATAGAAGATAGGACTAAGACCATTTTAGAAATAAGGAAGGTCCTTTCCAAAAGGAACTTTATGGTTAATTTAGAAGAAAAGTGCCATAATATGTAGGTAGCCATTGATAGGTTCATGGCTAAATTCCAGATTTTAAGGGAGAAAGGTCTACCGAGTCCTTTAGTTATCAATGAAAAACTCATGACACAGTTGGACTATGGTAATAAACTCAAACAGTTGGCTAAGGAACAAACCAGCTCTTCATCCATAAAAGCATTGCCAACAGGCAAAGTTTTGTACAACACATTTGAAAACTTCTTTTTCCTGGAGCATGAGATCAAACGTTTATTCCTCACCAAGCCTAATTTTGCCAAATATACTGAAGCTCATGAGATCTACAGGAGGATTATGAATGTAAAATTACATGATGCAGAATGGTGGGAGACAATGACTGATTTACTATGATAAATTTACAGCAAAGGTTATTGCACAGTAAAAACAGAACAACCAAGTAAACAGGTAAAAACAACACATCAGGGTCAAAGAGTATCAGCTGAAAGGTAAAAGTTGAAGAAGATTCTAGCGTGAAACACCACAACTACAAGCCAACATAAAAGGCTACAAATCCAACCATAAAAGCCAGTAGTACCAAATAAAAGGGACATCATGAAACAATTTAATAGTTGTCTCTATCTTCTTGCAAGAAGATATTTATATTTCCTAGATTAAATCTCAAGTTGTTTTGAGATATTTGTAATAATGTTTCTATAAATACTTCACAAATTGAAGTATGTAGGGTGGATTCCAAAACATTTCTATAGACTTCTTGTTCTTAAGTCTGAAATTCTATTGTATCAATGACTCGACTAGCTAGCTGGATCAAGGAATAAAGGTCAGATATTTCACCAGATTCTTGTGTAAAGCAAAGTTCAAATAAGTATTTTCTCACGTTCAATGTTATTTTTCTTTAAGTTTTTCCAGAGTCTTACTTATATCTCTAAAAATCTGAATGCTATAACATGGAATGATATCTCATAAATTATTTAGTTGCACTCTGTTTTGATTGTTATGCACACTGAATGTTTTCTTCACAAATCTAAGTTAAGGAATTCTTGAATGTTCCTTAGTTTAGGTAGTTCCTTGTGATCCATAGCAAAGGATTCTTAATTTCCCTTTGTTCATGATTATCCTCTGTTCTTCATTCTAACCCCGGTCTGAGAATTCTTAAGTGCTCTCTCACCCTGGTTAATATCATTTCACCCATTCGACCTAACGATTTGCTAGCCTGCCCTGTGAACATTCCCTTTAATGAATTGATCCAGTTCTGCTATCCATTTATTGACTCCATAGCCCAATGGCTTAAAGACCTTGCTCTATCCATCTGTTCCAATAATTCCACCACCCAACCTTCAACTTAAATCCAAAACCCCATGAATATTAAGAACTAGCCTAAAATCATAGCAAACAAAGCTAAATCATATAGATAGAGCCCTCTCTGAGTCATAGGTTGGCTAGAGCCTATACTTGAAAGATTGGTTTGTGGTTACCTCAGTTTCTTCCTTCTTCCGATAACTTCTAAGGAAAATTATGAGTGATAACAGATTACTCCACAATCAAAGCTTCAACCAGAGCCTAATTAGAACTAGCTTATGCTTGGGAAAAAGGGAGGTTTATATAGCATGGATGGAAGGAAGATGGTTCCTCTTCTTAAGGGAGAAGGTATTATCTCTTGAGATAGTTCCATCCTAATAGGGGAAAGGAGACCAAACTGGTCCCCTCGACTCCATCCGTCCCAACCATTTACCGGACTTCTGTTACAAAGCTTCTAGAGCTGGAGGCTTCAGCTCCTTATTTAAAAAACTTTCCAAAAGAGGATCGGTGTGACTGGAGCAAGGCTCAGTCGCTCCGGTCGGCGCTAGGGACAGTTATAATCCCTTCATATCAACACGAGGAGGACACGGGTGATTAGCACCGGTCTTGTAAACTAGGAAAAACATAAGATTTTTTGGAAATGATGCAAAAGGGAATTGTTCTGCTCATGAAGAGGGACACAATGGGAGTTTCTTCATGAAGGGAAAGCATATAGGGTTCACTATAGAGGTCCTCCAGGATCGTGGAATGGGGAGTACAGGGACAGTGACAAAATGGTGTGTAACAAAAGGTAACAACTTCAACTTTTGAGGATCGGTGGTGTAATCGTATCCTCTGCAGAGGATGTCAAACTCGAATAAGAAAGCATCCAGATCCTCTGTGGTCATCCAATGAAAGGTTGGGAGGTTTTGCAAGGGAATGGCTTTCATAGGGGCATTGGCTACTGGGTCAACTATGGGGTATTCCAATGTCGAGGTCTGGCATTGAGGTAGTTGATTCACCATTTGGTCGAAAATGTGTCAATATCCTTCAGGGACTTTAGGGGGTGCTATTTGAGTAAGTGGAGTATTCTCAATCCGAGATATTTTTATGGCACTTCCCACATCTGGGATCACAAGAGATCCTAGTTCAGATAACTGTGGCTCTACATTAGCAGTTCCACTGGTTTCTCCCTCTCCTTCTCTTAGATTGCACGATTTTTCCTCTTGTAAAGAATGAGAATCTAATTTTTCTGTAACCTGAAAGCTCTGTTCAGATCCTCCGGTTTGGCTATGAATCTCAGCATAGGCTATAGATGGTGAGCCTGCTGCCTGAGTGATTATAGTAGGGATTTTTCTAGATATATTTTGGGGTCCTACTGATGCCTGTGATTCTACGTTTCTTACGATTTCATCTATAAAATTTGATCTCCCAAGGTTCACTGATCCCTTGGGTTTTGTGGGTTTAGGTGGGGGGTTGTGATCTTTTTCTATCTTTTTATTCCTAGTCATGCATAAAAAAAACCCTACTCCTATTTAGCTTCTATGCATTTGCTTAAAGGCGGGCTGATGAGAAAGAACTTTACTTGTTGGTTACGCAGGTTTTTACCTCCCATTTTTAAAACCCAATTATTTTACAACAAAATAAAAATAAATCACTTTGAAACACTCTCCCGACAATGGCACCAAAATGTTGGTGCACTAAGATGACTACTAAAAGCAATATTAATACCTACATTAATCATCAACACAGGGTAAGTCTGTTTATTTCAAGAGTGTTCAACATTGTCTATGCAAGTGAATTCAGAGGGTAATTCATAATGAAATGATTTAGAATCATTGCAATAATTTATAATTCTCAAAGTACAATCCAAACAATCCTGAAAGAAATCTCTAAAGTATTTTTAAATCTACTTTAATCTATTATGCAGAGAACTGAATTGGAATGCAAGTAAAAGGAATCACTCTTAGCAAATCTAACTGTTATATACAATAATTCATTCAGCGAAGGAAATCTAAAGCAAATGAACAACATGTAACTATTCAAACATCTCACAGAAAGCAATCAACTATAAGCTTGAGAACTCTTGTAACACTACTTCAGAATGACCAACAATCGAATACTTAAATTAACGTGATCAATCAGGTAAATATTAACATGCAGATGTAAAACACAACAAGCTCTAAAATCTAGTTTGAACGGCAAAAGAAAATCATAATAATCCATACAACAATCGAAATAATTCTAATTTCAGGAACTAACAGTAATAAACAATTATAAGAATAAGCAGAAATAAATATGACACAATTAAAGCAATATATCTCCTATAGACCAGGCCCAAAGTCTCCAAAAGTCACTACTGAAAGACACTCAAAATGCGATTATAGGTAAAATACATTCTTCTTCATTAAACTTAATAATACAGTTACAACGTCATAGTAATGAAAATACTCTGTGTCCAAAATGAATAGTTACAGTCTTGAATTTTCTAACTAGTTGTTCATTTCATCGGATGGCTTTATATAACCTTGGAAAGATAAATGGATAAAAGTGAATCCTCACGATTTCACAACCGACAATTTGATTTCATCACAGAATAGAATTAATCCTCTTGGTCTTCCACTATCCTTTGTAATCGAGATGTTGTCCTTTTCCTTTCTTGGTCGTTGTTGTTCTATCGTTCGAACAACAATCGTTCAATTTATCTTCATGCATATAGAGATAGGGAAAGTTAGTTTTTCATGCCCAGATTTACCCAATTCATTAATGATCAATTTTATCGAGCTTCTTCGATAGTTTCTTCTATATTTATTCCTAAAACGAATATAAACACATAAAGGAAAATGATAAATTTAAGTTATTACAAGGATAAAACATACCTTTTCCACAACCCAACAATCATCTCATTCTGACATGTGCAAATGGAGGTATGAATTTATTTCCTTTATGGACAAATTTTCAAGGTCGATGAACAAACTAATGTAGGCTCAGAGGCCCAACAATCACGTCTATTCATCCTCAACATTTGCATATAAATAGAAGGTTCCTTTGCCTAATTTATACATCACTCATCTTCTCATACATATCTCTCTCCTCATCTGACTGGGTATGGAATTTTGGGCTCCTCTCTCTCTCCACATGTACGAAGAAGAAGACAATTTTTATGTTTCACCATTGATAGAATTTCAGGGAAGTTTGACCAATGTTTGATCAACAATGTTGAACTTGTTTGAATGTGATTTTGGTGGGATAATTTATGTTTGGGCATGCCTCATTTCTAGGCACAGAAATTGAGGCAATCTATATTGTTTGACAAGCGTTGAGTGTAGAAGGGTTTGAGTGAGTGTTGACCAAGTTTGACTGAGTTTTTCAAGACTGTTTTGGGCTAATTCAGATTGACTGTTGGAGACGGATTTGATTGGGTTTGAATGAGCTATTATGGAGGTCAAATTATTCCATGTTGATGAGCATTGACTTTTTGGTTAGGGCTTTTTGTTGTTGTTGTTTGTTTGAAGAGATTTCAGTTTGATTGGGAAAGTGAATATTGCATATTGAACTCTCTCTCTACTAAACTTTTGAAGAATAATAAGAATAATTGATCAAAGGGTTTCCCCACATTGGGGTTTGTCCCTGGCTAGTGCCATATCTTGTGTCGTCTCGTGGCTTGTCTTCTACTATTTTATTTATGCTATATTGCATTTACTATCATGTTGACATGACTGCTAATCTGGAAATTGATATTGGGTTAATAAGAAAATTGAAGTAAATTTCTCTTAAGCACAGAACATACCATTGTTATAAAAAATTAACAAAATGTTATATTTGTGAAATTGGTCCCTCTCTAAAAATCAGAATTAAAGAACATAGTGCAAATATTGAACAAGAAAGAACAAGAAATTATGCATTAGCTGAACATGCAAAGAATTCTAAACACCACATTTGCCTAGAAGGCACCAAGATATTATCTAAAGAAAACAATTACTATAGGCGTAGAATGAGAGAAGCTATTGCAATAAAGAAACATCCTAACAATATTAATAGAGATAATGGCCTTGAAATTAATAACAATTGGCTCGTCTTACTCTATAAAAAGTTTTGTTGACTCTTAGTTTTCCTTTCCCATTCTTCACATCTTCCTCCATTTCCATCCTTCTCACCCACTTGATTTCTTTTCTCTCACTCGTCCCCTCCCCCCACCTTTTTCTTCCTTATCTATAAATATTTCATGCTACCTTTATTTTATCCATATAATTAATCTTATATATACTTTTGTCATATTAAATATAATATAAAATAATCCCACTAGATCGCTTAATATCAAAATCCTTTAATATTAATAATCTCCAATATCCTATTTCAATAATAAAATAGTTTCCAATAAATTATAAATTAATATAATTTTCCTATAAAAATTATTATAGGTAGTAATTTATTAATATCCTTTCTCATCCTAAAAAGCTGATATTAATTTTATTATCCCATTAACCCTACAAAAATTCTCTTATTACATATTTTATTATATACTTCAGCCTCTAGTCAACGTTTATAGTTCCATGTACTTCTATTATATATTCCCTTTCCCTCTCTGCTCTTCATACACACTCAAAGTCTTGACAATCGAACCAGTTAGGGGTCCGAAACGTCAAAGAAATGTCTACATCTGTGGATCTTCCGTTTCTAATAAAAAAACTCCTACCACAGAAGCTTGAATAGTGCAATTTTCACCCAGTGAGGTTTTTCTCACTTTAAAATATTATAATGAAAGTTGGTAGAAGAGCAGCAGATATTTATTTCTTAAAGCTTGAATAGTGCAATTTTCACCTAGTGAGGTTTTTCTCACTTTAAAATCTTAGAATGAAAATTGGTAGAAGAGCAGCAGATATTGAATTCTTAAAAACTTGTAGGGATATAAAAATCACTCCCAAATTCGTTAAGGTTCATCACTACCTCCGTAATAAATTTAACTTTCAAAAACATCTTCTGTGTAAAGAAATTAAAAGAATCAGGAGTATCCTTGATAGTCTTTCCAATAAAGCTTTCAATATTCATATGAAGGGTTCCTCATTAATCGATTGGAACCTCTAGAAAATTATAGATGCTAACGCTTCTATAAAAACTAAACGACGAAATTGATCACCAAACACCAATCTTCGAATGCTGGACCTCATCCACTTAAAAATTCAGAGCATGAGCATGAATCTAAATTTTGCGCTCTAATATTCGAATAGTGAACCACATTCTCTTTCAAACCGCCAAATTATCTCTAAAAATCCCATCGATAATCCCTCATGGAAATGGTCATACGTTTGAATGACTTACTTAACGCAGTTGAATCCCAAAAATGATATCTAATCCTTTCATTATTAACTGTCTGTCCAAATTCACGCAAACAATGATATATCAGACTGCATTCTTAAATCTAGAAATAATGAAACCATTCCAACTTTTTAAAATTACGCTGATACTCTTGGGAATTTTCTGCTAAATTCCAAAACAAAATAATGAACAGAGAATGATACTCTGTTTTTACACATCTTTAACACAGGGAAGCAAAAATTGTTTGCTGAGTAGACAGAGTTTCTTACACCCACAAAACAAATTTTGTATTTATTAATAAAATAACTTGTTACAAAAGGATCTGCCTTTTAATAGAGGGATTCACCAAGAACTTCTAGTTCCTTACAAAAATTACTCTGTCTTCTCCTGTGCTTGCAAAATATTACACTGTTGTGTGTAAAATTACATATATTTATACTGATGCATATTCCATTACAAACATATTCAACAAAAATTACATTCACTGCACTGCTGTGCGTAAATACATTTCATTTCAGTGAATCAACCAAAAAAAAATTCCCACACGCTGCTGCGCATTCCGGTGTTGTTTTTCACCGAACAAAAAAAATTACATATGCAAAATGAACAACATATACATATCATATGAATTGATTTCACTCAACAAAAAAAAAACAACTCTTACATTCACACTGCTGTGTGTGTTTCACCTGAGCGCTGCAATGCGTGCCCCCCCCCCCTTTTTTTTTACATTACATTTTTGAATGAACAACCAAAACTAAAACATAACAATTGCATTTTTACTATGCCCATACTTCCGTAAAATTAAAAACATTAAAATTAATATACTTCACCTACGTTCTACCAAACACAATTAATTTCAGTTATTGTTTTACTGGCGGTCAAACATAAAACTTCACGCAAGGTTCATGGTGCAGGTCTGTATGCAATATTAGTTCCAATCAGACGGTGGACTGCCAAGCTTTCAATCAAACGAATATCGCTTAATCAAACCAAACGAGCTTTACCTTCCGGGAAAAAGTGGTTTTCAAAACATGATGTGGACACGCGTAAGCGCAGAGTTTTATCGCGTCCCCTCCGGAGAATACCACCGCTTGGAGAAAAGCGGTGCGATGGAGTCTGGTGGTTTTTCGGAATAGTACGCAGGGGAAATTACATTTCAACACTCCCATTTAATTTCAACTGGTGGGTTATCAGTCATACCTAGAAATTTCCTCAAAAATTCAAAAATCTTCTGTCCCAATGGCTTAGTTAGAATGTCTGCAACCTGCTCCTGAGTTCTGCAATGTTCGAAGACAATTTCTCCACTGTTTACCAATTACCTGATGTAATGAGACTTTGTGTCAATGTGTTTCGTTCTCTTATAAAACACTGAATTCATGGATAATGCAATCGTTGAGCTATTGTCACAAAAAATCACAGTTCCTTTTGTTTGCTCTTGGCATAATCTCCTTAACATCCTTCTCATCCAAATTGCTTGACATGCTGTTGTTGTAGCTGCCACATATTCTGCTTCTGCTATAGACAATGCTACAATAGGCTGTTTTTTAGAAGCCCATGAAATAGCTCCTGAACCCATGTGAAAAACATAACCAGATGTGCTTTTCCGATCATCTACACTTCCAAACCAATCACTATCAGTGTATCCAACTAAATCTAAACATTCTGAAGTAGTATATAAAATGCCAAACCTTTTAGTACCTTTAACATACCTCAAAATCCTTTTTGCTACCTGCCAATGTGCTTATTTTGGCCTCTTCATGAATATGGAAATTAAACTAATAGCATACATTATGTCCGGCCTAGTTATAGTGAAATACACGAGGCTGCCAACTATGCTCTTATACAAACTAGGATCAAAATCCTTGCTGCTGTCCTCTTTGCTGAGTTTTAATCCAATCACTGTGGGAGTGATTGCTGCCTTGCTCTCCTGCATATGGAATCTTTCCAACACATACTTAACATATTTTTCCTGTGAGATAAAAATCCCATTTCTATTTTGTTCTATTTCTATTCCTAAGAAGTATATCAGCAAACCCATGTCAGTCATTTCAAATTCTTCTTTCATGACTGTTTTGAAATTTTCCATGAAATAATCATCATTACCTGTGAAAATAACATCATCAACATATAACACAACAATTAGTAATTTACCATCATTTTCTTTGATATAGACGGTGGGTTCTCCCTCACACTTTTCAAATCCATTTTCCAGTAGATAGGAATCTATCCTACTGTACCATGCTCTTGGTGTTTGCTTCAGCCCATAAAGAGCTTTCTTCAATCTGCACACTTTGTGCTTTTGGCCTTTCTTTTCATACCCTGGAGGTTGTTCAATGTAGACCTCTCCCTTTAACACTCCATTCAGGAATGCTGACTTCATGTCCTTTTGGTAAACTTTCCACTTGTTTTGTGCTGCTATGGATAACACTGCTCTCACGGTTTCCATTTTAGCAACCGGTGCAAAAGTTTCCTCATAGTCTCTTCCATACTGCTGCTTGTATCCTTTGACAACAAGTCTTGCCTTGTGTCTTTCTACTTTGGCTCTAGCATTACTCTTGGTCTTGTAAACCCATTTGACTCCAATGACTTCCTTTCCTTTTGGTAGTTCAACTAAATCCCATGTCTTGTTTCTTTCTATGGCATTGATTTCCTCGTCCATAGCTTCTATCCATTTCCTATCCTTAATTGCTTCTTCGAAATGAACAGAGTCATAAACATGACAATATAAAGCGAACAAAGAATTCATACCTTCATTTGCTGCCTCTTGCTCATAAATATCACTTAAATTTCTGAACTTCTTACCTCTTTCATTTGGTGTGCAAGTGCTTGAAGAAGCACTTGAATTTCCTCCTTGTGGTGTGCTTGTAGAAGAACTTTCATTTCTCCTCAAGGGTGTCCCTTGCTGTCCTTGTGTTGGTGCTGCTGTTTGGGGATGTGTTTCAGCCATCTCCCCATCATTTTCATCATGTGACAAAGAGGTTTTAACATTCACTATTTTCTCTATGCTTCCATCCCAGGCTTCCTCCTCAATGAAATGAACATTTCTACTCACAATGAGCTTCTTGGTGGATGGGTTATACATCCTGTATGCTTTGGATTCCTCACAGTATCCAATGAAAATACATTTCTCCCCTTTGCTGTCCAACTTCTTCCTTAGCTGATCTGAAATGTGTGCATAAGCCACACATCCAAAAACTTTCATGTGGGTGACTCCTTGCTTTCTCCCACTCCATGCTTCTTCCGGCACTCTGTTTATGACTGCTTTTGTAGGGCACCTATTCAAAATGTATGCTGCAAAATGTACAACTTCAGCCCAATAATCATTTGGCAAATGATTTGCCTTTAACATACTCCTCGCCATATCCATGATTGTTCTATTCTTCCTTTCAGCAACTCCATTTTGCTGCAGGGTGTACCTAGCTGTAAACTGCTTATGAATTCCATTTTCTCTACAAAACCATAGAAATTCTTTGGAGATATACTCACCTCCTCTATCAGTTCTCAGAACTTTGATATGCAGTTCGCTTTAGTTTTCTACAAGTGCCTTGAAATTCCAAAATCTTTCAAACACTTCGCTTTTGTTCTTCAGGAAATAAACCCAAGTTTTTCTAGTAAAATCATCAATGAATGTTAGTATGTAGTGGTTGCCTGCAAGTGATGGAGTTTGCATCGGTCCACATAAATCTGAGTGGACAATCTCTAAGGGTGCTTTTTCCCTTATGCTTTTCCCTGATGGAAAACTTTCTCTATGTTGTTTCCCCAAGATACAACCTTCACAAAGGCTGTCCGGTTTCTCTATCAATGGTAATCCCCTTACCATTCCTTTTCTACTCAACAAGTTAAAACCTCCAAAGTTGAGATGTTCAAATCTCAAGTGCCACAACCAATTTTCATCTTTTGGTTCGCTTTGGAAAGTCTCTTAAGTCACTGCTGCTATTGCTTCTTTATTTTTCAAACCTGCCTTCATTCTGAGAGGGAACATCCTGTTCCTTGTCATCTTCACTTCAACAATACATTGTTCGCTGGGTGCTCTATCCATGATGGTGCATACATTATTCACAAAGAAAACATTGCAACCCTTTTGAATAAGCTGTCCAATACTTAAGAGGTTAGATTTCATTCCAGGAACATAATAAACATCTGTTATGGTTTTCTTTTCACCTTTCTTTGTTAAAACAATTACTTCTCCTTTTCCCATAACAAAAACTTTGTTATCAGTTCCTAGTGTGACTTGTGACTTCACACTTTGATCTAACATCGAAAACAGGGCTATGTTTCCTGTCATATAGTTACTGCAACCAGAGTCTAGAAACCATAAATATTCACTCTTTTCTTCAGCAATATTACAAGCTAAAAACAAATTGTTTTGGCTAATATTTTCTCTAGTGAAATTTGCACTAGTTCTATTACTCATATCATGCTGCTTCTTCCTACATTCATTTGCATAATGCGCATATTTTTTACAATAATAACATTGGACATTGGATTTTTCATACCTTTGTCCTTGAGGATGATGTTGTCCACTTTGTTGGCTACTTCCTTGGCCTTCATTCTGATTTTGATTGCTACCTCTTCCTTGAGCATTTGCTGGACTGTTTCTTCCACTGCCATTTTGGCTTCTGTCTCTTCCTCTCTTGTTTCCTCTGCCTTGACCTCTTCCTCTTCCAAACGACATCTGGGTCTTGAAGGCATGCTCTAGAGATGAGTTTTCATTTCTACTCAATCTCTGCTCATGTGTTATCAGTGATGCATGTAATTCATCAACTGAGAAGTTTGAGAGATCCTTTGTCTCCTCTATGTTGGCGACAATCACATCGAAATTTGAGGGTAGGACCCTCAACAGTTTCTCCAAAATCCCCCTTTCTTCAAGAATCTCTCCATGAGACCTTATCTGTGTGACCAGACCAATCACATGTGTGAAGAATGAGTCAATACTATCTGACTCCTTTATACAAAGATTCTCAAAATCTCTCCTCAATAACTGTAGTTTTGTTATCTTCACTTTCTCCATGCCTTGATAGGCTATCTTGAGAGTTTTCCATGCTTCTTTGGATGTCTTGGCTGCTGCTATCCTTGGAAACACACTCTCATGCACTGCTTGATACAAAAATACGAGGGCTTTTGAGTTCTTCTTCTTATATCTCTTCAAAAGATCTTTCTCTGCCTGAGTTAACCTATTAAACTCATCTTCATCTGTTGGTTCTTCAAATCCATCCTCAACAAATTCCCATAAATCTCATGAGGCAAGCAAATATTTCATGGTTATTGCCCAATAGTCATAGTTTTTCCCATTAAACTGTTGGAGATGAGTATTAAAAATACCCATGCTAGTGTTGGTGCTGGAGCCAGCCATTCTTGCACTCTTCAAAATACTTGACTGTGTGTTTAAAATAACTGATTGTCTTCAGCAGTAACACAAAAACAAACTTGAGAAATACCTTGGATTTTTTTGACTGAGTCTTCACTCTGCTGGAGAAGCTGCTGCAGCAAGTAACCATTCCTTCAGCTTCTTTGACACCTTCAAAGAGCCTTCACAAGCTCTGATACCACTGTTGGGAATTTTTTGCTAAATTCCAAAACAAAATAATGAACAGAGAAAGATACTCTGTTTTTACATAGGATCTTTAACACAGGGAAGAAAAAATTGTTTGCTGAGCAGACAGAGTTTCTTACACCCACAAAACAAACTTTGTATTCATTAATAAACCAACCTATTACAAAAGGATCTTCCTCTTAATAGAGGGATTCACCAAGAACTTCCAGTTCCTTACAAAAATTACTTTGTCTTCTCCTGAACATACTCTATTTCTGCTTGCAAAATATTACACTGCTGTGTGTAAAATTACATATATTTATATTGCTGCATATTCCATTACAAACATATTCAACAAAAATTACATTCACTGCACTGTTGTGCGTGAATACATTTCATTTCACTGAACCAACCAAAAAAAAATTCCCACACATTGCTGCACATTCCCCTGTTGTTTTTCACCGAACAACAAAACTTACGTATGCAAAATGAAAAACATATACATACCATACGAACTTCTGTGTATATATTCTTTTGATTTCACTCAAAAAAAAAGAAAAAAAACAACCCTTACATTCACACTGCTGTGTGTGTTTCACCTACGCGCTGCAATGTGTGCTCCCCCCCTTTTTTTTACATTACATTTTCTAATGAACAACCAAAACTAAAACATAACAATTGCGTTTTTACTATTCCCATACTTCCGTAAAATAAAAAACATTAAAATTAATATACTTCACCTACGTTCTACCAAACACAATTAATTTCATTTATTGTTTTACTGGCGGTCAAACATAAAACTTCACGCAAGGTTCATGGTGCAGGCCTGTATGCAACTTTAGTTCCAATCGGACGGTGGACTGCCAAGCTTTCAATCAAACGACTATCGCTCAATCAAACCAAATGAGCTTTACCTTCAGGGAAAAAGTGGTTTTAAAAAAATGTTGTGGACATGCGTCAGCGCAGGGTTTTATCGCGTCCCCTCTGGAGAATACCACCGCTTGGAGAAAAGCGGTGCGATGGAGTCTGGTGGTTTTTCGGAATAGTACGCAGCAGGGGAAATTACGTTTCAACAGATACAAATTGTCTTACACCTACTAATCAAACTAATAATAAAGAGAACGCTAAAAAAATTCTTTCAAGTTTATTAACTAGGAATTAATGATTAACAGCATTTCCAAAACTAAATTAAAGAATTCATTATACAATCAAAATAGGGATTTTCCTGCTAATATGTAATCTCAAGTTGAAACCAATGGAACCACAAATTTGGTTCATATTTCTAAGTACTGTTTAATGATCAACAATATTGATAATGTGAACTCTAATTCAAATGAATGCAGTAATACTGAGAGTGAGACCACACAAAAATTACTAGATTCTCTTCCAAACAAGAAGACTAATATTACTAAACAATCCTTAATTAACAAGAAACTCCCTGGAACTAAAAACATTAACCATGGTGTCATTGATATCGAGCATCAAAACTCCAAAACTGAGAGAAGAATTGTAAATCTCTCTAGCCATCCTCTTAATAATCTTGAATATGAGGTTCTCAAAAAAGGGCTTAACTTTGTTATTACTCGACAATTCATTCCCTTTAAAGAAATTATCTGCAACATTGAAGATGATATTCAGAATCTCCCCGAGGAAGAAAGAGATTGCATTAGAGAAGATTGCTCAGTTATCCCGAGAAAAGCTAAACCACCTAAAAGTAATATCAACAAAGATGAATTCCTTTCACTAAAAAGCCTTAAAAATAATCAAATTGTTATCTTGAAAGCTAATAAGGGGGTGGTACTGTTATAATGAACAGTGAAGATTATAATAAAAAATGATGGAACATCTAACTTAGAGTGGAAGCTACAAACAAAAATTCTCAAAACCTTATCACAAATGTTATCAAAGATGTCCAAAAAGTTATTTAAGCATCTAACCTTGATGATTGGTTTAAAAAAATATTATTTCTTGTTGGTGAAATAGTCCCTAGGATATACGGTGCTCCAAAAATACATAATAATGACATTCCTTTATGACCTATAGTAAACACTATTGCCTCTCCTACCTATCTTCTAGCTAAATTTTTAGCAAAGGCTTTGAGCCCTTTAGTTGGACATATTAACTCTTATATTAGGGATTGATCGAGGTGGATATTGGTGGCCACCCCCCAATTCCACCTAGACCCCACCATTGTTTCTTTCAGTTTTTTAGTTTCCTTATTTGTAGTACAATTTACTATTTTTGGGAGTTTCTTGGGTCCTCAACTTCCAGAGCCATTTTGAGGCCCTAAACGACATTTTTTTTGGAAACCTAGTAGCAACATGGGTCCATGGACCGATGTTGTTCTTTGTAAAGTTGTAGACATCAGATAGATCTTTTGAACAAGCTATTGTGCGCATAAAACAAAGATCATATGCCAAAGTTACGACCTCACGCAATTGATGTACCAATTTACCCAAAACCGGACCCATAGTTTGGCGTTTCATCTCCTAGGGTTAGGGATTTGGATGTTTAGGGTTTTCCATTTTTTCTCAACAATAAATAGGCCTTCGAGCCTCATTCTAAGATAGTTAAGAAGCATGTAGCCATGACATCACTTCCCAAAGATAAGCTAACATCGTCCGAGCTAGTTTATTTCCATTTCTGTTTGTAAACATATTTCAATATTTTACATTAATGAAATGAAGTATTATTTCTATTGTATCTTTGTATTTATGGTTATCTCTGTAATTTGTTGCGTTCCTATTTAAATCTAGATCAGTGGTATGAGAGCGGTCTACTCTTTCTCTGTTTTTCTTTGCATGTCCCCAACGAGGTCGGGATATAAGGAGTTAGGGCTTGAACTAGTCGAACCTTTGTAAGACCAGCCTCGCAAATCTTGACGACCTCCCATGGTGGATGAAAAGAAAGACGAGGGGACAAAGGATCCAATCAAAAGCTTGCTCGAAGAGGACCTTGAGCGACAAAGGAACGCAATGATGGACAACTTTGCCTAGATCCTTCAACGGCTACCCAGGGGCGATACATCTACTTCCAGCAGCTAGTATGGAAGTGCCACACCCTTTAAGGTACAAGGTAACTTTAACATTCCCATATTTGAGGGTCAGATAGATGTAGACGCTGTAAATAAATGGTTAAATTTGCTAGAAGGGTATTTTTCTGTTCATGATTTTTCCGGTCGGGTAAAGATTACTTTCGCTCTTCTCAAAGTCACCCCCCATGTCAAGGACTAGTGGGAAACCTACTCGGAGCGGAAGGATGAAAGTATGGCCTCACTTTTTTCAGCCGCACCCACTTGGAATTCATTCCGTAATGCTATCAAGGAGCAGTACTACCCTCTCAAAATCTATGAGGATAAATACATAAAGTGCACCATGTTGTGGCAGGGAAGGGACCAGGACGTGCCAGAGTTTACCAATATTTTCCATACCCTTCGCACAAAGTTTGGTATCAAGGATTCTGAGTTGCATTTGGTACTCAAATAATGTGGTTGCTTACACAGGTACCCCCAGGACTAGACGAAGTTCCTAGACATCTCCTCGCTCAGCATGACGTACCGATATGCTGTCAAGATCAAGTAGAAGTTTAAATAGAAGAAGCAAGACTTTGGATCTGCAAATCCAAAGTAAGGGAAAGGCACCCCCAAACCACTGAACAAAGGACAAAGTGAAGGCGAGGTGGCCTAGGACAACCCGCCAAAGCCACAAGAAAAGAACAACACCGTGAAGCCGAAGACAGACATGGGAAAGTGGTGTGAGTTCCATAAGAGCACCACTCATAACAAAAATGAGTATCAGGCCAAGCAGTCAGTGGTGGCCGAGCTAAAGTATTCAGAATTAGATGCATGTTCAGACTCGAGTGAGAACCAGATAAGGGAAATGACAAAGGGAAGCAGATTATTGATGCGGATCCCAATGCCACTTTGCCACCATGAAGATCCAGAAGGAGGAACCCGAAGATCTAGAGGAGGAGGAGCGCCTCTTCCACTCCCAGATGTGGGTAGAGGGCTCCCTGCTATAGTTCATTATCAACAGGGGGAGCCAAAAGAGCCTCACTTCGGCAGAGGTTGTGAAGCAGCTCGACTTACCGACCACAACACATCCACAACCGTACACCATCAGGTGGCTTAACCAAGGACGGGATCTTCGCGTGAATGAGAAGTGTCGCCTTCCATACAACATCAACCCCTTCATGGATGAAGTATTATGTGACATTGCTCCCCTTGATGTTTGTGATATATTATGAGGCCAACCATACTTGTGGAAGCGACAAGTTGTATATGGGTCAAGGACTCATGTTGTTATTGTTACTTTGGGAAATACATTATACAAGATACCGGAGGTAGCATCGCCTATCTGTTACAGGTCTATTTGGGCACATCACTCCCAACATTCATATCATTACTATTAGGGCTCATCAAACCCTAATTCAGTTGCTACATGCCCTAGACAAGTCATCACATTGAATGCCATCATTCCTGAGAGTTTCCTGGCTTGAAGACATCTTGAAATGAGTCCTTGAGGGACTAGTGTAGCCTTGATCAGGGGTAAATATGTTGCAGAGCACTTAGGCCCATTGAAGCCTAGTCTACAGAGCACCTAGGCCCACTTTGACTTGTGCTGGGAGAGATTGAGCGAAATCTTCATATGGTTCTCGGAATAATCCTACATTCTATACTATTCTAGAAGATTCCTACCTCTTATCCTCTCCTATGAGCTCAAAATTGGATAGGTAATGAATCAAATAAACTCCTATCCTCTCATCCCTTCCTCCATGGAAACTAACTCCCAATTTGGAAAGCCATTCAATGGCCAATTTATGACAAAACCACCTCCATTTCCCTATAAATTGAGCACTCATCATAGTGATCAAGGGTTGGACTTTGAAGAATTGTATGGAGATATTGTTGGTTTGAGGTTTGAGATCATAAGCAAGTATTGTTATGCTATCAGAGTGTTTTTCTTTTGGTGTGATGAAGGATGGAACTCAAGCTGGATGAGTGACATGGAATCAGACTTCTTTGGGTGTAACTCTTCCTTCTACTTAATAAAGTTGTTTACACCTTTTCCCATATTCTTATTTTTATTTATGATGATTATATGTGTAAATTATTTCGATTCCATTTAATTATAGTAGATAGGTCTCTTGCTTTGATTGGTTTTTGTCCTTTGTTTATGATTGCAGGTACTGATCGACCGGATTTAGTTTGAGAAGGAGCGACGGGAGCTATTCAAAGGAGACAAAGGGAAGCGAAAGATTACAAGTAGGTCCCTTGTCTTGTTTATCTTCTATAGGAAAAGGTTAAACTCTTTAATTCTGTTGTTCTAAATGTTGCTACCCACTTAGGGAAGTTGTGTTTATCAGTAGATGCAAAATTCCACATAACAAATTGGCGAATCCACTAGGAAGCGATCATCATTCCGGGTAGTTTATCTTCATCCTGGTACACCCTAGTAAACTTTACTTGCCTCCATTGATCTTATTTCAACCCTTTTGAAGTGTTTTTTGGTCAAAATTGTGCTTGAATGTCCCTTGAATGGCCTCTCTAGAACCAACGCAGGCTTGGTCTGAACACAGTGCGTTGCAAAGCACCCTTGTCTTGATGACAATGCTCTGAAGTGCACTATCTCTCATTTAGGGCTGCGCTAATCCTCCTTAGGTCAAAAATCCTACCTCTCGCTTGGTTTTTTCCAAATTTCCTTCTATTTTTGCTCGCTGAAAGATCAATGATTGTTGTGTCTCTGAAATTAATTTGTGTTTCCTTTCCTAGCCCTACTTTGGCCTTGATTTTTTAGTGTTTCTTAAGTGATTTCTTTATCATTATCAATTCATTGTCAAAGTTAGTTTATATCGATTAGTATTTCCTGAAAAGAAAGTGTCATAAAGTCTTCATTTCTTTCGAAAATGAATTGTTGTAAAGTATTCGTTCTTGCAAAAATATTCATTGATTGTATGTGCATTAGTTTCCTTTTGTTCATCTCAACATTAAGGGAATTGAAAAGAAAACTTGCATCGTTCATTGAAAAGTTTGTGTGTGCTTGTAAGAATAGTTTAGGGAAATTACATTAGATGTGCTATATGCTATTTGATTAAAAGAATCTGATTGTTCTATCCCTATTAGCTAAGGTTTTCATTGTTCAAATTGAATGAAAAGAATGTTTATCATATTAGTTTCATTCTATGAATTTCAGAAAACATCATGTGGTCAACTTGAAAGGAAAATTCTTAAGCAAGATCAACTTAAAAGTAATATCAATTAACCTAATGGAGCATTTTCACCTAACACAAAACATTTAGAGGTTCTAGGCTAGGGACATGTTCTGATGTCGTAAAACATAGTAGCTGTCGCTAACTTGTCTGCGATACATTCCGAGTGTGATACTTCATTCCACGTAAGTGAGTATATCGTAGCTCATCCATGTACCTTCGGGTATATAGGGCGGTGTTATAGTATGTAAAGTATAAAGGAATGCTCTCACTATGTGGTTTCACATTAGACAACGCTAACACAGATTGGGCCTCCACATACTTTCGGGTATATATGGGAGGACTACATTAGGTTTCTATCCATCCTTAGTTAACCGAGTTGGCCACCTTCTACACTGTGATACACCGAACACAACATTCAGGGAGATTGTCTGCCCGTACTTCTCGGTTTGCCGGGAGGTATTCTGCAATTCACAGTTGCTTGGTAATCCTTTTGCCTAGCTTATCCATTTTTGTTTATTTCTTTTTTGTAATAAATTTAATCAGCAATCATGGAGGAACATCAACCCTTACCCTGTTGTTCACGGAGGACAGTGAGTAAACTACCTTTACCGCCTGAAGCTACACCTATCCAGCAAAAGTGGTCTCGTTTGACTGAATCCAGTACATCACAAACTTCTGGTTCTTCATCTAAATTACGAGAAACACCTATACCGATAAGTACTATGACCCTAGTTACTCCTACAATTACTGGTACATCTTTACTGAAGTGGAATCTCCACAATTATCAGAGGACATTAGAAGTGAACCTAGTGAAATGGTAACCCAAGTTGTCCAACAAGAAGTTGACTCTCAACCCAAAGTTGTTCAACAAGAAACTACTTATGAACTTGAATTTGTTCAACCAGAAGTTGATCCTGAACCTATCACCATTCAATCAAAAGTTACTTTTGAACCAGAAGTTGTTCAAAAAACCCAACCTGAACTTGTTGTTCTTTTACTAGAACACTTGGATCTTGAAATTGAACAATCATAAGTTGTTACCATATCGGAAGATGATTGACCGGTTCATCCTCAGACATCCATAACTTTTGAGACTTCCCCTTTACCTCGGGAACAAATACTGGAAATCTATTATGGACCTGATGGTGAAATCCTTCCACCTGGTTTGATTTCGATTGAAGAGGAACCTTAGGAAGAAACACCCAGAACTCCAGTTCGTTTTGGACCTAGACTTTATCTTTATCCTCATACTCCTCATTTTACTGCTCCTTTTGATCCTGATTACTTTCAGACACCTGTTGATTCGTTATGAAATTTATTAGGACATTTGGCTATGGTAGAGTCAACATCCTAGATTGTACCATCTGTTACAGCTGCAACATAATCTTATGTCACCACCTCTTCGATGTTTACCACGACACCTGGGTCACATTTGTATGGTGTTTCATCCATCCCACCAGGTTAACATTCTTTATCTGGAACCCACTCAGGTGTTGCTTCTAGCCCTTGGTCTTCACCCATGTCCTCTACATGATTTTTATCTCGATCTTCATTAACGGATATTGAACAGCTTGACCCATCAAGTCAATATCAAGCTTGTTTATCTGATTACCATCCAATGTATCCACTTTACACTGGATTACCCCCATACGGAGAACAATATGCTCAATCTCCTTATCCTCCATTTTCTGGGGGCAAACCATATGTCGGTATGCCGTCATCTTTAGGTCAACCTGGAAAGGCTATTTGTCAATGGAAGCCAACAATACACATTCAACCAAGGCTTGTGTATCCATCACAACCTATGCAATTGGTCTCATCCATACCTACTATGCCTGTTGTTACAACTTTACCACAGTCGCAAGCTCAATTAGTTGTACCTCAACCTTTTCAAGTTGGTCCTTCAACCTCAGACCCCCAAGTTTCAGGTTTACAGATTCAACCTTCTCAAGCGTTTTTACAACAACCATTTGTGCCTAGAGTCCAACAACCTCAAGCTAGTTTACCTTTTACTGGAATGACTCTGACTTACACTGGTTTAGTGTATTCACAATCTGATCAAGCTTACATTGGTGGGCAACAACCATTAAATCAACAACCATGGCAACCATAGTATCAACAACAGCAATTCCAACAATACCAAACTTACCCTGGTCTTGGTGAATAAGCCTATGCTCGGTTTAGACAACAACAAATTTATCCTAGTGCTCAACAACCACCTTATACTATATTTTCTCAACAAACTTACCCCTATCAAGGTTACCAGTAGTAGATGCCTTATGCTAGTATGCAAAGGCCTATTACCCAGGCAATTCCATCTTACCCTGCTTATGCTCAACCTAACCTCAATAGACAGTTGCCTTTTGTTGCAACACTTGAATTACGAGATCTAAATCAGCTTACCAATGACCCATTTCTTTATGCACCTTGGTGGCCGATGATTCCTCATAAATTATCTTCCGATATTCTAAAATTCAATGAAAGCCCTGGAGAAGACCTGTCCAACCATGTCATGGCTTTTCATTTATGGTGTTCATCAAACTCCCTGAATGATGATTTAGTTAGACTACGTCTTTTCCAGAGAACACTTACTGGTCCGGCTGCGAAGTGGTACATTGAGTTACCACAAGCTTCTTTTGATAACTTTACATCCTTAGCTACCACGTTTTTAACCCACTTTCAGTTACCCATACGATATGAAACTGGGACGAAACAATTGACCAACTTTAAACAAAGTATTGCTACTCATATCTCTAATCATATTCATGAGTGGCGTTGTCGTCGTCGAATGGTCAAAACTTTTGTTCTTGATCAGATTTTAGGTGAGTGTTTTATAAAATCATTGTTTCCATCTATCACCAAGGATGTGGCAAAAGGTGGAGTTGTTACTGAAGAGCAAGTAATTTCTCGTGCCCAATATTTGGACTTGATTTATACATAGTCTGACACGCTCTATGAAAAGATCCCAAATGCACCCAGACCAACTTATATTATTCCTCCACCACCATCGAGTAAGGACTCTCATGCCAGTGACAGTGTGATTGGTTCTTCGAGCACACAAACGGCAAGTAGACCATGTGGTCAAACACTTTCCATTTCGAATCAAACTTCAAATGCATCTGATAACACTCTTGCTTCCAAAATTAATGTCGTGTCATCTAACAAAGGCAAGAATGAAAAGCAACCAGGAAGTAAGAAGAAGGGGAAAAACAAGAAGAAACCAAATAATCCCCCCCAAGAGAAATCATGTGATTCCTCTCCTACGGCTAGGAAAACTCATTACCCATGTTTAATTTGTAACGATGAGTATTCTACGTGAGATTTTCCTTACCACTTTGAACTCTCAAAGCTTCTTAAGACTTCTAGTACATCTGTAGTGTTGACAGATCCTTTTCCAAACCCGGAGACACATATGGTTGCTACAGACCATGCTTCCACTTCACAAGTGCTTATGCTATCTGCAACTAAGCCTAAAGATGATGTTATGGTGACTACACGAAATAAATATTATGGAAATCCACCATCGTCATCAAATAACTAGGCCACTGATCAACCTAATCCTTCGACTTCGGCTTCATCTAAAACTATTCCATTTCCAATTACACAATAGTTAATAATAAAACCACCTAAGGGAGTAGTACATAAATCGACATTTAACACTTGAGCTCGAGCAGCACAAAATTATAACAAGTAGAAGATTTGGCTCAGTCACCTTCTGCTATGTCAATGCTCTAGGAGCTTCAAAATTGTCCCTCCTAAAAGCAGGCTTTGTTGTCAGCAATTGGTGGAATCGATCCAAGGGATTCCAATCTTGTGGTTTTCAACCATGCGGGTTATATGCCACAGTTACCAATGCAATTAGCATTCCTGATTCAAGTAAATGCCTTGAATGAACTTATTCACGGAACCATTATTGACGAGGGGGCATCTACTTGTATTATTTAATTGAATTTCTAGAAAACACTTGGCTCACCTCCTTTGTCACGTTCACCAACAATGTTAAAAGCTTTTGACAGTCACACATATACACCTTGTGGAATTTTGAGTAATCTGCAAATTGAACTAGGGGGAAAAATAGTAATTGTTGAAGTTGAGGTCGTTGATGGACCCCTTGAATACAACATTTTTCTAGGAAGACCATGGGTATATGCTATGGTTGTTGTGGGTTCTACATACTTTCGTATGATTGCATTCCCTCATAAAGGTGGAATCATAGTTATTGATCAACTCGCATTCTTCGCCTCTAGTTCATAGGCTACTGGAAGCATTCCATTAGTTCACAAACCCTTGATACCTCTTCAAAACATTGGTGTAGGTCTCTTTAAGGGTTCTTCCCTAATGGGTACTTTTTCGCTACCGTTACCATCACACATGGCAGAAGTTGCAAAAATTGAGACTTACAACATGATATCTTCCACTTCATTTGATTTAAGGAAGATTACCAATAGTACTAAAGTTGATAGTAGTAATGAAATCATGTCCCTAAGCCCCATTGAGCTTCCATAGCAATCAATCTTTGTGGCTTGTGCGGCAAACCCAAATCTGTTATGCTCTTAACCTGCAAAAAGACACCCAAATACAGAAGATGCGAAGAAAGATACCCAGAACATAGAATAGTGAGAGACAATAGAAAATATTTTATTATTCAGAAAGCAATGTTCACTGGCCTCTTCGAGGGGGAAACCTCCAATAGAGCAGAGCTCGATTCAAAAATAAGACACTATGCTCCTCACAGGGAGTCTCTATCCTTTGTATATGACTCATACATGCAATACCATGGATCAATACCATGGGTTTTATTAATACCATCTATCTAATACTATGGCCCATTTGCAACTAACTGTGGTCCCATCATTAATTGTGGGTTAACCACTTAAAATTATTAATATGGCCTTTATTGACTCTTGAATATGACTCGACCCCATTACATATATAAGGGGGTTAGGGTGGGACCCTAACATGCCCTCCCCCTTAAGACTAGCCTTGTCCTCAAGGCTGAAGCTGCGGAAACTGCTGAAGAACAGTGGTTGGTTCCCAAGTTGCATCTTCCAGAGAGGTGTCTTTCCACTTGACGAGGACTTCCCTAATCGTGCGGCCCTGCAGGTGCCTGTCTCGTGTGTCTAGGACCTGTTCAGGTTGGAGCCAGATTGACCCTTCTTCGTCCAATTCAGGTAGACTGGTTTGAATTCTGCAATAGTTCCCAATCACTTTCTTGAGGCATGAGACATGGAAAATTGGATGGATTTTTGCAGTAGGTGGCAAAGCCAACTTGTAAGCCACTTCTCCAATGCGCTGAAGTACTTGATATGGTCTGTAGAATTTTGGAGATAGTTTTTGAAAACCCTTGTCTTTGAGTGACGTTTGCTTATATGGTTGTAGCCTCAAAAAGACCTGATCCACTTCTTGAAATTAGCGCTTTGAGTGATGCTGGTCTACCTATTGCTTCATGCGGTTTTGATCTTGATGAAGATTCTCTCTAAGATGGGCGAGCATGGTTGCGCGGTGTTGTAGGAGTTGATCCACTGCTTGTACCTTTGAGAACCCCTTAATATAAGAAGTAGGGGAAGGAGGGAGTTGACCATATACTGCTTCATAGGGAGTCATTTTGGTGGTGGCATGATAGTTGGTGTTATACCACCATTCAGCCAGAGGTAACCACTATACCCAAAGATGTTGCTTTTCTGAAGTGAAACACCTAAGGTAGGTTTCCAGACATTTGTTGACAGCTTCAATTTGACCATTCATTTGTGGATGATAGGAAGTACTGAGTTTTAGTTGAGTGCCTTGTAGCCGGAAGAGTTCCTGCCAAAAATTACTGGTGAAGATCGGGTCGCGATCGGACAAAATAGAAGTGGGCATGCCATGCAATTTGAATATCTGATCCATGAAAGATTGAGCGACCAAAGTTGGTGTAAACGGGTGGGGTAGGGCACAGAAATGAGCATACTTCGAAATTTTTTCCACAACCACCATGATGACTGACTTGTTTCCTGACTTTGGAAGACCTGTAATGAAATCCATAGAAACCTCCATCCATATTGATGCCGGGATGGGAAACGGTTGTAATGTGCCTGGTGTGTTGACGGTCTCCCCTTTGTGGCATTGATAGACATTGCATTCTGCTACGAAAGTAAGGATGTCCTTTTTCATGCCTGTCCAAAAAAATGATCTTCTGGTGCGAGCATACGTCTTTTGAAAGCCTAAATGTCCTGCAATGGGGGATGAGTGCAATTCTGCCAAAATGCGACTTTTGAGGGTGGATGTTGGTGATATTACAACTCTGTCCCTATAGCAAAGAATCTCATCCTGCCACGAGTAGCCCTTGGTGGAATTTGGATCCGCCTGCAATTGAGAAATGAGTTGGGAAAGCCCAGGATGTGAAAACCATTGCCTACGAGCCTCTTCAATCCATTCTGGAATGGGGAGGGAAATTGCTAGCAGAGTACTTTCCTCCTCAAATTGGTGAGATAATGCATCTGCTACACTATTGTCTTGCCCTTTCTTGTAAATGATCTCATAATCATATCCCAGCATTTTGGCGAGCCATTTATTTTGTTGTGGGGAGGATAGGCATTGCTCCAAAGAATATTTAAGACTCTGATTGTTTGTGCGGAGTTTGAAACGTCGCCCCAATAAGTAAGGTCACCAGGTCTCTACTGCATGTAAGATGGCCATCATTTCCTTCTCGTAGGTAGATTGGCCCATATTCTTCCCACTTAGTTGTTAGCTTGTGAAGGCCAAAGGTCGTCCTTCCTACATTAAGACTGCCCCAATACCCGTACCCGAAGTATCACATTCAATGACAAAAGATTTGGTGAAATCAGGTAGTAATAAGACTGGAGTGGAACACATGGCATTTTGTAGAGCTGTAAAGGCCTGTTGTGCGTCCTCATTCCATAAGAATTAATTTTTCTTCAGGAGTTGAGTGAGGGGCTTCGCTATGCGACCATAATTGCGGACAAATTTGCGATAATAGCCTGTGAGACCCAAAAAACCTCTCAGGCTCTTTAAGGTCCTAGGTTGAGGCCAATCGTGCATTGGCTGGATCTTTTTGGGGTCCACCTTTACACCTTCACGCCCCACAATTTGGCCCAAATACTCAACTTACTCCATGCCAAACAAACACTTGGACATCTTAACAAATAATTTATGCTTGCGGAGCAGTTGCAAGAGTAGATCTACATGCTGAAGATGTGCGGCCCAAGTGCAACTATAGATGAGGATGTCATCGAAGAATACAAGGACAAATTTCCTGAGATATGGTTTGAGAAGGTGGTTCATAAGGCTCTGAAAAGTAGATGGGGCATTACAAAGACAGAATGGCATGACCAGGAACTCATAATGGCCTTCATGAGTTCGGAAAGCAGTCTTTGGAATGTCGACTTCCTTCATGCGAATTTGGTGGTAGCCTGAGCGCAGATCCAACTTAGTGAAGAATTGAGCCCCATTGAGTTCATCCAGCAAATCATCAACCACCGGGATGGGAAATTTATCTTTGAATTTCAACTTATTGAGGGCCCTGAAGTCTGGACACATCCGCCACTCCCCATCTTTCTTGAGCACCATGACCCCCTGTGATGAATAAGGACTAATGCTGGGACGAATGACACCTGCTTCCAAAAGTTCCTTGATTATTTTTTCTATTTCATTCTTTTGGGTGAACAGATATCTTTATGGGCGCACATTTGGGGGTTGGGTCCCTGGAACTAAGGTGATGCTATGATCATGTTCCCCTCTCGAGGGTGGAAGCTCATGAGGCTTGTCAAAGACCGGCAGATGGTTATTTAAAATCTGTTGCATCTCAGGATGAATCAGCAGAGACTTGGTTGCAACTGCCTGGATAGCATTAAATTGAGCTATAACTCCATGATGGCCCTTTTTTAGCAATTTTCCCATCCTATGCGAGCTGATGATAGAGGGAGCTCCCGCCTGGAGTCCACGGAGGGTATGTGTGGAGTTGTTCTGCTTAAAACCCATATATAACTCGTGGAAATCCATTGTGATTGGCCCAAGAGTGCGGAGACATTCAACTCCAAGGACAATGTCGCACCCTCCCATGTGTATGGCAAACATGTGGGTATTCAACTGATAATCCCCCATTCGAAGTTTGACATTTTCACAGCGGCCTTCACATTTCATTTTGCTCCCATCCGCAATTTGGACTTGGAAGTTAGAAACTGCTCGTACAAAGCAATGCACTTCTTCCGCGACTTTGTGAGGATGAAATTGTGTGTACTTCCACTATCAATCAAGACTACTACTGGGTGATGTTTAATAAAACCTCTGATTTAGAGAGTTTGAGGTGAAGAAACCCCTGCCAAAGCATGCAGCGAAATAAATGGTTCGTCAGGGACATTATCCTTTTGGTTGTCCTCTTCTACCGGCTCATGTTCCTCAAGTGGTGGATCTTCCTCCGATGAGCTGTAGTTAGAGGAATCAATTTGAAAAAATTTGGGCTCCTTGCATTTATGAGCTGGGGAGTATTTTTATCATAGTAGTAACATAATCCTTGCTTTCTCCTTTCGTCCATTTCTGCAGGTGACACCTTTTGGACCTTAAGTGTTTGAGTCGTGTTGTGAGCCTGTGGGGGGCGACCCTTAGTGGAAAAATTTGGGCGAATGCACTGGGCTGCTAACGCACGTTCCACGTTATGAGCTACCTTGCAAGCCTCCGTCCATGTGGGAGGGTGGTGCAGTAGGACTTGGGCTTTTATGGCTTCTTTAAGACCACTGATAAAAAATTTCGTGTAGAACACATCTGAGAGATCCCTAGTGCAGAAGGCTAAGGCTTCAAAGGCTGTAATATATTCATCCACTGTGCTAGTCTGTCAGAGCTTAGTAAGACGACCCAAAAAAGAATATTCCTGGTCAAAGCGGTCTGTAAGAGATTTTTTGAAGTTGGTCCAAGCTAGAAAAGGTCCATTGCAACATTGATGCCATTCCCACCATTGCCACCTTTCATTGTCCAAGTACATGCTCCCCACCATAAGCTGAGTCTCATTATCTAAGATGTTATTCAGATTGAAATACTTCTCCATTTGTGCTATCCATGCTGCTGGGTGAGAACCATCAAATTTATGCATATCCAACTTGGGAGGTCGCTGACGGGATTGTTGGTGGGTGCCCCAGACGTGAGGAGAGTGGCTAGACTCACCCTCACTGTGTCCATTGCCATTATATGCCTCCTCGTGGCTTCCTCCTTGCCCTTCGAGATTAGGGTAGATAGTCTGTCAAGTTGACTTGGGATGGATTGCAAGGTTAGTTCAAGTTTGTCAATCCTCTCATTGGCCATAGCTTGAGCTCTAGTTTCTACCATGCACCGATCAGATGTTCTTGAGATTTGGGACCGCCCGAAAAAAAAAATTCAGTAAAAATTGAATGGTACCATCGTTCTCAGCTCATCATCCTGATTCTGATGGGCTAGATCACCAATAAGCGTCCTGGAAGATTTTTTTTTTTTTTTTTTTTTTTCTTCTGAAAACTCCAAACGAAGTTTTACTCCTGCCTTATGAATATTGTGGTCACCAAATCCTCAAAATGTTAATGCTGCCAAAAATCCTGCGAAAATTCTGCCACGGTATAGGAACCCCACACAACTACTCAGATCTGGTGGATCTGAGAGATCTGAATGGCGGATCGGATAGCTCTAGGTGGCGGAACAGACTGTTGCTGTGGATCTGATGGATCTAATAGATCGGAATGGCTAGTCTGCTAACTCGGAACTGCGGGACTGATGTCGGATGCTGCTGCACCCCTTTGCACGAGCGGATCTGGCAGAGATGATGTGTGATCCCAAGATAGAAAAGGGAACTATGGTCTCGAGGAGTGTCAGGTGCTACAGATCGCAATATACATAAGGGTCTGACAGTAGTACTCGGCTCAATGTTTTAGGGCTCTAACTAAGGAGGATCAACCGTACCCTTAACCGTACAACCCGACTACCCTATCGTACGGGCGAGTAATATCTCCGAGTGCTGTTCTTAGTGTACTGTAGCAGCAAGATGGCCGACGATTTATCTATGGCGAGGTTGCGGAGGCGCTAAGGGGCTTCAGATATACCCAGAAGGTACTTGGAAGACATTCTGTACGTGGTTCTATCTAATGCACTACTACTCGAAGGGGTAACCATAGGGGTTACAAGGGAGTCCAACAAGCGTGACCACCTCTTGTATTTCTTGCGTGCATGCCTCCCCAAATCCACAGGTTTATGCGCTCAACGATAGATCCCGTGGTTTAAAGACGCTAGAACACGTCTCTAGCCAAAAATTGTTTTTGCTAAGAAATGGAGATCCCACCAGCCCTGGAAAGTGCCCTGATACCACTTGTTATGCTCTTAACCTACAAAAAGATACCCAAATATAGAAGATATGAAGAAAGATACCCAGAACATAGAATAGTGAGAGACAACAACAAATATTTTATTCTTCAGAAAGCAATGTTCACCGGCCTCTTCGAGGGGGCAACCTCCAATAGAGCAGAGCTCGATTCAAAAATAAGACACGATGCTCCTCGCAGGGAGTCTCTATCCTTTATATATGACTCATACATGCAATACCATGGATCAATACCATGGGTTTTGTTAATACCATATATCTAATACTACATCCCATTTGCAACTAACTGTGGTCACGTCATTAATTGCATGTTAACCACTTACAATTATTAATATGGGCTTTATTGACTCTTGACTATGACTCGATCCCATTACATAAATAAGGGGGTTAGGGTGCGACCCTAACAAAATCCATCATTGCCAATTGTATGGGTAGATCATTCATTAGAATATGGTACTTCCTTTGATCCTTTTTCACATATATTTTCTACTGATGAAGGAATCATCCAATCAATGATGATGGAAGAAGAACCATGGGAAGATTATCATCATTGTTCCCATCTTCCAGATTACATAGAATATTTTTCAAATGAACTTAATCACCCTTCAGTTGTTGATTTTATTTCAAATTCTGTTTTTATAGATACAGTAGATTCCGAGCAAAACTTGTCAAATATCGAAGAAATTATTTCTATCAATATTTTGACCAAACCTAGAGTTGTAGAAAACATTCATGTTGGAAAATCTTGTTCTCCATCAGAACTTGATCTTTACCGTGCTTTCTTTCGTGAATTCGAAGATATATTTTCATGGTCATATGAGGAGATGCTAGGTATTGACTCTAGTATAGTTGAACATGAAATTAAAATGTATCCTGATGTCAAACTAGTGTGACAATGCCTCTGTCCTGTTCATCCAAAGAAGGTAACTGCCATTGAAGTAGAATTTGAAAAACTTTTGCATACTGGTTTCATATACCTTGTTCCTCTTACTGATTGGGTTTCCAATATTGTTTCTGTCATGAAGAAACAAGGGACAATACGAGTGGGCGTCGATTATAGGGATGTTAATCAGGCTTGTCCAAAAGACAATTATCCCACTCCCTTTATCGACCAGATTATTGATGAATATGTCTGATGTGAAATATTTTCTTTTATGGATGGCCTTTCTAGCTATAATTAGATCAATATCTGCCCAGAGGACCAATATAAAACTTCTTTTATTTGTCCATGGGGCACATTCTCTTACAGGAAACTCCCTTTTGGTTTGAAGAATGCTGGAGCCACTTTTCAGAGGGCAATGAATTATGCCTTCCATGACATCAAAAATAGAGTGTCCAACCATACCTTGATGATTTACCTGCTCATTCACGAAAGCAGACTGATCACCAACAGCATTTGAGAGCTATATTTTTATTGTGCCGACACTACAAAACTTGACTCAATCCACACAAATGTGTGTTTTGTGTTGGTTCTGGTCGATTGCTTGGTTTCATAGTGTCTAAGAAGGGATTCGACTTGACCCTCTTAAGGTTTAGGCAATTCTTCATTTGCCTCCACCTTCCAATTTGCTACATCTACAGAGACTCCAAGGGAAGGCTAACTTTCTAAGGAGGTTCATTCCCAATTATCCTTAAATGGATAAAGGATTTAATCGTCTTTTGAAAAAGGGGATACCCTTCCATTGGGATCAAGTTTCGCAAGCTTCCTTTGATGCTCTTAAAGGTACCTTGATTAGAGTGTCATTAATGTATTCCCTGGATTATCAAAATGACTACTTCCTGTATCTCGCCGCTGCAGATACAACCATTGCAATGGTTTTAGTCCAAGAAGAAGATGGGATTGAACATCTGATATATTATTTGAGTGGCAATCTCAATGATACAGAAGTTAAGTACTCTTATGTCGAAAGTCTAGCTTTGGTTGTTGTTCAAGCTATACAGAGATTTCGCCACTATATCCTGCTCTGAAAGACCACTGTCATTTCGGATTGCAACCCTATGACATATATTCTATCACATCAATTGCTCGGGGGAAATACTCAAAATGGATCGTCATTTTCCAGGTATTTGATTTGGAATTCATCGAATCCAAATCAAAGAAATCTCTACTTTTCGCCGAGCTTCTTTGCGACCTTCCCTCGACTGCCATTGATTCAACATCAAAACCATCAATTTTCGATGAGTCTCTTTTCTTGATTTTGTCATCTAACCGGTGGTATGGAGATATACTGATTTATCTCGAGACCCAAACTTTCCATCCCGATACCTCTCGCTCACAACAGCGACGTATCCGATACCAAGCCAAATATTATCTGATCATTGGTGACACTCTTTACCGTCATGGTATCGATTCAATTTTACGGAGGGGCCTCACACATGAGGAGTCAGAGAAAGTTTTCAATGATTTCCATTCAGGTGCTTGTGGTAGCCACTTATCTGGTTATGCTACCGAACAGAGGATTCTCCGTGCTGGTTACTTTTGGTCTACCATTTTCAAAGATTACATTATTGTTGTCAGAAGTTGTCATGCATGCCAGATCTATGACCGTAAAGCTAGGTTACCACCTGCACCATTGCATCATGTCATCGATGTTGGACCATTTTTCAAATGGGGCATTGACTTCATGACATGTAACCCTCACTTAGCTGGGGGGCTGTTATAGGCATTTTTGTGCCTTACAACATTGAGCATGAAATGTCCATAATCTAAGGAATCCAAAGTCCCTAAACATGTTGTTCCTACCCCTAGAGGAACAAGGCTAATAAACCACAACAATTCAGAGAAGTTCTCCACCAGAAACTGCTCAAAAACAAGTCAATTCAGGATCATTTGAGTGGCTACACTAGCTGTTTGCACTGAATGTCAAAGCCAACACTGGCTACCTGCATTTAATGTCAAAGGGAACACTGGCTACCTGCGCTGAATGAGAGTGGACATCTGGCAAGCTCATTTCTCAAGGTGTCAAAACCCAGGGAGCTTCCAAAATGACACTTGCCTCAGGGAATTCGACTGGTGATGAGTAAGAGGTTCCAAATCTCCAAGTGGAAGCAAGAACCTCCAAGTGGAATCAAGAACTGACAGAGGGAGAGGAAACTAGTCAGATCTCAAGCTGACTCATCCTCTCTCCAAACATCTATATATATGGATCTCTCCTCCATGAGATCTAGAGGCTGGAATTTTGTTATTGCAAAGAATTGTTGTTGGTTTGAGATTGGAATCATTGGGTGCTTAATGCTTTGAAGGGGTGAAGATAGGAATTCCATTTGCTGGGAAGGAGATGCTGGATTGGAGCCCTCTGGGTTGTATCTCTTCCTGAACCTTGTTATTCATCAATAAAGCTATCTTGATATCTCCTATATACTGACGTATTCTTGGTGTATGATTGCATTAGTGTATTTGGTTTATTTCTAATCGTAAACTAGTTATGAATGTGAATATCTGTCTTTGTGTGGTGTTCTTCTCTTGTCGCAAGTAGCTGTTCTCTTGTGATCTTACAGGAACCCGTTGAAGCTGGACAAGCAAGAAGGCAAGTAGCTGTTCCCTTGTGATCTTTCATGAACCTGTTGAAGCTGGGCGAGTGAGAAGGAAAGTAGTTGTGAACTCCCAAAGAGAAGAGAGACCGGATCGAGGGACAAACGAAAGACACCGGTAATTCTATTGATCTCTCTTCTTTCACAATTCATAAAGGAAGAAACCAGAATAGCTATCCTTGTTTGTTGCTAAGGCACTGTCACACCTTAGATGGATAGGATCGTCCTGCATAGGCATTTTTCCCCACAACAAATTGGCGACTCCGTTGGGGAAATTTGTTTAGTCATTTTATTTGTGTTTCTATCATTGTTTGTTTCATAGACTTGACAGCAACAATCGAACTGCATCTGCTTTTCCCGGATGCAAAGTAGACAGTTGTTGCTTTGATCCAATCAATGGACTTGTCTATGATCTGAACAATGGCCTCACAAATGATTTGATGACCCTTTTTGATAGATCTTAGTACTCCCTCAAAGCATCCCTTTGATTACACCTTGCTTGTTGCTTTTATTTGGCCTGAAACACTGAATTAAATAACAATCTGTGACCCAAAACCAGTGAGAAATGAGAGTTTCTCCTTCAGCGCAGACCCAGTGAAGGGATTCTGCATTTCAACGCAGGTCCCATGAAGGCTACCTATGCTGAATGTCAAAACCCCTGTGTTGAGGTTGCGTTCAACCAATTTGGCCTTGTGCAGCTGGGGTTCTCTGCTCTGTTTTTCCTTGTTTTGATCTCTGATTTTTGCAGCCTGTAACCAGCATAGGTACGAGTCTGATAACTCCTTTTCTCTGCTTAGATTCCATCTCCTTTTGTACAAAAATATTGTGAGTGTTTTTATGTGTTTGTGGCGTCATTTACAATTTTCCTTTGCATGAGTGAAATAGTCATCCTGTAGCCCTTGATTCAGATCTGTTGATTGTGATCTTAGAAGAGAGTTCATTGGCTGTTTGCAGATTGATTATACATTTACTCTTGCTTATTGGTTTGAGTTTGTCTCTTTTAAGTGTTGAAACAAGGATTCATTTCGAAAATCGTTAAGTGTTGTAATCTCTTCTACCCTCTCTTATTTCGAAGAAGTAAACTTGTTTGTATTGGTCATTTAAAAGAAAATTCAAAGTTGTACAAAAAGCTTTCTGTGTAGGCATCAATACTAAGAAAGCGGAAAACAAACACCTGCATTGTGCATTTGCATCTTGATAGTTTGCATGTCTGATTTAGGAAAAGTGCATTAGAGTGTGCTGATTGCTCTTTGAGAAAAGATGGAGTCTTTCTTTTCCCTTAGTAGCTAGGATTTTCAAAGTTGAAAAGATATAAAGCTTGCTTATCATATTTAGACTGCATTTAGGAATTGTATCATACATCTCGCGGTGAACCTTGAAAGGCAAAATTCTAAAAAGATCAACCTAAAATAAATTGAATGAACTTAACAACGCTTGGCAACATAACGCACAACATAGAGGTCTAGGCTAGAGACGTGTTCCGGCGTCGTTAAGCCTGGTGACTGTCGATCTCGTGGATGGTGGGCGATTCCTCCTGAGGGACGATAGCGCCAGTACGGATTGTGCTCCCACGTACCGTCGCGTATATATTGGGAGACCCCTATAGGCATAAAAAATTTATCCTTAGGAAGCCGTGTCAGCCGCCCTACTGATCGCAATGCACTGAACACATCATTCAGGAAGATCGACCGCCCGTACCCTAAAAAGTATTCTGCGGTTTTGCGAAAAGTTTGGCACACCCTTTGCCTAGAACTCCAAAGCAGTTCCTTTTGGCCTTTTTCAGACTCTATAACGGAAAAAGTCCATCCGAGCATTTGTCACTTTGGGCTCGTTAAAACATCGAAGGAGACTAGAGTCATCTTTAGCTTTTTCTCGACTCTTTAAAATTGAAAAAGCAAGTTGTGTCTAAGCGTCATTAAAAATTTATTTTAAGCGGAACAATCACCCCTATTCCTGCGTTGATCTTTAGGTTGAAAAAATGGAGCACACCAACCAAGGAATTCTCCTTGGTGGAAATCCTAGTCCCTTCTCCTCTTGGGGAGATGTTGGTGCGCCCCATATGGCCACATTGTCGCTTCCAGGACTGACAATTGGTCTGCCGGTCTGGCTCTTTTCAACCGATGTCGTTCAAACCACCACTATTACTGAACAATCGAGTCAACAGTTATACCAGACCAGAGTTGCCAACCAGCCTTCTACTTCATCTAACTCTTCCTCTCCTCCTTCCTCTTTGCTTGACGGAACTCGTAAAACAAAAAACGAAGTTCCTAAGGAGAAGAAAGAGAAGAAGAAGAAGGAGCTGAAAGCGACTGGGGGTAAACGAGTGTCGTTTGACAAAAATCCACACACAACACTGTCTAGGCCTAAATCGCCATGTGTCATATGCAAGGGAGACCACTTCCACAGAGATTGTCCCTGCATCCCTTGGATACTAAGGGACTGGTCTCCCCATTTGAACAATTCGGTAGCATCAACCTCTGATAGCCATGTCAACTGCTCACCGTCGACTAGTGAAAGTGAAGTCCCAGGACAGAGAGGGAAAGCTAGATTTCCCTGTAAACTGTGTGAAGGCAACCATGCCATCCACCATTGTCCCTTCTTAGACGAGGCTAAAAGAGTTCTGGAAGATCGCCCGATTTTACGAGCGCAACTTCCTCCTGGATATCAAAAACTCCTGCCAAGTCCTTCATTAGTTGAGAACCTGGCTGGCCCACCCAGGTGGTCAGCCGAAGCACCTATCATTGAAGATGAACCATCTGGATCCATGCCTGACGAAAGTCAAAAGGTTGAGGTGGCAGCTGACCCGGTTTTGCCTTCAGAGGCTCTATCTTCAAATGATACCATCACAGAGGAGAATAAAGATGACACCGTCCAAATTCTTTTCATCAACACAGACTCTGACGAACAAGGGGGAAATTTGCCCATTCCTTTATCGCAGGAAGGAACTTCGTCAGAGTCATACCTGGCCCTCTATTCGGTCCCACCACCAAGCAACCTAGTTGTCTCGTTTGACTGGAACCAACTAGGCAGACCCCGGTTGCCAGCAAGCATACCATTCAGAATTATCATTCAAATATACAGAATGGTAATGGCTGGCACTATCATTGATGAGGGGGCATCTGTGAGTATCTTTTCCTCTATTACTTGGAAAGCGCTTGGTTCACCGACGCTTTTGCCTGAAATGAGAAATCTATCAGGTTTTGATAAAGGAACCAGTCGTCCTTTAGGGATCCTCCCCAATGTGCCCATAACATTGAAAGGGAAGACCGTTCAAATGAACGTGATGGTCGTTCAAGGACCCTTGGATTATAACCTACTCCTTGGATGAGACTATATATATTGCATGGGAGCTATCGTCTCCTCACTCTTTAGAGTAATGTGTTTTCCGCATGAAGGAAGAGTGGTCAAGCTCGTGGACCAACTTTCATTTCCCGGATCACGCATCGCAAATAGTCATTTACCATCCCTAAATGGTCTATTCATGCAAGAAGTGTCTCAACCCACGGTCCGTCCTCCTGATGAGCACGAGTAATCCGGGAGGATATGATTGGAACCCAGGGGGCATGCGTCCTGGTCTGCTTTGACATGAAAACTTTGGGTATAAGGTAGGTTTCCACGGGAGAATATGACTAGTCTGTACCCCGCCCATGCTAGAAGAGGGTTATTCTAGAATAAGATTCTTTTGTCAAAGTTATGTGAGTTGGCGGGCATCATCGCTCACCTTTGTCTATTTCGGTAGACATTGCTCAGGAAATGTTTTGTTTGAAAGATTAACGAGACAATCTTTGGGTAACCTGAAAGAGGTAAGCCTCTCTCTTTAAAACAATTGTTTTGAAGGAAAAGAAGTAGAGGTAACCTTGAAATCGTACTTTATACCTAGGGGCATGCAAACCTTTTGGAGTGCAAGCAAAGAGCTGTTATTTATCTGTTTTTTGGGTTAGCCGTTTCCTAACTTTCATAAAGAAAGGATGCGGGGCATAGCTTTGTGAGATGAAGCTCCATAAAAAATAGAATCTCAATGAGACACTCTTATCATATGACTGGGTAATCGAGCAGTTTTAGCACACAGTTCATGCTCGTTAAAAAATAAACGCAAGATCCGAGCAGTTTTAGCACATAGTTTATGCTCGTTAAAAAATAAACATAAGACCAAGCAAATGTTTCCACCCGCGTTTAAGCTCATAAAAAAATGAACTATCCCGGTAAATATCCACTGTGAATGTAATATCATCAGCCATTAAAGCCTTGGTTGTGTTTGCACCGTCACCTCCACTTTTCCATTGGCCGATCGTTCACCTCCATATGATCGTTTACCCATTTTGAGGAACAGCTGCGAAGAGTGATTTCACCTAGCCATCCTTGTGACACTTCCATGATTGGAAAATTCCAACCTGTACCTGGAATCAGCTGCTAACCCCGTTTATCACTCGTTCCTCAAAAGACGAGTCTTCTTTAAGCTCTTTTCAACTGACTCGTAAAATATGAAAAGATTGCTGAGTCCTTGGCCTTCCAGCTCGTTAAAGGGACAGGAAGTGCTATCCCTCCTCTAGATTTTAATCTTTTTGGACCTGAGGGATTATTGCACAAAAAGATCGAGCGCTTGTTTTAGTTGACTCGTTAAAACTATCGAAAACTCATCCCTTCTGTATTGTTTTATACTTTTTCGGACTTAAGGGATTAGATGACGAAAAAGGACTTTTGGAGTTAACTTTATGTATCTTTTCAGACTCTCTAAAAATGAAAAGGACCGAGTTATCCTTGTCGTTAGACTCGTTAAAATCATTAAATAGCGACAAACTTGTCTTTAGACGAGAACGAGTTTCACTATCGCTAGGCTTGTTAAAACATAGCGATGGGCTTGCCCGAAGGGCAAGTTATAGAACAAGCATATGTTATCCTCCTCAAGCTTGACAAAAATAAAGAGGTACTGGTCAGCAATGACTGGGGAAAAATTGGGAGAAACTCAAGAAAACTTTGAGGGTAGCAAGCCGCTCTTGAACATGACACTTTTCCTCTGTACCACAATCGGGTTGGGTTGTTTCATTCACCGGTCACATCCATGGTCTCGCCATACCATCCATATTTGGGGTAATGCTACCAATCCATCGCATCAGTGTCACCATATATTCAAGAGAAGTTGTTCAGAAAAGTCAACCGTGTCCCATCCACTGCCATACATTATCCTTCATCCTTTCATGACCGCCACCCTGAATCATATGTCACAGATCGTTTTCACCTCCATTAAAATCATTAGCTCCATTTCGTGTCACTGATGTGGGATTCATTAAGGCCCTCCTTTGACGGATCACTTCTTGTCGACATTAGCTCATTATCCAAGAAGTTGATCTAGGAACAACCCCTTCAGTACTTTGAAGCTTGCATGCCTCAATGGCAAGTTTCTCACTTCTGGTGACAGGTATACATCAATGACCTTCGACCGAAAGATTTTGCATGGTGTTCGACGCCAAGTCCTTTATTCACACCATGTGAATTGTACTGCAGTACCTTGAGGGTCATTATCATTATCGGTGATTCCTCTCGCGCTTGTTAACGGTTTACATCATTGACCGGTAATCAAGCGATGTGTTTCCATGTTCGACTTCAGAACATTTCTCACATGGATTGAATTGTACTTAGAGTGAAGATCGAACGAGTTTGAAGACCCCAGATCTAATTCCATCCATCCGGGCTGCGATATATATTCAGGAAAGATAAAGACATTGACATGTACATCATTGCAGCAGATAATCATCATACTCAAAGGATGATAATTTCATCAAAATTATCAGTCTACCATCAGACGATTGTCTGTTCTATGTACAGAAAAATGAATTTATAAAGTTGAGCATGGGAATGCCCGCCTCAGCTAGATCATGAAGGTAGTATGAAAAATAATGTATTGTATTGTATCTTACTAAAGGTCTCCTCCCAGCATTGGATGAACTTCAGATCCCCTTGATAAAGCATTTCACCCGATAAACAGCCTCATACTTTAGGGGGCAACTGTTATAGGAATTTTTGTGCCTTACAACATTGAGCATGAAATGTCCATAATCTAAGGGATCCAAAGTCCCTAAACATGTTGTTCCTACCCATAGAGGAACAAGGATAACAAACCATAGCAATTCATAGAAGTTCTCCACTAGAAACTGCTCAAAAACAAGTCAATTCAGGATCATTTCAGTGGCTACACTAGCTGTTTTCACTGAATGTCAAAGCCAACACTAGCTACCTGCGTTGAATGTCAAAGGGAACACTGACTACCTGCGCTGAACGAGAGTGGACATGTGGCAAGCTCATTTCTCAAGGTGTCAAAACCCAGGAAGCTTCCAAAATGACACTTGCCTCAGGGAATTCGACTGGTGATGAGTAAGAGGTTCCAAATCTCCAAGTGGAAGCAAGAACCTCCAAGTGGAATCAAGAACTGACAGAGGGAGAGGACACTAGTCAGATCTCAAGCTGACTCATCCTCTCTCCAAACATCTATATATGGATCTCTCCTCCATGAGATCTAGAGTATGGAATTTTGTTATTGCAAAGAATTGCTGTTGGTTTGAGATTGGAATCATTGGGTGCTTAATGCTTTGAAGGGGGTGAAGATAGGAATTCCATTTGTTGGGAAGGAGATGCTGGATTGGAGCCCTCTGGGTTGTATCTCTTCCTGAACCTTGTTATTCATCAATAAAGCTATCTTGATTTCTCCTATATACTGATGTATTCTTGATGTATGATTGCATTAGTGTATTTGGTTTATTTCTAATCCTAAACTAGTTATGAATGTGAATATCTGTCTTTGTGTGGTGTTGTTCTCTTGTCGCAAGTAGCTGTTCTCTTGTGATCTTATAGGAACCCATTGAAGCTGGACAAGCAAGAAGGCAAGTAGCTGTTCTCTTGTGATCTTTCATGAACCTGTTGAAGCTGGGTGAGTGAGAAGGCAAGTAGCTGTGAACTCCCAAAGAGAAGAGAGACCGGATCAAGGGACAAACGGAAGACACCGGTAAGTCTATTGATCTCTCTTCTTTCACAATTCATAAAGGAAGAAACCAGAATAGCTGTACTTGTTTGTTGCTAAGGCACTGTCACACCTTAGGTGGATAGGATCATCCTGCATAGGCATTGTTCCCCACAACAGGGGCATGGGTACATTATAGTCTTCGTTGACTATTTCACAAAATGGGTCGAGGCGATGCCTACATTGAACAAGAGTGGTGAGACGGTGACACTTTTCTTTTTCAACCACTTGGTTGCCCAGTTTGGTGTACCACCTGCTAAATTTACAGATCATGGGTCACATTTTTGCAATCACATGATGACTGAGTTAACTGCCAAGTTAGGACTTTCACATGATAGTTCTACTCCTTATTATCCACAAGCTAATGGACAAGTTGAGGCCATCAACAAAGTCCTTAAGCGAATGCTTCAAAGAATGATAGGGGTTCATAAACGAAACTGGCATTTAATCCTATACTCTGCTTTGTGGGCATACCAAAACCTCGTTAAGGAATGTAACTTGATTCACACCCTTTCAATTGGTGTATGGTCTAGAGGCAATCTTGCCGATACAATGTGAAATTTCATCTCTTAAACTCACAATTGACCTGTTACTCGACACTTCTGATGAAGAAGTGTGTTTCTTAGAACTCATCCATCTGGATGAAACCCGTCGTGAAGCCGCATTGGCTAATGAAGCACATAAGAAATGAATCAAGGCGTAATACCACCGAAATGTCAAGCCTCGCATTTTCTCAGAAGGAGACCTGGTCTTGCTTTATGATCAGGAATCTGATAAACTAGGAGCGTAAAAATTTGAACCACTATGGATGGGCCCTTACATTGTCAAGCGTGTTTTAGCAAAAGGTGCCTATGAGTTGGTCGATTATGATGGAATTCCATTATTGCAGCCCCAAAACGGGTTATATCTCAAACGTTACTATGCTTATTTGAGTGTAGTAAAATCATTGAATATATGCTTTAATTGCATGTGTGTGTGACAGTGTGTCTTTTAGAGTTTTTATGTGGTTAGCAATCTTCGTTGCATTTGTTGCAAATGTCGGAATATTTGGAACCATTTTTTGGTTATGCCAATGGTGCTAGTCATAGTACGCAGAACCTATCTTCTGCAACATGGGCCATTTTCGCTCCAAGTGGCGAGTTAGTGAGCTTTCAAGGGATTTGTGTCAGTAATTCTATGAATAATATCATCGAGTATAGTGCATTGATCGAACTTCTCTTTGATGCCATTTCACTTGGCATTCACTGAATCATCATTAGGCTGGACTCACCACTCATCATACTACAACTTACAAGTGTTTATACCGTCTGAAACCTAACTATTCCTTGTATGTTCCTTAGAGTTAGTCTTTTGGAAAGACATTTTGAGTACATTCAATATCAACATATTCCCAGAAACTTTAACACATTAACTAATTCTTTAGCGAACTATGTGTTAAACAAACATTTGCGACATATATAAAAGTAAAATTTTCAATTCACATCATTAGTTGAATAGGATTGCACATAACCATATATAAAAACTTTGAAAGTAAAAATAGATAGATGTTTTAAAGTTTTTAAAAAATTTGTGTCCAAGACATCTTTGGTCATTTGAACTCAAAACTCAAAATGCATACAAAAATCATCCTAAGTAGACCAAGGAACACCAATAGTATGGTGTTGTAACCTCATAGGTAACTCCTCAGTCCGAAAGTTCGGAATACCGAGGGTTAACCCCTCTATGTGATCCCGCAACTCGGCCAGTGTCTCAGTCAAATCCAAATCCCAGAGAACTGCTCTTCCGACATATCTCCACATTGGTCCACCTGCCTCCTATTGATGTCCCATAGGTCGAACATTACCAACATCTGTATACATGAGAAATATTTTAGTTTAGTCTTGGAAACATCAAAAAACACAAAAAACATGTAGAAACTTGAAAATAAAAAAGACTTGGTCAAAATAATTTACCTATAGCACCCTATCGAGTGCCCACTAGTAAACTCAAATCTAGATCTCCATGAAAATCCATCCCTGTGTATGGATTCTCCTCAATGACAATGTGTTGTCGATTGAGCCAACTGAAGAATGCAGTAGAAAATGTGATTGATGATTGACCACATGTCTAGCCATCAACTCGACCCACCTCTGCATCCGTGGATCTCTAGGACCAACTATACTCAGTGTTACATGCTGAGGTTGCATGAATGGAATTCTCTCTAAGGTAAAAGAAATTAAGATCGATCCATAGCTAAAATTCTTCATCTTACCGCTTTTTACCTTTGTCAGATTCTCTTTCATTGAATAAAGTACGACCTCACACCAGTTGAATACAGTTGGCTCAAGACCAAATGAAGTGTCACATTTCCTACCAACTTTGTGATAGTGAAAAGGATTGTTCGCAAAGGCAAATCACGTACATCCCTGATGTTTATTTTCTCATCCTTACTAGGCTCTGTACCTGGCCGACAAAACTATCGAATGTAGTCCCTTACTGATTCACCTCCATGGACAAATCCTAAAATAGAAATGGGGGCACCACGTCTCGACAACCCAATAAGAAAGTAAACATCATCAATCATAATAGGGACCACTTTGTTCGCTATGTGAAAATCCTGATCTATGGGATCCCATGCATGAACTAAGAACTGCAATAGTTCTAATTGTTTCCTCATCCCAGTCAACCTGAAGTATTTGAGCAACCCACAGTCTCTGAGGGCCTCAACAATACCCAGATCATTTAGGGAAACCATGTCTTGTTCTTCATGCTCTCTTTCCCACCAAGTAATAGCCATTCTGATCTGGTCAAACCCTCAAATCAAACCATAAGCTTAGTTAGGATCCATTTCATGCAAAAAACTAGAGAAATTTTGGGTCAAACACATGAAACAAATTTGTGAAACTCACGCAGCACAGCCCAGGTCAGGAGATAGTGTCCTATAGAGCAGGTACCCTTCTGTTTGGGTGCTCTACAACACAGTTTTTGATATGGAAGGCTACACTGATCCCAGGGAAAAATATACTAACCCCAGGGGCCCTAAAACCCTAAAAAATTTGCCTGAAATTGCAAAAAAATGACATGAAAAGAAAGATAAGGGGTAGATCTTCTACCTGGTATGAACGGCATGAAAAATTATCCACAGAATCTCTTGCAAACAGCTACTAAAGTTCAAGGTAAAAATTGGTTCAGAGCACAAAACTAAATGGTAAATATCAAATGGTGAAAATGACATGGTAAATTCTTGTTTTATGTTTATTTCATGATAATTAAATGAATAAACCTTAGTCTTTACCTATTCTTACCAATGAAACAGGTATGTTTAGTCCGTTTGGTGGTTCTTTGAGCACGTTTACAACTGACTTACTGAATTTGAAGTGCACGACCATGAATTGTACCTTTGACCACAGAGCATACTTTTATCTATTTTTCGAGTTCTGTTAAACATCAAAAATGGAACCCCCTTTGTTATGAAACCAGCTCAAGAAAAGATAGAAAAGATAGATCAACGCCTTAAAATTCAGCCTCTTCGAGGGGGCAACCTCCATTACATTACATAAATGAAGAATTCTTGGATGATACAAATGACAAAACCTCCTTTCTATATATAGGAGTCTAAGGAGTCACAATATAATCCAGCCGACCTAACAATAATAATATAAAGCCACAAAAATAACAATAGATGGATTCTATGGGGCACAGAAATAACAATATGGGGGTAATAGGGGCACAACATATGAATAAGGGGTATAACTACAATAGTAATGGGGTAATCACTAGTATTATAGGGATCCAACATGCCCCTCTCCTTCAAAAAATTGTTGTCCTCAACGTTTGAGTAGTTCTGGATACTTCTACATAAAATTCTCATCCTCCCATGTGGAATCTTCAGCGGATAAGTTCTTCCACTTGATAAGATACTCTGAAATTGATCGATTTCGTAGCTGTCGAGTTCTTGTTTCTGTGACTGCTTCCGGTTCCAATATAATTTTTCCTTCCTCCTCAAGTTCTGGCAATATTGTTTGAATTGGGAGCTTTTCACCTATAACCTTCTTTAAACATGAAACATGGAAAACTAGGTGCAATCGAGAAGCTGCAGGAAGCTCCAATTTGTATGCCATAGTACCAATATTTTGCAACACCTTGTACGGACCATAATACTTTGGTGATAATTTATTATCCTTCTTAGCTTGCTTTAGGGACATTTGCTTATATGGTTGTAGCCGTAGGAATACCCAATCACCTACATCAAAACTTCTTTCACTGCGATGTTGATCTGCTTGTTGTTTCATTCTATTTTGTGCCAACACGAGGTTATCCTTTAAGAGTTGGAGGACTTGTTGTTGATGTTCGATGTGATGTTCCACTACCTGAACCTTAGAATTTTCTCTTAAATATGATGTGATGGATGGTGGTTGATACCCATAAAGTGCCATAAATGGGGTCATTTTTGTTGTTGTATGGAAGGAAGTGTTATACCACCATTCAGTAAGAGGAAACCATTTGACCCATTGTGTCTGTTTATCAGATACAAAGCAACGAAGATATCCTTCCAAACATTTGTTTACTATCTCAGTTTTCCCATCAGATTGAGGATGATAAGATGAGCTATGAGCTAACTGAGTACCAAGACAAGAAAATAATTATGTCCAAAAATTTCCAGTGAAAATGGGATCTCTGTCACTTACAATAATCTTTGGGTTTCCATGTAGCTTTTGAACTGTTTCATAAATGCAGTAGAAACTGTACTGGCTTTAAATGGATGTGATAATGAAAAAAAGTGTGCATACTTGGTAAGTCTGTCAACTACCACCATGATGACACTCTTTCCCTCAGACTTGGGTAAACCTGTGATAAAATCCATTGAAACCTCCTCCAATCGTTGGCTTGGAATGGATAAAGGTTGTATAGACCTGGTGTCTTAATTGTTTCAACTTTATTTTGCTGGCAAACCAAACATTCCGCCACAAACTTTTGAATATCTGATTTAAGGCCATCCCAAAAAAATTCCTTCTTAACCCTGTGGTAAGTTTTTAAAAATCCTGAGTGCCCTCCTAAGGGAGAAGTGTGCAATTCCATAAGAATCTTTTGTTTTAGCTGGGAATTCTTACAGAGGTATAAGCGATCTTTGTACCATAACGAATCATTTTTCCAGCTAAATGTATCAGAAGTACTGGAATCTTGTTGTAGCTTTCGAATAAGTGCCCACACTTCTTCATCATTCTTCCATTCCTCCCTTGCTTCGTTTATCCAATCTGGTTGGATAATAGAAATGGCACACAACAATGCTTCCACATCCTCATCCTTTCTTGAGAGTGCATCTGCCACCACATTTTGCTTCCCTTTTTTGTAGATGATTTCAAAGTCATAACCCAACATCTTTGTGACCCACTTTTGTTGCTCTTCAGAGGATAATCTTTGTTCTAAAAAGTATTTAAGGCTATCATGATCCGTTTTTACCTTGAAGTGTCTTCCCATTAGGTAGGGTCGCCATTTCTTAAGTGCATGGAGTATTGCCAACATTTCCTTCTCATAAATAGCTTTGCTTAAAAACTTTCCCTTGATTGGACGACTTTCAAAAGCAATGGGTCTTTCATCTTGCATTAGAACAACACCAATTCCATTTCCTGAAGCATCACATTCCACAATAAAGGTTTTTGTGAAGTCCGGTGTAGCTAAGACCGGTGCTTGGCACATTGCCTCTTTAAGATGTTCAAAGGCCTTTGTTGCTTCCGGAGTCCATGAAAATGAATCTTTCTTCAATAATGTTGTTAGAGGTGCTGCTATTCTCCCATAATTCTTAACAAACTTGCGATAATACCCTGTCAACCCAAGAAATCCTCGCAGATGCTTTATGGATGTGGGGATTTTCCATTCCTTAATGGCTTTAATTTTGCTAGGGTCTACCTTAACTCCTTCATGAGATACAATATGACCCAAATATTCCACCTCCTGGACTCCAAAGAAACATTTGGATCTTTTTGCATATAATTGTTTCTCCTCCAATAGTTGTAGCACCCTGTCAACATGTTCAACATGATCCTTCCAAGACTTGCTGTAGATTAGTATATCATCAAAAAATACTAACACAAATTTTCTAAGGAATGGTTTGAAAATTGAATTCATCAAACCTTGAAATGTTGAAGGTGCATTGGTAAGGCCAAAAGGCATGACCAAAAATTCATAATGACCCTCATGAGTTCTAAATGCCATTTTCGGAATGTCTTCAATCTTCATTCTGATTTGATGATATCCCGAACGAAGATCCAACTTGGTGAAGTAAATTGATCCATGCAATTCATCCAGTAATTCATCAATAACAGGAATGGGGAACTTATCTTTAATAGTGAGCTTGTTGAGCTCCCTATAATCTGGACACATGCGCCATGATCCATCCTTCTTGTGCACCAATACTACTGGAGCTGAGAAAGAACTTTGACTCGGTTGAATTATACCAGCCTCTAGCATTTCTGCAACCATACGTTCAATTTCACTTTTTTGGACATAGGGATATCTGTACGGCCTGATGTTTGGAGGAACACTTCCTGGAATCAGATGAATAGCATGATCATGATCACGCATAGGTGGGAGACCTTTTGGAGTCTCAAATACCTTGGAATGATTGTCCAGGACTTTTTGGAGATCTGGAGAAATAGATGATTCCAATGTGGAAACATCTAGCGAACATAATTGTGCAATTACACCTCTTTGCTCCTTTTTTAGAAGCTTTGTCATGCCATTAGAGCTGATTATCTTTCCTGGTTTCCCTGCAATACCCCTTAATTCAACTTCCTTCCGTAGAAAATTTGATGAAAAGTTCTTGAAAATTAAAAGCTATTGTACCCAAGGATTGTAGCCATTGGACTCCTAGTACAACATCAGCACCTCCCATTGGAATGGAAAGCATTGGGCTAGTCAATACATATTCTCCCATGGATAGCTTGATATTATGGCACTTTCCAGAGCAATTTATTGTTCCTCCATTTGCAATCATCACTTGACACTCTGGTGCTGGATATAGGAAGCAATTCAATTCTTTTGCTACCCTACAATGAATAAAATTGTGGGTGCTTCCTGAATCAATCAACACTATTACCTTTTTCTTCTTGATTTGTCCTTCTATCTTGATGGTTTGAGGAGTGGTAATTCCCGCCAATGCATTACAAGATATGGTCGGATTTATTTGTTCTTCATCTAGGCTTTGTTCCTGGAGTATATCTTCTTCTTTTGACCTTTCTTGCTCCTTTTCTTCTTCCTCTTCACAATCTATGTAGAATAATTTCTTCTCAGCACACTTATGACCTTTAGTGTATTTGCTATCACAACTGTAACAAAGCCCTTTTGCTCTTTTTTCTTCCAATTGTTGTGGTGTCAACCTTATAGGTTGTGGAAGACTAGGGGCAACAACACTTTCGTCTTTATAGTTGTGAGTGGTATGCTTCCTGGTTGCCATAATTTTGCTTTCCATTTTTCTTGCTAACCTGAATGCCTTCTCTAATGAATCAGGTTCCCAAAGGCGAACATCATGTTGGATATTATCCTTTAAAGACCCTATGAACACATCAATCCTATGCTCCTCTGGAATATCTTTTACCCTTATGTTCAATTTTTGGAACTCCTCAATGTGCTCCATTACTGAACCCTTTTGTTTGAGACTTATCAATTGGCTAAAAAAAGTGTTGCTTTTTGTATCTTCATAATGTGCTATCAATTCTTCCGTAAAAATTGCCCAAGTGATAATTTTTTTACGAGAGCAAAGCCATTGATACCATACAAACTGATTTGGTTCCAAATATACAGTTGCCATACGTACCTTTTGTGCGTTTTGCACATTATTGAGATCGAAGAATTGCTCCATCTGTAATATCCATGTGGCGGGATCCTTGCCATCAAACTTCCTCATATCGATTTTTGGAATATGGTGATTCTTCGATCCAACATTAGCGTCTATGGAATCATGATTAACATTTCTTTTGTTCTCATCATGAGTTTCCTTTACTACCTTTTCACCATTAGTGACCCTTTCTTGTAGCAACTTCTTCAATTCTTCCATGTCTGTCTTCAAATCTATCTTGAAATCATCCATCTTAGCTTCCATGCCCTTTATCTTAGATTCCACTCCATTTACCTTAGATTCCACGCCACTTATCTTAGCTTCTGTTAGCTTTGGTGAGCGTGACATTTTTTGCACTTGTTTTTGTAATTTTGATATATCATGTAGCATTTCTTCCTCTTCTTCATGAGTCATGCTAGAGCTTTCAGGTTCCTTACTAGGTGTTTGCATTTTCTTTCCTCAGGGCATCAGTTACCGATAATAATGCTTTACTATGCCCTTTGAATTCCGTTAAACCAAGCTTACACAAAAATTAAAAAAAAAACTACACACCTTTTTTCACTTTATAGAAGCCTGATATTGAATCTGATGTATCTCTGTAATTTCAGATCATCCAGTTCTGAAATTGCTACCTGTAGTAGCCTTCTGCATCCTCTTTCTAATGCCACAAGTCTGAGCCAAATTGGATTCTCCAAGGATTAGTTATGTGAAATCTCCCATAGTGACTTGCTTTTAGACTGGTTTAGTAGAGTGAATTTGTATGACGTGCCTCGAGTCACTGTTTCAACCTTTGAATCTGAAACACACATACAAGAAGCTACAGTCTGTCCTCTTTCTGTACCTTCTTACTAAATTTCAATCCAATCCTCAGAGAGAAAGTTATGAAAATTGTCCCCAGGTCACTTGTTTTGAATGTAATTCAGGAGTCTGCAAAAAGACCAACTTCCTCAGATCATATCTCTACAAAATTTGGACCCAAGGTTCAGCGCGATTTATTCTCAAATGGGTTTTTTTTGCGACTTTTGAAACGTCACAGAAAAAAGTTATAGCCAAAATTCCATGATGACCTGTTTGGAGCAGCGAAACCCTAGAATCCAAAGCTCTGATACCAAATGTTATGAAACCAGCTCAAGAAAAGATAGAAAAGATAGATCAACGCCTTATAATTCAGCCTCTTCAAGGGGGAAACCTCCTTTACATTACATAAATGAACAATTCTTGGATGATACAAATGACAAAACCTCCTTTCTATATATAGGAGTCTAAGGAGTCACAATATAATCCAACCGAACTAACAATAATAATATAAAGCCACAAAAATAACAATAGAGGGATTCTATGGGGCACATAAATAAAAATATGGGGGTAATAGGGGCACAACAATATAAATAAGGGGTATAACTTCCATAGTAATGGGGTAATCACTAGTATTATAGGGACCCAACACCCTTGGAGTCCTCTTTAAGATCTTTTCAGACTCTTGAAATATGAAAATATTTACAAGTACTTGTCCTTTTCAGCTCGTTAACAGATTGGAAACAACATCTACTCAGTATAAGTTTAACCCTTTTCCAGACTGAGATAGATTGTTTATGAAAAAGGAATACGTTGATCGTACATGGTCAATAGGTTCCCTCTCGTATTATTTTACGCTTTTTCAAACTTGAGAGACACATCTACGAAAAAGAACTTGTGAAGTTTTCTTTTTGTCCCTTTTGAAACTCTCTAAATATGAAAAGGACCGAGTTATCATTGTCATTAAACTCGTTAAAACATCAAATAGCGACAAACTTGTCCATCATGACAAGGCTGAGTTTCACCTTCACTAGACTCGTTAAAACATCACATAGCGATGGATTCACCCAAAGGGTTGAATTATACAACAAGCATATGTTATCCTCATCAAGCTTGATAAAAAATAAAGAGGTACTGGTCAACAATGACTGAGGAAAATCAGAAAAGGGGTAAACCACTTTATGGTAGCAAGTCATTCTTGAACATGACACTTTCACTTCATCTCTATGACTACTTTTGTTGGGTTATCTACTTGATGGTTATCATACCTATGGTCTATCATACCATCCATTACTTTGGTTTTGGGTCAATGCTTCCAATTCATTAAGTGTCACCGACATGTTCAAGAGAAGTCACTCAGTTAAATTCATCCTTTGCAATACTCATAAACCTTCATTTTCATGACTGCCATTCCTAAACCTTGTGTCATCAGTCACATTCTGTCTCCAAAAATCATTACACTCGTTTCATGTCGTTGATGTGGGATACATCAATGCCCTCCTACGACAAGTCGCTTCTTGTCGACGTCAGCACATTATCCAAGAAGTTGACTTACAAACACCCTTCTAGTACCTTGAGACTTGCATACATCAATCGCATGTTTCCCACATTTGGTGATAGGTTGACATCATTGGCCTTCGACCAAAAGACTTTGTATGATGTTCGACATCAAAACATCCATTCACACCATGCAGAATGTACTGTAGTACCATGAGGATCATTATCATTATCGGTGATTTCTCTCGCATCTGTTAACAACTTACATCATTGGCTGGTAATCAGACGATGTACTCCTATGTTCGACTCTAGATCACATATTCACATGGTTAGACTTGTACTCGAGTGAATGATTGAACGAGATAGAAGACCCTGGATCTAGTTCCATCCATTCGGTTTGCGATTTCAGGAGAGTACTAAATCATCTGTACGATGGCTTTACACAGATGGTCATACTATCATGGGTCTATATATGTAGACAACTATCTCATTTATGTACATGTAATGAAAATTTTATATGCTGAGCATCGGTATGCCTTCCCTCAACGATTCATGAAAAATACAAAATATTATGACATTATGTATTGTAATTGATGCAGGTCAACATCTTCTTTAGAACCTCCTCATCACATCGTAAGGCATATCACTCGACATTATCATTTTCGACTTCATGCTTTAGGGGGTAGTCGTTATAGGTCTATTTGGGCACATCACTCTCAACATTTAGATCAGTACTATTAGGGCTTATCAACCCCTAATTCAGTTGCTACATGCCCTAGACAAGTCATCATATTGAATGCCATCATTCCTGAGAGTTTCCTGGCCTGAAGACATCTTGAAATGACTCCTTGAGGGACCAGCGTAGCCTTGATCAGGGGTAAATGAATTGCAGAGCACTTAGGCCCATTCAAGCGTACTCTGCAGAGCACCTAGGCCCACTTTGACCTACACTAGGCGAGATTGAGGAAATCTTCATAGGGTTCTGGGAATATTCCTACATTATAGACCATTCTAGAAGATTCCCACCTCTTATCCTCTCCTATGAGCTTGAAATTGGACAGGTAATGAATCAAATAACCTCCTATCCTCTCATCCCTTACTCCATGGAAACTAACTCCCAAATTGGAAGGCCATTCAATGCCCAGTTTATGATAAAACCACCTCCATTTCCCTATAGATTGAGCACTCATAATAGTGATCAAGGGCTAGACTTTGAAGAATTGTAAGGAGATACTATTGGTTTGAGGGTTCAGATTATAAGCAAGTATTGTTATGCTACTGGAGTGTTTTTCTTTTGGTGTGATGAAGGATGGAACTCAAGCTGGATGAGTGACATGGGATCGAACTTCTTTGGTTGTAACTCTTCCTTCTAATTAATAAAGTTATTTACACCTTTTCCCATATTCTTGTCTTTATGTATGATGATTATATGTGTAAATGCTTTCGATTCCATTTACTTATAGTAGATAGATCTCTTGCTTTGACTAGTTTTTGTCCTCTATTTATGATTGCAGGTATTGATCGAGTGGATTCATTTCAAGAAGGAGAGATGAGAGATATTCAAAGGAGACAAAGGGAAGTGAAAGATAACAAGTAGGTCCCTTGTCTTATGTATCTTCTATAGGAAAAGGTTAAACTCTTTAATTATGTTGTTCTAAGTGTATCTACCCAATTAGGGAAGTTGTGTTTATCCATAGATGCAAAATTCCACATAACACTACCACCATCTCTTTGGTCACTGCAAAAAAATGTAGTAAGCTCATTTCCCAAATGGGGAAAGTTGTTTTCCTGATGATATGCCCTCAAGAAAAGAAGAAGATAGTGGCCACGACCTCTAGACAGGACCCCTCCACACAACAACTACAGATGGACAAGGTCATGGAAGAGTCCGTGGACATTTTCACCTCCCCTGTAGGGGTTCCTCTACATTGTCAGGTCAAGCACTTCGTCAATCTGACACTAGGTGTGCTGCTACCCAATGGACCAATCTATCAGTGCTCCGCTCTAGAGAATGATGAAATCAAGAGGCAAATTCAGAAGCTGCTATAGAAAGGTAACATTCGACCAAGTTCATCACCTTGTGGGAGCCCAATCGTGTTGGTACAAAAGAAGGATGGGACTTGGAGAATTTGTATTGACTATTGGACACTGAACAAGATCATTGTTCGGAATAGGTACATAATCCCATAGATTGATGACCTTCTAGACCAACCGAAGGGGGAAAAATATTTCAGCAAGATTGATTTGAAGTGAGGGTATCACCAGGTACCAATCGAACCCTCCAATGTGTGGAAGACTGCCTTCAAAGCCAAGAAGGGCCTTTTCGAATGGCTGGTTATGCCTTTTGGGTTGACGAATGCTTCTACAACCTTCATGAGGATAATGGATGACATCTTGCGGCCATTCACCAACTCATTTGTAGTGTTATACCTAGATGACATCCTGATCTTTATCCAAAGTTAGGAAGAGCACCTCCACCACATCCGACAGGTTCTCCAAACACTACAGCAACACAAGTTATGTGCCAATTTGGAGAAATTCACTTTTGGCATGACTCGAGTTCAATATCTGGGATACATTATTGATGAATAGGGGCTGCATGTGGATCCATCCAAGATCCAAGTCATTCGGGATTGGCCATGTCCAACCACTCTGACAGAGCTCCGCAGTTTTCTAGGTCTTGCCAACTTCTACTGCAGGTTCGTGTTGGGATTTTCTCATATCACTTGGCCCTTGAGTCAATTCACCAAGGGAGGAGAGAAAGAAAAATTATTTTTGTTTGAATCTCAACAGAAGGCATTCACAGAGTTGAAACATTGCCTCTGCTCGGCACCAGTGCTCGCATTACCAGACTTGCAACAACCATTTGAGATCGAGATAGATGTCTCTAACTATGCTATTGGGGTATTCCTTACTCAACACGGGAATCCGAAGGCACATCACAGTGAGACACGTTCAGACACAATCTAGAAGTATCCCACTTATGACAAAGAGATGTATTCCATTGTGCAGGCCTGCTGACAATGGAAGCATTACATTTTGGGGAAGGAAATGGTCATCAACACAGACCACCGGCCCCTGTAGTTCATACAGATGCAAGGGAAGTTGGAGAATGAGTGCCATTAGAAGTGGTCCACATACCTACAACAGTTCCATGTGAACACCAAGTATAAGAAGGGCATGACCAATAATGTTGCAGATTGCCTCAATCAAATACCAATCATACCATTAACCACCATGCTCAACTCTTGTGAGAAAGAGACTTCTGATTGACCACTTCTCTACAAAGCAACCCATAATTCGGCCACACATATGAGACACTCTTGGAGGGTCAACATGTTCCAAATTTTCACCTCTAGGATGCCCTGTTATGCCACTTGGGTCACCTTTGTGTTCCTTCAAGAGAGCGTGCCAATATCATTTGGGAAGCACACTACAGTCGGGTTGCTGGGCATTTTAGGGTAGAGAAAATGGTGGCAGTACTACAGAAGTATTTCTATTGGCCGAATATTCGACAGGAAGTCAGAATGTACATCAGATCCTGCACTGCCTGCGCCATTGCCAAACCGACCATCAATAAGCAAGGCCTCTATATTCCGCTGCCTACCCTAGTCAACCATGGGAATCCATATCCATGGATTACATGTCAGACCTTCCTTCTACTAAGCATGGAAATGACCATGTTTTTGTGGTCATCGACAGGTTCTAAAACATGGCCATTATGGCAGCCTGCAAGAAGAATATCACAACAGAAGCCACTACTAAAATATTCTTTGAACGAGTGTGGGTACACTTTGGGATCCCACATTCTATCATCTCATATTGAGACAACAGGTTCCTCAGTACATTTTGGTCCAGTCTCTAGTCGATGATGGGCACCAAACTCACTAAGTCCACAATCTTCCATCCTGAAAATGATGGCTAGAAAGAGGTTGTCAATAGGATGATCATACACATTCTGCACATGTAAAACTCAAAGCATCCATGCACATGGGATGAGAGCCTCCCCTATGCACAACACAACTATAACCGAGCTCTCCACAGCTTGACTGGCCACAACCCTTTTGAGGTGGGCTGGGGATTCTAGCCACTATGTCCCATTGATGTGGCCATGCCATTTACAGCTGCTCAGGCAGATTCGACTCATGTTCAGTCTGGAACAGATAAGGAAAAAATATTCATTGAGCACATCCAACATATTTGCCAGCAGGTCCATGACATTCTGGAGAAATAAAATTCCAAGTACAAGCAGCGACATGATCAACATCAGGTGCCACACAAGTTTAAGGTGGGGGACAAAGTTTGGTTACATTTGCAAAAGGAAAGCCTTACCGCAACCTATGGAAACTTAGACCACTCCGATATGATCCTCACACCATTACCAAGGCCATGGGAGATAATGCATTTGAGCTCAGCATTGCCCCATTCCTTGGCCTACACCCAGTGTTTAATTTGGACTGCCTTCGGCCATATTTTCCACCATTACTAGACACATCCAACATTGCAGAACAAGTCACACCAACAGAGTTAAATCCAGATTGCATGGAACAAGCTGCAACTGATTGGATCATGGAGACGTAGATCAAGAACACTCACCAGTAGAAGATCCAACTATATCGAGTTGTTAAAGAAAGCCAACTCCTTCACCAGGGCAAGTGGCTCACCAGGGACCAAGTCTAGCAAAAGCTTCCTCATCCCATGGAGGAACTCAATGCAATGGGGACCATTGCTTCCTAAGGGAGGAGGAATGATCAAGTTGTATTGGTGGCCACCCACCAATTCCACCTATAACCGCACCATTGTCTCTTTCAGTATTTCAATTTCCTTATTTGTAGCACAATTTACTATTTTTGGCGGTTTTTCGGGTCCTAGAATTTTGGAGCCATTTTGAGGCCGTAAACGACATTTTTTTGAAAACCTGAGAGAAACATGGGTCCATGATGTTATAGACATTTTTGTGCCCTACAACCCCAAGCATAAAATGTCCATAAACCAAGGGCTCCTAAGTCCCTAAAAGTGTTGTTCTAACCCCTAAAGGAACAAGGTCAACAGATTACAACTTCTCCCAGAAGTTCTCCATGAAACTCAGAATTGGTCAAAACAGGATCATTTCAGCTGCTCCACTGGCTAGGTGCGTTGCATCTCACCCAAATGCACTGTGAGGGTGCGTTTCATTTTAAAAGTCCCTTCTGTGGGGTGCGATGGGCGAGAAATGACAAATGGCAGTGTCATTCCGCGAGGTGGAGAGGCAATGGAAGCTTCCAGAATCTTCTCCTGTGACACTTGCCTCACTGAATTCGACCAAGCATGAGTAAGAGGCCCTCTGTCTCCAAGTGGAAGCAAGAACTATCAGAGAGAAGACACTAATCAAATCACAAGCTGACTCATCCCCCTTACAGATATCTATATATGGATCCCTCATCCTAGAGATCCAGAGGCTGGAATTTGCATATTGTAAGGAATTGTTGTTGGTTTCTAGAGACAAAACATCAGATTGTTGGGTGATCTAAGCTTTGTTTGAGGTGAAGACGGTCTTCTTTACTGGGAGGTTGATGCTGGGTCAGAACAACCGGTTGTAACTCCTCCTGGATCTTTTCTTGTTTTATCAATAAAAGCTATTTGAGTTTTCCTCCATGCTTTTGTATCATTGATGCTTGTTACATTTGTATGGTCAATTTACATCTGATCCTAGATTGTTTATGAATATAGATCCATGTCTTTGTATAGTGCTATGCTTATGTGATCTTGCAGGTACTTTGTGAAGCTGGGCGTGCAAGGGAGCAAGTAGCTGGGGACCATCAAAGAAGAGAGGGATCGAATCAAGGGATTAGCGCAAGACAGAGGTTAGTCCTTCTATTCCTCTCTATCTATAATTCATAAAGGAAAGACATAAATAGATTTTCTCTGTTTGTTTCTAAGGCAGTTGTCACACCTTAGTGGGATAGAGAAGTTCTATATAGACACTTTTCCTTGTAACAAAATGGCGACTCCACTGGGGAGATAATTAGTTTGTTTGTTTATCATTTTTTGTTGTCTATTTCATAAACTTACAAGTAGCATTCGAACTGCATTTTCCATATCAAATGAAAAGTAGACAACTGCTGCTTCAATCCATCCACTGGATCTGTTTATGATTTAAACAACTGATTTACGAACTATCTGATTGCCCTTGTGATAGCTCTTAGACCCTCCTTAGATCTACCCCTGATTGTTGCATTACTGATTGCTTTTTTACTTGGCCAAAAACCAAGAACTGAACTGCAAACTATGACCAGAGACCGAACAGAGTCTCGTTTCTGGCCTAGCGCAGGTACTGTTCAGAGACTCTGAATTTCAGCGCAATTCCTGTGTTACAGGTGCGCTGATCAGACTAGCTCTGTGCAGTTGTGGTTTCTGTGGATCATTCTTTCCAGTTCTATTCCTGATTTTTGCTGCCTGTGATCAATGTATGTCTGTTTGAAACACCTTTTCCTTGCTGTTATTCCGCCTCCTTTGTACAAAATAATTGTAGATGTTTTTGTGTGTTTGTTGAGTCGTTTACAGTTCTCCTTTGCAAAAGTAACATAGTTGTACTGTCGCCCTTTGATTTGAAACTGTCGCAAGTGTCGATTTCAATCGTAGGAAAGAGTTTGATTGCTGTTGATGGTTTATTATCCTGTTACTATTGCTTTTGGTCTGAATTTGTATTTTTCTAGTGTCAAGAACGAGTGTTCATTTCAAAATCATAAGGTGTCGTAATCGTCTCCATTTTTTATTTCGAAAAGAAGCTTTTTTATATTTGTCGCTTGAAAAGAAATTCAGATTTGTGCATCAACTTTCTTTTTAGCATCCATATACTAAGAAAGTCGAAAAAAAAATACATGCATGTGCATTTGCATATAGATAGTCTGTTTGGCTTGATTTAGGAAAGTGCATTTACAGTGTGCTCTTTGCTCTTGGTGAAAAGATTATGTCTTTCTTTTCCCTAGTAGCTAGGATTTTCATTGCATAAAAGAGATAAAAAGTTTGTTTATCATCTTAGATTGCATTTTAGGAATTACATCTACATATTGTGGTGAACTCGAAAGGTAAACTTCATAAACAAGATCAACTTAAAATAAATTCAATGAATCTAACAACGCTTTGGAACTTAACGCACAACATTTAGAGGTCTAGGCTAGAGACGTATTCGGGCATCGTAAAGCCTGGTAACTGTTGTTCTCACTGATGGTTGGGTGATTCCTCCACTTTGAGACGATAAGTGCTAGTACAGACTTGTGCTCCCACGTACCATCGAGTATATTTTGGGAGACCCCTATAGGCTTAAATCCTTTATCCATAGGAAGTTGTGTCTGCCGCTCTATCGATCACAATGCACTGAACACAACATTCGGGAAGATTGACTGCCGTACCGTAAAAAGTATTCTACAGTTTTGCGATTGGTTTGGTACTCCCTCTACCTAGGCTTCCACAATAGTCCCTTTCATTCCTTTTCAGACTCCTTAACGAAAAAGGTCCATCTGAGCACTTGTCACTTCAGGCTCATTAAAAATTGAAGGCGACTAGAGTCATCTTTTGTTTTTTCTCGACTCTTAAGAACTGAAAAAACAAGTTGTGTCAAAGCGTCTAAAATTCATTTAATTCGGAAACATACTCCCCCTTTATTTTAGTTGATTAAGTAATCCGCAATCGTGGAAGAAAGTCAATTGAAACCCCGTCGTTCGCGGAGGCTTACGAGTCAACCGTCTTTGTCTCCGGAATCAAAGCCAATACGGACAAAGTGAACTCGTTTAACCGGTTCCAAATGTCCTATTAAAGTTAGAACAAGTGTTCCAACGACATCAGATACTCCGGTTACTCCAAACATTTCTGGAATCCCTGCCTATACAGAAGAAGTTCAACAGCCACAAAAGGATAGTGATACTGATCCTAGTCTGAGAGTAAACACTTGTGCTATCGAGCCAATTCCGCTTTCAACCGGTTCAGAGAGTCTTTATCTTCAAACATATGTCACTGTCGATTCCATACATTCTTCGGCACCAGAAATATTCTACGGACCTGACGGTCTTCCCCTTCCACCTGGTTTGATTTCCATAGAAGAAATTGTAGAAGATCCTCCAACGAGTACTCCATCGCAATTTGGAGTCGAGATCACTCTATATCCTTCTTCATCAGAAGTTAGTCTACCACCAGCGGAAGCTCCTGTAGAATCGCTAGGTAATCTTTTGGATAGACTACACATGTCTAAACAACCGTCAACATCTAGGACTGTGTCGTCTGACACAGCGACGACAGAACTCCCTGCTATCACTTCGACAATGTTGACCGGTATACCATCTATCCCGACTAGCTCTCAACTGCTAGAAGGATTCCACTCAGGGGCTATTTCGATAGTATGGTCTGTTCCTGTTTGTTCATCTGGAATAATATCCGGAAACTCTTATGTTGAGTCTCAACAAATTGATCCATTTGGAGGTGAATTTGGGCAGTCTAGTCCCCAAGGACAAGCAATTCCCTTGAGTTCTGGATTACCACCGTATGGGGGACAGTATACCCTTTCATTATCCCCTCTGGGAGGATATCCATACAGGATTTCACAACAAAATTTAGGTTATAATGGAATTACCTCAAGCGGTTGGGTACCAATACTACCTCAACAACCAAGAGTTGTATATTCGATGCAACAATGCTTACCTGTGTCAAATATCCCAACTACGCCAGCTATTGTGACGATACTGCAAGTTCAAGCGCTACCTGTTGTATGCCAACCTCAGGTTTCTTAGGTTGTAATGCAACAACCCCTTGACCCTACGACTCAACCACAATCGCCGACCGGTGGAATGACACAGGTTCAGGCGGGTACAATTACCCCTCATCTTGGTCAAACTGTTAGTATTGGGCTACAACACATGGCTTCACAACCATGGCTAGTGCAATACCAACAACCGCAATTCCAACAAGTATACCAAGGTTCTTAGCAACAAATCTTTGCTAACAGTGGACAGTCGTACATTAAAAATGGTCAAAATCAACCATTTTACAATGGTCAAGTCCACCAACCTTATCAAACATACCAACATCAAATGCATTATGCTGGTATGCAAAGACCAACTGCTTAGGAAATCCCATCTTATCTTGGGTATGCTTCACCTAACCTAAATCAACAGTTACCCTTTGTGGCGACTTTAGAGTTACCTGATTTAAATAGGTTAACAAACGATCCAATCACTTACGCCCCTTGGTGGCCAGCGATTCTGCATAAACTTCCATCAGATATTCCTAAATTTAATGGAAATTCGGGTGAAGATCCATCGAATCACGTGATGACCTTTCATCTATGGTGTTCATCAAACACCCTAAATGATGATTCAATAAGGCTTCGCCTCTTTCAGAGGACGTTAATGCGTCCAGCGGCAAAATGGTACATTGAATTACCTAGAGCTTCGTTCGACAACTTCAGTACCTTAGCCACAACATTTTTAACCCATTTTCAGTTACCAATAAGGTACGAAATGGGAACAAAACTTCTTACCAACTTCAAACAGACAACGGCCACTCACATATCTGATCATATACCTGAGCGGAGACGTCGTCGTAGAATGGTAAAGACATATGTCCCCGATCAGCTTTTAGCTGAATGGTTTATCGAGTCATTACTACCTTCCATCACGGAAGATGTAGCAAAGGGGGGACTCGTAACAGAAGAGCAGGTTATTGCTCGTGCGCAATATCTGGACTTGATTTACACTCAGTCCGACACGCTCTACGATAAAATAGCTGACGCCCCTAGACTGGAATTCTCAATTCCTCCTCCTCCTAAATCGAATAATGACTCTCATGCCGTCGATGGCATGATTGGCACAACAGACACGAAATCGACAAAGGCTACATCCAAAAAGGCCCGTAAGGTTTCAAGTCAAAATTCAAAAGATGAACTTCTTGCTTCAGAATTAAATGCCGTATCGACAGATAAAGGCAAAGAAACCAAACAACTAGGAAGCAAGAAGAAAGGCGAAGGGAAGAAGAAGAAACAGGAGGAATCATCACCTAAAAAATCTTCTTCAAATCCTCCTGGAGATAGGAAACCAAAAAATCCATGCTTTATATGCGATGAGGATCATTGGACCACAGATTGTCCACACATAGCTGAGCTTAAGAAATTCTTCAAGAATTCAAAAACCTCCGCAGTGTTAAGTGATCCGTTTCCAAATCGAGGAACAAATCTGGTTGAAAGTGAAAATGCTTCCCCGTCCCAGGTGCTAATGTTGTCGGTTTCAAAATCCACAGCTGTCAAACAACAAGGATAAAGATCAATCCAGTAGTTCGAAAACAACTTCGACAGAAGTTGCGCCACCCATCATCCCTGAATTGACAATAAAACCGCCAAAGGGAGTAGTACACAAGTCGACGTTTAATCCCCGCGCTAGAGCGGCACAACATTATACTATAGTGGAAGATTTGGCGCAATCGCCATCCACTATGTCGACTCTTGAAGTACTAAAAAATTTCCCATCCCAAAGACATGCTTTATTATCAGCCATTGGTGGGATTGACCCAAATGATTCCAATCTTGTATCCTTCGATCATAAAGGATACGATCCTCAATTACCAGCTCAACTATCTTTCCTTGTTCAAGTGAAAGCCCTCAACAAAACTGTTCATCGAACAATTATTGATGAGGGAGCATCTACATGTATTATGTCGATGAGTTGCTGGAAAAATTTAGGATCTCCAACCTTGTCGAGATCTTCGACGACATTAAAAGCATTCGATGGAAGGACATATACCCCATATGGTATACTCAGTAACTTGAAAGTTGAACTAGGAGGGAAAACGGTAGAAATAGATGTTGAAGTCATCGATGGAGATCTTGATTACAACATCTTACTAGGAAGACCATGGATATATGCTATGGCAGCTGTTGTGTCGACCTATTTTAGGAAGATTGCATTTCCTTTTCAAGGAGGGATTACAATCATCGATCAACAAAACTTCCTCCCAAATATTTCTCAAGTTACAGGAAGCATTCTCATGATCCATGGAAGCCCCCATTCGCTTTAGAATATCGGAGTAGGCCTACCAAAAGATCCTATACTAATGGGAACTTTCGCCTTTCCGCCTCCAATCAACTTGGCGGAAGTGGCGTCGATAGGAACCTGCAATATGATATCTTCTAAAAAGATCTCAGAAAACAATATTGACATGGATCATGCAATGGTTTTGCCCCCAATCCCTACGGAAGTATTGTAGCAATCAATGTTCCTAGCATGGGAGGCAAACCCAAATCAACGCTCATCAAGCGTTTGGATAGATAGGTCTAAAGAATAATGTACCCCTTCAGATCCTTGGTCGCGAGTGCATGTCACTGACGAAGGAATTATCCAATCAATAGTTATTGAAGGAGCACCATGGAATGATTCCCACTATCATTCCCTTCTTCTGGATTGTGGATAAGATACTAAAGATGACCTTTATCATCCTTCAGTCTTTGATTTCCTATCAAACACTATAAACACGGTGGATTTCGAGCGAAACTTGTCCAACATTGAAGAGACTATCGCCATAAATATCTCGACCAAAACAGATGTTGTAGAGAATATTTATGTCAGAAAATGTTGTTCTCCTTCAGAACTGGAAATATATAACGCTCTTTTTCGCGAGTTCAGAGATGTATTTGCTTGGTCATATAGTGAAATGCCAGGCATTGACTCGAGTATCGTTGAACACGGAATTAAGATGTATCCAGATGTCAAACCAGTACGACAACGGCTAAGGCAGGTGCACCCCAAGAAAGTCGCTGCCATTAAAGTAGAAGTAGAAAAACTTCTCCATGCTGGTTTCATCTACCCGGTTCCTCTAACCGATTGGGTATCAAATATTGTCCCTGTGATGAAAAAACAAGGAACAATTAGAGTGTGCGTCGATTATAGGGATGTAAATCAAGCTTGTCCAAAAGACAACTACCCTACACCCTCCATTGACCAGATAATTGATGAATGCGTCGGATGCGAAATATTTTCATTCATGGATGAATTCTCCGAGTATAATCAAATAAATATCCGCCCACAGGACCAGTTAAAGACTGCATTTATTTGTCCGTAGGGCACGTTCGCATATCGAAAATTACCCTTTGGTTTGAAGAACGCAGGGGTGACATTTCAGAGGGCAATGAATTATGCCTTCCATGACATCAAAGACATTGTTCAACCATACCTCGACGACCTTCCGACACATTCGCGAAAGCGGACTGATCATCCGTAGCATTTAAGAGCGATATTTCTACGTTGCCGACACTACAAGATACGACTCAATCCACACAAATGTGTATTTTGTGTCAATTCTGGTCGTTTACTTGGCTTTGTAGTCTCGAAGGATGGGATTCGTCTCGACCCATGTAAGGTCCAAGCAATCATAAATTTTCCCCCATCTTTGAATTTGCTTCAAATTCAGAAGCTCCAAGGAAAAGCAAACTTTCTGAGGAGGTTCATTCCAAATTACGCCGAACTTGCTAAAGGTTATATACGTCTTTTGAAAAAGGAAGTGCCCTTTGTTTGGGATCAGGTTGCACAAGCTTCCTTTGATGCTTTAAAAGAATCACTAATGAAGCATCATTAATATATGCTCCTGATTATCAAAAATATTTTAACCTGTATCTGGCTGCAGCGGATACGACCATCGCAATGGTTTTAGTTCAAGAAGTCGATGGAATAGAACATCCCATGTATTATTTAAGTAAAAACTTAAATGATACATAAAGGAAATATTCTTACATTGAAAAGCTAGCACTCGCAGTTGTTCAAGCGATATAGAGATTTCGACACTATGTCCTCTTTCGGAAAACTACCATTCTGTCAGATTGCAACCCCATGACTTATATATTGTCGCGATAGTTGCTGGGGGGAAAATATTCAAAATGGATAGCAATCCTACAAGAGTTTGATATGGAATTTGTAAAATCCAAGTCAAAGAAAGCTCTAGTTTTCGCAAAATTATTGTGCGATCTCCCATCATTGTCCAACGATGAAACATCCGAAGAAACAATTGTGGAAGAAGACTTGTTTCTGATATCTGCAAGAAATGAGTGGTATGGAGATATAATCATTTATATCCAAACCCAAAAATACAGTCCAAACACCTCACACTCCGAACAAAAATGTATTTGATACCAAGCAAAATACTACATGATCATCGGTGACACGCTTTACCATCGTGCTATCGATACAGTTCTGAGAAGGTGCCTCACCCATGAGGAGGCCGAAAAAAACCTGAATGATTGTCATTCAGGCACGTGTGGGGGGCATCAGTTTGGATATGCTACAACACAAAAAATCTTACGAGCAAGATACTTCTGGCCAACAATGTATAAAGATTGCATAACCGCAGTCAGAAGTTGCCATGCTTGTCAAAATTTCGATAGCAAAACCAGAAGACCACCCGCAGCTCTGCAACCAATAGTTGCTCTTTGGCCTTTCGCCAAATGGGGCATCGATTTCATGACATGTAACCCCACCTCGACGGGGGGCATGGGTATATCGTAGTCGCAGTTGACTATTTTACCAAATGGGCTGAGGCGATGCCTACATTAGATAATACTGGTGAAACAGCTACACTCTTCTTTTTCAATCATGTAGTCGCCAGATTCGGCGTACCATAGGCTATAGTCATAGATCATGGATCACATTTTCGCAATCACATGATGGTCGAATTAGCTACCAAACTAGGGTTGTCTCACGACAACTCCACTCCATATTATCCGTAAGCCAACGAACAAGTTGAAGAAATAAAAAAGGTCCTAAAGCGCATGCTGCAAAGGATGATTGGAGTTAACAAGAGAAAATGGCACCTAATCCTGTACTCAGCTTTGTGGGCTTACCGAACATTGGTTAGGAATGCACCCGGGTTTACACCTTTCCAACTGGTATATGGCCTCGAAGTAGTCTTACCAATCCAGTGTGAAATATCGTCTCTCAAACTCGCAATTGATCTCCTCCCCAGAAATTCAGAAGAAGAAGCTCATTTCTTGGAATTAATCCAATTGGATGAAACCCGTCGTGATGCCGCTTTGGCTAACGAAGCTCATAAGAAACGAGTCAAGGCGCAGTTCGACAAAAATGTCAAACCCCGTGTCTTCTGAGAAGGTGAATTGGTCTTGCTTTACGACCAAGAATCCGATAAATTGGGAGCATGTAAATTTAAGTCTTTATGTATGGGCCCCTATATTGTTAAACGAGTGTTAGCAAAAGGAGCCTACGAGTTAATGGACTATGACGGAATCCCACTGGCGCAACCTCGTAATGGGTTGTACCTCAAGCATTACTATGCATAATAGTAACCTTTATGCTTTTGTTATGTTTTTTTTTTTCGCTAAAGTGTTTATTTTGGTCAAGTAATCCACGTTTTACATTTATTGCAGATGTCAAACCTATTGGAGTCATGTGTTGGATATGCCGATGGAGCAAGTCGTAGTTTGCGGAACCTATCTTCCACAGCCTGGGCCATTTTTGATCCAAACGGCGAGTTAGTAAGTTTCAGAGGGGTATGTATTGGTCGATCAACAAATAACATCGCTGAATATAGCGCGTTGATAGAACTTCTGTCTGATGCCATCACACATGGTATTCGCCAACTAATTGTCGGGCTAGACTCACAACTCGTAATACTACAACTCAATGGTATATATTCCGTCCGAAACACAGCTATTTATCGCATGTTCCTAAGGGTTAAGATTTTGGAAAGACAATTTGATTTTATTCAATATCAACATATTTGCAGAAACTTAAACACATTAACCGACTCATTAGCAAATTATGTGTTAGATAGACATTTGCAACATTTATAAAAAGAAACATACCATCAATGTTTGCATTTGGATCATGTAACTTAACCAAAGTAAAACTCCGAAAATAAAAAATATATATAATTGTTTATGGTTTATGCATAATGTTCTGTAACCAAGACAAATTCGATCAAATGACCCAAAGACTCAAAATGCTAGGGGGCACCCTAGTCTAATGATGCTCGTGATAGCAAGTCACAGCCTGTGCGATCATGCGTAAGAGACGAGTCCATCTTCTGGGCACACCAGTAGTATGTCGCTGTAACCTCAAAGGTAGCTCATCAGTCCTCACATCTGGAATACCAAGAGTGGGGCCCTCAACCTACTCCTGTAATGTTGTGAGAGTCTTGGCCACGTCGAGGTCGCGAAGAATAGCCCTTCCGACGGCCTCTCCTGCTGGGGCAACAACCGATACTCTCAGGCGAACTACTGGATGAACAGGACCAACATCTGCATGTACACATGAGTTTGATTAAAATCTTGATAGAATAAAGCACAAGGACATTATAAAAAAATGATAAATAGGGATATGGTCAAAGATTTTACCAATGGCGCCCCATTGCTCGCCATCTGACAATACTAAATCTGGATCACCTCGGAAGTCCATGCCAGCGTATGGATACTCAGAATAAAACATCTCCTGATGATCAAACCACCTGAAGAAGGTATCAGAAAATGAAATCTGAGACTGGCCAGCATGCATAGACATATGGTCAACCCATCTCTGCATACGTGGTTCAGTAGGAGAAGGTAAATCGAGTGCAATGTACTGCGGCTGCATCAGTGGTATCTTCTCCAAGGCAAAGGCGGTCAAAATAGAAACATACCCAAATTTCTTCAACCTCCCGCTCTTTATCTTGGTCAATTGTTCTTTCATCACAAGAAGTACCGCGTCGCACCAGTTGAACACCTTCGATTGGAGGCATTCCAAGGCATGCTGCATGTAAGATCGGTTGGCTACATGAAGAGCCGCACCACTGGCCATCCTACTAAAAGTAAACAGAATAGTCCTGAGGGACCTGTCAGTGACATCATGGATGATGATCTTGCCATCTTTACTCGGCTGAGATCCTTCTTTGCAGTACCGGCGGACATAATCCCTCACAGAATTGCCTCCTCGGGCCGAACCTGACAAAGAGATGGGGGCACCCCGCCTCGACAAGCCACTCAAGAAATAGATGTCTACTACAGTCAAGGGGATAGATTTGCCCCTGATCTGGAAAACCTGATTGGTAGGATCCCAAGCATTGAGAAAATACTGCAATAAGTTGATCTGCTGTCTCATGCTAGAAATGCGGAAGAACTTTAGCAAGCCACAGTCCCGCAGTGCGTTCACTGTAACCGGATCATGTAGGGCAAGCATGTCCTCTTCTTCATGCTCACGTTCTTGCCATGTGATGGTAATCTTACTCCAAAGATCTCTGAGAAACAAACAAGAGAAGAGTTGGATCTTGATTTTGGCAAGAAACAGGCAAAATTTCCATAAAAAATTATGCATTAAATTCCTTTTATGTGCCCAACGCACCTGTAGCAGTGTTCTAGGTGTGTTGAATGTCAGATAGCCTTTAGACAGGCCAACATTCAATGTAGTTTTCGATACACAGAGGGTGCGCTGAAGGCAGAATGGGTTCTTCAAACCCCAGGGGCTCAGAAAAGCTAGGAATGAAGCTCAAAATTAAAAATGGAAACCATGAAATGAAAGAGCTCAGGTTTAGCTCCTACCTAGTCCAGACGACACTGAGAATCGTCCACAAGATCTCCCAAAATCAGCTGGTGAAAATCAAGGGGGAAAAGCACCTCCAAAGCTCCAACAAACCAAAGTTCAAATGAAATGGTAAAATGAGAGGTAAAAACAATTTTTCATTACTCTTTACGTAGTTCAAAGTAAAATATTTTTGTTCTAACTCATTTTCAAGCATATATTGTTCATTTATGACTAGCTTGATCAAGCAGTTAAAGATACAGTACAATCTTTGAAAGAAAAGAACTATTTATGGTAAAATAAAAAAGGGACCATTCAATCGAGCAGTGTTACCGCAAGGTTCAAGCTCGTTAAAAAATAAAGTCGCACCGAGAAGTTTTAGAACATAGTTCAAGCTCGTTAAAAATAAATATAAGACATGAGAAAATGTTTCCACCCGCGTTTAAGCTCGTTAAAAAATGAACTATTCCCCGGTAAATAACCATTGTGAATGTAGTACTTTAGCCATTAAAGCCTTGGTCGTGTTTGCACCGTCACCTCCACTTTTTCATTGGCCGATCATTCACCTCCATTTGATTGTTTACCCATTTTGAGGAACAGTTGCGAAGAGTGATTTCACTAGTCATCCTTTTGACACTACCGTGATTGGAAAATTCCAAACCTTACCTGGAATCAGCTGCTACCTGTTTTATCACTCATTCCTCAAAAGACGAGTCTCCTTTAAGCTCTTTTCAACTGACTCGTAAAATATGAAAATATTTTCGAGCCATTGGCGTCTCCAGCTCATTAATGGGACAAGAAGTGCTATCCCTCCTCTAGATTTTAATCTTTTTGGACCTGAGGGATTATTACACAAAAAGATCGAGCGCTTGTTTTGTTCGGCTCGTTAAAAGTATCGAAAATCCATCCCTTCTATATTGTTTTATACTTTTTCAGACTTAAGGGATTAGATGACGAAAAAGGAATTTTGGAGTTACCTTTGCATTCCTTTTCAGACTCTCTAAAATTGAAAAGGACCGAGTTATCTTTGTCATTAAACTCGTTAAAAAGATTAATAGCGACAAACTTGTCTATAGACGAGAATGAGTTTCACTATCGCTAGGCTCATTAAAACATAGCGATGGATTTGCCTGAAGGGAAAATTATAGAACAAGAATATGTTATCCTCCTCAAGCTTGACAAAAATAAAGAGGTACTGGTCAGCAATGACTGGGGAAAAATTGGGAAGAAAACTCAAAGAAACTTTGTTGGTAGCAAGTCGCTCTTGAACATGACACTTCCACTCCGTGTCCGAGTCGGGTTGGGTTGTTTCATTCACCGGTCACATCACCATGGTCATGCCATACCATCCACATTTGGGGTTAATGCTACCGATCCATCACATCAGTGTCGCCGGTATGTTCAAGAGAAGTCATTCAGAGAATTCACCTATGTCTCACCCACTACCATACATTATACTCCATTCTTTCATGACCGCCACCCTGAACCGTATATCACCAGATCGTCCTCACCTCCATTAAAATCATTTTCTCTGTTCCGTGTCATTGATGTGGGATTCATTAAGGCCCTCCTGTGACTGATCACTTCTTGTTGACATCAGCTCATATCCAAGAAGTTGATCTAGGAACACCCCATTTAGTACTTTGAAGCTTGCATGCCTCAATGGCAAGTTTCTCACTTCCGGTGACATGTTTACATCAATGGCCTTCGACTGAAAGATTTTGCGTGGTGTTCGATGCTAAGTCCTTTATTCACACCACGTGAATTGTTCTGCAGTACCTTGAGGGTCATTATCATTATCGGTGATTCCTCTCGTGCTTGTTAACAGTTTACATCATTGACTGGTAATCAAGCGATGTCTTTCCATGTTCGACTTCAGAACATTTCTCACATGGATCGAATTGTACTTCGCGTGAAGATCAGATGAGATTGAAGACCCCGGATCTAGTTTCATCCATCTGGGCTGCGATATATATTCAGGGAAATAAAGACATTAAATGTACATCATTGCAGCACAGATAATCATCCTACCAAAAGGATGATGGCTCTACCAGAATCATCAGTCTACACTCAGACGATTGTCTGTCCTATGTACATGAAAATGAATTTATAAAGTTGAGCATGGGAATGCCCGCCTCAGCTAGATCATGAAAATATTATGAAGATAATGTATTGTATTGTATCTTATTGCAGGTCTCCTCCCAGCATTGAAAGAACTTCGGATCCTCATAATAAAGCATTTCACCCGACACCAAAAGGTTAATGGCCTCATACTTTAGGGGGCAACTGTTATAGACATTTTTGTGCCCTACAAACCCAAGCATAAAATGTCCATAAACCAAGGGCTCCTAAGTCCCTAAAAGTGTTTTTCTAACCCCTAAAGGAACAAGGTCAACAAATTACAGCTTCTCCCAGAAGTTCTCCATGAAAAACTACTCAGAATTGGTTAAAACAGGATCATTGCAGCCGCTCCACTGGCTAGGTGCTTTGAATCTCACCCAAATGCACTGTGAGGGTGTGTTGCATTTCAAAAGTCCCTTCTGTGGGGTGCAATGGACGAGAAATGACAAATGACAGTGTCATTCCGTGAGGTGGAGAGGCAATGGAAGCTTCCAGAATCTTCTCCTGTGACACTTGCCTCACTAAATTCGACCAAGCATGAGTAAGAGGCCCTCTGTCTCCAAGTGGAAGCAAGAACTATCAGAGAGAAGACACTAATCAAATCACAAGCTGACTCATCCCCCTTACAGATATCTATATATGGATCCCTCATCCCAGAGATCCAGAGGCTAGAATTTGCATATTGTAAGGAATTGCTGTTGGTTTCTAGAGACAAAACATCAAATTGTTGGGTGATCTAAGCTTTGTTTGAGGTGAAGACGGGCTTCTTTGTTGGGAGGTTGATGCTGGGTCAGAGCAACCAGTGGTAACTCCTCCTGGATCTTTTCTTGTTTTATCAATAAAAGCTATTTGAGTTTTCCTCCATGCTTTTGTATCATTGATGCTTGTTACATTTGTATGGTCAATTTACATCTGATCCTAGATTGTTTATGAATATAGATCCATGTCTTTGTATAGTGCTATGCTTCTGTGATCTTGCAGGTACTTTGTGAAGCTGGGCGTGCAAGGGAGCAAGTAGCTGGGGACCATCAAAGAAGAGAGGGATCGAATCAAGGGATTAGTGCAAGAGAGAGGTTAGTCATAAAGGAAAGACATAAGTAGCTTTTCTCTGTTTTTTTCTAAGGTATTTGTCACACCTTAGTGGGAAATAGCAGTTCTATAGAGACACTTTTCCCTGTAACACATGGATAGATGTTTCTCTTCCCAAATTTGTAGTCCTTGGATAGATCTTTCTAACGAGATATTTTTCCCGTCAAACAGAGATCGTATGCCAAAGTTATGAGCCAGGAAGTTGATGTACCAATTTACCCAAAATGAGGCCCATAGTTTAGCGCTTCATCTCCTACGGTTAGGGTTTTTTATGTTTAGGGTTTTCTATTGTTTCTCAAAAATAAATAGGCCTTCGAGCCTCATTGTAAGACAGTTAAGAGGCATGTAGCTGCAACATCTCTCCTTAGACATAAGCTACTATCGCCCGAGCTAGTTTATTTCCATTTCTGTTTGTGAGCATATTTCAGTATTATTTCTGTTGTATCTCTGTATTTATGGTTATCTCTGTAATTTTTTGCGTTCCTGTTTAAATCCAGATCAAGGATTCTAGTGAATTTGTTAAATTCTTAAAAAATGAAAGAATCAATCCTGAAGACTGCATTATCAGTTTTGATGTTGTTTCACTTTTCATAAAAATCCCCCTTAACGAAGCTATCCAACTGATTAGAGATGTAGCTGAACCTGAGATGGCTAAGCCTGCTGAGGTATGCCTTAGATCCTCTTTCTTCAGCTTTAAAGGTGAATATTATGAACAAACCAATGGAGTTGCAATGGGTTGCCCCCTCTCTCTTGTTGTTGCAAAATTGTATATGGAAAATTTTTAAAGCCTAGCCCTAAACACCTACCACTTGAAACCAAAAATTTGGAAAATATTTGTGGATGCTACTAGTGTTGTTTTGAAACATGGGAAGTAAGATCTTGCTAAGTTTTAAAATCATCTCTAAGGACATCCAATTCATCATGGAAACTGAAGAAAATGGTTACATACATTTTCTTGATATTCTTATCATAAGAAAACCTGATGGCTATTTAGACCATAATGTCTTCCGAAAAAAGACCCACACAAAAAATCACCTTCATGCTAATTATCATCATTTTCCTGCTCAAAATATAGGTGTCATCAAAACCCTAGCCACCAAGGCTTTCAAGATTTGTGGTGAAGATAAAAAATATAATGAGAAGACCCACTTGATTAAAGTCTTTACTAATATAGGTTACAACAAAAAATATATATTGAATTCCCTCAAAAAAGCCATGGATAATCATGATAATAACAACACTAAAACTCAAGAACTTGAGAAAACTGCAATTCTTCCTTACATCTAGGGAACCACTGATAAGATTGCTAGGGTCTATAAAACATAAAAATATCATGCCCTCCTTTAAACCTGCCACCACTATTAGACAAACAATGAATTCAGTTAAGGATAACATAGATAATTTTCAATTCAAAGGTGTTTATAAAGTTGACTCCTCTTGTGGGAAATGTTATATTGGTGAAACTGGTCGCTCTCTAAAAATCAGAATTAGAGCACATAGTGCAAATATTAAACACGAAAGAACAAGAAATTTTTCATTAGCTGAACAGGAAAAGAATTATAAACACCACATTTCCCTAGAAGACACCAAGATATTAGCTAAAGAAAACAATTATTATAGGCGTCAAATGAGAGAAGCTATTGAAATCAAGAAACACCTAACAATATTAATAGATATAATGGCTTTTTGGATTGCAGGTTTCTGTGGAGTGGTTTTTGAGGGATAGAATTTGGATAATCCACAGTGTTCATCTTTTTTCTCGTCGACGTTTCGAGTCTAGAGCAAGACTCATCATCAGGACTTGTTTATGGCCTTGAAATTAATAACAATTGGCTCCCCTCACTCTATAATTTTTTTTTTTGACTTTTAGTTTTCCTTTTCCATTCTTCACATCTTCCTCCCTTTCCGCCCTTCTCACCCATTTGATTTCTTTTCTCTTACCCTCCCCACCCCCCCTACAAACCCCTTTTTCTTCCTTATGTATAAATATTTCATGCTACCTTTGTTTTATCCATATGATCAATCTTATATATACTTCTGCCATATTAATTATAATATAAAATAATCCCTTTCAATCACTTAATATCAAAATCCCTTAATATTAATAATCTCCAATATCATGTTACAATAATAAATTAATTTCCTATTAGTAATAAATTATAAATTAATATAAATTTCCTATAAAAAAATATTATATGTACTAATTTATTAATATCCTTTCTCATCCTAAAGAGCCTCATATTAATTTTATTATCCCATTAACCCTAAAATTTTTATTTTATCACATATTTTATTATATACTTCATCCTCTAGTCGGCTTTTATAGTTCCCTGTACTTCTACTATATATTCCATCTCTGCTCTTCATATACAATCAAAGTATCGACAATGGAACCAGTTAGTGGCTCTGAAACATAATCATAAAATTCTACATCTGTGGATCTTCCTTTTCTAATAAAAAAAATCCTACCACAGAAGCTTGAATACTTCAATAAGGTACACTTGCAATCATGTTTACTTCCTATCACAACAAGTCAAACTAGTATCTTTGACCAAATCATCATGTGTAAACATATCACATCAGGTTAGATTAAAACCCAGTCATCATAGATGAAAAACATAAATCACATGCATAATAAAACTGAAATAAAACACCGATACTTATCCTTCATCAATCCTTACTTCTATCTTTGTTCTTATTACGTACATACACCAAATTTGTTGCCACACCCAATAAACACCCAGTGCCTTCTCCTCAACTATGTGCACATACACATGTGTGCATCACACACATACAACCACACATGACATACAACATCATGCAATACATGAACCTATATCTGACATACAACACATACACCTACACCTAGTGTAAAACACAACACAATACATATACATAGACAAAGTACAAAACAACGAATACACATGTCATGCTACCATGACTACACAATGCACATAGATAGTATCGCATGCCCAATAACAACATGTACACTAGTACCATATGTACAACATGTACATAGTACCACCTGTGCACCACACCACATGCACAACATGTGTACACCATCACATGTACAGGACACCACCTTCACAACATGCACACAACGCGACATGTACATTGAACCACCTATACAACGTGTACACAATACCACATGTACGCAGTACCACATCCACGACATGTACACAACACCCCATGTACATAGCATCATATGCAATACATGCACACAACACCACCTGCACATGGCACCACATGTAAAACATGTACACAACACCACATGCACACAACACCACATGTACAGTCATGCACACAAAACCATATGTAAATAGTACCATATGTACAACATGCACACAACACCGCATATCCATCATGCTCACAATACGATATGTACACAACACTGCATATCCAACATGTACATAGCACCATATATAAGCAGCACTGCATATGTGATATTCAAACAATACTATCTGTACCGCATTGTACATAACATTGCATGTTAGGTCCCTATACTACTAGTGTAACCCCTTATTGTTATTAGTGAAAACCCCTTATTTTATTATTGTGCCCATATAGTCCCCATGTTGTTATTATTATTCCCCATAGAAGCCCGATACTCTTATTTTTGTGCGCCTACAATATTATTGTTATGTAGGCTTTGATTGTATTGGGATCCCTTAGACTCCTATATATAGAAAGGAGGTCTTGTCATTTGTATCATTCAAGATTTTTTCATTTATGTAATGTAAAGGAGGTTCCCCCCTCAAAGGGGCTGATTTTGATGTCGTTGATCTATATTTTCTATCTTTTTGTGAGTTGGTTTCATAACATTTGGTATTAGAGCTTTGGATTCTAGGTTTTCGCTGCTCCAAACAAGTCATCGTGGAATTTTTGATATAAATTTTTCTCTTCGATGTTTAAAAAGCTAAAATAAAATCCCATTTGTGCCGATATCATTTTGAAACCCGAGTCCAAATTTTAGATCTTGTCTCGCTATAGTTTCGGAGATATGGTCTAAGGATGTTAGGTTTTTTGCAAGCTCCAGAATTCCATTACAAATAGGTCATTATGGAATTTTCACTATAAGTTTGTTTCTATGAAGGTTCAGACTCTTAAATTAAAACCCATTTTATACAAATGCTTAATGAATCTTGGACCCAAATTTCAGATCTTGTTGCGCTATAGTTACGGAGATATGGTCCAATACATTTAGGTATTTTGCAAGATCCCAAATTACATCCCAAACAGGTGACCTGGGAAAAATCATCATAACGTTCTCTTGGGAATTAGGTTGAAATTTCGTAAAAAGATTTTTTTTTTTGTATCAGTTTCAAATCCTAAGGTAGAAACAGTGACATGTGACAATTCGTACAACTTCGATCTACTGAACTAGCCTATAATCAGGTCATCGTGGGAGATTTAGCATAATGCTTCCTTGGAGAATCCAATCTTGATCAAAATTGTGGGGTTGAATAGAGGACTCATAGGGATACTTCAAGATGCAATTTCAGACCTTGGAGATTTGAAATTACAAAGATACAATAGATTCAATATCGAGTTCCTACAAAGTGAAAAAAGGTGTGTAGGTTTTTAAAGTTTTGCATAAGTTTGGTTGAAAAATTAGTTTGAAGGAATTCAAAGGGTGTGGAAGCTAAGATGGATGGTACAAAAGAAAAAATTGAAGGAAACATGGAAGATTTGAAGATGGATTTGACAAAGTTTATACAAGAAATGCTTACTAATTGCGAAAGGGTAGTAAAGGAAACTCATGATGAGAACAAAAGATATGTTAATCATGATTTCATAAACTCTAAGATTGGATTGAAGATCCACCATGTTCCAAAGATCGATATGAGGAATTTTGATGGAAAAGGATCATGTAACATGGATACTACAGATGGAGCAATATTATGATCTCCATAATGTGCAAAACACACAAAATGTACGCATTGCAACTTTATATTTAGAACCAAATCAGTTTGTATGGTATTGATGAATTTGCTCTCGTAAACAATTTGTCACTTGGGGAATTTTTACATAAATGATAGCACATTATGAGGATACAAAAAGAAACACATTTTTTAGCCAATTGATAAATCTCGAACAAAATGGTTCAATGATGGAGCACATTGAAGATTTCCAAAAATTAAATATAAGGGTAAAATATATTCTAGAGGAGCATAGGATTGATGTATTCATAGGGATTTTAAAGGATAACATCAACCATGAGGTTTGCCTTTGGGAACCTGATTCATTGGAGAAGGCATTCAGGTTGGCAAGAAAAGTGGGAAGCAAAATTATGGCAACAAGGAAACCTACCACTCACAACTATAAAGATGGAAGTGTTGTTTCTCCTAAACTTTCACCACCTACAGGGTTGACACCACAACAACTGGAAGAAAAAAGAGAAAAAAGGCTTTGTTACAATTGTGATAGAAAATACACTAAAGGTCATAAGTGTGCTGGGAACAAATTAATTTACATATATGGGGAAGAGGAGCAAGAAGAGGAACAAGAAATGTCAAAAGAAGAGGATATACACCAGGAACCAATCCCAAAGAAAGAAGAAATGAATCTGACCATATCTTGTAATGAATTGACAGGAATTACCACTCCTCAAACTCTCAATATAGAAGGGGATATCAAGAATAAAAAGGTAAGAGTGTTGATTGATTAAGGTAGTACCCATAATTTTTTCATTGTAAGATAGCCAAGGAATTGAATTGCTTCTTGTATCCAGAACCAAAGTGTCAAGTAATGGTTTTAAATGGAGAAACCATAAATTTCTCTCGAAAGTGCCATAACATCAAGCTATCCATGGGAGAATATGTCTTGAATAATTCAATGCTTTCCATTCCAATGGGTGGTGCAGATGTTGTACTAGGTGTCCAATGGCTACAATCTTTGGGTACGATAGCTTTTAATTTTCAAGAACTTTTCTTCAAATTTTTTTGGGAAGGAAAGGAAGTTGAATTAAGTGGTATCAAAGGGAAACTGAGAAATATAATCAGCTCTAACATCGTGACAAAGCTTCTAAAGAAATAACACTGGGGTGTTATTGCACAATTATGTTCACTAGAGGTTCCCACATCAAAATCATCTATTTATCAAGATCTCCAAAACGTTTTGGACAATCATTCAAAGGTATTTGAGACTCCCAAAGGCCTCCCACCTATTCATGATCATGATCATGTTATTCATTTGATTCCAGGAAGTGTTTCCCAAACATCAGGCCTTACAGATATACATATGCCCAAAAGAGTGAAATTGAATGTATGGTTGCAGAAATGCTAGAGGTTGGTATAATTCAACCTATTCAAAGTTCTTTCTCTGCTCCAGTGGAATTGGTACATAAGAAGGATGGATCATGGTGCATGCGTCTGAATTATAGGGAGCTCAAAAAGCTTAATATTAAGGATAAATTCCCCATTCCTGTCATTGATGAATGATTGGATGAATCACTTGGAGCAATTTACTTCACCAAGTTGGATCTTTGTTCAGGATATCATCAAATCAGAATGAAGACTGAAGACATTCCAAAAACAAAATTTATAACTCATGAGGATCATTATGAATTTTTGGTCATGCCTTTTTGCCTTACCAATGCACCTTCTACATTTCAAGGTTTAAAATTACAACACACGAAGAACGAACTATAACATGGTAAAACTGGCCAAATCATAGGAGGGGGTTTCAGCATGAAATATGTGTGTAGTATCCTTCCACTCTAACTTCATATTGGAAGAAAGTGCATACACATTGAACCTAATATTATCAAATAAATTTCCACCTAGGTGATGTGGCTAATGAATATTAGAATATTAAGTCATGTCACCTATGGAAGTCAGACAAATGCAAAGTGCACTACAACACATATCATCTAACCACATCAAGGTCATAAGAGAAGGAGACGATAGAAATGATAAGCCATCAAATCATCAAGTATGTCCCACCACACATCCAACATAAGAGGAACATGTAGAACACCCCACCTAGTGACAATAATAATACATCATCATTATGGGCATGTCACTAGAAAACCCCACAAAACATTAAACATGTGCTTGCAAATACCATCATATAATTACTTGTGGGTATATAACCACTAGATAAGAACAAGATGTAACACAAATTCCATAAACATTTATATATCAAAAACACATCATAATGAGATAGCATGCTCCATAACCAACTAAATACAACCAAGGGATGATCAATTAGGCAAGCATATTTGAGAAAAACACTAAATCAACAAGCACAATCATCCAAAGAGAAGGGACGTTCACCCATCTAGAGGAAAAAGTCAATGAAGATGTATCCAAAAGGTCCATGAAGATGTATTCCAAAAAATCGTCCAATGTTTTTAAATACCAAAAAAAATCTCCATAATCCCATGAATATTACAAAATAAAACCTCATTCAATATGAAATATAAGACTCTCGCATTAACTAAATTATCAAAACATATTATACAAATATTTTGTAGAAACACTTCTGCCTTAATAAATATAGTAATATCAAAATTGAAATCTCATCATGTAATTTTCATTGATGAAATCTCATCCTTAGAGAAGGATCCCAACAAGTTAAAAAACGATACCCTTCCACATGTAAAAACATTTAATACAAAACACACATAGGTGTTTAACGCAAATCACACATGAAGCCGAAAAAATTAATTTATATGGAACTTACATGCTGCTAATACTCTAAATCCTTATTTAAGAAACCTGTGGAACAAAATGACCACCAATGATCCACTAATCATTTGCATATCATTTAAATCTCCGCTAATCATATCCTCTAATCGATTGCAAAATGACTTCAGAAGGTGTTCCGGAAGAATATTTGGATGTGGTGTTCCAAGAATTTTCCTATGATCCCATTTGACTCTTGCTTGCATAAGACCATGCCCAACTGCTATACAACCGCATGACACTCGAGACAATTTGGGTGACGAAACATGATGCCATCAACCCATATACCCACCACCCCTTCCACATCAACAATGTCATCCCCGAGACTGAGCTAAGACAAGAGATGCAACGATACATCATGAGAAATAGAATCATAGGGCTTCAGGTAATTCCGGATTATATTAAACTCCTAAAGCAGACAGAAATGACAAGTCTGCTGAAGGATTTGGTGTACCGTTATCTTAAAATTGTAAGGGTAGTAGAGGGTTATAGGCAAGGAAGTTGTAACTTCCTTCAGGAAATTACAACACACCTAGAATGGACTATAACATGGTAAAAACTAACCAAACTCATGTAGGAGGGGGTTTCTCCATGAAATATGTGTGTATTATCCTTCCATTCTAACTTCATATTTGAAGCAAGTGCATACACACTGAACTTAACATTATCAAACAAATTTCCACCTAGGTGATGTGGCCAATGAATATTAGAATATTAAGTCATGTCACATATGGAAGTTGGACAAATGCAAAGTGCGCTACGACAAGACATATCATCTAACCACATCAAGGTCATAAGAGAAGGAGACGGTAGAAATGATGACCCATCAAATCATGAAGTATGTCCCACCACACATCCAACATAAGAGGAACATGTAAAACACCCCTCCAAGTGACAATAATAATACATCATCATTATGGGCATGTCACTAGAAAACCCCACAAAACATTAAACATCTACTTGCAAATACCATCATCTAATTACTTGTGGGGATATAACCACTATATAAGAACAAGATGTAACACAAATGCCATAAACGTATATATACCAAAAGCACATCATAATGAGATAGCGTGCCCCATAACCAACTAAATACAACCAAGGGGTGATCAATTAGGCAAGCATATTTGAGAAAAACACTAAATCAAGAAGCACAATCATCCAAAGAGAAGGGAGGTTCACCCAACCAAAACCCTCCATCAAACAATCCAATGCCATCTAGAGGAAAAATTCCATGAAGATGTGTCCCAAAGGTCCATGAAGATGTATCCCAAAAAATCATCCAATGTTTTTAAATACCAAAAACAAATCTCCATCAATGAGATGAATATTACAAAATAAAACCTCATTCAATATGAAATATAAGACTCTCTCATTAACTAAATTATCAAAACATATTATGCAAATTTTTCATAGAAACACTTTTGCATTGATTAATATAGTAATATCAAAATTGAAATCTCACCATGTAATTTTCATTGGTGAAATCTCATCCTTAGAGAAGGATCCCAACAAGTTAAAAAAACTATACCCTTTCGCATGTAAAAACATTTAACGCAAAACACACATAGGCATTTAATGAAAATCACACATGAAGCCGACAAAATTATAGAGAAATACCAGAGGCATCCATTAATTAATTAAAATGATGTCCTTACATAAACCTCATAGCTTATAACACATTAAAACTGAAATCGGTCTTCAAAAAAGTTGATACTTCAAAACTGATTTAAAAATACATGTAGTCTTCACCATTTCTCGGCCCTTTTCACCAATGAAAAAGGCTCTATAAATACTAAAAGGAAATAAGATAAGGCTTGAAACAAGAAAATCAACAGATTTTATAAGAGTAAATATCTAATTCTAAAAATGTAAATTCTATCTTTGTTCAATTGAACTCTGCCTAAGAAGTATGAAACATCTCCTCATCTTCAAAATCTTCATAGTTGAGACTAAGAAATAGGTGAGGTGCATGGACTTCGATATGCTTTTCCCATTGTGAATATACCTGGGAAACAACATGCTTTATGGGTAGTGTTAAGCAACAACCCTTTACTTGAATGGAGAAAAATCCTCGCTACTGATGTTTCCATTTTTAAACACTGCATGTCAAGTTGCTTTACCACCGAATAGGAGGTGTGCAATGGCAGATAGATTTGGCAACAAAGAAAAACGATACCCTTACATAGAGGGATGGAATAAAAGTCATATCTCGGTTGTTTCCTTTTGTTGTCTGTGAAGTAGCTCGGTTTTTTCCTTTTGGTCGACTACAAGTACCTATCCACTGAGTTGAAGGCATTGGGTTGGGATGATGATTTTCCTCATCATCACCCTTAGTTGGATTAACTTATCTGTAAAATCACAAGCGATAAACACAGTCATGAAAGGATAAAAGCTGGAAGAGAGGATGATGTTTATCCCAACCTTCAACCAAGTGCTCTATCATTCGATGCATTGAGGCTACGCATAACTAAGTGAGCCAGCTTGATCCTCACATGGATTGGCTTGAAAATTTTAAAATTGTTCTCTAGCTGTGTGAGTGTTTATTGTGGTGTGTCAAGCATGATTGCTGTGAAAACATAAGGAGATTAAGTGGCTGAGGGAAATTGAATGATCTGTAAGGAGGAGGTTACTTACACTTCACCACGAGTGTGAGAAGAGGTTGATTGATCCAGATTTAAACAGGAACACAACAAATTACAGAGATAACCATATACACAAAGATGCAGTGGAAATAATACTTAATTTCATTAATGGAAAATACTGAAATATGCTTACAACCAGAAATGGAAACAAACTAGCTAGGGTGATGGTAGCTTATCTCTGAGAAGAGATGTGATGGCTACATGCCACTGAACTGTGTTACAATGAGGCTCGAAGGTCTATTTATTGTTGAGAAACAATGGAAAACCCTTCACATTCTAAAACCTAGCCCTAGGAGATGAAACGCCAAACTGTGGGCCCCGTTTGGGGTAAATTGGTAGATCAACTTCCCGGGGTCGTAACTTTGGCATATGATCTCCGTTTGACGCATACAATAGCTCGTTAGAAAGATCTATCCGAGTACTATCATTGTTGGAACGGGTAACATCTATCCACTCCATGGACCCATGTTGCCCCCAGATTCCCCAAAAAACATCATTTAGGGCCTCAAAATGGCTCCGGAAGTTCAGGACCCAAAAAAATGCTAAAAATAGTAAGTTGTGCTACAATTAAGGAAACTGAAAATGCTGAGAAAGACAATGGTGGGGGTCCAGGTGGACTTGGCAGGTGGCCACCAATATCCACCTAGATCATTCCTCCCCCCTTAGGAAGCAATGGTCCCCATTGCGTTGAGCTCCTCCATGAGATGAGGAAACTTTTGCTGAATTTGTTCCCTGGTGAGCCACTTGCCCTCCTGAAGGAGTTGGCCTGCTTTGACAACTCGATACAATTGGATATTCTGTTGGTGAGTTTTCTTGATCTGTGTGTCCATGATCCGATCAGTTGCAGCTTGTTCCATGCAATCTGGATTTAATTATGTGGGTATGAGCTGTTCTGCAATGTCGGATGTGTCTAGTAATGGTGGAAAGTATGGCCAAAGGCGGTCCACATTGAACACTGGGTGCAGGCCAAGGAATCGGGGAATGCTGAGCTCAAATGCATTGTCTCCCATAGCCTTAGTAATGCTGTGAGGACCATATCAGAGTGGTCTCAATTTCCGATAGGCTCCAGTAAGGCGTTCCTTTTGCAAATGCAACCAGACTTTTTCGCCCACCTGAAACTTGTGTGGAACCCGATGTTGATCATGTCGTTGCTTGTACTTGGCATTTGATTTCTCAAGAATGTCATGGACCTGCTGGCGAATATGTTGGATGCGCTCAATGAAGCTGGTGGCCTTATCTGTTTCAGACTGGACATGAGTTGAATTCATGTGAGTAGCTGCAAGTGGCATGGCCACATCAATAGGGCATAGTGGCTGGAATCCCAAACCCACCTGAAAAGGGCTATGGCCAGTGGAGTTGTGAAGAGCTCAGTTGTAGCTGTGCTGAACATAGGGGAGGCTCTTGTCCCATGTGCGTGGATGCTTTGATTTATACATGCACGGAATGTGCACAATCATCCTATTGACAACCTCTGTCTGGCCATCAGTTTTGAGGATGGAAGGCTGTGGACTTCGTGAGTTTGGTGTCCAGCATTGACCAGAGACTGGACCAAAAGGTGCTGAGAAACCGACTGTCTCGATCTGAGATTATAGACTGTGGGATCCCAAAGTGCACCCACACTCGTTCAAAGAAGAGTTTAGCAATGGCTTCTGCTGTGATATTCTTCTTGCAGGCCACCATAATGGCCATCTTCGAGAACCTGTCGACGACCACAAAAACACAGTCATTTCCATGCTTAGTGGAAGGAAGGCTTGACATGTAATCCATGGAGATGGATTCCCAAGATCAACTAGGGGTAGGCAATGGGGTATAAAGGTCGTGCTTCTTAATGGTCGGTTTGGCAATGGCACATGCAGTACATGATCTGATGTACTTCCCAACATCCTGTTGAAGATTCGGCCAATAGAAATAATTTTGCAGTACTGCCACTGTTTTCTCGACCCCGAAATGCCCAGCAACCCGACTGTAGTGTGCTTCCCAAATCATCTTGGCACGCTCGCTTGAAGGAACAAAAAGGTGACCGAGGTGGCATAATAGGGCATCCTGGAGGTGAAAATCTGCAACAAGCCGACCCTCCAAGAGTGTCTGGTATGTGTGGCCGAATTCTGGGTCGCTTTTGTAGAGAAGTGGCCACTCAGAAGTCTCGTGCCCACAAGAGTTAAGCACGGTGGTTAACGCCATGATCGGTGGTCGACTGAGGCAATCTGTAACATTATTGGTGCTGCCCTTCTTATACTTGATATTCAAGTGGAATTGTTGCAGGTATGTGGACCACTTTTGATGGCGATCATTCTGCAATTTCCCTTGGGTCTGTATGAACTGCAGGGGTCGGTGGTCTGTGTGGATGACCGTTTCCTTCCCCAAAATGTAATGCTTCAATTGTCGGAAGGCCTGTACAATGGAATACATATCTTTATCATAAGTGGGGTACTTCCGGACTGTGTCTGAAAGTGTTTCACTGTGATATGTGATCCAGGTGGATATTGGTGGCCACCCGCTAATTCCACTTGGATCCCCTCTAGTGCTTCTTACATTTTTTATCAGTTTCATTAATTATAGCACAATTTACTATTTTTAGCAGTTTTTCGGGTCCTAAACTTCCGAATCCGTTTTGAGGCCCTAAACGACGTTTTTTTGGAAATCCACCGCCAACGATTTTTCTGATAAAAATCGTCTTTTCCGTCGTAGTCCTCGGAGAGATCTTTCCAACGTGCTATCATGCACGTCAAACGGAGATAGTATGACCAATTCGCGACCCCGGGAAGTTGATGTACCAACTTACCCGAAAACGAGGCCCACAATTTGGCGTTTCATCTTCTAGGGTTAGGTTTTGGAATGTGAAGGGTTTTCCATTGTTTCTCAACAATAAATAGGCCCTCGAGCCTCATTGTAACACAGTTCAAAACAGTTCAGAGGCATGTAGCTGACACATCTCTTCTCAGAGATAAGCTACCATCGCCCTAGCTGGGTTATTTCTATTTGTAAGCATATTTCAGTATTCTCCATTAATGAAATGAAGTATTATTTCCGCGGCATCTCTGTTTTTATGGTTATCGCATATTATTATTTCTGTTGCATCTCTGTTTTTATGGTTATCGCATCTCTGTATTTATGGTTATCTATGTAATCTATTGCGTTCCTGCTTAAATCTGGATCAATATGCCACTGGATGTCCATGTTGAGTAAGGACTGCCCCAATAGCATAGTCAGAGGCATCTGTCTCAACCTCAAATGGTTGTTGTAAATCTGGTAACGCGAGCACTGGTGCCTTACAGAGGGGATCCTTCAACTCCATGAATGCCTTCTGTTGAGATTCAGACCAAAAGAATTTTTCTTTCGCCCCTCCCTTGGTGACTTGACTCAAGGGCCAAGAAATATGAGAAAACCGCAACACAAACCTGCGGTAGAAGTTGGCAAGACCTAGAAAGCTGCGGAGTTTTGTTAGAGTAGTTGGAGAGGGCCAATCCCGAATGACTTGGATCTTGGCTGGATCGACATGCACCCCCTGTTCATCAATGATGTATCCCAGATACTGAACCTGGGTCATGCCAAAAGTGCATTTCTCCAAATTGGCACATAGCTTGTGTTGCTGCAGTGTTTGGAGAACTTGTCGGATGTGGTGGAGGTGCTCTTCCTAACTCTGGCTGAAGATCAGAATGTCATCCAAGTATACTACTACAAAGGAGTTGGTGAATGGCCGCAAGATGTCATCCATTAGCCTCATAAAGGTTGCAGGAGAATTTTTCAATCCGAAAGGCATGACCAACCATTCAAAGAGGCCCTCCTTGGATTTGAAGGTAGTCTTCCACACATCAGAGGGTTCGATTGGTACCTGGTGATATCGTGACTTCAGATCGATCTTGCTGAAATATTTCGCCCCCTTTAGTTGGTCTAGGAGGTCATCAATCCGTGGGATTGGGTACCTATTACGGACAGTGACCTTGTTCAGCGCCCGATAGTCAATACAGAGTCTCCACGTCCCATCCTTCTTCTGTACCAACACGATCAGGCTCGCACAGGGTGGTGAACTCGGACGGATGTGACCTTTCTGTAGGAGATCCTGAATTTTCCTCTTGATTTCATTGTTCTCCAGAATGGAGCGCCGATAAATTGGTCCATTGGGTAGCGGCGCACCTAGGGTCAGATTGATAGAGTGCTTGACTTGACAGTGCAGAGGAACCCCTACCGGGGAGGTGAAGATGTCCTCGTATTCCTCCACAATCTTGTCCATCTGTAGTTGTCATGTCGAGGGACCCCGTCTGGAGGCTGCGGCCACTGTCTTCTTCTTTCCTTGAGGGCGTATCATCAGGAAAACAAATTTCCTGGTTTTGGAAATTATCTTACTGCATTGTTTTGCAGTAATCAAAGAGATGGCGGCAGGTGGTGCTACCTCTAGTATCTTGAACAACTTATTTCCCAATGTAATAATAACAGCACGGGGCCTTGATTCATACACAACATGTCGCTTCCACAAGTATGGTTGTCCTAGTAATACATCACAAACTTCAAGAGGAGCAATGTCACACAATACCTCATCCGTGAAGGGCTTGATGTTGTATGGAAGGTGACACTGCTGGCTCACGCGAAGATCTCGTCCTTGGTGAAGCCACCCAATGGTGTATGGTTGTGGATGTGCTGTGGTTGGTAAGCCCAACCGCTTCACGACCTCTGCCGAAATGAGGTTTTTTTGACTCCCGCTATCAACAATGAACTGTATCAGGGAGCCCTTTACCCACATCTGGGAGTAGAAGAGACGCTCCTCCTCCTCTGGATATTCGGGTTCATTTTTCTGGATCTTTGCGGTGGCAACAGTGGCGCTGGGATCTGCATCAATGATCTGCTTCCCTTTTTCATACCCCTTATCGAGTTCTGACTCAGAGTCAGAACATGCATCTGATTCTGAAACCTTTAGCTCCGTCACTAGTGACTGCTTGGCCTGACACTCACTTGTGTTCTGAGTGGAGCTCTTATGGAACTCGCACCACTTTCCAGTGTCCTTTCTCGGCTTCGCGGCGTTGTTCTTTGCTTGCAGCTTTGGCTGGTTGTCTTGGGCTGTCCCACCTTGGCTTTGTCCTTTGTTCTGTGGTTTAGGGTCACCTTTCCCCTGCTTTGGATTCGCAGATCCAAAGTCTCGCTTCTTTTGTTTAAACTTCTACTCGACCTTGATGGCATATCGGTATGCTGCGCCGAGCGAGGGGATGTTTAGGAATTGTATATCTTCCTGGATGTACTTGTGTAGGCAGCCACGGTATTTGAGTATCCAATGTTGCTCTGAATCCTTGATACCCAATTGATACCCAACTTTGTGCGAAGGGTATGGAAAAGATTGGTGAACTACTACTACTAGTGTAACCCCTTATTTTTATTAGTATAACCCACTTATTATATTGATGTACCCATGTAGTGACCATATTGTTACTATTATTCCCCATAGAAGCCCACTACTGTTATTATTATGCCCTTACATTATTATTGTTATGTCGGCTCTGATTATGTTATAACCCCTTAGACTCCTATATATAGAAAGGAGGTCTTTTCATTTGTATCATCCAATAATTTTTCATTTATGTAATGTAAAGGAGGTTGCCCACTCGAAGAGGCTGAATTGTAAGGCGTTGATCTATCTTTTCTTTAGTTGGTTTCTTAACATTTGGTATCAGAGCTTTGGATTCTAGGGTTTCGCTGCTCCAAACAGGTCATTGTGGCATTTTTGCTATAACTTTTTTTCTGTGACGTTTCAGAAGTCACAAAAAAAACCCATTTGAGAAGAATGGGTGTGGAACCTTTGGGCCGAAGGTCGGAGCGTTGCACCCGATATTGTCGGAGATATGAGCTAAGGAAGTTGGTCTGTTTGCAGACTTCTGAATTACATTCAAAATAGGTGACCTGGGGAAAATCGTCATAACTTTCTTTCTGAGCATCGGATTGAAATTTCGTAAGAAGGTACAAAAATAGGACGAACTGTAGTTTCTATTTATATATGTTTTAGAGTCAAAGGTTGAAACAGTGACATGTGGCACTTCATACAATTTCACTCTACTGAACTAGTCTATAATCCGGTCACTGCGGGAGATTGTGCATAACGCTTTCTTGGAGAATCCAATTTGGATCAGACTTGTGGCATTGGAAAGAGGACACAGAGGGATACTACAGTTCACAATTGTAGAACTTAAAGATCCAAAAGTATAGAGTTACAGTCGTTTCAATGTAGAGATCCTAAAATCAAGAAAAAGCAAGATGAGGAAGTTTGATGGCAAGGATCCGGTAAATTGGATACTTCAGATGGAGCAATATTTTGATATACATGGTGTACAACTGTTACAAAAGGTATGTATTGCATCTTCATATTTAGAACCAGATCAATTTTTATGGTACAAAGGGCTTTGTTCTCATAAAAAACTTGTTACGTGGTCAATTTTCACGGAGGAAATGATAGCACATTATGAGGATACAAAGAGCAACACCTTCTTTAGAGAAACACCACAAAAATTGGAAAGAGTAAAAGGGCTTTGTGACATAATGGAAAGCAAAATTATGGAAACCAGGAAGCATACCTCTCACAACTATAAAGATGGAAGTGTTGTTCCTCCCAGCCTTCCACAACCTACAAGGGTTACACCACAACAATTGGAAGAAAAAAGAGAAAAAGGGCTTTTTTACAATTGTGATAGCAAATGCACTAAAGGTCATAGGTGTGCTGAGAAGAAATTACTTTACATAGAATATGAAGAGGAGGAAGAAAATGATCAAGAAACATCAAAAGAAGAGGATATACGTCAGGACACCACCCCAGAGAAAGAAGAAATGAATCAGACCATATCTTGTAAAGCATTGGCAAGAATTACCACTCCTCAAGCTCTCAAGATAGAAGGACATATCAAGAAGAAAAAGGTGCAAGAAGTGAAAGATCACATCGAGAAAGAAGAAATGAATCCAACCATATCTTGTAATTCAATGGATGAAATTACCACTCCTCAAACTATCAAGATAGAAGGACACATCAAGAAGAAAAATGTTCAAGAAGTGAAAGATCACATCGAGCATCAAGAAATGAATCTGACCATATCTTGTAAAGGACTGGAAGAAATTACCACTCCTCAAAAGATAGAAGGAAATATCAAGAAGAAAAAGGTTCAAGCAGAGAAAGATCATATCGAGCATCAACAGCAAGTTCTCCAACTTTTAAAGGATAACGCCACTTCGGTGCAAAATCAAATGAAACAACAGGTAGATCAACATCGTAGTGAAAAATGTTTTGATGTAAGTGATTGGGTATTTTTACTGCTACATCTCAAGCAAACTATTTATGAGAAGGAAATGTTGGCAATACTACATGCACTTAAAAAATGGCGACCTTACCGAATGGGAAGACGCTTCAAGGATGAGGATGTGGAAGCATTGTTTTGTGATATTTATATTATCCAACCAAATTGGATAAATGAAGCAACGGATGAATGTAAGAAGAACGAAGAAGTATGGCCACTTATTCAAAAGTTGCAAAAGATCCCAATTCAAGCAATATTGCTAGAAATTGAAGAGCAAGGAAAAATCATATTGGAACCTGGAGCAGTCACAAAAACAAGAACCCGAAAGCTACGAAATCGATCAATTTCAGAGTATCTCATCAAGTGGAAGAACTTACCCGCTGAATATTCCACATGGGAGGACAAGAATTTTATATAGAAGCATCAAGAACTACTCAAGCGTTGAGAACAACGCTTTTTGAAGGAGAGGGGCATGTTAGGCCCCTATACTACTAGTGTAACCCCTTATTGTTATTAGTATAACCCACTTATTATATTGATGTACCCATGTAGTGACCATATTGTTACTATTGTGCCCCATAGAAGCCCACTACTGTTATTATTATGCCCTTACATTATTATTGTTATGTCGGCTCTGATTATGTTATAACCCCTTAGACTCCTATATATAGAAAGGAGGTCTTTTCATTTGTATCATCCAAGAATTGTTCATTTATGTAATGTAAAGGAGGTTTCCCCCTCGAAGAGGCTAAATTCTAAGGCGTTGATCTATCTTTTCTATCTTTTCTTGAGCTGGTTTCTTAACATGCTACCTCTAGTATCCTGAACAACTTATTTCCCAATGTAATAATAACAACATGGGACCTTGATTCATACACAACATGTCGCTTCCACAAGTATGGTTTTCCTAGTAATACATCACAAACTTCAAGAGGAGCAATGTCACACAATACCTCATCCGTGAAGGGCTTGATGTTGTATGGAAGGCGACACTGCTGGCTCACGCGAAGATCTCATCCTTGGTGAAGCCACCCAATGGTGTATGGTTGTGGATGTGCTGTGGTCGGTAAGCCCAACCGCTTCACGACCTCTGCCGAAATGAGGTTTTTTTGACTCCTGCTATCAACAATGAAATGTATCGGGGAGCCCTTTACCCACATCTGGGAGTGGAAGAGACGCTCCTCCTCCTCTGGATCTTCGGGTTCATTTTTCTGGATCTTTGCGGTGGAAACAGTGGCGCTGAGATCCGCATCAATGATCTGCTTCCCTTTTTCATACCCCTTATCGGGTTCTAACTCAGAGTTGGAACATGCATCTGATTCTGAAACCTTTAGCTCCGCCACCAGTGACTGCTTGGCCCGACACTCACTTGTGTTGTGAGTGGAGCTCTTATGGAACTCGCACCACTTTCTAGTGTCCTTTCTCGGCTTCGCGGCGCTGTTCTTTGCTTGCAGCTTCGGCTGGTTGTCTTGGGCTGTCCCGCCTTGGCTTTGTCCTTTGTTCTGTGGTTTAGGGGCACCTTTCCCCTGCTTTGGATTCGCAGATCCAAAGTCTCGCTTCTTTTGTTTAAACTTTTGCTCGACCTTGACGGCATATCGGTATACTGCGCGGAGCGAGGGGATGTTTAGGAATTGTATTTCTTCCTGGATGTACTTGTGCAGGCAGCCACGGTATTTGAGTATCCAATGTTGCTCCAAATCCTAGATACCCAACTTTGTGCGAAGGGTATGGAAAAGATTGGTGAACTCCGGCACGTCTTGGTCCCTTCGCTGCCGTAGCGTGGTCCACTTTATGTATTCATCCTCATGGCTTCCAACACGGTAGTACTGCTCCTTAATGGCATCCCAAAACGAATCTCAGGTGGGTGTGGCTGAAAATAGTGAGCCAGTACTTTCATCCTTCTGCTCGCAGTAGGTTTCCCACAAGTCCTTGACGTGGGGGGCTACTTTGAGGAGAGCAAAAACAATCTTTTCCCGACTCGAAAATTCATGAACAGAAAATTAACCCTCTAGTAGATTTAACCATTTATCTACAGCATCTGCGTCTATCTGACCCTCGAATATGGGGATTTCAAAATTAACTTGTACCTTAAAGGGTGTGGAATTTCCAGAGTAGCTGCTGGAAGCATATGCGTCGCTTCTGGGTAGCCGCTGAAGGATCTGGGCAAAGCTGTCCATCATCGCGTTCCATTGTCGCTCGAGGGCTTCTTCGAGCAAGATTTTGATGGGATCTCCTGCCCCCTCATATTTCTTCTCGTCCGCCATGGGAGGCTGTCGGGATTTGCAAGGTTGGTCTTGCAAAGGTTCAACCAGTTCAAGCCCTAACTCCTTATATCCCGACCTTGTTGGGGACATGCAAATAAAAACAGAGAAAAAGCATACTGCTCTGATACCACTGATCCGGATTTAAACAGGAACGCAAAAAATTACAGAGATAACCATATACACAAATATGCAGTGGAAATAATACTTCATTTCATTAATGGAAAATACTGAAATATGCTTACAACCAGAAATGGAAATAAACTAGCTAGGGCGATGGTAGCTTATCTCTGAGAAGATATGTGATGGCTACATGCCTATGAACTGTGCTACAATGAGGCTCGAATGTCTATCTATTGTTGAGAAACGATGGAAAACCCTTCACATTCCAAAACCTAGCCCTAGGAGATGAAACACCAAACTGTGGGCCTCGTTTGGGGTAAATTGGTACATCAACTTCCCAGGGTCGTAACTTTGGCATATGATCTCCGTTTGACGCATACAATAGCTCATTAGAAAGGTCTATCCGAGTACTATCATTGTTGGAATGGGAAACATCGGTCCACTGCATGGACCCATGTTACCCCTAGAGTCCACAAAAAACATCGTTTAGGGCCTCAAAACGGCTCTGGAAGTTCATGACCCAAAAAACTGCTAAAAATAATAAGTTGTGCTACAATTAAGGAAACTGAAAATGCTAAGAAAGACAATGGTGGGGGTCCAGGTGGACTTGGCAGGTGGCCACCAATATCCACCTAGATCATTCCTCCCCCCTTAGGAAGCAATGGTCCCCATTGCGTTGAGCTCCTCCATGAGATGAGGAAACTTTTGCTGAACTTGGTCCCTGGTGAGCCACTTGCCCTGCTGAAGGAGTTGGCCTGCTTTGACAACTCGATACAGTTGGATATTCTGTTGGCGAGTGTTCTTGATCTGTGTGTCCATGATCCGATCAGTTGCAGCTTGTTCCATGCAATCTGGATTTAATTCTGTGGGTTTGAGTTATTCTGCAATGTCGGATGTGTCTAGCAATGGTGGAAAGTATGGTCGAAGGCAGTCCACATTGAACACTGGGTGCAGGCCAAGGAATGGGGGAATGCTGAGCTCAAATGCATTGTCTCCCATAGCCTTAGTAATAGTGTAAGGAACATATCGGAGTGGTCTCAATTTTCGATAGGCTCCAGTAAGGCGTTCCTTTTGCAAATGCAACCATACTTTGTCGCCCACCTGAAACTTGTGTGGCACCTGATGTTGATCATGTCACTGCTTGTACTTGGCATTTGATTTCTCAAGAATGTCATGGACTTGCTGGTGAATATGTTGGATGCGCTCAATGAAGCTGGTGGCCTTATCTGTTTCGGACTGGACATGAGCTGAATTCATGTGAGTAGCTGCAAGTGGCATGGCCACATCAATGGGGCATAGTGGCTGGAATCCCAAACCCACTTGAAAAGGGCTATGTCTAGTGGAGCTGTGAAGAGCTCGGTTGTAGATGTGTTGAACATAGGGGAGGCTCTCGTCCCATGTGCGTGGATGCTTTTAGTTATACATGCGCAAAATGTGCACAATCATCCTACTGACAACCTCTGTCTTGCCATCAGTTTGAGGATGGAAGGCTGTGGACTTCGTGAGTTTGGTGTCCAGCATTGACCAGAGACTGGACCAAAAGGTGCTGAGAAACCGACTGTCCCGATATGAGATGATAGACTGTGGGATCCCAAAGTGCACCCACGCTCGTTCAAAGAAGAGTTTAGCAGTGGCTTCTGCTGTGATATTCTTCTTGCAGGCCACCATAATGGCCATCTTCGAGAACCTGTCGATGACCAAAAAAACACAGTCATTTCCATGCTTAGTGGAAGGAAGGCCTGACATGTAATCCATGGAGATGGATTCCCAAGATCGACTAGGGGTAGGCAACGGGGTATAGAGGTCGTGCTTCTTATTGGTCGGTTTGGCAATGGCATAGGCAGTACATGATCTGATGTACTTCCCAACATCTTATCGAAGATTCGGCCAATAGAAATAATTTTGCAGTACTTCCACAGTTTTCTCGACCCCGAAATGCCCAGCAGCCCGACTGTAGTGTGCTTCCCAAATCATCTTGGCACGCTCGCTTGAAGGAACAAAAAGGTGACCGAGGTGGCATAATAGGGCATCCCGGAGGTGAAAATCTGCAACATGCGGACCCTCCAAGAGTGTCTGGTATGTGTGGCTGAATTCTGGGTCACTTTTGTAGAGAAGTGGCCACTCAGAAGTCTTGTGCCCACAAGAGTTGAGCACGGTGGTTAACGCCATGATCAGTGGTCGACTGAGGAAATATACAACATTATTGGTGTTGCCCTTCTTATACTTGATATTCAAGTGGAATTGTTGCAGGTATGTAGACCACTTCTGATGGCGATCATTCTGCAATTTCCCTTGGGTTTGTATGAACTACAGGGGTTAGTGGTCTGTGTGGATGACCGTTTCCTTCCCCAAAATGTAATGCTTCCATTTTCGGTAGGCCTGTACAATGGAATACATCTCTTTATCATAATTAGGGTACTTCCGAACTGTGTCTGAAAGTGTTTCACTGTGATATGCCACTGGATGTCCATGTTGAGTAAGGATTGCCATAATAGCATAGTCAGAGGCATCTGTTATAGACATTTTTGTGCCTTACAGCATGAAGCATGAAATGTCAATAATCTAAGTGATCCAAAGTCCCTAAACATGTTGTTCCTACCCCTAGAGGAACAAGGTCAGCAAACCACAGCACTGCAAATCAGTTCTCCACCTGAAAACACTCAAAAACAAGCTATTTCTGGATCATGTCAACTGCTCCACTGAGCATCTGCGCTGAATGTCAACTTCTCCACTCGGTACCTGTGCTGAATGTCAACTCTAATGAAGGCTACCTATGCTGGGCGAGATTGGCCAAGTGGCACAATCATTCTTCAAGGTGTCCATGCCCAGGAAGCTTCCAAAATGACACTTGGATAAGGGAATTCGCCTATTGATGAGTAAGAGGGTCTAGATCTCCAAGTGGAAGCAAGAACCTCCAAGTGGACTCAAGAACTGAAGAATAACTGAAGTGGGAGAGGACACTAGTCAGCTTCATGCCAGCCTCAAGCTAACTCATCCTTTCTCCAAAACTCCTATATATAGAGCTCTCTCATGAGGTCTAGGGAGGCTGGAATCTTGTGACTGTAAGGAAGTGATGTTGGTTTTAGTATAGAACTATTGGGTGATTTGCTTGAAGGAGGTGAAGAGGAGATTTCTTTCTGCTGGGAGGTGATGCTGGATTGGGCCTTTTATGGTTGTATTACTTCCTGAACTTTACTTCTTCCATTAATAAAGCATTTGAGGTTCTTCTATATGCATGTGTCTCAATGGTGTATTGATGCTTGTATATTTGATTTACTCTAATCCTTGAATCAATTATGAATGTATGCTTCTTGTAGTTTCCCTTTCTTGTGACTTTGCAGGATCTTTGTGTAGCTGGGCCAATAAAAGAGCAAGGAGCTGGGAACAAGCAGCAAAGAGAGAAGATTGGATCAATCATTAGCGGAAGACATCGGTTAGTGGATCTCTTCCTCCTCTCTCTTACATCTCATAAAGAAGTAATCTCGAATAGCTTTGCTTTGATTGTTGTTGAGGTACTATCACCCTTAGAGTGGGATAGGGTCATTCCGTATTGGATACTTTTCCCAACAACAACATCTGTCTCGACCTCAAACGGTTGTTGTAAATCTGGTAACGCGAGCACTGGTGCCGTGTAGAGGCGATCCTTCAACACCATGAATGCCTTCTGTTGAGATTCAGACCAAAAGAATTTTGCTTTCCCCCCTCCCTTGGTGACTTCACTCAACGGCCAAGAAATATGAGAAAACCCCAACACAAACCTGCGGTAGAAGTTGGCAAGACCTAGAAAGCTGCGGAGCTCTGTTAGAGTGGATGGAGAGGGCCAATCTCGAATGACTTGGATCTTGTCTGGATCGACATGCACCCCTTGTTCATCAATGATGTATCCCAGATACAGAACCTGGGTCATGCCAAAAATGCATTTCTCAAAATTGGCACATAGCTTGTGTTGCCGCAGTGTTTGGAGAACCTGTCGGATGTGGTGGAGGTCTCTTCCCGACTCTGGCTGAAGATCAGAATGTCATCCAAGTATACTACTACAAAGGAGTTGGTGAATGGCCGCAAGATGTCATCCATTAGCCTCATAAAGGTTGCAGGAGCATTTGTCAATCCGAAAGGCATGACCAACCATTTGAAGAGGCCCTCCTTGGATTTGAAGGCAGTTTTCCACACATCAGAGGGTTCCATTGGTACCTCGTGATATCCTGACTTCAGATCGATCTTGCTGAAATATTTCGCCCCCTTTAGTTGGTCTAGGAGGTCATCAATCCGTGTGATCGGGTACCTATTACGGACAGTGATCTTGTTCAGCGCCCGATAGTCAATACAGAGTATCCACGTCCCATCCTTCTTCTGTACCAACACAATCGGGCTTCCACAGGGCGATGAACTCGGACAGATGTGACCTTTCTGAAGGAGCTCCTGAATCTGCCTCTTGATTTCATTGTTCTCCAGAACGGAGCACCGATAAATTGGTCCATTAGGTAGCCGCACACCTGGGGTTAGATCGATAGAGTGCTTGACTTGACAGTGCAGAGGAACCCCTTCCGGGGAGGTGAAGATGTCCTCATACTCCTCCACAATCTTGTCCATCTGTAGTTGTCGTGTCGAGGGACCCCGTCTGGAGGCCGCAGCCACTGTCTTCTTCTTTCCTTGAGGGCGTATCATCAGGAAAACAAATTTCCTGGTTTTGGAAATGATCTTACTGCATTGTTTTGCAGTAATCAAAGAGATGGCGACAGGTGGTGCTACCTCTGGTATCCTAAACAACTTATTTCCCAATGTAATAATAACAACACGGGGCCTTTATTCATACACATCATGTTGCTTCCACAAGTATGGTTGTCCTAGTAATACATCACAAACTTCAAGGGGAGCAATGTCACACAATACCTCATCCGTGAAGGGCTTGATGTTGTATGGAAGGCGACACTGCTGGCTCACGCGAAGATCTCGTCCTTGGTGAAGCCACCTAATGGTATATGATTGTGGATGTGCTGTGGTTGGTAAGCCCAACCGCTTCACGACCTCTGCCGAAATGAGGTTCTTTTGACTCCCGCTATCAACAATGAACTGTATCGGGGAGCCCTTTACCCACATCTGGGAGTGGAAGAGACGCTCCTCCTCCTCTGGATCTTCGAGTTCATTTTTCTGGATCTTTGCGGTGGCAACAGTGGCGTTGGGATCTGCATCAATGATCTGCTTCCCTTTTTCATACCCCTTATCGGGTTATGACTCAGAGTTGGAACATGTCTCTGATTCTGAAACCTTTAGCTCCACCACCAGTGACTGCTTGGCCCGACACTCACTTGTGTTGTGAGTGGAGCTCTTATGGAACTCGCACCATTTTCCAGTGTCCTTTCTCGGCTTCACGGCACTGTTCTTTGCTTGCAGCTTCAGCTGGTTGTCTTGGGCTGTCCCGCCTTGGCTTTGTCCTTTGTTCTGTGGTTTAGGGGCACCTTTCCCTTGCTTTGGATTCGTAGATCCAAAGTCTCGCTTCTTTTGTTTAAACTTCTGCTCGACCTTGACGGCATATCGGTATGCTGCGCTGAGTGAGGGGATGTTTAGGAATTGTATTTCTTCCTGGATGTACTTGTGCAGGCAGCCATGATATTTGAGTAGAAAATGTTGCTCCGAATCCTTGATACCCAACTTTGTGCGAAGGGTATGGAAATTATTGGTGAACTCCGGCACGTCTTGGTCCCTTCCCTGCCGCAGCGTGGTCCACTTTATGTATTCATCCTCATAGCTTCCAAGAGGGTCGTACTGCTCCTTAATGGCATCCCTGAACGAGTCCCAGGTGGGTGCGGCTGAAAATAGTCAGCCAGTACTTTCATCCTTCTGCTCGCAGTAGGTTTTCCACCAGTCCTTGTCGTGGGGGGCTGCTTTGAGGAGAGAAAAAAGAATCTTTTCCTGACTCAAAAATTCATGAACAGAAAAATAACCCTCTAGCAGATTTAACCATTTATCTACGGGCATCTGCGTCTATCTAACCCTCGAATATGGGGATTTCAAAATTAACTTGTACCTTAAAGGGTGTGGCGTTTCCAGAGTAGCTGCCTGAAGCCGATGCGTCACTTCTGGGTAGCCACTGAAGGATCTGGGCAAAGCTGTCCATCATTGCGTTCCATTGTCGCTCGAGGGCTTCTTCGAGCAAAATTTTGATGGGATCTCCTGCCCCCTCGTCTTTCTTCTTGTCCGCCATGGGAGGCCGTGGGGATTTGCAAGGCTGGTCTTGCAAAGGTTCAACCAGTTCAAGCCCTAACTCCTTATATCCCAACCTTGTTGGGGACATGCAAAGAAAAACAGAGAAAAAGGAGACCGCTCTGATACCACTGATCCGGATTTAAACAGGAATGCAAAAAATTACAGAGATAACCATATACACAAAGATGCAGCGGAAATAATACTTCATTTCATTAATGGAAACTACTGAAATATGCTTACAACCAGAAATGGAAATAAACCAGCTAGGGCGATGGTAGCTTATCTTTGAGAAGAGATGTGATGGCTACATGCCTCTGAACTGTGTTACAATGAGGCTTGAAGGCCTATTTATTGTTGAGAAACAATGTTAAACCCTTCGCATTCCAAAACCTAGCCCTAGGAGATGAAACGCCAAATTATGGGCCCCGTTTGGGGTAAATTGGTACATCAACTTCCCGGGGTCGTAACTTTGGCATATTATCTCTGTTTGATGCATACAATAGCTCGTTAGAAAGATCTATCCAAGTACTATCATTGTTGTAATGGGAAACATTGGTCCATTGCATCCCATGCTGCCCTCGGATTCCAAAAAAACCGTCGTTTAGGGCCTCAAAACGGTTCCGGAAGTTCAGGACCCGAAAAACTGCTAAAAATAGTAAGTTGTGCTACAATTAAGGAAACTGAAAATGCTGAGAAAGACAATGGTGGGGGTCCAGGTGGACTTGGCAGGTGGCCACCAATATCCACCTGGATCATTGATCATGCCTTCATTCCCTTGACATGATCTCGGGTGCTTCCTTATAGGTTTACGGAGAAAAATAGATGGCAAAAGCCGTATTAAGGGCCAAGATTAAACGCCTCTGTCGTATTCTTACAGAAGTGGAGAAGATGCTCCTATTTTCTGTCCACCGCACCAAAATAAAATGGGAACATAGGCAAGGTCCCTAGAAACCTTCGGTCCCGCAAAACTAGAAATTTAGAAGGTAATTAAATTTGAGTTGTTGTCTGCATGCATGACATATTTTTTGTTGCATGATTACATTATTGTTGGGTATTTTTTCTTGGTTGGCATAGGATGCATGGGAAAATATATTATTTAATTCCAATGTCAACTTGTGTTTTGGCAAGATTGTTGGGGCATGTAATGAACCACATCATTATTGTTGTCAACACGATGAGTAAACGCACTCACGTCCTTCAATTTTATTTTATTACATATTACCTCGTTCGTTTCATTCATAGTTCAGAACCTTAGGAGCAAGTGAATGGTAATAATCACTTTTCCATAACAGGATCTATTGTATGTTGGGTGTTTGTGCCTCGACCTAGTAGAGGAATTTGAGCGGGAGCGAGGAGGATGCACATGTTTTAAATTTTCCATGTATAAACCACAGTTTGCGATACTGTTTTGAATTATTGTGCTCATGTCACAGTTTGTGTAAAGATATTGTTTTGAATTAGCATGGAAAATTATTTTTAAGTAGATAGTACAAGACTAAATGACATGAGGTCATCTGAGGTGAAAGTAAACTGTGCATAAGCGTGTGCACCAGTTTACTTTTAGCATCTCTCATGTTTAAAAATAGATTTAAGATATTTTGAAAGAGGTATAGCGAGGCTTGATGAGGAAACGAGAAGGTATCAATCATTACAATTATATGAGAATTCTAGAAACTAAGTATTGTTGAATGCTTTAGGAACACAAAAAAACTCTATACCATGATGTACAAGTGGTTTAAAACAATTTTGATGGACCTGATTTTAAAAAAGTATGATTATGGTATTAAAATATTGAATAAAGAATTCTAGTGGTGTTCTATGTTGCTAATCATTACATATGTCTATGAGGAGTGGTTCATGGTTTGTTGATTTAGAATGTTATTGCTGCCTTGATTCGAGAGTGATGTTGATTTGATACATTGAGAAGTCTCACATGTAATGTGGTCATACGTAAGGTGAACATAAGTATTTTTTATGTTTCACTTATTGCTGATATCATATAGACCCTTCAACAAATAGGCTTTGATTATAGATTGATGATGAGATGATGCGTACGGGGAGCATATCTGGTATATGGTTACCAGGAGTTACTCTGGTATGTTTGCATGCATAGAGCAGTGCTAAAGTGAAGAATTAACATGTTTATTAATGTTAATAAGTTACTTTTATTATGTCCCCTCATAGATAAGGAACTTAAAAATTTTATTATACAATGTGAAAGTTTTCAAAACTTAAGTTGTGGTTGAATGCTCTTATGAGGAAACAATGACTTTATATCATGATTGAAAAGAGATGCTTGCAAATATGCATAGCAGGATAGTTAAATAATTGATAATCATGGTAAGGAATGGCCAGCATATTAATGCAATATTAAATCTTGATAACAAGTAATGCATATATGAGAAGAATATGATTACTTGAGTTGTACATTTACATGTATGACTTGCATGTAGGACTCATTGTGGGGATGCAATGAGCTGCATGGATATGCCTTCATGCGTGAAGGAATCACAATTCTCACAAACTGAATTAGGATAAAACCAAAGTGGAAATTTACCATGTATGTGAAGAATATGTGGTGTATTAGATTATGGTTAGATACCATAAAGGTCAAATATCAAACTATATTTCTCTTAAAAATAATTAAACAAACCTCTAAGTGAGTGTCTATGTATAAAGGAAAAGTGGAAATTTAATCATTACACCTATGTTAACGATATGGTTATTTGGTGGATGTAATGATATCTTCAACATATCATTTTACTCATAACTAAAATCATATTCTGAGATTGCAGGTTTGTTATGCAAGGGAAAAGTGCAATTAAATACAAACTCATGGATGTACTTTAGTAATAAGTCTGTTAGCTACCTATACCAATAGGTTTCATATTTCATGATTGACAATGAAAAGTTCCAAATATGCTCTGCTTTGATCATGCAAAGATCACATATTTCTAAGAGAAAACAATCTGTGTATATAGCTTGATGTTGTCTAAATTTTGATGGATGGTCCAGCAGCCTAATTTGGATCATGCCATGTTTTAAATTTTCAGTTGTAGAATAGAGAAAGAAGTCTGTCCAAACTGTTTAATCTTGGCAGACAAGTAGCTTAGGTAGAGAAGTAAGGCTCCCAACTGCATAATCTGGGACCTTGGAAGCAATAAGGGTAGCAGTAGATAGAAAATCAAAAGGAAAAAGCCAAAGAAAAGAAAAGGCAAATAAGGGTCTGCAAGTCCAAGTGCACCCTCCAAGAAGAAACAAAAAATGCTAGGCAAGTAGATGGGTAGGCAGTTGGGGTTGCAGAAATATCATTCCTTGCAAATAAATGTGTGCTGAAATGTCCACAAAGGAAAATCAATGGTTGAGGAGCTCCTCTTCTCCATCAGGTTGCAGCAAAGAAAGGAAGCATGTCTAACTTCCCAAATTTCCCCTTTCACTCTTATTACTAACATCCCTTCATCTATGGAGATTGATGAAAAGATCTGAGGTTTTATGGTGGTTCTTGTTCCTTTAAAGGCCACATTTCTTGTCTAAAAATATTTTCATTTTGATCTACTCCCTAAACTAAGTAACTTTCAAATACACTTGATGAAATCACTCCTCATTCACTTTCCTTATTCACATTAACCCCTAACTTCTATTATCTAAATCCCATAAATTTCCCTTTCCCTACTATTATAACACCATGGTGTATAAACCCCAAACATGGTATAAATATCCCCCCCGCCTTTGGCACTATAGCTAAATAAGTTGTTTAGGGAGACTTCAGTCCACCAGGGGCTGTGGTCAACCCTGTCTTGGGGCTGCTCTAACCTCTGGTTATGAGCAACAACCTTTCCCCTAAGCCCTCACCTTCCCTCTGCTCAAAAAACATAGAAAACCCCTTTCCCCCTGCTAAACCCACTCCTAAAACCTCTTTTCCCTTATAAAACCCTTGAAAAACCAAAAAATCCCAAAAACGCATGCAAAAACCCTCAACCCTAAGGTTCTCCGCCCAAAAATATTTAATTGAATATTTTAATAGGCCAGCGGGACCCCCCCAACCTGCACAATCTGTTGGAGGACCCACCAGCCGTCCGATCTCCGCTGCCGAGATCTAACGGTGGGCGGTAATTTTCGCTCCCCGACCTGCCGACCTTTAGCGTCCAGGGAAAGTTGTTTTCCGCCTCGTACAAGGGATGCGTGGCAGGCGGTGGGGTTGTTCGGAGCCCCCCTCCCCGATACCGCCTTTGCCCAAAGGTGGTGCGGGGAACCCACTTACCACCATCCCTTTACCGCCTTCCCTTACGTCATCAATACGTCAGCAAGACGTAGCGCCCTCCCCCGCCCCCACGCCATATAGTCCTCCACGTAACCCTGCCACCATATCCACCCGCCACCGTGTCCTGCCACCCTGGCCTACACCTCAGCAGCCACGTCATCCTCCGTACTCGGGCCCGCCATGACGTCATGCTGACGTCAGTGGCGGAAAGGTGCGAATTACCCATTTTTTCCGAATTTTGTCGTTAAAGTCATGTTTTGGGCAATTTTTATGTCATTTTCGCGCAAAGGAAGAGATAGCCGTTGTAGCTGCCAAAGCACCTCCAGACCTCCAAATTCAAATTCCAACCGATCCAATTCATCAATTCGACCTCCAGAGTTCGGCCCGCAGGCTTTTCAAGCATTTCATCCAGGTATTCACCGTAATTCCTCTGTTTGGCCCATGCATACCATTTCTCTGTAAATTACCATAAAAATACCTGTTGAATCCCACATAAACTCTGCACCTACTACCTTAAGTAAGCCAAGCTAACCTGCTTGCCCCCAGAACCACAAATTCAGCATTGAAACAGGCAATTCGCGGGTCAAGACTGTGAAATTATCTTCAAGGTGCCCGACATTGTTCCCTTTTGCCGGGTGTAGACCAACAACAATTTTTTTTTCACTAAAGAAAACCTCATATCCTCTGCAATTCACCCCTAGCAATTCACAATCTCTGTGAACCTACCAAGACTGCAGAAACAAGCCTGTTTTTGACTATAAAAGGCATTTCAGACTTATTCCATAGTTGGCCTAACACTTAAGCTCTTAAAAGCTTTGCAAACCAGTGCACTCATATCACTCCAAATCAAACCATACAATGGTTGCCCCTGTACCCACAACTCTCAGTGTTGCTCCATTGAATCCACCCAGTAAAGACCTGCAGTCTTTATCTCTTGCTGACCAGGACTACCTTATTGAAGACTATGTGGGAGACAGAGATTTTTTGCAAACCTTCAGACAGCTGAGAGAGGACTATCTGATGGGTCATGACACATATGGCATCTGGGAATCAAACCTGCCATACTATTGTCTCCCCTCTGTAAATGTGTTTCCTAAAATCATTCGCCTATGTGCTGAGAACTATGATGTGCACCACAGGGCAATCAACACCCCATCTGGGAGGGTCCTTTTCTACATTAATCCTGATACCATCAACAAAATGCTGCATTTTGACCAGACATAGTTGTTGTTCCCATTCTCTATGAACTATCTACTGGACACTGGTACCAAAATGACCAGTGAGGAGATTCAAAGGGTCACCAGGACATTCATGAGACCTGAGTGCCAGCCTACAGGGCCACCTCCTTATTTAAATGTCCACTTCACTAAAGTAGGCATATTACTCCTGGACATGATTGCTTATGTGCTGGGGTACAGTACCAGTGAGCATGTGGATCAATCCATGCTAGTATTGCTGGCTGTTTACAGCCCAGGCCAACCCCCTGCCCGCAAATACAACTTTGCAAAGTTCATTGCCAATAAGATTCATGATCAGCTCAGCAAAGTGGACAGGCAAGGTGTCTTCAAGTACTCAACCTATATTTATCATCTCTTCATGTATTATCAGTCTGAGGCTTTTCCATGCTATATCAGAAAGCTGGATTATAGAGGGGAAAGAAGATCTGTCATCTTCTGGACCTCTGTCTATCATAATGTCACAAACTCACCCTATTCCTATTGTGAGTTTGTTGATCAATTTGTGTATCCGGTCTCTTGCTTATTAATGAGGTCCCCTCCTCCCAGAATGTCAACAGAGATACAGAAGGCTCTGCAGCTCTCTAAAAAATGTAAAATAGGTGATTGGTACCTATATGAGGAACACACAGTCATCAGGGTCTATGGCTGTGAGCTCTGTCCTTTCAGACTCCCAAAGTATGTGCCCATGAGGATATTTGCCTTGGAATGTTATAGGCAATTGATTCAGTCTGACCTCACCCATTTCCACAGCTCCAGGAAGAAGGCTCACCTCAAGTTCAAACACCAGTTGGGCCCATTCATCATGAATAAAAAAGAAGGATGGGAAGATGCTGACCTCATCCTCAAGGACAAATATAAACTGTCATACAGTTTCCAGAGGGTCCCTTATGACCCTGAGGGCGTCATCACTGCAAGAAGAACCAAATACAGACTTCTAGGTTATAGGCATTGTCAATACCCACATATTGAGAAATATTCCAACCAGCAAGAATGGCTACAGGATACTTTAGTTGAAAAGCTAACTGAAGAAGAAATAATGCTTAAGAATATGATGGAGCTTGAAAAGACCTTTGACCTAGACTCTGTGCAGCAGGTACCCCTCAAACGGCCTCACTCAGCAGGAGAAGGGACCTCGACCACAAGGACTGCACCACAGGCACCCTCTACATCAGCACCGGTGACAGACAAAGGCAAAGGCATAATGGGTGCAGAGGAGGAAACAGTGAAAGAAACGCCTGCCCCTGAAACAGAGCAGAAAACAGAGCAGAAAACAGGGCAACAAACAGAGCAGCAGCCAGAACAGCAACAAGGGCAAACTGTCCTGCCACAAACTGGGCTGCCAGCAGCTCCAATAATGCAAACACCACCACCTCAAACTGAGCAATTGACTGCCCCAATTTTGCAGACCCCAGCACATGAGGAAAGGGGTACAAAAAGAGATAGAGAAGAGTCCACTCCTCTTAGTGGATCCTCCCAGCAAATAGAAGCCAAAAGGCAAAGGCTAGACTCCCCAGAGGTGGAAGACATCACTGAAGAATTCCTTGACAGCTCAAGGAAAAACAAGGAGGACAGCCAGCGCACAGGAACAAGCTCCTTTCAACAGGAGCAAGGATTGCAGCTGGGCTTAGAGGTGTCCTCCTCTTCCCAGCAGAGCAAGAAGCCCAAGAGCACTAAGGCTTCTTTCAAACAAATAAAAGCTCAAAATAAGCTGCTAAGGGCTGAGGTCTACAAGAAATTCATAGATGCAACACCAGCCCAGCAAGAAAGGCTAATGTCGGTATATGACATTCAGGAGGAAAAATTGCTCCTCAGCCACTTTAAGCCCAAAGGGCCGCAGCCTAAGTTAGCTGCAGATTTTGTGAAGACAAGGGTGGAGGTCCTAGCTAGAGATATACATCCCATGGACCAGATTGAACTCCATAAGCAAGCTGGGGAGATGGTCTATGCAACCTTGGTGGAGAAGGCCACCATGGCACATGAGCTGAAAGAGTCCCTGAAAAACACCAATACACAGTTGGACTTTGAGAGGATGTCCTCTCTGGCCAAAGACAATAGAATAAAGTCTCTGGAGGAGATCATCATTGATCTAGGACATGATCCTAGTGATCCAAAGGGTGTGAAGGCCCTTATGAAGAAGAAAGATGATGACCTCAATGCATTGAAGAAAATATTGAAGCTGCAGCCCACAGAGCACCCTCAAACAATAGAACTTCAAAAGCAAAAACAGGCTGAGGACCAACTAGACCTCCTAATGTAGCAAGACCAGAGGATCAAGGAATTGGAGAAAGAGCTAGAAGGAGCACTACAAGATAAACAGGGAGAATCCACTTCCCAATCTCCTCCAACTACTTCCACAACAACAGCAACTTCAGGGGCAGCAGTGGCCCCCACAACAGAGGCAGCAGGAACAACAACAGCTCTAGAAGCCAGCAAAAGTGTAGAGGAATTGACCAGGGCCATCAAAGAAATGGAGCTCCAGGCCAATGAAATAAATAAGGCCAAGGAAAAATTGGCAGAACTGGATGCCAAGTATGACAAGTCGAAGGTTACTGTGGCTGAACAGGGAAGAGAGATAAAGGCCCTCAAGGACAAGATAAAGGCCTTAGAAAAAGAGCTGAATCTAGAAACAACCATGGCAGACATAAAAAGGTTTCTATGGGCCAAAATAGGCCAATCCATCACTCAACAATGGAGATCAATAAAAACAATGCATGAACAGATGGACTTGTTGGGCCAAGCACAAATAGAAATTAATAAGGCCAAAACACTGCTGCAAAACAGACCAGAGTAGGCCAACAGAATGATAGACTTCCTGAACAGGCAGGAAAAGGAGGAACTGGCAGCCATAGGCATTCCCAACAGAACAGAGGCTGTCCTCACTGCCAAGAAAGTGCTAACTCTCAGGAGCTATGTGCAAACTATGGAGAGGAAGTGCTATGAGATCACAACAGATGTGGAGGAATTCAAAGTTAAGTTGGCAGTGCTGCAAGCAAAAGGCCTGCCCAGCCTCCTAACTAGTTCAGGAAAACTAGTCTCCCGGGATCAATTTGCCAACAGAATGGCAACATACATTGAGAATCAGATTACTGCATCTGGTAGTACATCTGAACAAATAGGACCTCCCTCAAGACAGAGCTTGTATGACAAATTGGAAGGCCTGTTCTTTATTGAGAATGAAGTGAATCATCTTTTTGAGACTCCTCCTAATTTTTACAGATATACAGAGGCCGATGAGACCTTGATAAAGATTAGGAGGCATCAAATGCCCAAAGAGGATTGGTGGCAAGCAATGCTTCAAATTCTGCCACGGTAGCTTAAGCTGTTCGGTCACTGCCAGCTCCAGGTCACTACAAGACAAACAACATAATAAAGTCAGCATTAAAAGTAGCTAAAATGTGACTCAGAACATAGACAACGACGGCTAGCCAAAAAGGTAAAAGAAATGTGCAAATTTTGACAGCGTACCCTCAGCCGACTCCAACTGCCACCAAGACAACAGGCTCTGACCATTTTTTGACAGCTAAGGCAACAAAAGTTATTACAGCATTAACTTTCTCAGCTGCTACACTCCAGCGTTTGGCATGCTATTAATGAAGCATTCACTCTCCATTCAGATATTTTCTTATGTAAACTTTGTATATATACTCCCCTTAGTAACGCATAAGGGGTTGGTAATTTGTCACTCTGAGGCATGTAGACTGTATTTCATAATTGTTTAATACAAAGAGCTAGGTCAGCTCAGTGATTTCCTGGAACTATGGTGTCTTGCTGATGATTCATGTGTTGATGCAGAATTCCTGTTCTGTCTGATGAAATAACAAGTTTTTTCTTTAATCTCTGTTCTTGTCTTTCTTATGTTTATCAAATCATATTCATGTTACACTAAACTAGCAGTAAAGAAAAAGAATAGTGCAGGATTTGTTTACTACAACTTGTACTCAATTTTTACTGCTGTGAATGTTTGTCTGCAGAATTAACCATGAACATGAATTCTTAATTGCTCATGTAGCTGTTAATTCTATATGTATCAATATTACCTAGAAATTCTCAAATGCTCCTAGGTCAATATTCTCACTGTCTTTCTCTAGCAGTTTACTGTAAGATTCTTAATTTCCTTGCATATACTGGACACAACCCACCCAATCACTTTATGAAATTTTATTTCTCAGACACTAACCTTGCTCTGCAGCATCACTAAAGCATCACACAACACCTCAAAACAGTTAAAGGAACTCTGACTCCATTTCCCAATGACATATAACATTCTAATGAGAGCACATATATATTGACTGAAACATTATCCAACCAAACACAAAACAAAGGTCTGAACAACATAGCTAGCCCAAAATACTATCAAGACAGAGACACATCATAAAGAGAGAGCCCTCTCTGATTTCAGTTTGGCTAGAAACTGTAATCTAAAGATTGGTTAGTGGTTACCCCGGTCGTATTCCCTTGGGAGTCATTAGGAACAACCTGGGTGTTAACAAAGTCATCATCTTATTCTACCCATATCAAAATCCAATTATGAGTTATAAGGGTTCTAATTAAGAAAATAAAGCGATGCTTAAAATATCCTAAGAAAGGATGAGGTATGAAAGATAGGTCTCTCTATGTAATATAAGACTAGGAATTGTAAAATTGTCTTTCAATTTAGTGTTGTTGTGTTAATCAGTGGAAATGCACGTAATGATGTAACACACATTGGATATGGTTGGCCGATGGATGAATCATTCTAATAAGAAAGTATTCCAATTACACATTAAGTGTGGAAACAAAACCTTATTAGGAAATGATGTATAGATAATTTAACATGCATAGGTTGGAACCTATGGGATTCTAGTTGAGTAAAGCAATATCGTAACTTAGATATGCAAATGAAAATTTGACCTAAAGTAAGGGATGAGATTGTCAATTGTGTGCATAAATGTAATGCAACATACTATATACATATTAAAAAAGACATCATACATTCATAATGATATGATAAGAAGGTCAATGGACTGACACCAAAAGTACATCTAGCGTACGTACATAATGGAAATCTAGAAGAAATTCCTGGAGCTTCTCAGTTGATAGTAGAAAGACAGTGTTAAGCTTATGAGCACCTTCTCAACAATTCACTTCAATACTAATGTGTAAAACTTTTCAGCTTAAAGGTGTACCTTAATGTACATGTTTGTGCAGATACAGATGAGGTTTTGCAAGTAACATCTCACAAACATGAACCTTTCCAATTTGAAAAATGAATTAAGATCTGACAAATGTACTTCTTGTGAGAAGTAATAAGAGTAAAATAAATAGTGTGCTTCTACTCTATATAAACATAGTACATATGGCGGTTCTTAGTGCTTTAGACAAATTTGAGCAACCTAATTTTATACACTAGATTTAGAACATGACTCTGAATTAGTAAACAAAGAATTGGTAAACCAAAAAGGATTTGCAAAATTATTGCTCATGATAATATAAAGATTTGATGTTAGTAGTAAAATAACACATAAGAGAACATAAAGACTGTGAACTTGCGAATATTATAGCTGATCTGAATTTGAAACTACTTGTAAATGGTTTGCAAGGTATTCAATTCAGATATATACATATTTAAAAGATGTCCATGTCTTGCAGAAAGAAAACAAATGAAATTCGCAGTTGTTCATGACCCATTTAAGCATAGCGGATTTATTTCCTTTTACTGTTTAACACACTAAAATGAATTTTTTCTGCAGAATAAATCAACCACAGATGCAAAAGAAGTTGATAAAGCAGTTCACTCCTCCTGGGTTACGTCTGCTGGGTCCAAAGCTCCCAAATGGCCCTGTTCTTGTTTTAATTAAATGCTAAAACTGAAAATATAGCTGAATAGAAGCATCTACAGGTGGAATAGATGGTAAAAACGGATTCAGAACACTTGAATCCTTCAGGATTGACTACTGGTTCACCTCCAATGGATACCTGCAACCCTATACAGTCTTCCCAATACTGGTCCCTAGTGGCTCTTAGAACTTCCACAGCTCCAAAACCTTTGAAAATGACCTCAGATGGCTGTAGGACCTACACAAATGGCTTAAGAAGGTCGAAAATACCCAAAATAAAAAAAAACAAAATCGTCCAAAACCGCCTTTCCTAGCCAAAGTTATGGCCAATTAAAATTTCTCCAATCTGCCCCTAGAAAAACTCCAGCTAACTGTAGTTGGAGCCAGTTAGGCCCGCCAAATATGGTGGGTCCACCCAAATTTGGTGCTGTGCCATTATTCCCACTAACTTTACTGCAGTTACAATAAATGCATATGAATGTTTGGCGGTTTACCTCGGATTTTGTGCCTGGAGGTTAATGGTTTGGCCCACGGTTTTGGGCTGTGGTCACATGGTATGGGGCTGGCCCCCTTCTGCAAAATACCAAAAAGAAGTTTAGAAACTGGCTCCTAAAAGGTAAACCAGACACACTAGGTCAAACCCTGACCCAAACCCACCAGCTATTTTTGAAAATCCTAATATAATCCCTAGAATAATTAGAAAGCAGCAAAGGCAGGAAGATCCTACTGATTTGAGTCCTGAGACAGCCCAACCTGAACCTGTTCCAACCCCTATTAAGGTTCTATTTCGCTCTACCCCTGTCTCCCCCAGTTCGCCATCCACATCTCAAAGCCCTCCTGGCACATCTTCACCCACTGCACATATCTCTTTGACTAACACTCTAGGTGTTGCCATAGCTATTACCCCTGTGGTACACACCGTTCCTTTTATCCCAGCTGCTCTTGTAAATACCCCAAACCTTGTGAATATGGCTAACAGATATGCACCCTTGCAAATACCAGCTAATGCTGTAGCTCTACCCCAAGACTACCAAACTAAAATCTCATATTTTGACTCCACTGGCCCTTTGATAGCTGTTCAGCATGCCAAAAGGATGAAAGACCATTTTGAGACCTATGAAATAGATGATGACAGTGTGAGAATGAGGATGTTTGTTCAAAGCCTAACTGGGGATGTAAGGACTTGGTTTAGATCTCTGAATGCAAATTCCATCACAACTCCTGATGAGCTTTATCAAGCCTTTACCAGCAGATGGGAGAAGAAGAAGGATCCTCTGCACATACTTGGTGAATATGACACTATCAAAAGAGGTCCCCAAGAGACTGTTTTGGAGTATTGTGCAAGATTCAACAATGTATATAATGCAATCCCACAAAATTTAAGACCCCCGCCTGATTTAGCTTTGTACAAATTCCCTGATGGTTTTGAACCTGACATGGCATATCAGTTAAAGGAGAGAGACCCTCAAACCCTTGCAGAGGCCCAAAAGGTTGCTGTCACAGTGGAAGCTAACCTCATTGCGAAAAGAAACAGAGCAAGGTTGGAAAAGAGAACAACCTTCAAAGAAGAACCCTCTGCTTTTGATCAAAAGCTGGATGCAATACTCAATGGAATGAAAATATTGGGTGATAGAGTGGAATCGGTTGAGAGAAAATCATCATGGGAAGCACCACAAAACAACCCTCCTAGGAATCCAAATTTTAGGAGAACTCAAAACCCAGGCATTGGCAAGCCTAGTGCTGATCAAGACATAAGGCCCCCTTTCCAAGAAAATTATGCAGAGACTTCCACATCAACTGAACCCAATGAAGATTCTCAAATTAATTTTATGGGTCTAGATGGTGAAATCCAAGTTTTCTTAACACAAGAAGATCACGAGGATGATGAAATCAAACTGTTCCAAACTAAATCAGGTGAATCCTTTGACTTTAAACAAGGCTATGACACTGCTGTTTATGAAGTCCATAAACAATACAAGCTAAGGAGAAGAACTGTGAATGTAAATCAGCCTGAAAAGATAAAGGATAATCAGGAGCCTAAAGGAGCCATAGTCACAGAGCCTAATGACAAAACAAATTCACATGCAGAAGAAGTAATTATTGAAGAGATCATTGAACCATTGTCCTTAAAACAGTAGCCTATGGCTACTTCATCCTCTCACCCTAATTTAAATACTACTCCTCAAGAGATGAGTAAAAAGGAAAAGTCCCAAAATCAAGATAAGAACCAAGAAGAAGATTTAGGGAACAAGGAAAGGACTGGTATCCATAACACTAAGACCCAATCTGAAAAACCCTTTGACCTAGAAACTGAAATTGGCAAACTAAAGATAGCAATTCCTCTCTCAGAACTTGCCAAGCATGACAGTTATAAACAACAGATCAAGTCCCTTCAACTCACCAGCATCAAAGATGATGTCAATGTGTTGGATGACACCCCAGAATTACTGTTTGGCCCAGAAGTGGATGGAAAAGTAGTAGTCACAGGGGTATTACCTTTTTATGTCAGCTTACATATTCATGATAAAATATTACATAATGCAATGTTTGACTCAGGTGCCTCTCACAATCTCATGCCAAAAGCAGTCATGGAGAGATTGAATCTAGATATAACAAGACCATACAAGGACCTATTTTCCTTTGACTCCAGCCAAGTCAAGTGTTTAGGTCTCATAAAATATTTATGTGTGTCTCTGTTTCAATATCCAAACAAAACAATTCTAATGGATGTAGTAGTTGCTGATATCCCACCTAAGTATGGGATGCTGTTATCAAGATCATGGGGAGCTAAACTCCAAGGTTCCCTACAATTAGACATGTCATATGCCACCATCTCTGTTTTTGGGCAACCAAAAAGACTATACAGAGAAACAATCATGAAATACATGGTCAGCAGTGAAGAAAAGCCTCAAAACTTTCCCATATATGTTGTCCATTCAGACATAGACTCATACATTCTCTTCAATGACAGCACAACTCTCTCAGAAAACGATGGTGAAACCAAGATACTTATGCAAGAGGAAGACACTAATGAAAGAACTACCACCCATGAAACAGTAGTCAAACAATCACTAGACACTGCTGCTGCTCTAGCTCCCAAGCATATTCAATCAAATGATGAGTCTGTCCTAGAAGACAAGCCAGATGAAAAACCAGAACCTCAACTTACATTGCCAGCCCATGAACAGATCATTAAATCTCCTTCACAACAAGATATTCTATGGTTCCTTGAATTTGATGGCTCAGTCAACAAATTAGGGGCAGGAGGTGGAGTTTGGGTACACAATAAAGAAAACAGTCATGTAGAAGGCAGAGCCTATAGATTAAACTTCAGATGTACTAATAACATGGCAGAATATGAAGCTCTTTTACTAGGCCTCAAGTTAATAAAGTTCTTACAAGCTGCCAGGGTTTCAATCATGGGAGATTCAGATTTAGTTATCCAACAAGTGAAGGGAAATTTTGTCACCAATGACAAAAGACTAAGGTCTTATAGGTCTGCTGTTGCTGAAATGCTAAACTTTTTCTGTGAATTCCAAATCACTAAAATTCCTAGAACCCACAATTTGCATGCTCATAGTTTGGCCACATTTGCTAGTACTTGCAAATTACCATTGGAACCTAAAAATTGTTTCACAGTTGAGATAAAACATAGACCCTCCATTCCAAACAATGTTAAAGATTGGCAAGTATTTGAGGATGATATGCAAATAAACAATTTTTTAACCCTGCAACAAGAATTTGCAGGATTAAATATTGACACTGACAGAGCAAGTCAATCACAAATACTTGACAAAGCAAGTCAATCACAAATACAGTTTGAACAGAATAACCACCCAATGTCACCCAAAACAGCAAAACAAATGCTAAACCCAACTATTTTCAACAAGGAAAACATTCAGCAAATTCACCAAATCAGTTGTGAAGAAGTGGCCAATGCTGAAGCTGAAATCATAGAACTGAAGGACAATTTTCTCCCAACAGGCCTAACTCCATTAGAGGATATCTTTGACTCAAATGAAATCCCTAGAAAACCAAAAATGCAGCCCCTTAACTCTGCCATTGAATAATGCAACATTGAGACTGTTGCACAACCCAAAATAATTAAATTGTCTGCATCTTTACCTCCTGATCAAAAGCCTAAATACATTGACCTCTTTAAAGAGTTCCAGGATGTCTTTGCATGGAGTTATGAGGATCTAAAGTCCTATGATACCTCTGTTATCCAACACACTATCCCTCTCAAGCCTGATCAAAAACCCTTTAAACAAAAATTGAGGAGAATCAATCCTATGCTTCTCCCAACAATGGAACAAGAGGTACAGAAAATGTTCAAGGCAAGCATCATAGCACCAATTAGATTCTCTGAGTGGATTTCAAACTTAGTCCCTACAAGAAAGAAAACTGGTGAAATAAAGCTGTGTGTGGATCTTAGGAACTTGAATCAACTATCCCTCAAAGACAACTATCCCTTACCCAAGATGGATCACATTATCCAAAGAGTGGTAGGATCCTCAAGGATCTCATTACTTGATGGATTCTCAGGTTTCAATCAAATCTTAGTACACCCTGATGATCAAGACAAAACTGCATTTACAACCCCATGGGGAACCTTAAAATATGTAAAACTGCCTTTTGGATTGAAAAATGCAGGGGCAACTTTTCAAAGAGCAATGGATATTGCGTTTGCAAAGGAGATTCATGACTTTTTAGTCATTTATTTGGATGACCTCACACCCTTCTCAAAATCTGACCAAGAACATTTGAAACACCTAAGGCAGATTTTCCTGACATGTAGGAAATATGGAATTTCATTGAATCCCAAGAAATCCCTGTTTGGTTTAGAGGAAGGTAAACTATTGCGCCACATCATTTCCAAAGATGGCATTAGGATTGATCCAGACAGGATACAAGCTATCTTACAAATGCCCCACCCAAGAAATATCAAAGAATTGCAAGGATTTTTGGGAAAAATCAATTTCTTGAGAAGGTTTATCCCAAACTTAGCAGAACTAATCAGATTACTAAATAACATGACAAAGAAGGATTCAAAGGTAAAGTGGACAGTTGAAGCAAATCAAACCTTTGAAGGTATAAAGCTGGCCCTTACCCAAACCCCAGTCTTGACCAATCCTCAATTTGACAGAGAATTTATCATTTTCTCTTTTGCCTCCCAGCATACTATTGTTGTTGTTTTGTTACAGAAAGATGACCAAGGAAATGAGAAACCCATTGCTTTATTTAGTAGAGCTCTTAGAGATGCTCCCCTAAAATATCAAATCATGGAGAAGCAAGCTTATGCTTTGGTCAAGGCCATCAAAGACTTTAGGATTTACATCCTTTATTCACATGTTATAGCCTATGTACCAAGCCCCATTGTTAAAGACATTCTCACCCAAGAAAATTTAGAGGGCAGAAGAGGAAAGTGGATTGCCAACATTTTGGAATTCGACATTGAGATAAAACCTACAAAACTGATAAAAGGGCAAGGTTTGGCCAAACTAATGACAGAAGCAAATTTCCAAGCCTTAGACATCAACCAGCTGGACAGTGAACTGGAGCTGGCGACTCCAAAGATCAATGTAGCCTTTGAACAATCCCCTTGGTATTCTGATATATGTTATGTATTGCAAAACCTGTGTGCTCCCCTAGGACTGTCCAGAACTAAATGTAGGTTCTTAAAAATGAAAGCTTCTAAATTCTGTGTTATGAATGGAAATTTATTTTGGAAAAACCATGAAGGGATACTACTAAACTGCCTATTTGAGAATGAAACTGACAATATTATAAAAGAATTTCATGCAGGTGACTGTGGTGGAAACTTGTACTGGAAGTCCACTGTGGATAAAATACTAAGGGCTGGTTACTACTGGCCCACCATGTTCTCTGATGTCAAGAAATTCACCATCTCATGTCATAAATGTCAATTATTTGAGGGAAAGAGACAGTTACTGCCCCTTCCCTTAAGGCCTATTGCAACAGAGGGACCTTTTCAACAATGGGGCTTGTATTTCATTGGGGAAATTCATCCCTCATCCTCAGGCCAACATAGATGGATCTTAACAGCCACATACTACTTCACTAAGTGGATTGAAGCTGTTCCATGCAGACAAGCAAATGATTCAACAATTATTGAGTTTTTGGAGAATAACATATTGGCTAGATTTGGCTGCCCTGACAAAATAATAACAGACAATGCTGCTGCTTTTAGATCCAAAAAGATGGTGAATTTCTACCACAAATTTCACATTACCTTGGGCCATTCTACTGCATACTATCCCCAAGGAAATGGCCTTGCTGAATCATCAAATAAAAGCTTGGTAAACATCATAAAGAAGGTGCTGGAAGAAAACAAGAAGAATTGGCATAAGAAGCTGGTTAATGCCTTATGGGCAGATAGACTAACAACCAAAAGATCAATTGGGACCAGCCCATATGAGTTGGTTTATGGATTAGAAGCCAAATTTCCTTCATCACTAGGGGTTCCTGTCATGAAACTTCTTCAGGAAAGGCAAGCTGAACCAAATGATATGCAAAGAAGGATCAATCAAATAATATATTTACAGCAAACTAGAGACCAAGTTTTCAGCAGAGTTCAAGTTCTACAAGAAAAATTAAAGAAGGCCTTTGATAGGAGAACTAAAGCAGAAGATTTCAACATTGGTGACAAAGTCCTCAAGTGGGATTCAAGAAGAGAGGATAAGGGAAAGCATGGAAAATTTGATTCCCTTTGGAGAGGACCATTTGCTGTCCAGGCAGTACAAGGAAACAACACTTATTTCCTTAAAAGTCTTAATGAAACTGATTTGGATGAAGGTCCTGTGAATGGCAGGATGCTGAAGCACTATTTTGACTGCTACCCATAAGTGCAGCCTGAGTTACCCTTGTACATATCCAGATGTATATATTATTTTCTGTTAAGATGTAAAAATGCAGTTTCTCAAGTTTTATTAACTATCAGCAAAAGGTAAATAGGTTCAAAGATCTACCAAGAAAGAAGAGCACAATTTTGCATTTCAAAACAACATACTTCAAGTTTGGTAAAAGCAGTCAAGGGCCAAGGCATTTTGACCTGCTGTTCTTGGTCTTTCAAATGAAAAACCATCCCCATGTGGAGCCACTGTTAGCCACCTATACCAATAGGTTTCATATTTCATGATTGACAATGAAAAGTTCCAAATATGCTCTGCTTTGATCATGCAAAGATCACATATTTCCAAGAGAAAACAATCTGTGTATATAGCTTGATGTTGTCTAAATTTTGATGGGTGCTCCAACAACCTAATCTGGATCATGTCATGTTTTAAATTTTCAGTTGTAGAATAGAGAAAGAAGTCTTTCCAAAATGTTTAATCTTGGCAGACAAGTAGCTTAGGTAGAGAAGTAAGGCTCCCAACTGCATAATCTCGGACCTTGGAAGCAATAAGGGTAGCAGTAGATAGAAAATCAAAAGGAAAAAGACAAAGAAAAGAAAAGGCAAATAAGGTTCTGCAAGTCCAAGTGCACCCTCCAAGAAGAAACAAAAAATGCTAGGCAAGTAGATGGGTAGGCAGTTGGGGTTGCAGAAATATCATTCCTTGCAAATAAATGTGTGCTGAAATGTCCACAAAGGAAAATCAATGGTTGAGGAGCTCCTCTTCTCAATCAGGTTGCAGCAAAGAAAGGAAACATGTCTAACTTCCCAAATTTCCCCTTTCACTCTTATTACTAACATCCCTTCATCTATGGAGATTGATGAAAAGATCTGAGGTTTTATGGTGGTTCTTGTTCCTTTAAAGGCCACATTTCTTGTCTAAAAATCTTTTCATTTTGATCTACTCCCTAAAACTAAGTAACTTTCAAATACACTTGATGAAATCACTCCTCATTCACTTTCCTTATTCACATTAACCCCTAACTTCTATTATCTAAATCCCCTAAATTTCCCTTTCCCTACTATTATAACACCATGGCGTATAAACCCCAAACATGGTATAAATATCCCCCCCGCCTTTGGCACTATAGCTAAATAAGTTGTTTAGGGAGACTTCAGTCCACCAGGGGCTGTGGTCAACCCTATCTTGGGGCTGCTCTAACCTCTGGTTATGAGCAACAACCTTTCCCCTAAGTCCTCACCTTCCCTCTGCTCAAAAAACACAGAAAACCCCTTTCCCCCTGCTAAACCCACTCCTAAAACCTCTTTTCCCTTATAAAACCCTTGAAAAACCAAAAAATCCCAAAAACGCATGCAAAAACCCTCAACCCTAAGGTTCTTCGCCCGAAAATATTTAATTGAATATATTAATAGGCTAGCGAGACCCCCCCAACCTGCACGATGTGTCGGAGGACCCGCCAGCCGTCCGATCTCCGCCGCCCAGATCTAACGGTGGGCGGTAATTTTCGCTCCCCGACCTGCCGACCTTTAGCGTCCGGGGAAAGTGGTTTTTCGCCCTGTACAAGGGACGCGTGGCAGGTGGTGGGGTTGTTCGGAGCCCCCCTCCCCGATACCGCCTTTGCCCAAAGGTGGTGCGAGGAACCCGCTTACCACGATCCCCTTACCGCCTTCCCTTACGTCGTCAATACGTCAGCATGACGTAGCACCCTCCCCCGCCCCCGCGCCATATGGTCCTCCACGTAACCCTGCCACCTTATCCACCCGCCATCGTGTCCTGCCAGCCTGGCCTACACCTCAGCAGCCACGTCATCCTCCATACCCGGGCCCGCCATGACGTCATGCTGCCGTCAGCGGCGGAAAGGCGCAAATTACCCATTTTTTCCAAATTTTGTCGTTAAAGTCATGTTTTGGGCAGTTTTTATGTCATTTTCGCGCAAAGGAATAGATAGCCATTGCAGCTACCAAAGCACCTCCAGACCTCCAAATTCAAATTCCAACCGATCCAATTCATCAATTCGACCTCCAGAGTTCGGCCCGCAGGCTTTTCAAGCATTTCATCCAGGTATTCACCGTAATTCCTCTGTTTGGCCCATGCATACCATTTCTCTGTAAATTACCATAAAAATACCTGTTGAATCCCACATAAACTCTACACCTACTACCTTAAGTAAGCCAAGCTAACCTGCTTGCCCCCAGAACCACAAATTCAGCATTGAAACATGCAATTCGTGGGCCAAAACTGTGAAATTATCTTCAAGGTGCTCGACATTGTTCCCTTTTTCCGGGTGTAGACCAACATCAAATTTTTTTCACTAAAGAAAACCTCATATCCTCTGCAATTCACCCCTAGCAATTCAAAATCTCTGTGAACCTACCAAGACTGCAGAAACAAGCCTGTTTTTGACTATAAAAGGCATTTCAGACTTAGTCCATAGTTGGCCTAACACTGAAGCTCTTAAAAGCTTTGCAAACCAGTGCACTCATATCACTCCAAATCAAACCATACAATGGTTTCCCCTGTACCCACATCTCTCAGTGTTGCTCCATTGAATCCACCCAATAAAGACCTGCAGTCTTTATGTCTTGCTGACCAGGACTACCTTATTGAAGACTATGTGGGAGACAAATATTTTTTGCAAACCTTCAGACAACTGAGAGAGGACTATCTGATGGGTCATGACACATATGGCATCTGGGAATCAAACCTGCCATACTATTGTCTCCCCTCTGTAAATGTGTTTCCTGAAATCATTCGCCTATGTGCTGAGAACTATGATGTGCACCACAGGGCCATCAGCACCCCATCTGGGAGGGTCCTTTTCTACATTAATCCTGAGACCATCAACAAAATGCTGCATTTTGACCAGACAGAGTTGTTGTTCCCATTCTCTATGAACTATCTGCTGGACACTGGTACCAAAATGACCAGTGAGGAGATTCAAAGGGTCACCAGGACATTCATGAGACCTGAGTGCCAGCCTACAGGGCCACCTCCTTATTTAAATGTCCACTTCACTAAAGTAGGTAGATTACTCCTGGAAATGATTGCTTATGTGCTGGGGTACATCACCAGTGAGCATGTGGATCAAACCATGCTAGTATTGCTGGCTGTTTACAGCCCAGGCCAACCCCCTGCCCGCAAATACAACTTTGCAAAGTTCATTGCCAATAAGATTCATGATCAGCTGAGAAAAGTGGACAGGCAGGGTGTCTTCAAGTACTCAGCCTATATTTATCATCTCTTCATGTATTATCAGTCTGAGGATTTTCCATGCTATATCAGAAATCTGGATTATAGAGGGTAAAGAAGATCTGTCATCTTCTGGACCTCTGTCTATCACAATGTCACAAACTCGCCCTATTCCTATTGTGAGTTTGTTGACCAATTTGTGTATCCGGTCTCTTGCTTATTAATGAGGTCCCCTCCTCCCAGAATGTCAACAGAGATACAGAAGGCTCTGCAGCTCTCTAAAAAATGTAAAATAGGTGATTGGTACCTATATGAGGAACACACAGTCATCAGGGTCTATGGCTGTGAGCTCTGTCCTTTCAGACTCCCAAAGTATGTGCCCATGAGGATATTTGCCTTGGAATGTTATAGGCAATTGATTCAGTCTGACCTCACCCATTTCCACAGCTCCAGGAAGAAGGCTCACCTCAAGTTCAAACACCAGTTGGGCCCATTCATCATGAATAAAAAAGAAGGATGGGAAGATGTTGACCTCATCCTCAAGGACAAATATAAACTGTCATACAGTTTCCGGTGGGTCCCTTATGACCCTGAGGGTGTCATCGCTGCAAGAAGAACCAAATACAGACTTCTAGTTTATAGGCATTTTCAATACCCACATATTGAGAAATATGCCAACTAGCAAGAATGGCTACAGGGTACTTTAGTTGAAAAGCTAACTGAAGAAGAAATAATGCTTAAGAATATGGTGGAGCTTGAAAAGACCTTTGACGTAGACTCTATGTAGCAGGTACCCCTCAAACGGCCTCACTCAGCAGGAGAAGGGACCTCGGCCACAAGGACTGCACCACAGGCACCCTCTACATCAGCACCGGTGACAGACAAAGGCAAAGGCATAATGGGTGCAGAGGAGGAAACAGTGAAAGAAACGCCTGCCCCTGAAACAGAGCAGCAAACAGAGCAGCAAACAGGGCAGCAAGCAAAGCAGCAGCCAGAACAACAACAAGGGCAAACTGTCCTGCCACAAACTGGGCTGCCAGCAGCTCCAATAATGCAAACACCACCACCTCAAACTGAGCAATTGACTGCCCCTGCAGACCCCAGCACATGAGGAAAGGGGTACAAAAAGAGATAGAGAAGAGTCCACTCCTCTTAGTGGATCCTCCCAGCAAACAGAAGCCAAAAGGCAAAGGCTAGACTCCCCAGAGGTGGAAGACATCACTGAAGAATTCCTTGACAGCTCAAGGAAAAACAAGGAGGACAGCTAGCGCACAGGAACAAGCTCCTTTCAGCAGGAGCAAGGATTGCAGCTGGGCTTAGAGGTGTCCTCCTCTTCCCAGTAGAGCAAGAAGCCCAAGAGCACTAAGGCTTCTTTCAAACAAATAAAAGCTCAGAATGAGCTGCTAAGGGCTGAGGTCTACAAGCAATTCATAGATGCAACACCAACCCAACAAGAAAGGCTAATGTCGGTATATGACATTCAGGAGGAAAAATTGCTCCTCAGCCACTTTAAACCCAAAGGGCCGCAGCCTAAGTCAGCTGCAGATTTTGTGAAGACAAGGGTGGAGGTCCTAGCCAGAGATATACATCCCATGGAACAGATTGAACTCCATAAGCAAGCTGGGGAGATGGTCTATGCAACCTTGGTGGAGAAGGCCACCATGGCACATGAGCTGAAAGAGTCCCTGAAAAACACCAATACACAGTTGGACTTTGAGAGGATGTCCTCTCTGGCCAAAGACAATAGAATAAAGTCTTTGGAGGAGATCATCATTGATCTAGGACATGATCCTAGTGATCCAAAGGGTGTGAAGGCCCTTATGAAGAAGAAAGATGATGACCTCAATGCATTGAAGAAAAGATTGAAGCTGCAGCCCACAGAGCACTCTCAAACAGCAGAACTTCAAAAGAAAAAACAGGCTGAGGACCAACTAGACCTCCTAATGCAGCAAGACCAGAGGATCAGGGAGTTTGAGAAAGAGCTGGAAGGAGCACTACAAGATAAATAGGGAGAATCCACTTCCCAAGCTCCTCCAACTACTTCCACAACAACAGCAACCTCAGGGGCAGCAGTGCCCCCCACAACAGAAGCAACAGGAACAACAACAGCTCTAGAAGCCAGCAAAAGTGTAGAGGAATTGACCAGGGCCATCAAAGAAATGGAGCTCCAGGCCAATGAAATAAATAAGGCCAAGGAAAAATTGGCAGAACTGGATGCCAAGTATGACAAGTTGAAGGTTACTGTGGTTGAACAGGGCAAAGAGATAAATGCCTTAGAAAAAGAGATGAATCTAGAAACAGCCATGGCAGACATAAAAAGGATTCTATGGGCCAAAATAGGTCAATCCATCACTCAACAATGGAGATCAATAAAACAATGCATGAACAGATGGACTTGTTGGGCCAAGCACAAATAGAAATTAATAAGGCCAAAACACTGCTGCAAAACAGACCAGAGCAGGCCAACAGAATGATAGACTTCTTGAACAGGCAGGAAAAGGAGGAACTGTCAGCCATAGGAATTTCCAACAGAACAGAGGCTATCCTCACTGCCAAGAAAGTGCTAACTCTCAGGAGCTGTGTGCAAACTGTGGAGAGGAAGTGCTATGAGATCACAGCAGATGTGGAGGAATTCAAAGTTAAGTTGGCAGTGCTGCAAGCAAAAGGCCTGCCCAGCCTCCTAACTGGTGCAGGAAAACTAGTCTCCTGGGATCAATTTGCCAACATAATGGCAACATACATTGAGAATCAGATTACTGCATCTGGCAGTACATCTGAACAAACAGGACCTCCCTCAGGACAGAGCTTGTATGAAAAATTGGAAGGCCTGTTCTTTATTGAGAATGAAGTGAGTCATCTTTTTGAGACTCCTCCTAATTTCTACAGATATACAGAGGCCAATGAGACCTTGATAAAGATTAGGAGGCATCAAATGCCCAAAGAGGATTGGTGGCAAGCAATGCTTCAAATTCTGCCACGGTAGCTTGAGTTGTTCGGTCACTGCCAGCTCCAGGTCACTACAAGACAAACAACATAATAAAGTCAGCATTAAAAGCAGCTGAAATGTGACTCAACACATAGACAACGACGGCTAGCCCAAAAGGTAAAAGAAATGCACAAATTTTGACAGCGTACCCTCAGCCGACTCTAACTGCCACCAAGACAATAGGCTCTGACCATTTTTTGACAGCTAAGGCAACAAAAGTTATTACAGCATTAACTTTCTCAGCTGCTACACTCTAGCGGTTGGCATGCTATTAATGAAGCATTCACTCTCCATTCAGATATTTTCTTATGTAAACTTTGTATATATACTCCCCTTAGTAACGCATAAGGGGTTGGTAATTTTTCACTCTGAGGCATGTAGACTGTATTTCAGAATTGTTTAATACAGAATGCTAGATCAGCTCAGTGATTTCCTGGAACTATGGTGTCTTGCTGATGATTCATTTGTTGATGCAGAATTCCTGTGCTGTCTGATGAAATAACAAGTTTTTTCCTTAATCTCTATTCTTGTCTTTCTTATGTTTATCAAATCATATTCATGTTACACTAAACTAGCAATAAAGAAAAAGAATAGTGCAAGATTTGTTTACTACAACTTGTACTCAATTTTTACTGCTGTGAATGTTTGTCTGCAGAATTAACCATGAACATGAATTCTTAATTTCTCATGTAGCTGTTAATTCTATATGTATCAATATTACCTAGAAATTCTCAAATGCTCCTAGGTCAATATTCTCACTGTCTTTCTCTAGCAGTTTACTGTAAGATTCTTAATCGCCTTGCATAAACTGGACACAACCCACCCAATCACTTTATGAAAGTTTATTTCTCAGACACTAAACTTGCTCTGCAGCATCACTACAACATCACACAGCACCTCAAAACAGTTAAAGGACCTCTGACTCCATTGCCCAATGACATATAACATTCTAATGAGAGCACATATATCTTGACTGAAACATTATCCAACCAAACACAAAACAAAGGTCTGAACAACATAGCTAGCCCAAAATACTATCAAGACAGAGACACATCATAAAGAGAGAGCCCTCTCTGATTTCAGTTTGGCTAGAAACTGTAATCTAAAGATTGGTTAGTGGTTACCCCGGCCGTATTCCCTTGGGAGTCATAGGGAACAACCTGGGTGTTAACAAAGTCATCATTTTATTATACCCATATCAAAATCCAATTATGAGTTATAAGGGTTCTAATTAAGAAAATAAAGCGATGCTTAAAATATCCTAAGAAAGGATGAGGTATGAAAGATAGGTCTCTCTATGTAATATAAGACTAGGAATTGTAAAATTGTCTTTGAATTTAGTGTTGTTGTGTTAATCAGTGCAAATGCACGTAATGATGTAACGCACATTGCATATGGTTTGCCGATGGATGAATCATTCTAATAAGAAAGTATTCCAATTACACATTAAGTATGGAAACAAAACCTTATGAGGAAATGATGTATAGATAATTTAACATGCATAGGTTGGAACCTATGGTATTCTAATTGAGTAAAGCAATATAGTAACTTACATATGAAAATGAAAATTTGACCTAAAGTAAGTGATGAGATTGTCAAATGTGTGCATAAGTGTAATGCAACATACTATATACATATTAAAAAAGACATCATACATTCATAATGATATGATAAGAAGGTCAATGGACTGGCACCAAAAGTACATCTAGTGTACGTACATAATGGAAATCTAGAAGAAATTCATGGAGCTTCTCAGTTGATAGTAGAAAGACATTGTTAAGCTTATGAGCACCTTCTCAACAATTCACTTCAATACTAATGTGTAAAAATTTTAAGCTTAAAGATGTACCTTAATGTACATGTTTGTGCAGATACAGATGAGGTTTTGCAAGTAACATCTCACAAACATGAACCTTTCCAATTTGAAAAATGAATTGAGATCTGACAAATGTACTTCTTGTGAGAAGTAATAAGAGTAAAATAAATAGTGTGCTTCTACTCTATATAAACATAGTACATATGGCGGTTCTTAGTGCTTTAAACAAATTTGAGCAACCTAATTTTATACACTAGATTTAGAACATGAATCTGAATTAGTAAACAAAGAATTGGTAAACCAAAAAGGATTTGCAAAATTATTGCTCATGATAATATAAAGATTTGATGTTAGTAGTAAAATAACACATAAGAGAACATAAAGAATGTGAACTTGCGAATATTATAGCTAATCTGAATTTGAAACTACTTGTAAATGGTTTGCAAGGTATTCAATTCAGATATATACATATTTAAAAGATGTCCATGTCTTGCAGAAAGAAAACAAATGAAATTATCAGCTGTTCATGACCCATTTAAGCATAGTAGATTTATTTCCTTTTACTGTTTAACACACTAAAATGAATTTTTTCTGCAAAATAAATCAACCACAGATGCAAAAGAAGTTCATAAAGCAGTTCACCCCTCCTAGGCTACGTCTTCTGAGTCCAAAGCTCCCAAATGGGCCTGTTCTTGTTTTAATTAAATGCTCAAACTGAATATATAGCTGAATAGAAGCATCTACAGGTGGAATAGATGGTAACAACAGATTCAGAACACTTGAATCCTTTAGGATTGACTACTGGTTCACCTCCAATGGATACCTGCAACCCTATACAGTCTTCCCAATACTGGGCCCTAGTGGCTCTTAGAACTTCCACGGCTCCAAAACCTCTGAAAATGACCTCAGATGGCTGTAAGACCTACACAAATGGCTTCAGAAGGTCGAAAATACCCAAAATATAAAAAAAAAAATCGTCCAAAACCGCCTTTCCTAGCCAAAGTTACGGCCAATTAAAGTTTCTCCAATCTGCCCCTAGAAAAACTCCAGCTAACTATAGTTGGAGCCAGTTAGGCCCGCCAAATATGGTGGGTCCACCCAAATTTGGTGCTTCGCCATTATTCCCACCAACTTTACTGCAGTTACAATAAATACATATGAATGTTTGGCGGTTTACCTCGGATTTTGTGCCCGGCAGTTAAAGGTTTGGCCCATGGTTTTGGGCTGTGGTCACATGGTATGGGGCTGGCCCCCTTCGGTGCCCCTCCAAACTTAAATCAAACTTCAATTTGAAGTTCACTGGCCCACTAAACAAGATCCGCTGTCGTGGTGTAATGGTAAGGCGTAGCATTGTTGTCCCATAGGTCATGGGATCGAACCTCACCGCTACCAAACTTTTATAATATGCGCCCATACATATAAGCTGACGTCACCTAGGGCCACATGGAGGCCTCTGGGCCTGCCACATGGCAACCTATTATTGGTTGCCGAAAAGGAATATTCCTTGGAATATTCTATGGAATATTCTTTTTTAATTTTTTTTTGAAAAATTCAAATTTTCAATGTTATTGAGAAATTCTTCTTTTTTCCATAACTTTCTCATACGGCGACCGTTTTTCGAACCGTTCATAGCACCAGAATCAGGAGGATGAGCACTTTCCAGTTGATCAACTTTGAACCAATTCTGAGCATTTTAAATTTTGAGCATTTTACGACACTTAGGACATGAGCACCTGATCACGCCTCCCCATTGGGAAGCTTTTGGACCCCAAAAGCCTTCAACTACCTGTTAAAGAGGTGAGGTTACAACTCCCTCACTCTTTCCACCTCCATCCACTTTCCCTTGTTCGATTTGCTTCCTTTGAAACCAACCTGAACATAATCTACACTGCCCCTCCTTGAAGTGCATGTCCTTCTGTCAAGGATTGTATCTTCTTTCAGCTCATCTAAGAATTCTGGCGAGAAATCTTCTATAGATGTTAGCTGAACAACACTTTCATGATCAGAAATCAAAGGAGGTTCATACAAACGTAAGTTCTCCACATTGACAACAGAATACATTTGCATGTAGGAAGGCAAATCTAATTGAAAAGCATTATTTCCAGCCTTCTTGAGCATTTTGAATGGACCATAACGAATAGGCTTTAGATTTTTACCTTCTCCTTGCATCCTTTCCTTACTAATGTACAAGCATACCTCATCCCCTTCTTGAAACTTGTGATCGACTCTATGCTTGTCGTGTCTTTCCTTGTACTTTCCTTGACTCTTCTCAAGCTGTACTTGAATTTTCTGATGTATTTTCTGAATTCTTTCAATGAATGAATGAGCTTTGTCAATATCACTATGTCCCTCAATGGCAACATCTTTCTCAAGAATGAAATCAAGAGGTGATTTTGGAAAGTAACCAAAACAAGCTTCAAACGGTGAGGTGTTTGTGGAAGAGTGCTTGGCATGATTTTAAGCATGCTGTATGTAGTGCAAATGTTCATCCCACAGCTTGGGATGCTTGCTGCAATATCCTCTCAAGAGGTGCACAATGGTTCTGTTCACAACTTCTGTTTGTCCATCTACTTGCGGATGGAAAGCAGTACTTTTTTCAACTTTGTGTCCATCATCTCCCATAGGTTGGACCAAAAATTCCCCACAAATCTGGAATCCCTGTCACTAATAATGGAAGTAGTCAAAACAAAGTGAATCCATACATGATGAAAAAATAATTCAGCAGTTTGTTCAGCAGTTATAGTTTTCTTACAAGGCATACGTATACACATTTTGCTGAAACGATCAACTACTACATATAAATAATCATGTTGCTTTCTAGATTTTGGCAAACCTCCTACAAAATCCAAAGAGATGCTCTCCCATGGTCTAAAAGGTACCGGAAAAGGAGTATACAAACCAAGCTTCCTATTACTAGGCTTGCTTGTAGGACATAATGAACATCCTCTTATGAACCTTGAAACATAATCTACCATGCGAGGCCAATAGCAATACCTCTGTAGATGTGCAACTGTTTTGCTTACCCCAAAATGGCCAGCAATAAGAGAAGAATGAGCTTCTCTTATGACATTTATTCTCTCCCCCTGTGGTATACACAACTTGCCCAAATGAAACAACAAATTTTTATGCATGTGATAGTCATTTCCCTCTACATGATTCCCTTTACTCAAGTTAGCATACACATCTTTAAAGTCATCATCAGATGCATATTGTTCTATGTAACTATCATGTACAATGGAATCATTCTTAAGTAAAGTAACAACACCAATAATAGGCCTTGAAAGAATATCAACAACTTTATTCAAAGTACCTTTCTTGTACCTTATTACCAAATGGAACTGTTGCAAGAAGCCCATCCATCTGAAGTGTCGTGACTGTTGTAACTTGCTTTGTGATTGCAAGTACTGTAAGGGCTGATGGTCGGTATGGATAACAATTTCTTTGCCCATCAAATAATGTTTCCACTTTTTGATGCTTTGTACCAATGCATACAACTCCTTATCATATGTAGGATAATTTACAACAGCACCATTAAAAGTTTCAGAATGAAAAGCAATAGGCTTACCATGTTGTAGAAGAACTGCACCCATGGAATAATCACTAGCATCGGTTTGTATCTCAAATGGCTGTCTCAAATCTGGTAATGCAAGGACCGGAGCTGAACTAATCTTCTCTTTCAAAGATTCGAAAGCTTTTTGTTGCTTTCCTCCCCATTGGAAAGCATGCTTCACACTTGTGACTGCATGCATAGGAGCTGGTACATAAGAGAAGTTAGAGATGAACTTCCTCCAATATTGAGATGCACCCAAAAAACTTCTTACCTCTGTTATGGATTTGGGAGTAGGCCACTTCACAATAGCCTCAATATTAGTAGGATCAATTCTCAAAGCACCTCCTCCTACTATGTGTCCCAAATAAACCAAAGTAGTCTTTCCAAATTCACACTTTGACATTTTAAGAAATAATTTATTCTTCTTCAAAACATCAAGTAGTTTCTTAACATGCATGACATGATATTCTCTAGACTTGCTGAAAATTAAGATGTCATCTAAGTAGACAATAACGAAATCATCAAGAAAAGGACGCAAGACATCATCCATTACCCGCATGAAAGTTGTAGGTGCATTGCACGAACCAAACGGCATCACAAGCCACTCAAAGAGTCCTTGTTTGGTTTTAAAGGTTGTCTTCCAAATGTCACTTTCTTCAATTCTTACTTGATGATATCCACTGCGCAAGTCTAGCTTAGTGAAATATCGAGCATCTTTCAGCTCGTCTAGCAAATAATCTATCCTTGGGAGTGGGTAACAATTATTTACCGTTATCTTGTTCAAGGTCCTGAAATCAACACACATACGCCAAGTGCCATCTTTCTTTGGAATTAATATAATCAGTGACCCACATGGCGAACTACTTGGCCTTATGAACCCTTGTCCAACAAGTCCTTGATTTGCTTCTTTATTTCAGCATTCTCCATAATAGACTTGCGGTACATGCCTATGTTTTGAAGAGGACAATCTGGATGCAAATGGATTTCATGATGAATCTCCCTCTTAGGAGGCAAACCTATTGGCTCCTGAAACATCTCATGATATGCATCAACTACATCATACAATTCTGACTTAAGTTTTGGATCACAATTGTCAAATGACTCATGATTCACATCAACCTTGGGCTTAATCATAAGAAGAACAAAATTATTACTTGAATTGACCAACCTTTTTACCTGTCCTGCATTCACCATCGCTATATTTGTCTTCTTGCGATGAGCTCTAACAATGAACTCCTTGCCATCTTTGAAAAGATGATATTTGTTTTCATGGCGATGAAATATAGCTTTCTTGTCAAACAAGTAAGGAATTCGCAAAACAATTCCTGCTATATCAAAAGGTACCACATCAAGTTCAACTGTGTCAATAAAATGTGCAGTAATTGCAAAGCGCAATGTGCAATTTCTTGAAACTTGTAAATTTGCATCCTTGCAAATCCATCCAAGTGGATATGGCTTCGGATGTGGAACGGTCTCAAGTTTAAGCTGCTTGACCAAGTCCTCTGATATAAGGTTTGCTTGTGACCCACTATCAAAAAGTGTGTCAATTTTAGTATGTTTTGAAATCACCCTCACCTGAAACAGTTCAATTCTTTCTTCCTCATTAGGAGCTTGTACATGATAGTTTGAGGTACTAGTGCTGGCTTGAGTTTCAATTTCTTTTCCCTTCAAGTTTTTCAAACCCATGGCTGCAATTTTGGTTTCATCACCTGAATCATCCCCTAAATCCAGTGGTGTAGATGTACTAGCAGTAGTTTTCTGTTTCCCTTTGGAATTGTTAGATTGAGGTCTTTTTTCAGGATGTAATTTCCAACAGTTTTTCTCCTCATGGCCTAGTTTAGAACAACGTTTACAGATCACTTTCCCACTCTCCTGTTTGACAGATGCATTCTTTTTTCCCTTTCCCTTGGAGGTTTTCTCTTCATTTTTCCCCTTTGGGGGCTTGTTTCTACCCTCTTCAAATGTGTTTTTTCCCTTGCCTCTAAATGGGTAGCTTGGACACAAACCTCGTCTAGGCTAGTAGGGTTAAACATCAAGATGGTGTGTCTAAGGTAGCTATGCAAGCCACCAATGTATTTCAGCAAGGTTTCTTGGGTCTGTAAATCTACTCCTAACAAGAGAGCTCTTCCCCTGAATTCTTGGGTGTAGTCTTGGACACTCTGACCCTTAAGTTGTCTGAAATTTTGCCAATTCATAATGGCTTTTTTCATGTGAGCAAGAGGATAAAACTATTTTTTAATGGCTAACAGAAATTTAGGCCATGTTAAGGTAACCTTACCAAATTTCTTGATCTCCTCTTTAGTATTGGCCTCCCACGAGATCAATGCTGCTCCATCCATTCTCAAAGAAGCCAACTGAATCTTGGTGGCATCATCATGCATATTCTGGATCCTCAAATAAACTTCCAACTGCCTAATCCAGTTGTCAAGCTTTTCTGCATTCACTTCGACATTAAACATAGGTAATTCAAATTTTACATCAAGCTTCAAAAAAGGACTTTTTCCAGAGGATCTATGCTTATGCACAAAAGAAGAAGACGAGGATGAAGAGGAAGAAGGTGACGATGGGGTGGTGGATCATCATTACCTCCATGTCCTTTCTTGGAATGATAATCATCCTTCTTACCTCCTGAAGAGCCCTCTCCTTCCTGTGGATGTTTGGACCCTTCTCCAGCCAATTTCTCATTTCTTTCTTGGTACAATATCCTCACCATTTCAGTGAGGTCCAAGAAAGCCTTTCTGAAGACTCTTTCTTCTTTTTTTGGATCCATGTTTGCAGGAATTTCTCCTACATGTGCAAACATTCTTGAAGCTTCTGCTGAGACTCTTGAGGGTGAAATTGAAGGTGGAGGTGATGGCTCTCTAGCCTTCCTTGACTGAGGATTCTCTCGTTCTCTAGTCAAATGTCCTTCCCCTCTTTTAAGTTTCAACCTGGTAAGCATCAATACTTGCAATACAGTTAGAAGATCTTTTCACAAAAATAATCAAAAGACAACTATACCAGAGATTGACTGAAAGAGCATTTATCTACTTTGAAATTGTATAAAAAGAGCATTTCGAAGGCTTCTTGGCTCGTTTCAGGCTCTGTCCATAGCTTATTTGACTGCTTTTGATACAAAGAAGCAACAACCTAGCTCTAATATCAACTTGATTTGAATTTGAAACTACTTGTAAATGTTTTGCAAGGTATTCAATTCATATATATACATATTTAAAAGATGTCCATGTCTTGCAGAAAGAAAACAAATGAAATTCTCAGGTGTTCATGACCCATTTAAGCATAGAAAATTTATTTCCTTTTACTGTTTAACACACTAAAATAAATTTGTTCTTCAAAATAAATCAACCACAGATGAAAAAGAAGTTTATAAAGCAGTTCACCCCTCATAGGCTACGTCTGCTGGGTCCAAAGCTCCCAAATGGGCCTATCCTTGTTTTAATTAAATGCTCAAACTGAATATACAACTGAATAGAAGCATCTACAGGTGGAATAGATGGTAAAAATGGATTTAGAACACTTGAATCCTTCAGGATTGACTACTGGTTCACCTCCAATGGATACCTCCAACCCTATACAGTCTTCCCAATACTGGGCCCTGGTGGCAACTAAAACTTCCACGGCTCATAACCTCTGAAAATGACCTCAAATGGCTGTAATACCTACACCAATGGCTTCAGAAGGTCGAAAATACCCAAAATTAAAAAAAAAAAATCGTCCAAAACCACCTTTCCTAGACAAATTTATGGCCAATTAAAGTTTGTCCAGTCTACCCCTATAAAAACTCCAGCTAACTATAGTTGGAGCTAGTTAGGCCTGCCAAATAGGGCTGGTCTACCCAAATTTTGCGCTTCGCCATTATTCCCGCCAACTTGACTGCAGTTATAACAAATGCATATGAACATTTGGAGGTTTACCTCGGATTTTGTGCCCAGCGGTTAAAGGTTTGGCCCACGGTTTTGGGTTGTGGTCACATGGTGTGGGGCTGGCCCCCTTCGGTGCCCCTCCAAACTTAAATCAAACTTCAATTTGAAGTCCTCTGGCCCACTAAACAAGATCTGCTGTCGTGGTGTAATGGTAAGGCGTAGCATTGTTGTCTCGTAGGTCACGGGATCGAACCTCACCGCTACCAAACTTTTATAATATGCGCCCATACATATAAGCTGACGTCACCCATGGCCACGTGGTGGCCTCCGAGCCTGTCACGTGGAAGCCTTTGATTGGTTGCCGAAAAGTAATATTCCCTAGAATATTCCAAGGAATATTCTATGGAATATTTTTTTTTTAGTTTTTTTGAAAAATTCAAATTTTCAATGTTATTGAGAAATTCCTCTTTTTTCCATAACTTTCTCATACGGCGACCATTTTTCGAACCGTTCATGGCGCCAGAATAAGGAGGACGAGCACTTTCCAGTTGTTAAAATTTGAACTAGTTCTGAGCATTTTAAATTTTGAGCATTTTACGACACTTAAGACATGAGCACTTGATCAATAGCACCTTTCACTTATAACTCATAGATGGGAGTTGTATGCATGTGCCTACCGGTTATTCAATGGAGTTTATACCTACACTAAATTCATCATGACCAACAAGGTGTTGGAAGAAGTACAAAAAAAGCCATAGTAAATCATATGACATGAATTGTTTAAGTGTGGAATAGTTGTTATGTACCAGCCAATTTTGTTTTTAGTTGAAGACAAGCTAAGATGAGTTCAAATATCTATGATTGACTGAGTATCATAGTTTTCTTTATGATTAAGTAGAAGGCATATTCCATTGTTGTTAAAACCTTGTGTAGGTGACTGATTTAAACCCAAAACTAAAAGTTATGGGTATGATAAAGTTGTAGTATGCATGATTACTTTTAGGATACTATTATGCTGATATTGTGTTGCAATGACAAGAAACACGAAAATGATTTGCTAAATAAAAGTACTTGAATACTATGACATTAAACTTTTTAACTGGTTGCAGAAATGGAACAAGTCCATGAAATTCCTTATTCTCTTATGAATAAATTGAGCACAGTTTGTTCCACTTACCTAAAGGTAATACAAATAGATGAAGGAATTTTTAGCATAATACTAACATGGTTGGAAGCATGTGGAGGAAATATATGTCATGGAGGTGATGCTATGGACATTGGTATAGTTTACCAGTGGTACAGATGGTATTATGTACAAGCGATACATATGGTACCAGTATGAGTGCAAGTATTGCAGGATGGTATATGACATATATAGTTTTGTGTGTGTATACACAATATGTGCAGGTATGCACGAAGACATTGGGTGGTTGTATGCATGGAAACCAACCTAGAGTATGTATAGAAGAAAGAAGCTAACCAGTGGTTCAAGGATAAGTAACAGTGGTTTAATTGCAGTTTGTATACATGTGGTTATGATTATGATAAGAACATATGATTATGATGGTTATGTGTAAACTAACCTGTTATGATATTTTATATATATTGATTTGGAAAATGTACTAGATGACTTGTTGTATGCAGAGAAACTGCAGGAAGTAGGTGTTCGGAAAGAACACAAAGGCTTAGAAGAATGCAAGGGGGGAACATGCATTTCTTCAACTAAAATAAATGGCAGTCAATATAAGTCATAGCTACTGAGATAGTAGTATTGTATATCAATTATGATGTTAATTGTGGTAAACATAGTTAAGTTTTACATCTAAAAACACTTACAAATTGATTGACACAAATGTTACATGTAGCAATGGAAGGATATGTGCTCCTTGTAACAAATATATATATATATATATATATATATATATATATATATATATATATATATATATATATATATATATATATATATATATATATATATGAGAATATTTGCATCAGATGGTAAGGCCATGAGAGCCCGTGGATTGAGAAGACAACTACCTGTGAACAAGGAAATACAGTATAAGATGATGTAATACATCGAGGATGGTGTAAATTTAAGGGGGGGAGTATGTAACACCACTCCCTTGTGGGTCAAACTTTGCAAACCTAAGCTGAGAAAAGCTAGGTTTGATGTGTAATAGGAAAATTAAATACCTTATGAAATAAATTAATTAATTAATCACTTGGAAAAGCGAGACACCAAGAGATGAGATTCTTGCCATATTCCATTGAGGAATGGGATAGGATAAATATTTCATGATAAAGCTTCTAGATTCAATTCTAGATAAGCTAGATGGATTAGAGATAAATATCTGTCAATAAAAAAACATAAAAGTTGTGCGGGAGAGAAAGGAAATCTTTTATGAGGAAAAGCCTCGTGGGAGAGAAAGGCGAGTTTTTCTAAGAAAATCCTAGGCAAATGGATAAAACATTCCACTAAAAGTGAGACGCCACTAAATGAAACTATATCATGCAAGAGGGTATTAAATACACATTGCATAGATCAATTGGAGGTAGTTGATCCATGGCAAGAACCTCGGCTGGGGGAATCAGATTTGATTCATGGTTGGGTGGTAGTGCTCCACTCTCCAAGTGTTATTCTCTTGCTTCTAATCTAGTTGGAATCATATGTGTGGGATGTTATGTATGTTGGTTTCTTATCCCCCATGTTGTAATTTATTTGCATATGAGAGAAAGTTTCCCTAGCCATGAGAATGACTGAATGAATTGCATGTAACAATTATACATGAGCAGACTTAACTGTGTTAGTGGTTTTATGAGATGATTTTAGATGAATGCATGTGACAAAGTAGTCCAAGTTAAATGCAGTAAAGAAACATGATATATGAGTTTGAGGCATTAATTGATATGTTGTCACCTCTTTTAACTTATGTGTCATCTCAATGGTGAACAACTATATATATATACCCTATATCTATTTATGTGGAACTTACATGCTGGTAATAACTTATATCCTTATTTAAAAAACCTGTTCGATCAAAACGACCACCGATGATCCGCTAATCATTTGCATATCATTTACATCACCTCCAATCATTGTCATATCCACCAATGGATTGCAAAATGGCTTTAGATGGTGTTCCGGAAAAATACTTAGATTTGGTGTTCCAAGAATTTGCCTACGATCCCATTCGACTCCTGCTTGCAGAAGACCCTGCCCAGGTGACATACAACTGTAGGAAATTGGAGACAATTTTGGTGACGAAACATGATGCCATCAACCCCTTCCACATCAACAATGTCATCCCCTAGATTGAGCTAAGACAAGAGATGCAGCGATACATCACCAAAAACATAATCCCAGGGCTTTAGGTAATTTTCGATTATACTAAACTCTTAAACCAGACTGAAATGACAAGTCTGCTAAAGGATTTGGTGTATTGTTATCGTTGTATTTCTCAGAAGGAGAAGAAAAATAAGAAATAAGTAGATTGGAATCCATTGTGGCAGAAGCTCAACCTGATCCGTCTATATTGCGAGTACAACCAATCAAACAAGGAACTGTTTTCGTTAATCTAGGGATACCAATACTTGTTCATGGTGGTCGATACATAGCTACAGTGTTCCTACTCTTTAAGTGAAGAAAAGAAGGAAGTTTGCAGAGAAGTGAGCAGGATAGTGGATATCATCAGCTTCAGACTTGAGGATTTGCTGACAAAACCTGAAGAATCAATATTGGCATTCGTACATATTCAGTCTTATCTTGGAAAATCTAGGTATTTGAAAATCCAGACCATGGTCCTAAAAATTTACTATCAAATGTTTTATCACAATATCAGTTATCCTCTTCTAAACAAGGAAACAACCATAGTTCCTTGTGTCATCGAAATTACTCTCAAATTGTCAGGGCACCACAATTTGAGGGATGAAATCATAAATGACGATCTCCACAATGGGACGGGGATCCTGGAAGTAGTGTGGATGTGGAGGAGGTTCACTTTGCTCCTTTTTGACAATTATGTGGATGTTCTCGTGAAACTTGTAATACTTTGCATTTCTCGTTGTGATCAACAACATATAATTTCTTCCCCACGTGGAGAGGCACATTCATGTATTGGTAAAGCACTTAACGGAGCATTGGAATTAATTGAAGCATTAGTAAAGGCTGAAGATTCTGAAGTTTATAAATATGTGAACCACAAGAAAAGACTTCAAGAATTGGACATAGTCAAAAATATTGTTGGAATGGTGGAATTTGTTGTGCCAGGGGTTAGATTCGAAACATCTCACCTTCGATTCAGTTTAATTATTATAGCTGAACTTCTGAAAAGTAGTCGTATGAAACTGAAACAAAGAGAGATAAATGTTTTTGCAGATTTTCTTCGAAGTGAAACTGCAAACAAATATAGTACACATGTTAGGCAGTTGCTTCGTGACATCACAACGATGGTTGCTTCTCACTAGAAATGATATATGATGTTAGGCTCAGTCTAGGGCCAAGATTGTGTGGCCCGTGAATGTTTTAAAAAATTAAATTGTATATTCATAATGTTAAGAAAAACCATTTTTATTTAAACATAACTCCACTTTCAATTTTTTACAAGATTTTTAAAAATTTAAACTAATAACTTATTAATTTGATGAACCAAATGTTATACAAATTAATAAACTAATTTATATTTATTAATTTATAACTATTTAACTCTATTTATGAGACTTCCTCAAATTTAACTATCCAATGCATAAAAAACCAAAATACAAATTTATATATATATATAATTATTTAATATTAATAAAAAATAAAACTATTTATAAATAAAAAATTAAATTAGGTATATTTTTTATTTATTTAAAAAAATGTATATATTTTAATTTGTATATTTATCTCATTTTCATAGTAATGAAAGTATTTATGCTAATATTTTTTTAGATTTTAACTCACTCATAAATTTACACTCTCTTTTGAATAAGTAAGTTGAAACCAATAAATTTTATATTAGATATAAGAGATTGTTTATATATTCAAAATCTCACATCATATATATTACATAACAACATAAGTAAGCTGAAACCAACAAATTTAATATTAAATATCACATAACAATATAAGTAAACTAAAACCAACAAATTTAATATTAAATATGAGAGATTGTTTATATATTCAAAAATGTCACATCATATATATCACATACCAACCTAAGTAAGCTGAAACTAACAAATTTTATATTAAATAAAAAAGATTGTTCACTTATCCAAAAATGTCATATCATATATATCACATATCGACATCATAGGTATCATATATGATGCAGGAGCATCAAGGTTCCAAATTTTGTACATTTAGTAGAATCTCCTCGATCTTGTGTTTTCAAGGGAGTTGGTTCTCTAAGTATCTAATTAATGTAATTTTCAATTTTTTGAGTGATTTAAAATAGGATTTAATTAAATATTGTGACGAATATTTGTAAATGTTCTCGAATGTAGGAGGACATGAGAGATTTAGGCTAGTTGAAATATCCTCAGATCTTAGAAGAATGGTCTTCTCGTTCACAACATCCTGTGTCATCAACTTCTCGAGATCATGCTCGTGACACACCATCAACTAGTGGTAGTAAAGTTCATGGAAAGAAGGGTAGAGTTAAGTTTCCTTGTAGGTTATGTGAAGGGAATCAGCCCATTCACCTTTGTCCCTATCTAGACGAAGCCAAAAAAGAATTGGATAACCGTTGTGCTTCACCGCAGCGACTTCCATCTAGTTATAGGAAACTCTCCCTAAATCCTTCACTAGTTGATGAATTGACTGACCAAAATCAACCATCATTCAAACTCACTCTCTCTAAAAGTGAATCCTATGAGTATATACTCGACTCAAATCAACAAGTTGACATAAAAGTTGACCCGATTTCACCTTCAGTTAATCGTACCGTTTTCGTAGAGAGTGAGTATGATACCACTCAGGTTCTTTTTGTTTCTTCATATTCTAATGAGCTTGGGAGCAATCCTCCTATTCCATCAAGATAGGAGGAAAATCCTCACATTCTCATAATTCAAGGGGTTAATTCTCGCATTTCTACGATACCCCCTCCAAGTAGTCTAGTCACTTCCTTTGATTTGAATAAACTCGCAGGATTTTTTCTTCCTTCTTATGTCCCTTTCCACATCATAGTACAAGTTTGTAATATGATTGTATCTCACACTATTATAGATGAAGATGCATCTATGAGTATCCTTTCCTTAATTGCTTGGCAAGCGCTCGGTTCACCGTCGCTTATGCCTGTTACCTAGAATTTGTTGGCTTTTAACAAAGGAACCACTCAACCATTAGGGATCCTCCCTCAGTTTACTATTACTTTGGGAAGAAAAATCGTTTATCTGAGTGTGATGGTATTCTCAGCCCCTTTAGATTACAATTCACTTCTTGGGCGCGACTATTTTTATGATATGGGAGCTAATGTTTCAACACTCTTTCGAGTGATTTGTTTTTGGCATGAAGGCAGAATTGTCACCATTGACCAACTTTCATTTCCCGGTCCAAATATGGCTTCGAGTCAACCATCTTCCCTAAATGGTCCTTTTGTACCAATGGTATCATCCCTGCCACAGGTTAATTATGTGGCAACCCGTTCCATACCTACATCAATTGACGATCAATTCATTGATGTTGTACATCATGTATTGGGGGAATTGGAACCATATCTCTCCTTCATGACCACTTATGAGTTGTGATCGAAGGAATATGAGGATAGTTCCTTGTCTTGTGTCAATCTCATTAAAAAATGAAACAAGGAATATGAGGATAGTTCTTTTACTATGTCAACCTCGTTAAAAAATGAAACAGGTCTGCAAGGAGAGTTCCTTGTATTGTGTCAACCTCGTTAAAAAAATGAACCAAAGGGAATGAGGAAAGTTCCTGGTCTTGTGTCAACCTCATTAAAAAATGAAACTAGGGATACGAGGATAGTTCCTTCTCTTGTGTCAACCTAGTTAAAAAATGAAACCAAGGATATGAGCATAGTTCCTTGTCTTGTGTCAAGCTTGTTAAAAAATGAAACAAGGAATATGAGCATAATTCCTTGTATCAAGCTCATTAAAAAATAAAACAAGGTCCCTTGGAGCAAAGTTCGAAGTCGAGTCTTTGATTAGATCTCGTAAAATCCCAGTCAAGTCTTTCACTTGATCTCGTAAACGAACCTTCATTCCATTCACCTGATAGCCATGAGTAGTCTACTTAGGTGAATGTAATAAAGCTCGGGGGGCATGCACCTATAGATAAAGTTAAGTTTCCATGTAGGTTATGTGAAGGGAATCACCCCATTCACCTTTGTCCCTATTTGGACGAAGCCAAAAAGGTGTTGGATAAACATCCTGCTTCACTGCAGTGACTTCCATCTCGTTACAGGAGACTCTCCCTTTCATCATGCTGGGGGCATGTAAACCAATCTCAAGCATAGTTCTTTGTTTCAAGCTTGTGTAAAAATGAAACTAAATTTAAGCATAGTTTTTCATCCTGTTTCACCGCAATGACTTCCATCTGGTTACAAGAGACTCTCCCTTTCATCTTGCTAGGGGAATGTAACCCAATCTCATGCATAGTTCTTCGTTTCAAGCTTGTGTAAAAATGAAACCGCATTTAAGCATAGTTTTTTGTTTTAAGCTTGTGTAAAAATGAAACTGAATCTAAGCATAGTTTTTTGTTTCAAGCCTGTGTAAACATGAAACTGAACCCAAGCATAGTTCCCTATGGTTCAAGCTTGTCTAAAACTGAACCCATTTCCACTTTTAACCCTCATGATTGCCATTCTATCAGGCTCTTTAGTCAGATGAGCCTTGGTTGTTTTCATCCTATCGCCACCATCCCTTTGGCCGATCATATGCTTTCACTTGGTTGTTTTACCCTTTTTGAGGAACAGTTGCAATGAGTGGTCTTATTAGCTAGCCTCTTCACATAAATCAACATGTTTTGGAGAAGTTCCCACAGCACCGAAACCAGTTGCTATGCTAGACACCACTTGTTCCTCAAAGCAGAGTCCTCTTTAAGCTCTTTTTAGACTCTCTAAACATGAAAATATTTTCGAGTGCTTGTCCTTTCCAGCTCGTTAACGAATTGGAAACGATATCTCTCTTGTATTATTTTACGCTTTTTCAGACTTGAGAGATTAATTTACTAAAATGAACTTGTGGATTTTCTTTTTGTCACCTTTCAAACTCTCTAAACATGAAAAGAACTGAGTTATCTTTTTCGTTAAACTCGTTAAAAAATAAAATAGCCACAAACTTGTCCACCTAGACAAGACCAAGTTTCACCTTTGCTAGACTCATTAAAACATTAAATAGTGATGGATTTGCCCGAAGGGTGAAATTCTACAACAAGCATATGTTATCCTCCTCAAGCTTGATAAAAATAAAGAGGTACTGGTTAGCAATGACTGGGGAAAATGGGAAAAAGGGGAAACCACTTTATGGTAGCAGGTCGCTCTTGAACATGACACTTTCACTTCATCTCCGTGACTATTTGGGTTGGGTTATCTGCTTGATGGTTATCATACCTATGGTCTATCACACCATCCATCACTTTTGGTTTTGGGTCAGTGCTGCCAATTCATTCAGGCTATGTGGGTTGGGTTATCTGCTTGATGGTTATCATACCTATGGTCTATCATACCATCCATTACTTTGGTTTTGGGTCAATGCTACCAATTCATTTAGTGTCACTGATATGTTCAATAGAATTCATCCTTTACAATACCATAAACCTTCATTTTCATGACCGCCATTCCTGAACCTTGTGTCGTCAGTCAAATTCCATCTCTAAAATCACTACACTCGTTTCATGTTATTGATGTGGGATACATCAAGGCCCTCATGCAACGAGTTGCTTCTTGTCGACATTAGCACATTATCCAAGAAGTTGACTTAGAAACACCCATTCAGTACCTTGAAGCTTGCATGCATCAATGACATGTTTCTCGATTTTGGTGATAGGCATACATCAATGGCCTTCGTCCGAAAGACTTTGTATGGTGTTCGACATCAAATCATCTATTCACACCATGCAGAATGTACTACAGTACCTTGAGGATCATTATCATTATCGGTGATTTCTCTCGCATCTCTTCATAGCTTACATCATTGGCTAGTAATTAGATGGTGTCTTCCCATGTTCGACTTCAGATCACATATTCACATGGTTCGACTCATACTTGAGTGAATGGTTGAATGAGATTGAAGATGCCATATCTAGTTTCATCCATCCAAGCTCCAATTTCAAGATTACTAAATCATATGTACAAGGGCTTTACATTGATGGTCATTCCAATCATGGGTCTATATCTACAGAAGATTGTTTATGTACTTGTAATGAAATTTTTTAAGTTGAGCATGGGTATGCCTTCCCTCAGCAATTCATTTAAAATCAAATATCATGATATATGTATTATAATTGATGCAGGTCACCTTCCACTTTTATACCTCCTCATCACATCGTAAAGCATTTCATTCGACATTGGCATTTTTCTGATTTCATGCTTTAGGAGGCAGTTGTTACAGATCCATTTGGGCACATCAAATCCCAACATTTATATCAATGTTTAGGGCTCATCAAACCCTAATTTCAGTTGCTTCATGCCCAAAACAAGTCATCCATTTGAATGCCTCCTTCCCAGACAGTTTCATGACTTGAATAAATCCAAAAATAGCCTCTAAAGGGACCAACGTAGGTAAGCCCTTATGAAGGTGCACTGCAGATCAGTTAATTCTACTGCCAAGGTGATCTGCAGAGCACTTAGGCTTCCTTTCACCTGCACTGGGCAAGAATGAGCGAAATTCACATAGGGTTTGGGGAATATTCTTATCTTTTGGAGTCATCTAGAATTTTCCCTCACTTATCAACTCCTATGAGCTCGAAAATGGATGAGGAATGAGTTAAGGTGCATCCTATCCTCTCATCCCTTCCTCCATGGAACTAATTCTAAGTACGGAAGGCCATTCAATGCCACCATTTATGACAACCTCCTTCATATTCCTATAAATTAACCACTCATCTAAGTGATCATGGGTTGGACTATGTTGAATTGTAAGGAGATAATGCTCCTATGAGATTTGGCTTTGAAGCATTATGATGCTACAAGTTTTTCATGATTTTGATGTGATGTGGATGGGATCCAAGCTGGAGGAATGGCTTTGAATCAAACACCAATGGTTGTAATTCCTTCTTCTATCTAATAAAGTGTTTGAACCTTTTTTCCCATATGTTTGTATTGTTTTATAATTCTTATGTGTGTGAATTGTATTTGATTCCTTTCACTTATATTCAATAGATTGTATTCTTTGATCGGTTTTTGTCTTCTATTGTGTTTATAGGGTACCTCTCAAGTGGATTAAGTATGGGAAGCAGCGACGAAATTGATATAAGGGAGATGAGAGGAAAGCGAAACTATAGGTAGGCCTTCTATCTTCTCATCTTATCTATTGCTTGTAGGAAAAGTCTAAAACACTTTAAATGGTTGTTCTAGATACAACTACTTATCTATGGAATTAGTATTTATTCGTAGATACTAAATTCTCCAAAACATTATTGCAACCGCTATCTAATAGCCGCACATTATTATAAAGTTCATGCATCATATGGCAAGCTAGGAACATCGATTTAGTACTCTTTGTAGTGACATTAGTTCTCTGGTTTCCTTGATCAGCTGTCCTAGATCCGAATTTGAACAGGAATGCAAAAAATTAAAGATATAACCATAAATACAAATATGCACTAGAAATAACACTTCATTTCATTAATATAAAATATTGAAATATGAGTACAAATAGAATGGAAATAAGACTACCTCGGACGATTGTAGCTTATCTCTAAGGAGCGATGTGGCGATTACATGCCTTTGAACTATGTGACGATGAGGCTTGGAGGCCTATTTGAGAAACAATGGAAAACCCTAAACATCCAAAAACCTAACCCTAGGAGATAAAGCGCCAAAAGTATAGGCCCCGTTTAGGTAAATTGGTACATCAACTTCACGGGGTCGTAACTTTGGCATACAATCTCCGTTTGATGTGCACAATACCTCGTTAGAAATATCTATCCGAGGAATACAACTTCCAATCGGCCAACACTTGTCAATTGTACTTGTTGGCCCTGATTTTCCCTAAAAACATCGTTTAGGGCCTCAAAATGCCTCTGGAAATTCATGACCCGAAAAACTGCCAAAAATAGTAGATTGTGCTACAATTAAGGAAACTGAAAAATTGAAAGAGACAGTGGTGGGGTACCAGTGTAATAGGTGGGTGGCCAACAACATCCACCTGGATCAATCCTCTTCCTACAATCATTGGCATGGTGACCAAATTTATTATAGTAATAACATCTCACCTTTTATTTGTCAACTCTTTGATTATTGTTGAAGCTTTTGTTGTTGCTTCCACATTCACGTTCATGCTCTTCTCAGCCATCTCTCTAACCACCATGTCTCCAGCCATGTCCTATGCCTCTCGGTCTACTTCTCCCTCGACCTCTGTCTCTTGAAATAGAAACCTTACTTATGAAAGTGGTTTCTAAAGTGGAATCCTTATGTCTATCTATCCTTGCCTCATGTGATAGAAGTGATCCCATCATCTCATCAACTATCAATAATTTCAAACCCTTAGCTTCTTCTATGGTTTCTACCACAACATCAAATTTGGTAGACAAAGATCTGAGGACCTTCTCAACCACCGCTTGATCCTTAATTTCCTCACCATAAATTTTTAACTGATTTACGATAGTCATGACTCAATTCATGAAAGAATCGATGTTCTCTGTCTCCTTCATCTGTGGATTTTCAAAATCTCTCCTAGTATTCTGCAACTTAACAATATTGACTTTGGTCATACCTTTATAGCTTGTCGCCAAGGTCTCCCATGCTTCTTTTTTTGAATACGTGATCATAATTTTATGGAACACTTCTCGGTTCACTCCTTGTTGGATAAGCTACAATGCTTGTGCATTCTTCTTTTTGTCTTTCTTCCATAACTCCCTCTTTGCATTAGTGAGAGCTTGTTCTTCTACTTCATCTTTAGCTTCTAAAAACCCAAACTAGACATAATCCCAAACATCATGAGCCTACAACATGGTCACCATATTAATGACCCACACATCATAATCCTTCCTTGTAAATGGTGGAGAATGGAACTAGAAATTTGAGAAAACCATCTTTCTTCAAAAAATTCCCTTATAAAACTCTAAATTTACTAGAGAAATTTATAAACCCTTTTCAATAAATTCCTCTTAAAAAACTTTAATATACCTTTTTAAAAAACCTTTTAAATAAATACTATATTAAAATCTTTTCCAATACTTTAGTTTTCAAAAAACAACTTTATAACTCTTTTTTAATAAGCCTGAGTATTTGTTTTTTACAAACTTGAGGGACCCATGTGACATGCATTAACACCTTTAATGTTTGAACTTTTTAATGTCACCACCCACGTGACATACAAAACCTTTAATGTTTTAACCGGTTGTGATAACCCACATGACATTTTTCGAGCGTTTAAAAACTGACTCGTGTGGTGGGCTCCAGTATTGTAGCAATAATGCTACAACTCCTGGGGCTTCCTATCTCTAATTTTATCAACCCGGTAGTTGATACAAACTTGGAAGCGACGGTGCTGTATGCACAAGTACTAGCTCTTGTTGCAGGTGTCACTTGGTCAACTAGCACAAGTCCGCTAGGGCTCAAGCCAACTTCTATATGCTCTCAGAAGAAGCTTTCTAAATTATGGATGAAGGCTATCTCAAGGGAAATTGATCTATTTTGCAAAAATGAACTGAAAGCCAACCAAAGCATGGAAACCCTAGTAAACCCTAATCTGACTAGTTTAACCTCTATGGTGCAATAGTGAGAGTGAAAATGTCTACAAATGATGCCATTACTTCTAATGATGTGAAATGCATGAACTCAAACTACTTCTATGGAAAAGAACATTGTTTTTGTATTTTTGCTTAAGTGGATGGAGTGATTATGAATTTGTTTCTTATTAGGGCTTGGCTGTGCAGAGGTGGTGCGAAGAGAGAGAAAGCTTAGGAAAGGTCAGGATGGATAGGAGAGGTCCGAGAGGGTCCCTAGCATCAGTCCACAGAAGTCTACAACGTTCAGGTGCTCGGCAACCAAGTTTGCAGGCTTCTACAGGATGTCTTCAGGGGATCCTACAGGAAACTCAGGGATTTCTACCGGAAGGCTACTAACTTCTATAGGATGTGTTGTAGTGGGAGTTTTGGGTGATGGAGGAGTGGAGGAGTGGTATGAGTGAATAGGTAGGATGGAAATGAGGCTTGTGATGGCTCAGGAACGGACAACTAAAGTGGAGAAAGAGTGCATGCATGGATCTATAATTAAAATAACTATGTGGTAGCTTGCATGAAAGCATAAGACTGCGTTTTTTGGTGGTTAGTTCAGACTGCACCGCGATCTCTAACAGAGATGGCAGTGAGGTCCTATCAACCTTTTATGGAGCTCCAATAAATTACAATCCTCCTATTCTAGCTAAGCAACCGAAAGCAATTTAACCATAAGCTAATCCTACTCAATCTCATAAAAACTAAATCAGCAGACTGTAATTTCGAATTGCATGTCAAAGCAAAGAAACAAAGTGCTGGAACGAAAGGCAAATAAAACTACAAGAAGAGGAGATCTATTGCTCTCAGGTTGGGCCCTAACCTGAGAGCTATAGCTCCCTTAAAAACTCAGAATTGAATCCAAAGTTGCCTACCTTTATTGAATAATCATCAAGAGTCTAACATCATGCCAAAACTGGCTTACAAAGAGCAAAAACAGAGCTACAACATGACTAACCAAATTGACTAACTAGCTACACAAAATGACTACCAACTAGCTAACCAAATTGAGGCCCTAAGCCTTCTTATTTATACAATTTGAGGACCCAACAGTCCTCCTAAAATTTAGGGACTTGGCTGCCCAAGGCTTGTAGTTAACAACAGTCCTACTTGACTTGCTTGGCTACCCTTATGCTCATTGATTTGGTGGCCTTTGAACGTCGAGCTGATGGTGGAGAATTCAAGGTAAGGGCCCATAAATGAAGTGGACACCTTCCTACAAATCCTCTAGCTTGTTCTCCCACGAATTTGGCTGCCAAGTGCTCATTAAGACCTTCAATTTTGTCTCCAAGTTGACCAAAAAGGCTACACAAAGCACCCATTAGACTTGTTGGCATAATGAATAACCAAATTCACTCTATTAACATAAAAATAATCAAAAACATGCAATAAACTAATGAGAATGGTGGATTAAGTCAAATTAGGAGGTTGAATGAGCCCAAATAATTGTCCATTTTTGGGGCTCATCATCACCCCCCTACTGAAAGTGTTGCTCATCCTCTGAGCAACCAATCTCTCTCCTCATCTTTGATGGCCCTGGTGGCCTCCTTGTCATGCCAAGCTTCTGAAGTGATATCCTCTTTTCTGTCATGAAACCATGCTTCTTTGCTTCTTCCCACTGCATGTTCCTTTTCCTAGTGAATTCTCAACCTTGGTATGATTGTGCAAGTATATTCAATCTGATGGCGGCAATGGTGGTGAAAGGATATGAAACCAGTGGAGGATGGAAGAAAAGAGTGGTTGCACACCTCCTCAACAGACTTCAAGCTTCCAATCCCTCTCCATAATTGATTCTGGCATGCCCAAAGGCTTCTACAGGATGTTTCTGTTAAAAATACAGAACTTCCTGTAGAAAGTCCTGTAGCTTCCTGTAGAACTGTCTCAGCTTCCTGTAGAACTGTCTCAGCTTCCTGTAGAACTGCCTTTGAGTCCATCATCTTGATTTTCTCTCTTTAGGTGAAGGCTTTTAGCTTCCTCATTCATAGATGATGGATCTCTCTAAAGGAGACTCTTTCTTTTGTTTAGCTTGTGTGTCCTCAATGACAATTTGCTTCTTTGACTGTGGTTTGGGGTCTACCAATTCTTATCTGCATGCCCTTTCTTGCCTTAACAAAGTGGAAGCTCCCTCTTTTACTTCTCCTTCGGCTTGGGAGAGGTACTTAGGGTGGCCAACACAGCTGCTACCTCCCTAGCTAGGATTTCCGCCTTCTTCTCCTTGGGTTTCGCCTTTTTAAGGCTTCCTGTAGAAGCCCCTTTTTCAATGATTTTCGGGCTTCCAGTAGAAGACCCTTTTACTGTTTTCGGGCTTCCTGTAGAAGCTTGTTTCTGCTTTCCTGTAGACACGGGTGTCACCACCTTTGCTTGCTTTGCTGCATGGGTTTTGCTTTTTAGTTTGGTTGCAGGTGGTGATGAGGTACTTGGGCTGATGTGGACCACCTCAGCTTTGTCCGTTCTGCTCTTCAACCTCTTTTCTCTTGCTGACAAGATGGGTGTGTCACCTTCTTCTTTGTCATCCTTTTCCTCATGCTTCCTCTTTTGTTCTTTCTTCTGCACTGTGGTCGGGGTCTTCTGGCCTGTTTCTTTCTTTCCCTCGGCCACTGCTTCTTTTTCCTCACTACTGGAGGAAGTGTAAGTTCACATGAAAACCATGGATAATGCAGAATCATGAATCCCCCTGGCATGGTAAGAGTGCTCCCTTTTTCTTATTCTTTTTTCAGAAATAGAAGTGTTGTTTATAGTTTCCCCCTGGACTCAAGGAAGAATTCCTCAACTGTTTGATATCAATGAACAACAATTCCCTCGTTTCAAGACTTTTTCTGCCCAAATACTCGACTGTCAGAAGGGAATTAGGCTCCCACAGACAAAGTGTAGAGCTTAATTTTCATCCCCAGCACACATACAACCACATAAATTTCACATCCTTCATGCACATGTTAGTCCTCACAGTGCTTTAACTTTTGTACAGGAGAAATTTGTTAATAGGACCTGTGGAGGGGAATGTGATGCATAACCAACTGAAAATTTTCGTGTATCACACAGGAAAACTACCATTCTTGACCCACAGACAGATTTCTTTCATACTTTCTTATTCAAAAATAGTTTTAATTCACCACCTTTCAGATGTATCATGCATGGAAGAGTGTTTTTTCAAGCCTACCACTTTCGGGATTCCCAATTTGTCGAAGAAAAATCCAAGCTTTTCTGCTCTAGAAGGCCCTGCTATACTTTCCTGTAGAACGCCTTCCTGTAGAAACGCCTGTAGAGTGCGACAGGCGGGAATTGTTTAAGGAAATCTAGAGATCTCGAGAAAAAAAAAGGTAGAAATCTTGTAGAGCACCATTGTTTAACTGATCTGGAAATGGTGGACATGCGCTTCAGTTGACTGCAGTTGAACAAAGAGTGGTGAGAGTTTCAACCGAGCGTGCCTTAGATTACTGCGTGATTTGTGGTGAGGTGGCAAAAAACATGCATGCTGGCTTTTTTCAAACTGAAGTAATTTTATGAACTACATGTCTTCTATTTGTTAATCAACTGATGCCCCGTTCACTGGAGTTCAACACATCTACCATTGCTTGTGTTTCTCAACCTCCACGTGAATGACTATCCACGGATGCTGCGTGATTTTTCATGAGCGCTAGAGAAGACAATCTTGATAATTCGTGTCTTAATCCCACCATTCCATCAATTCATGCAGTTTTCAAATTAAATTTATGCAATATAAGAATGAGATCAGTCACATACCTCGAAGTTGAATGGCTGCCGTGAGCTTTTTGCTGCTGCCTGCTCTGATTCTGCTACTGCATGCTTGGATCCTTTGATTGCATGAGGCTTGGCTAATGATTTTTGATTGCTTTTCCTTGTGCAGGTGTCCTCTGGCCAGATCTGAGCTGCATGCAATCGTTTCCACGTTCAACTCTGCCCGTTCAAGCTACTGCTGTTGCATGGTCACAAAACCAGAACTTCTTTTTGCCATTTCTCCCAAACGGTAGATCGGATTGATCTGAAACTCGGTGAGCATGTTCCTACCATCATTTTGCATGTCCCATAGCAAAATCGTGATCAATGGATGCACTGATTTCGGCAAAAATGGAAAATGGCTGAAGATTTCAGAGCTCGATTTCTCGGAAACCGTGCATCAGAATCGACTGAAACTGCTTGGGTAGGCTACTATCACCCATGTGCATATCCCCATGAAATAGGTTTTAAAACGGATGCACGGATATGGAGAAAATGAAAAAATGGCTGATGGTGATGGAGGCTGATTTCTTGGAGACCGTGCACCAGAATTGCATGAAACTGCTCAGGCATGTTTTCATCAACCTTGTACAATTCCCCATAAAATGGTTTGTCAAATGGATGCATGGTTTTCAAGTTATGGCAAAAAAAAATTCTGCTCTATGTGTTTTTGCTTCAAGGCACTTTGCATTTTGGTTGCATGGTATGATAAAATGAATTTTGGTTGTGATGCAGGTATAGAGATGATGGAGGAGGAGTTGGAATACTGCATGAGGACTTCTGAACACTTGAGGAAGCTACCATGTTCGCCAAACCACTTTTTGAAATGCATGCCTACTTTCCCTCAATTTCTACAGGAAGTTCCTGTAGAAGCACAATGAGAAGCACAAGGAGGTGGAAAAAATGATGGATGAAGGCAAGGGATAGACACACAAGTGCTTGTAGGCCTAATCAATAGATTCCCGCCATTAGATTCACTTTTGAAATTGGATTTGTCTCGTCCAAATGTTCTACAGGATGTTTCCTGTAGAAATAAAGAGCTTCCTGTAGAAGGCAAGAAAATTCCTTTGACCTTGATTTGAGTGCTCCTCCTGTCATGAAACGTCCTTCTTGCAACCTACAATGTCACTGATGCAACATGAAATTATTCAATGGAGATTAGCTTTTATTTTTCTTTTTCTTTTTTTTTTGAGAAACAACTAGGGCGCCTCATGGAGGTTTTCACCCTAATTGCCTGCCTTGGGCGCCTCCAAGGGAGGTTTTCACCCAAAGATCTTATTCTCTTTTCTCCTTTTTTTTTCCAACCCATTGACCGCCTCATGGAGGTTTTCAATCAATGAGCCAATCTAAGGCGCCTCCGAGGAGGTTTTCACCTTAGATTTTTATTTTCCTCTTTTTTCATTTTTTTTTTCTTTTTCTTTTTTTTCTCTTTTTTCTTTTTCTTTTTTCCACCCTACCCTACTGGAAAAACAAAATCATTTTCAAGTATAGAATACTTCCAATGGAGCCATGTGCACATCGAGATTAGAGAAAAAATGATGTGGAGGCTCGAAATGCATGCTTTGATAGGTATCCAGATCTCAGAGACCAAATGATCTGATCTTGAAGGGATCAAACATAGCTGAGGAAGAGAGTACTGCTGCAACTTAGTGACTATCTGGAACCATGTCTCAATATAGCTTTGATATCCTTGGTCCTTTTGCTGATCTGGATCATTCTTCATGTCACCTTCTATCATGACCTTCTGATCTTCCTCTTTTTGTTGATCTTTCTCTTGAATACATGGAAGATTTGATGGTAACCATGAGGGAACTCTCTCGATCTCTGATTCTGATCTATTCTCTTCATCAAGTGCAGCCCATGGTTCTTTGATCTCCTCTTTGGAATCTTCTTTTGATGGATGTGATACTTCAATGCTTTCAAGATGATATCTTTTTTGCAATGCTCTTCCTGAGCTTTGGTGAACATCATCGAGCTCAAAAGGAGTCATTTGCACATGTTGTGCCTCAACTTTGCAATTGGGTTGAGCTGCTCCATTGTATGGTTTTGGAAATGGTGGTACGGGTAGTTGAGTGGAGGTGTGAAATTGAGATGGAGATGGATGGCATTGTGGTTGGGTAGGCATTTGGGGTTGCCTTGGTGGAGGAGGAGGCGATGGTTGTGGATGAGCAGGTGGTGGAGGAAAATGAGCGGGATTAGAGTTGTACTGGGGCCTCCACTCCTGATAAGGTGCATTCCACTGAGGCTGTGGCTGAGCATAAGAGTGAAACGAATGAGCAGCTGGTTGGGCATAATATGGATCCGTGAAGGAATAAGGAGGAGGTGTGAACCAGGAAGGATGAGCAGGGGACCCCAAGAAGGCATGAAGGTGGCTTGGTAATGGTCATAATAGGTCTCGGGTGTCCCTTGTAGTTCCTGTTGGTAGGGTACGGGTCCATGTGGCCTCCTTTGGTTCATATAACAGAGTGATTCTGTGGCTCCCTTGGCTCTTTGATATGTTGCTTTGATTCTGGGCAAGGAAGGGCACTGATCTGTAGGATGGTATTCTTCACAGATGAAACACACTTCTAGTGGGTGCATTGGACATTCATTCCTAGGATGCTTTCTAGTGCACCTAGGACAAAAAATGGCCAAAGCCCTCTTGGCTTCTTCTTGCTTCTTTTGGATCCGCAAGGTATCCAGTTGCATGGAAAGAAATTGCCTCATATCACTCTTGAAATCTTTGATCTGATTTTCAAATTCATCTTTGGACAAGATGTTGTTCCCAACATTTCTGCTTGTAGCCATTTGCTCCAGAGGAATGTTTTCTTCTTCTTCTCCCCTAGAGGTTCTTCAGATATGTCTTGATGTCCACCCAGGGGTTCTTCAATCACAGCCATTGAAGAAGAGAGAATCTTGGCTGTGTGAAGCAGTGGGGGTGTTGTGCAATCATTTTTCTAACTTATCTCTACTCCTAGAAGGCATGAAATGAAATCTTTTTGGTTGATTTTTGCTTTTTTCTACTTCTTTTTGCAAAAAAGAAATAGATTGAACTGCAACTAACTATCTCGCTAAAATGAAAATGCGGAATTGAAATGAAAGCAGGAAAGGACTAATCTATTTTGCTCAAATGAATTTGCAGGAATGAAATGCTAGTCTACGCTTGCGGAATTGAAATGTTAATCTACGCTTGCAGAAATGAAATTGCAGAATTGAAATGCTAATCTATGAAAGCGGGAAAGGCTAATCTATGAAAGCGGGAAATACTAATCTACTTTTGCAGAAACAAAATTTCATAATGGAAATGAAATAAACTACTTAGCAGAAGATTGTAGTGGAAAATAGAAGAAAAGAAACAATCACCAATACTCTGACACTTCCCCAGCAACGGCGCCAAAAAGATGGTGGGCTCCAGTATTGTAGAAATAATGCTACAACTCTTGGGGCTTCCTATCTCTAATTTTATCAACCCGGTAGTTCGTACAAACTTGGAAGTGACGGTGCTGTATGCACAAGTACTAGCTCTTGTCGCAGCTGTCACTTGGTCAGCTGGCACAAGTCCGCTAGGGCTCAAGCCAACTTCTATATGCTCTCAGAAGAAGTTTTCTAAATGATGGACGAAGGCCATCTCAAGGGAAATTGATCTATTTTGCAAAAATGAACTGAAAGCCAACCAAAGCATGGAAACCCTAGTAAACCCTAATCTGACTAGTTTAACCTCTATGGTGCAATAGTGAGAGTGCAAATGTCTACAAATGATGCCATTACTTCTAATGATGTGAAATTCATGAACTCAAACTACTTCTATGAAAAATAACATTGTTTTTGTATTTTTGCTTAAGTGGATGGAGTGATTATGAATTTGTTTCTTATTAGGGTTTGGCTGTGCAGAGGTGGTGCGAAGGGAGAGAAAGATTGGGAAAGGTCAGGATGGCTAGGAGAGGTCTCAGAGGGTCCCTAGCATCAGTCCATAGAATTCTACAACGTTCAGGTGCTCGGCAACCAAGTTTGCAGGCTTCTACAGGATGTCTGCAGGGGATCCTACAGGAAACTCAGGGATTTCTACAGGAAGGCTACTAACTTCTACAGGATGTGCTGTAGTGGGAGTTTTGGGTGATGGAGGAGTGGAGGAGTGGTATGAGTGAATATGTAGGATGGAAATGAGGCTTGTGATGGCTCAGGAACAGAGAACTAAAGTGGAGAAAGAGTGCAGGCATGGATCTATAATTAAAATAACTATGTGGCAGCTTGCATGAAAGCATAAGACTGCGTTTTTTGGTGGTTGGTTCAGACTGCACCCCGATCTCTAACAGAGATGGAAGTGAGGTCCTATCAACCTTTTCTGGAGCTCCAATAAATTACAATCCCCCTATTCTAGCTAAGAAACCAAAAGCAATTTAACCATAAGCTAATCCTACTCAATCTCATAAAAACTAAATCAGCAGACTGTAATTTCGAATTGCATGTCAAAGCAAAGAAACAAAGTGCTGGAACGAAAGGCAAATAACACTACAAGAAGAGGAGATCTATTGCTCTCAGGGTGGTCCCTAACCTGAGAGCTATAGCTCCCTTAAAAACTCAGAATTGAATCCAAAGCTGCCTACCTTTATTGAATAATCATCAAGAGTCTAACATCATGCCAAAACTGGCTTACAAAGAGCAAAAACAGAGCTACAACATGACTAACCAAATTGACTAACTAGCTACACAAAATGACTACCAACTAGCTAACCAAATTGAGGCCCTAAGCCTTCTTATTTATACAATTTGAGGACCCAACAGTCCTCCTAAAATTTAGGGACTTGGCTGCCCAAGACTTGTAGTTAACAGCAGTCCTACTTGACTTGCTTGGCTGCCCTTGTGCTCATTGATTTGGTGGCCTTTGAACTCCGAGCTGATGGTGGATAATTCGAGGTAAGGGCCCATAAATGAAGGGGACACCTTCCTACAAATCCTCTAGCTTGTTCTCCCACGAATTTGGCTGCCAAGTGCTCATTAAGACCTTCAATTTTGTCTCCAAGTTGACCAAAAAGGCTACACAAAGCACCCATTAGACTTTTTGGCATAATGACTAACCAAATTCACCCTATTAACATAAAAATAATAAAAAACATGCAATAAACTAATGAGAATGGTGGATTAAGTCAAATTAGGAGGTTGAATGAGCCTAAATAATTGTCCATTTTTGGGGCTCATCATCGTGTTTATCAGGGACTGTGATAAATAGGGAGAAGACGTGTATATTTTTCTTTAACTGTAGAGACTCTGTCCAAATTCATCTTACAATTTTTTTCCCGTTCCATCGTGATAAATTTCCTGTTAAATATTTGGGAATCCCATTGGTTTTATATCTTAAAAGGAGTTCTTAGCAGAAATATTTAATCGTAAATTTGTTAAACAAGATTCAAAATTGGACCTTTACAACCCTTGATTTCGAAGGAATATTAGTTCTCATTAAGGCAGTCTTACAAGCCATTCTTGTATATCAGATTGTGGCTATGCCTCTTCCAAAAACTGTGGCAGCTAAACTCTGATATTTATGGACTGATGCTTTATGGTAAGGAGCCAAAAAGGCTAGGATGGTCATGACATCGCTGGGAGAAGCTTATTTTAACTAAACATTCAGGTGGCCTAAGTTTACAAGATCCTGAAATCATGAATACTACTTTTGGCGCTAAGGTTTGGTGGCAATGGATAAAAGGAGGGGACTAAATTTTGATATAAATTTTGTTAAGGAAATATTTGGTGGCAATGGATAAAAGGAGGGGACTAAATTTTGATATAAATTTTGTTAAGGAAATATGTCATGTTACATACATAGTAAGATATGCTTCATTATGTTAAAAATATTTCAGGTTCTAGCTTATCGGTTTGGGTGAACATCAATGGGATATTGATACAAAATAATGTGTTATGGGATATTAAGTCAAGAGAGCTGGCATATTTTTGGGATGAAGCATGGAAACAAATGCCAAGGTTGAAGGATGATCCTACTCTTAGACAAACAAAAATACTCTTGAAACATATGGGTTTTACAAAAGGAATAGAGTATTGGCAAGGAGATGAGGATAGTAATCTTGGAGATCTTGGAAACAAATGAAAGCTTGGGCCAAATTTCTAAAGAGTCTCCCTTGGGAAATATTTCATAAGGATTTGTCACAAAGGATGATCACATCCTAAGATGATTCTAAAATATTGAGATGGGGAAATCTTTCTATAGGCTCCTTCACAGTTAAAGAGGCCTACTTGATTGTTGTGGTGCATAACAAATTGGACAAGGCATCATTGTGAAAGTCTATATAGATTGATGTAGGTTGGCCAAAGAAATATATCTTCTTATGGTTAATTGCATGGAACCATATTTTGGCATGGGAAAGGATTCATAAGAAGGTCGTGGAAGGGCCTTCAATTTGTTATCTGTTGGCATTATGAGACAAGTGTTGTCCTTGATGGCAAATCACACTGATGACAAATCATAGTGCAGAAGGATAGCAGCAAGGAATTGATGATTAGACTATAAGAAGAAGAGAAAATTCATATACGCAGGTTCATTAAGCCCAAGTCACGTATACACGCAAGTTCGCTATATACCAAGTCGTGTATACGCAGGTTCACTATATACCAAGTAGGGTATACACGCAGGTTCATGAATGGAAAAGAGCGTACATGTCGGAAAGCTTACTTTTGGTCCGTGGTAGTTAGTCCTCGGTACTTGAGCCTATGTTTTTAGACCAAAGTATCTCGACAGACGTGTTGATCCCTAGAATTGAGTTGATGGTATTGTTTTACTATGGTTTTGGACCGTGGTATTATGAAAGGCCTAAACCTATATAAGGAGAAGATCATTAGGCCAAAGGATGTAAGTGAGTAATGAATATCTGATGAAGTGTGAGATCCAAATGCTGGTTATGGGTTGGTGATCTGAACCATAGTTTAACCCATGTGGAGGATGATGAACTATGGAAGGGATCTCAAGGCTTGGAATGATTATTCTTCATATGGTTTGACTGTGGACATACTAGATCTATTGACGCATGTTTATTGTTATGATCTGGGTATGTTTTGATGTCTAATATAGCTACGGAATTATAAGTTAGGATTTGCAGATCTGTACGCAGGTTGTCTTTGGAAAAAGAGCGTATACACACAGGTTGGGTTTGTCCAAGTAGCGTACACAATGTGATGTATGATATTTGAAGATGAAGTTGGATCTGGTTATTGTTATGTTGTCTATGTTGTTGACAGAGTTTCAGTGATTCAGTATTGGGTGATTCAGAGATTGATGATGCAGGTTGTTCTATGGATCCAGTATGAAAATGTATAAAACGTGGTCCCGGGAAGATCGTAGAGTTCAGTAGGCTGGCACCTACGTATTGGTAAACATATCAGCCAGTACATGAGCCAGGGGGTTGTAGCTCCCTTCCAGGAACAGCTGGAGAACAGGTAAGGTTGGATCATTCTGTAGGCAGGCACCTACGTACTATTAAATGGATCGGCTAGTACAAGAGCTAAGAGGGTCGTAGCCCTCTGCAGGTTGTATCCCTCTGCAGGTTGTAGCCTGCGTGCTGGTAAAGGACTGCACCAGTACATTGTAAAAGAGGTTTCTTATTAAAGGAAGATAGAAACAAATTGCAGCAGGTGGTTTTCACCCACATTGGGTTTCCACCTTATATCATGGTGTTCATGTGTGTGCCTTATGTGTGATGATATGTTTTGTTATACTGCACCTGTTTACTGTTAATATGGTTAATAATGTTCTGATGCATTTACGGAAGGTAAGCTAACTGAATCATAAGATTACTGCATGTACGCTAGTTGCCCTTAACGAAGTCGCATATATACGCTGATATCCGTAACTGAAGCTGCGTGTATGAATCTGAGTGCGAAATTGAAAACGTTTTATTGATCTAATAATACTGATTCACCCCCCCCCCCTGTTATAGACATTTTTGTGCCTCGCGTCATGGAGCATGGAATGTCAATAATTACAGGGATCCTCAGTCCCTAAACATGTTGTTCTTACCCCTAAAAGAACAAGGTCATCGAACCACAGCACTTCCAATCAGTTCTCCACCTGAAAACACTTCAAAACAAGCTTATTTTGGATCATGTCAGCTGCTCAACTGAGCTTCTGCGCTGGAATGCAATTGTCCCTCTTTGTACCTGCGCTGGAAGTCAAAACTAATGAAGGCTACCTGCGCTGGGCGAGATTGGCCAAGTGGCACAGTCATTCTGCAAGGTGTCAACTGCCCAGGAAGCTTCCAAACTGACACTTGGTTCATGAGATTCGCCCTGTGATGAGTAAGAGGTACTTGATCACCATGTGTAAGCAAGGATCTCCAAGTGGACTCAAGGACTGAAGTTTAACTGAAGAGAGAGAGGACACTAGTCAGCTCTATGCCAGCCTCAAGCTGACTCATCCTTTCTTCTTCTCTCCTATATATAGAGCTCTTCTATGAGGTCTAAGGAGGCTGGAATTTTGTGTAAAGTAAGGAAGTGCTGGTGGTTTGCAGTCAGAGCTATTGGGTGATTGTTTTACTAGAGGTGAAGAGGAGAGTTCTTGCTGCTGGGGAGGTGCTGTTGGATTGGAGCCATCTATGGTTGTAACCTTCTCAGAACCCTGTTACTTTCTATTAATAAAGTTTTGCATGTTCTCCTATATACTTGTATTGCATTGATGTTTTGTGTTTACATGTATATTTGATGTACCCTAATCCATGCATCAGTTATGAGTACTTGTATCTTGTAGTTTCCTCTCTTGTTTTGTGCAGGATCGGTGTGTAGCTGGACCGGCAAAGAGAGCTAGGAGCTGGGAACAAGAGACAAGGAGAGAGGATAAGGATCGACTAAGCGAAAGACACCAGGTTGGTTAATCTATTTGTCCATCTCTCTGTACTTTCATAAAGTGAAACATCAGAACTTTACTTTCAGTTGTTGCTAAAGACTGTCACCTTTAGAGTAGGGATAGGGTCATCCACATCGAATACTTTTCCCCACAACAAACTGGCGACTCCACTGGGGAGCCTAGTATCTTGTTGGTGTTTGTAGTATTTTGCTATTCATTTCTTGAAGAAAGGAGTACCAAATCGAAAAGCTTTTGACTATATCAAAAGCGAAGTAGAGGGTCTGTTACTCTTGCTCCTTTGCTGAGCAAATTCAAGATTTGAAGAGCTAATCTACAAAAGACTCTTTACTCTTTGTGATAGATCTTCATCCTCTTGATCATCCCTTAGCCTGTACTTGACCTATAGCTTTTTATTTCAGCAAAAACAATGCATTTTTGAGCTTTTTATGACCCGGAATTCTTTGCAGACGCAACTCTCGTGTGTCAGTGCAGGCTGTCCACAGGCAGTCTGCATTACAGCGTAGGTGCTCCCTTCGGGAACTGCGCTGAGAGTCAAACTGGCAGACTAGAACCTGCGCTGGTCCAGTTAGCCATAGTCTAGCTCAGCTTTCCCTTTGTGTCTTGGCCCTGTTTTCACTGATTTTCTTGTTGATTGCTTGCTGGTCATTGTACTTGCTATAGATCACTTTCCTTGAAATTATTCCGCCTCAGTTGTGTGATGAAACTGTGAATGTTCTTTCAGTATTTCTTGTGACAATTACAGTTTCCCATTGTGAAAAGCGAACCAGTATAGCTGTGACCTCTTAGATCCTGAACTGTAAAAGTGTCTGTGTGATCTTAAGAGTTAGTTTTATTACTGTTCATGGCTGTTTGAGTTTGTTTGTTTTTCCTCTTATGGTTTGAATTCGTATATTTTTAGTATTAAAACAAGTACCTGTAAGGTGTCTTTTCATTCTAGACGAAACTTGTTTGTTTACGCTTCAAATTGAATTCGAAAATCATACAACAATTTCCTTTTGTCTACATCAACATTAAAGGAAAAGAAAAGAAATACATGCATCTTGCATTTGCATTTTTGATAAGTTTTGGTGTCTGATCTAGGAGAAAGTGCATTAGTTTGTGCTTTGTGCTCTGTGTGGAAAGATATTTTTTTCTCTCCCCTCAGTAGTTAGGATTTTCAAAGCTAAAAAGATAGTGAAAGCTTGCTTATCATTTTAGCTGCATTTAGGAATTTGTACCAATACATCTCGTGGTGATCCTGAAAGACAAACTGATAAACAAGATCAACTTAAAATATATTGAATGAATCTAAAAACGCATTGTAACATAACGCTCACAATAGAGGTCTAGGTAGAGACGTGTTCCGGCGTCGTTAAACGTAGTGACTGTCGATCTCTACGAAGGTGGGTGATTCCTCCTGAGGGACGATAGCACTAATACGGATTTGAGCTCCCGCGTACCGTCGCGTATATTGGGAGACCCCTATAGGAAATTATCCTTTATCCTTAGGAAGTCGTGTCGACCGCCCTACTGATCGCGATGCAGTGAACACAGCATTCACGAAGATCGACCACCCGTACCGTAAAACATATTCTGTGGTTTCGCGAAAGGTTTGGCACACCCTCTGCCTAGATCTCCAGAGCAGTTTCTTTTGGCCCTTTTCAAACTCTATAGCTGAAAAGGTCCAACCGAGCATTTGTCACTTCGGGCTCGTTAATACATCGAAGGCGACTAGAGTCATCTTTAGCTTTTTCTCGACTCTTAAAACATGAAAAAGCAAAGTTGTGTCAAAAGCGTCTAATAAAATTCATTCAATACAGAAACATAATTCCCCTTTTTGTATTTTAGTTGATCAAGTAATCCGCAACCGTGGAGGAAAGTCAATTAAAACCCCGTCGTTCAGGGAGACTTGCGAGTCAACCGTCTTTGTCTCCGGAACCGAAAGTAGTACGAGCAAAGCGAACTTGCTGGACCAGGTCAAAATCTCCTGTTAAAGTTAGAACGGAAGTTCCAACAACATCTGAGATTCTGGTCACTCCCGATATTTCTGGAATCCCTGCCTCTATTGAAGAAGTTCAACAGCAACAGAAGGACAGTTGTTCTGATCCTAGTCTGAAAACAAGTACTTGCTTAACTGAACCAGTTCCATCTGAAACCGGTCCACAGAGTCTTGTTGTTCAAACAACTGTCGCTGTCGAAGCAACCCCTTCTTCAGCACCAGAAATCTTTTACGGACCTGACGGTCTTCCTCTTCCTCCTGGTCTGATTGCAATAGAGGAAATCGTAGAGGACCAGCAAGCAAATACTCCAATTCATTCTGGAGTAGGTACCCCTCTTTTTCCTTCTGCATCAGAAGTTTGTCTATCGCCACCGGAAGTTCCCGAAGAATCGTTAGGAAGTTTATTGGATAGACTTAAAATGTCTGAACAACCGTCGACATCTAGGACTGTGCCAAATAACACAACGATATCAGAAGCTCCTGCTGTCACTCCAACGATGTTTGCCGGCATACCATCTGTCCCAACTAGTTCTCATCAACTAGAAGGAGTCCACCCAGGGACTATTATGACAACTTGGTCTGTTCCAGTTTGTTCTACCTGTATAATACCCGGTAATTCTTATGTTGAAACTAGACAAATTGATCCCTTTGGGAATCAATTTAGACCATCCAGTCCTCAAAGGCAATCTATACCCATGAGCTCCGGATTGTTACCGTATGGGGGGCAATATGCCCTTTCACTTCCTCTTCCGGGGGGATACCCATACGACAGTTTTCAACCAAATTCAGGTTTGACTGAAGTAACGACGAGTAGTTGGGTGCCTATGTTACCCCAACAACCAAGAGTTGTATATTCTATGCAACAATGTGTACCTATGTCTAGTATCCCGACGACGCCAGCAATTGTAACCGTGTCGCAAGTTCAATCGATGCCTGTTGTATGTCAACCTCAAGTTGTAATGCAACAGCCAATTGACCCTGCAACACAACCGCAATCGCCAACTGCCGGGACGACACAGATACAAACGGGAACTATAACCCCGCATCTTGGTCCGTCGGTTAGTGTCGCACAGCAAAACATGGCTTCACAACCATGGATGGTGCAATACCAACAACCTCAGTTTCAACAGTTGTACCAGAGGTCTGAGCAACAGATCTTTGCAAATAGTGGGCAACCCTATATTCAGAACGGGTTAAACCAACCACTTTACAGTGGCCAAGCCCACCAACCATATCAGTCATATCAACATCAGTTGCATTATGCTGGTGTGCAAAGACCTACTGCTCAAGCGATTCCATCGTATCCTGGATACGCCTCGCCAAACCTGAATCAGCAGTTGCCATTCGTGGCGACCTTAGAATTACCAGATTTACATCGATTGACGAACGATCCAATCGCCTATGCCCATTGGTGGCCAGCGATTCCTCACAAACTTCCTTCGGACATTCCTAAATTCAATGGAAATCCGAGCGAAGACCTGTCGAATCATGTGATGACATTCCATCTGTGGTGTTCGTCGAATACCTTGAATGATGATTCAATAAGGCTTCGCCTTTTTCAGAGGAAATTGACTAGTCCGGCGGCTAAATGGTATATTGAATTACCTAGAGCCTCGTTCGACAATTTTAGCTCCCTAGCCACGACTTTCTTAACACATTTTCAGTTACCTATAAGGTACGAAACTGGAACAGAGATATTGACAAATTTCAAGCAGACAACGGCCACACATATATCAGATCATATACATGAGTGGCGTCGTTGTCGCAGAATGGTAAAAACCTATGTTCCAAATCAGCTATTAGCTGAGTGGTTTATAAAGTCGCTTCTGCCGGCAATAACAGAAGATGTGGCCAAAGGAGGCGTCGTAACAGAGGAGCAGGTTATTGCTCGTTCTCAATATTTGGACTTAGTATATACTCAGTCGGGCACGCTCTATGATAAGATACCTGATGCCCCCAGACCGGAATTTTCAATCCCTCCTCCTCCCGGATCGAATAGTGACTCTCATGCCGGTGATGGCGTGATTGGAACTACAAACGCTAAGTCGACAAGGGATTCGAATAAGAAAGCCCGTAAGACTTCGAATCAAAAAGAAAATCGAGAGATTCTTGCTTCGGAGGTAAATGCTGTATCTACGGATAAAGACAAAAACTCCAATCAACCAGGAAGCAAGAAGAAACAAAACAAAGGGAAGAAGAAGAAACAAGGTGGATCATCCCCTCAAAAAACTTCTTCAAACCCTCCTGGGCAAAGGAAACAATTTCCTCCATGTCAAATATGTGATGAAAATCATTCAACAAAGAACTGTCCGTTCAAAGCTGAGTTAAAGAGGTTCTTTAAAATTTCCCAAACTTCGGCTGTGTTGACTGATCCATTTCCTAACCCAGGTCAAAATATGGTTGATAGTGGAAATGCTTCTCCGTCTCAAGTGCTTATGCTGTCGGTGTCTAAGCAAAATGATGCTTTGATCTCGACTAGGAATAAAGATTATGGGAATCCACCGGTGTCGAACGACAAAGGGAAAGATCAACCCAGTAGTTCGACAACAACTTCGGCAGAAGTTGTACCCCCCCTCACGCATGAATTAACAATAAAGACGCCTAAGGGAGTAGTGCACAAGTCGACATTCAACCCTCGCGCCAGAGCGGCGCAACACTATAATATAGTGGAGGATTTGGCACAATCGCCATCTGCTATGTCAACTCTTGAGGTACTACAAAATTGCCCATCCCAAAGACAGGCATTGTTATCAGCAATTGGTGGAGTGGATCCTAAAGATTCCAATCTTGTATCCTTTGATCACAAAGGATATGATCCTCAGTTACCAGCGCAATTAGCTTTCCTTATTCAAGTGAAAGCACTCAACAAAACTGTTCACAGAACGATTATTGATGAGGGAGCATCGACATGTATCATGTCGATGAGTTGCTGGAAAACTCTTGGATCTCCAACCTTGTCGCGATCTTCGACGACATTGAAAGCATTTGACGGTAGGTCGTACACTCCGTACGGTATCCTAAATAACTTTAAGGTTGAACTAGGAGGAAAAATAGTAGAAATTGATGTTGAAGTCATTGATGGCAATCTTGACTATAAAATTCTACTGGGAAGACCATGGATATATGCCATGGCATCTGTAGTGTCGACATATTTTAGGAAGATCACATTCCCGTTTGAAGGAGGGATTACGATCGTCGACCAACATAGTTTCCTCCCTAATGGTTCACAAGTTACTGGAAGCATTCCCCTGATCCATGGGAGCGACCATTCAATACAAGATATAGGAGTAGGCTTGTTAAAAGATCCCATAATGATGGGAACTTTCGCGTTGCCACCTCCTCTCCATGAAGGGACTATCCCGTTTGTAGCAACATGCAACATGGTATCTTCGTCGAAGGTCGCAAAAGGCAAAGTCCTCATGGATCATCAAGTGGTGTTGCCACCTAGCCATATTGAAATATTGTAGCAATCAATGTTTCAGGAATGGGAGGCGAGCCCAAATGAATGCTCGTCAAGCGTTTGGGTAGATAGGTCCGAAGAATATGGTACCCCATTAGATCCATGGTCAAAAGCTCATGGGACTGACGAAGGAATCTTACAATCAATGATGATTGAGGGGGCACCATGGAATGATCACCACCATCGTTCCCTTCTTCCAGAATGTGAAGAAGAAACTCATCATGACCTATACCACCCTTCAGTGTTTGAATTCCTAACAAATACTGTAAATACGGTGGATTCAGAGAGAAACCTATCCAATATTGAAGAGACCATAGCCATAAATATCTCGACAAAATCTGATGTTGTTGAGAATATTCATGTCGGCAAAAGTTGTTCCCCTTCAGAACTGGAAATATATAGTGCTCTCTTTCGCGAATTTAGAGATGTCTTTGCATGGTCATATGATGAAATGCCAGGCATTGACTCGAGCATAGTTGAACATGAGATTAAAATGTATCCTGATGTCAAACCAGTAAGGCAACGGCTTCGGCAGGTGCACCCGAAGAAAGCCGCTGCAATTAAGGCAGAAGTTGAAAAACTTCTCCATGCTGGATTCATCTACCCGGTTCCTCTAACCGATTGGGTATCGAATATTGTCCCTGTTATAAAAAAAACAAGGGAGGATAAGAGTGTGCGTCGACTATAGGGATGTAAACAAAGCTTGTCCAAAGGACAACTACCCTACACCCTTCATCGACCAGATAATTGATGAATGCGCCGGATGTGAAATCTTTTCCTTTATGGATGGATTTTCCGGGTATAATAAAATAAATATCCGCCCACAAGACCAGTCTAAGACTGCATTTATTTGTCCGTGGGGCACATTCGCTTATCGAAAATTACCCTTTGGTTTAAAGAACGCAGGGGCGACGTTTCAGAGGGCAATGAATTATGCCTTCCATGACATCAAGAACATTGTTCAACCTTACCTCGACGATCTTCCGGCTCATTCGCAGAAGCGGACTGATCATCCGCAGCATTTGAGAGAAATATTTCTACGTTGCCGACATTACAAGATAAGACTCAATCCACACAAGTGTGTGTTTTGCGTCGGTTCTGGTCGTTTACTTGGCTTTGTAGTCTCTAAGGACGGGATTCGTCTCGACCCCTGTAAGGTTCAGGCAATCATTAATTTTCCTCCACCTTCAAATTTGCTTCAGATTCAGAAACTCCAAGGGAAAGCAAACTTTCTGAGGAGGTTCATTCCAAATTACGCAGAACTTGCCAAAGATTATACTCATCTTTTGAAAAGGGATGTACCTTTTGTCTGGGACCAGGTTACGCAAGCTTCCTTTGACGCTCTGAAAGATTGTCTAGTAAGAGCATCATTAATGTACGCCCCAGACTATCAAAGAGATTTTAACCTGTATCTAGCTGTAGCAGATATGACCATTGCGATGGTTTTAGTGCAAGAAGTCGATGGAATCGAACATCCTATTTATTATTTAAGTAAAAACTTAAATGACACAGAAAGTAAATATTCCTATGTTGAAAAACTAGCGCTTGCTGCTGTTCAAGCGATTCAAAGGTTTCGACATTATGTCCTCTTTAGGAAAACTACCGTTCTGTCACATTGCAACCCCATGACATATATACTGTCGCGACAGTTGCTTGGGGGCAAATATTCAAAATGGATAGCAATCCTTCAAGAGTTTGATTTAGATTTTGTAAAATCCAAATCAAAGAAAGCTCTAGTTTTCGCGGAATTATTATGCGATCTCCCATCGTCGTCCAACGATGAAACATCAGAAGAGTCAATCGTGGATGAAAATTTGTTTCTGATATCAGTAAGCGATGAGTGGTATGGAGACATCATAGTTTATCTCCAAACCCAAAAATTTAGGTCTAATACCTCACACTCAGAACGGAAACGTATACGATACCAATCAAAAGACTACATGATCGTCGGTGATACACTTTACCATCGTGGTGTCGATACAGTTCTGAGGAGGTGCCTTACCCATGAGGAGGCCGAAAAAGCCCTGAATGATTGTCATTCAGGCGCGTGCGGGGGGCATCAATCTGGATATGCAACAGCACAAAGAATCTTACGAGCAAGATATTTCTGGCCAACTATGTTTAAAGATTGCATAATAGCTATCAGAAGTTGCCATGCATGTCAGATCTTTGATAGCAAAACCAGAAGACCGCCCGCACCCTTACAGCTGATAGTAGCTGTTGGGCCCTTCGCCAAGTGGGGCATCGATTTCATGCAATGTAACCCCACCTCGACCGGGGGGCATGGGTATATTATAGTCGCAGTTGACTATTTTACCAAATGGGCCGAGGCGATGCCTACATTGGACAGCACTGGCAAAACAGCTGCCCTTTTCTTTTTTAATCATGTAGTTGCCAGGTTCGGCGTTCCGCAAGCTATAGTGATAGATCATGGATCGCATTTTCGCAATCACATGATGGTTGAATTAGCTGCCAAACTAGGGCTATCTCACGACAGCTCTACCCCATATTATCCACAAGCCAACGGACAAGTTGAGGCAATCAACAAGGTCCTGAAGCGTATGTTGCAAAGGATGATCGGGGTTCACAAGAGAAGATGGCATCTAATCCTGTACTCAGCACTATGGGCTTACCGAACCTCAGTGAAAAACGCCACTGGGTTCACACCATTCCAATTGGTGTATGGCCTGGAGGCAGTTTTACCGATCCAGTGCGAAATTTCGTCTCTTAAACTCGCAATTGACCTCCTCCCCGGAACCTCAGAAGAAGAGGCTCGTTTCTTGGAATTTTTCCAATTGGATGAAAACCGTCGTGACGCCGCTTTGGCGAACGAAGCCCATAAGAAACAAGTCAAAGCACAGTTCGACAAGAATGTCAAACCGCGCATCTTCTCTGAGGGTGACTTGGTTTTGCTTTACGACCAAGAATCCGATAAATCAGGAGCAGGAAAATTTCAGTCCTTATGGATGGGTCCCTATATTGTTAAAAGGGTGTTAGCAAAAGGAGCCTACGAGTTAATGGATTATGACGGAATACCACTGGCGCAACCCCGTAACGGGTTGTACCTCAAGCGTTACTATGCATAAATAGTAACCTGAGTGCTTTTGTTGTATTTTGTTTTCGCTAAAATGTCTGTTTCAGTTAAGTAATCCACCTTTCTCGCTTGTTGCAGATGTCAAGTTATTCTGAAACATATGTGGGATATGCTGACGGTGCGAGTCGTAGTACGCGGGGTTTGTCCTCCGCAGCCTGGGCCATTTTTTATCCAAGCGGCGAGTTAGTGAGTTTCAGAGGCGTGTGCATTGGACGATCAACAAACAATATCGCTGAGTATAGTGCGTTGATTTAACTCCTCTCTGATACCATTGCACATGGTATACGCCGACTAATTGTCAGGCTAGACTCACAACTTGTGATACTACAACTCACTGGTATATATTCAGTCCGCAATCCAGCTATTTATCGTATGTTTCTAAGGGTTAAGATTTTGGAAAGAGAGTTTGATTCAATTCAATACCAACATATTTCCAGAAACTTGAACACATTAACAGATTCATTAGCAAACTATGTATTAGATAGACATCTACGACATATATAAAAAGAGATGCATCGGTGCTATGCAAGTGGATCGCAAATAAACTGAAATAAACTTCGAAAATCAAAATATATAGAGCTGTTTATAGTTTGTACATAATGTGCTGTAATCAAAACAAAATTGTTCATATGACCTAGAACTCAAAAAGATGCTAGGGGGCACCCTAGCCTAGTGGTGCTCATGAAAGTATGTCACGGTCTGTGCAATCATGCGCAAGAGATGAGTCCATCGTCTAGGCACGCCAATAGTGTGCCGCTGCAACTGTAAAGGTAACTCGTCAATCTGTAAATCCGGAAGACCACGAGTAAGGCTCTCAACCTGCTCCTGCACAGCTGCAAGTATCTGAGTATCACCAAGGTCGCGAATAACAAATGTCCTAGCAGGCTCTGCTGCTGGGGCAGCAACTGGCGATCGTGGACGAGCTACTGGACGAACAAGACCAACATTTGCTTGCACCCAAGAGTTTGTCAGTTTTGAACAGTAACATCATGAATATAAAAACAATAAACAATGATATGGTCAGATATTTTACCAATAGCGCCCCATTGCTCGCCATCCGGAAGCACCAAATCCGGATCACCTCGATAGTCCATACCCACATATGGATACTCAGAAAATGCCATCTCCTGATGCTCGAACCACCTAAAGAAGGACTAAGTGAAAGTAATATGAGGTTGACCAGCATGCCGGGACATGTGATCAACCCACCTCTGCATGCGTGGCTCGGTCGGAGAAGGAAAATCAAGCATGATGTACTGAGGTTGCATCAATGGGATTTTCTCCAAGACAAAGGCAGTCAGAATAGAACCAAATCCAAAGTTCTTCAGCCCCCCGTCCTTTACCTTGGTCAATTGACTTTTCATCTGAACAAGTACTGCATCACACCAGTTAAACACTTTCGGTTGGAGACACTCCAAAGCGTGCTGCATATAAGACCTGTTGGCAACATGCAAAGCTGCACTACCTGCCATCCTACCAATGGTAAACAGAATGGACCTGAGAGACCTGTCAGTGATGTCACGGATATTGATCTTGCCGTCTTTGCTCGGCTGTGAACCTTCCCTGCAATACTGACGAATGTAATCTCTGGTGGAATTAGTCCCTCGGACCGTACCTGACAAAGAAATGGGGGCACCCCGCCTTGACAACCCAGTCAAGAAGTACATGTCCTCTATGGTCAAGGGGATGGTTTTTCCCCTAATCTGGAATACTTGGTTAACAGGATCCCAAGCATCAAGCATATACTGCAGTAAAGAAATCTGTGCTCTCATGCTAGAGATACGGAAGAACTTCAGCAGTCCACAGTTCCGAAGCGCGTTCACCGTAACTGGGTCATGGAGTGCAACCATGTCCTCTGCTTCATGTTCTCGTTCTCGCCATGTAAGGGACATTTTGGTAGAAGTTCCCTGCAATCAAACAAGAGAATGAGTAAGTTCCTGATTTTGATGAAAATCTGGCGAAAAATCATCAAAAAACTCATGCAAAATCAGCTTTTCTAGGCCCAGCGCAGGCAGAGAGTCTCCCACTTGCTCTGGAACGCAGTCTGCCTTAAGGCTGCCTGAAATACAACGCAAGTTTCGAAAGGGGAACCTGCGCTGATGCCAGGGCGCCCTGATGGAACCCCTGGGGCCCAGAAACACTGAAAAACATGCATGAAACTGAAAAAGGAAACCATGAAAGTGAAGGGCTAAGGTTTAGCTCCTACCTGGTCCAAACGGCGCCGAAAATCGTCCACAGAATCTCCCGGAATCAGCTGGTGAAAATCAAGGAAGAAGAGGCACCTCCAGAGCTCCAACAAGCAAAATGCAAATGAAATGGTAAATGAGAAGTAAAAACCCCTTTTTATGACTTTTTACACAGTTTAAAGTTAAATATTAGGGTTATAATCTCGTTTTCATGCAAATATTGTCCATTTCTAACAAAATTTGTTGCAGCAATTGATGATGAAGTACTACATTTGAAAAGAGAAAAGCTAGTAAAAGTAAAAAATTAAAATTTACCATGAATCAAGCAGTTTTACCACGGAATTCATGCTCATTAAAAAATAGAAAAGTGTGAGAAAAGTTTCCAGCAGAGTCCAAGCTCATTAAAAAATGAACTTATCTTGGTAAACAACCATTGCGATCGTAAATTTATTAGCCTCAAAAACCTTGGTCGTGTTTTCATCCGTCACCTCCACTGTCAGTTGGCCGATCGTTCACCCCCATATGTGTGTTTACCCATTTTGAGGAACATCTGCAAAGAGTGATTTCACCTAGCCATCCTTGCGACACTACCGTGATTGGAAAATTCCAATTTGTACCTAGAATCTGTAGCTATCCTTGTTTATCACTCGTTCCTCAAAAGACGAGTCTTCTTTCAGCTCTTTTCACTGACTCGTAAAATATGAAAAGTTTGCCGAGTTTTGGCCTTCCAGCTCATTAAATAATCGGAACGCTATCCCTCCTCTAAATTTTAATCTTTTTGGACTTGAGGGATTATTGCACAAAAGGATCGAGCGCTTGTCTTGTTCGGCTCATTAAAAGTACCGAACAACCATCCCTTCTGTATTGTTTTATACTTTTTCGGACTTAAGGGATTAGATGACGAAAAAGGAATTATGGAGTTGACTTTCTGTACCTTTTCAGACTCTCTAAAAAAGAAAAGGACCGAGTTTTCCTTGTCGTTAGACTCGTTAAAATGATTAAATAGCGACAAACTTGTCTTTAGACGAGAACGAGTTTCCCTATCGCTAGGGTCGTTAAATCATAGCGATGGGCTTGCCCGAAGGGCAGGTTATAGAACAAGCATATGTTATCCTCCTCAAGCTTGACAAAAATAAAGAGGTACTGGTCAGAAATGACTGGGGAAAAATTAGGAGAACATCAAAGTTTAAAGGTAGCAAGTCACTCTTGAACATGACACTTTTCCTCCGTACTACATCGGGTTGGGTTGTTTCATTCACCGGTCTCATCACCATGGTCCTCGCCACACCATCCGCTTTTGGGGTAATGCTACTGATCCATCGCATCAGTGTCGTTATATGTTCAAGAGGGGTCATTCTGAAAGTGTCAACCGTGTCCCACCCACTACCATACATTATCCTTCATCCATTCATGATCGCCACCCTGAATCATATGTCACAGTTTGTTTTCACCTCCACTAAAGTCATTAGCTCCGTTCCATGTCATTGATGTGGGATTCATTAAGGCCCTCCTTTGATGGATCACTTCTTGTCGACTTCAGATCATTATCCAAGAAGTTGATCTAGGAACACCCCCATCAGTACTTTGAAGCTTGCATGCCTCAATGGCAAGTTTCTCACTTCCGGTGACAGGTATACATCAATGACATTTGACCAGAAGATTTTGCGTGGCGTTCGACGCCAAGTCCTTTATTCACGCCACGTGAATTGTACTGCAGTACCTTGAGGGTCATCGTCATTATTGGTGATTCCTCTCGCGCTTGTTAACGGTTTTCATTATTGACCGGTAATCAAGCGATGTCTTTCCATGTTCGACTTCAGCGCAATTCTCACATGGATTGACTTGTACTTAGAGTGAAGATCGAACGAGTTTGAAGACCCCGGATCTAGTTTCATCCATCCGGGCTGCGATATATATTTAGGAGATATAAAAACATTTGCCACGTACATCGTTGCAGCAGATGATCATCCTATTCAAAGGATGATAATTTCAGCGGAAAATTATCAGTCTACCTTCAGACGATCGTCTGCTATATGTACCAAAATGTATTTATAAAGCTGAGCATGGGAATGCCCGCCTCAGCTAGATCATGAAAATTGAATGAAAAATAATGTATTGTATTGTATTGTATTACAGGGCACCTCCTCAGCACTGGAATGAACTTCGGACCCTCTAGCTAAAGCATTTCACCCGATAAACGGCCTCATACTTTAGGGGGCAACTGTTATAGACATTTTTGTGCCTCGCGTCATGGAGCATGGAATGTCAATAATTACAGGGATCCTCAGTCCCTAAACATGTTGTTCTTACCCCTAAAAGAACAAGGTCATCGAACCACAGCACTTCCAATCAGTTCTCCACCTGAAAACACTTCAAAACAGGCTTATTTTGGATCATGTCAGCTGCTCAACTGAGCTTCTGCGCTGGAATGCAACTGTCCCTCTTTGTACCTGCGTTGGAAGTCAAAACTAATGAAGGCTACCTGCGCTGGGCGAGATTGGCCAAGTGGCACAGTCATTATGCAAGGTGTCAACTGCCCAGGAAGCTTCCAAACTGACACTTGGTTCATGAGATTCGCCCTGTGATGAGTAAGAGGTACTTGATCACCATGTGTAAGCAAGGATCTCCAAGTGGACTCAAGGACTGAAGTTTAACTGAAGAGAGAGAGGACACTAGTCAGCTCTATGCCAGCCTCAAGCTGACTCATCCTTTCTTCTTCTCTCCTATATATAGAGCTCTTCTATGAGGTCTAAGGAGGCTGGAATTTTGTGTAAAGCAAGGAAGTGCTGGTGGTTTGCAGTCAGAGCTATTGGGTGATTGTTTTACTAGAGGTGAAGAGGAGAGTTCTTGCTGCTGGGGAGGTGCTGCTAGATTGGAGCCATCTATGTTTGTAACCTTCTTAGAACCCTGTTACTTTCTATTAATAAAGTTTTGCATGTTCTCCTATATACTTGTATTGCATTGATGTTTTGTGTTTACATGTATATTTGATGTACCCTAATCCATGCATCAGTTATGAGTACTTGTATCTTGTAGTTTCCTCTCTTGTTTTGTGCAGGATCTGTGTGTAGCTGGACCGGCAAAGAGAGCTAGGAGCTGGGAACAAGAGACAAGGAGAGAGGATAAGGATCGACTAAGTGAAAGACACCAGGTTGGTTAATCTATTTGTCCATCTCTCTGTACTTTCATAAAGTGAAACATCAGAACTTTACTTTCAGTTGTTGCTAAAGACTGTCACCTTTAGAGTAGGGATAGGGTCATCCGCATCGGATACTTTTCCCCACAACACCCCTCTCAGTATTATTTCCAACAATTGATATCAGAGCCAGGTTCTTTGGTAGAAGCTTGATCGCTTGAAGGAGATTCGTGGAATTATGGGAAAGAAGCTTAAGAATAAAGCTCCTAAGAAGAAGAAGACATCTCAGAAAGTCTATGACAGTGGGAGAATTGATTGGGGATTAGGTATAAGAAGCTCTTCAGATTCAGAATCATTATCAGGTATGAATGTGTTATCCTCTGATGTTCCAGCTATATTTCCTTGTGAAAGAGATGAAAGTGATAGTGAAGCAACTGAATTTGATTTTATGGGTGAGCAAGAAAAGTATCAAATAGAGGCAGTATTTAGAAGGCTTACAGACAAAATTAAATATCAAAATGATCTATTGAACAAAATGGAATGTGACTTCAAAGAAGAAAATACCAAACTAAAGGCCCAACTTGAAGAAGGAAACAAGGTAAGAAAACTACTCAAGGACAAGGAAGCCCAATGTCAAAAATTGCAGCATGAAGTAACATCATTAAGAAAAGAAGTCAATGAAAGGAGCACAACCATCAAGAAACTCAAAGATAGATCCATCTACTATGAAAATCTTGAAGCAACAATCCTTTCACTAAAGGGAGATCTTAAAGAATCAAGGAAGCAGAATGAAGATCTACATCAAGCAATTGAAAAACAAGACAATGAAGTCATCAGCTTAAAATCCCAGCTAGAATGTACCTTCCAAGTTCGTCAAATGCAGCAGGATCTGAATGAAGAACAAGAAAAGGAGATTCTTAAACTAAGGGAACAAATGGAAGAAGGAAGAAAAGCTGAAGAAGATTTGAAAAAGAAATCTCTTTAAAAGGAAGAACAGCTTCAGGATGAGGTAAATATCTTGAAAGGTAAAATAGAAGAAAAGGATAATCTTTTATGATTTCAAGATAGCTCTAAAGTCTTGGATGATACTCTTAGTAGTCAAAGATCTCCTGCTATAAAGACTGGTCTTGGTTTCCATGAATCTATTGAAGGTGAATCTAGTTCACAAGGTGAGGCAAGGAACTCTAAAGAAAAATCTAAAATGATCATCAAGGAGATGAGAGGTCAACCCCATCAACATTCAAGGAAAGAGACTCCTCAAAAATATTTTACTCCTCTTATGAATAATGTTGAATGTTATGTATGTCATAATCTTAGACATGTTGCAGCTAGATGTAGAAGAAGAAGGGTTCAAGACCATCATGCATAAAGATCATCACACTCAAGGTACTTTAATGGATATTGCTTTTCTTGCAATATGTTTGGCCACAAAGCTGTTGATTGCTACAGGAGGAATATGAAACATGTAAGATTTTATGCATGTAACAAGCTTGGACATATAGCAAAGGGATGCAGGAACAAAGCACGGAAATCACACCAAAAGGAGAAAACAACATCACACTTGAAGATATGGAAGAAGAAGGAAGTACAGTCAGAAAGATGTGGCACAACACAATGTACTCAGACACAGCACAACACAGACATAACAGACTCAGAGGGAGCTGAAAGTATAAAACTTCAGTGCCCTGAATCTCATACGCAAGTTCTATAAAGGAAAGTCGCGTATATAAGCGAGTTAGACACTTCAAAGTCGCGTATATGTCAGTCTGAGGAAAAGCAGTGGGGACAGGCTCAGAAAAAGGACCTGATATGATTCAGTCTATTATATGCTCTATTGATTTATAGTTACAGTCTGCTGAGGATGTCTGGAAATGTTTTGATCCTTGTAAGATGTCTAGAAGCGTTTTGATTCTGACTTGATGATGTCTTGATGCTTATTGTTGATATATGCATGATCAGATCTAACAGATGGCACAGGTTGAGGGGGAGCATATGCCTTTAATAATTCATTTTTGGCATTATGGCTAATAGTCCTTCGTGATGATGCTTATATGGCTAAATGATATATCTTGCCACGATATGGTTATGAGCTGTCCATGATGAAATCTCATATGATTCTTGGGGATACTTAGTTGATGTTCAGATCAGATTTATGGTTGATTCCTTGATGATGCATATATGGTGCTTACATGGTAATCTTCATAAGGATAAGGAGAAGTACAAAGCTTGAATTCACATCTTCCTCACTTGATGATGTCATCATATGCATACAGTTATGATGCAGGCACTCTTGTGGATAAGGATTGTTGTTGTTGATGATATCAATAAGTTTTGTCAAATGAGCTTGAGCTCAAGATACATAGTGCTGATACATGGATGACTACTCAAAGTTGCTTTGTTGGAGACATGGTGATGAGTTCTTATCTATATGATGATAGGTTGATACTTACATATGTTGATTGATGCAGATGTTCCCAAGTAATAATACTTGGATCATGTAGATCTTGACGTTGATGTAATGGCTATGGTGGTTTCACATATAATGTGAATGATTTCATGATGATGTTTAAAAGGAGGAGTTGACATCTATGTTCAGACATACCTTGTTGCAGGACAGTTACAGGTTGCTGATATGGAAATGATTGTACGCGAGTTTCATAAGGCCTATCCGCGTATATACGCTTGTTTATGTGGATGCAGACGCGTATATGGAGTTTTGAAGGAAATCAGCAGGGACAGATGTTGGTTGCAGAGAGTCTGATATGGGTCTGACAGAGACCATCAGGCACAGGTTCAGGGGGAGCAGATAATCTTCTAATAATGCATTGTTGGCATTACCTTAGAAGCTCTTGGTTCTAGTACTCAAGCTATTTTTGGTTCAGGTGGATCAGCTGCAGAAAGAAGATCAGAAGGAGAACATGACTGCTGATATATACAGTGATTGACAGATGCTGCTGATAGTAGTTATTGATGATTTGCATAGTCTTGATATTTCATCTCTATGTCATATATCTCTTTTGTGATATCTCTTTTATGATGTCAAGGTCATCTAACGGCCTTTGTTGGTTTCCCCACTATGCCTGGGATGAATGATGTAATGTAATTGGTTGTCATATGTAAACTTCTGATGTATCCCCACTTAGTTGGGAGGTTGATCCCCACTTGGTTGGGTGAAGGATGTATGCATGAGTCTTTGGTGTTAGGAAGGTCAATTATGATGTATAGAGTTGTGTTCTTTCTTGTAGAACATCTTTTTGTAGATCTTGCCTTCAGTCAGGAAGAGCATGAACAAAACACTTCAACGGTATAGAGACTTGGCATGGACAGATTGGTACACTTTGGCATATACAAAGGGGGAGCACATTTGGAGATTTCAGCAGGTACTCAGGGGGAGTATGGACAACAGAATGTTTATCAAGGAAAGAGAATATCTTGATCCACCCTTTGCCCTTGATGTCAAAGGGGGAGAGTGATTTGGTGTTGTTGCCATCAAGTCCAAAGGGGGAGATTGTTGGCATTATGAGACAAGTGTTGTACTTGATGGCAACCCTCTCATAGAATAACATCTCAATTACATATAACTAGATCAATCTACAGATGTGACTAAATGCATGGGATGCAGGACAGCTCAAAGGAACAAGAAGATCAAGTTCTAAGTGTGACAAGTTAGCTTTGCCATCAAGTCCAAAGGGGGAGATTGTTGGCATTATGAGACAAGTGTTCTCCTTGATGGAAAATCACATTGATGAAAAATCATAGTGCAGAAGGATAGCAACAAGGAATTGATGATTAGACTATAAGAAGAAGAGAAAATTCATATACACAGGTTCATTAAGCCCAAGTCACGTATACACGCAGGTTCGCTATATACCAAGTCGCATATACGTAGGTTCACTATATAGCAAGTAGGGTATACACGCAGGTTCATGAATGGAAAAGAGCGTACATGTCAGAAAGCTTACTTTTGGTCCGTGGTAGTTAGTCCTCGGTACTTGAGCCTATGTTTTTGGACCAAAGTATCTCGACATACGTGTTGACCCCTAGTATTGAGTTGATGGTATTGTTTTACTATGGTTTTGGACCGTGGTATTATGAAAGGCCTAAACCTATATAAGGAGAACATCATTAGGCCAAAGGATGTAAGTGAGTAATGAATATCTGATGAAGTGTGAGATCCAAATGTTGGTTATGGGTTGGTGATCTAAACCATGGTTTCACCCATGTGGAGGATGATGAACTATGGAAGGGATCTCAAGGCTTGGAATGATTATTCTTCATATGGTTTGACTGTGGACAGACTAGATCTATTGACACATGTTTATTGTTATGATCTGGGTATGTTTTGATGTCTGATATAGCTGCGGAATTATAAGTTAGGATTTGCAGATCTGTACGCAGGTTGTCTTTGGCAAAAGAGCGTATACACGCAGGTTGGGTTTGTCCAAGTAGCGTATACAATGTGATGTATGATATTTGAAGATGAAGTTGGATCTGGTTATTGTTATTTTGTCTATGTTGTTGACAGAGTTTCAGTGATTCAGTATTGGGTGATTCAGAGATTGATGATGCAGGTTGTTTTATGGATCCAGTATGAAAATGTATGAAACGTGGTCCCGGGAAGATCGTAGAGTTCAGTAGGCTGACACCTACGTATTGGTAAACATATCGGCCAGTACATGAGCCAGGGGGTTGTAGCTCCCTTCCAGGAACAGCTGGAGAACGAGTAAGGTTGGAGCATTCTGTAGGCAGGCACCTATGTACTAGTAAATGGATCGGCTAGTACAAGAGCTAAGAGGGTTGTAACCCTCTGCAGGTTGTAGCCTGCGTGCTAGTAAAGGACTGCACCAGTACATTGTAAAAGAAGTTTCTTATTAAAGGAAGATAGAAACAAATTGCAGCAGGTGGTTTTCCCCCACATTGGGTTTCCACCTTATATCATGGTGTTCATGTGTGTGCCTTATGTGTGATGATATGTTTTGTTATACTGCACCTGTTTACTGTTAATATGGTTAATAATGTTCTGATGCATTTACTGAAGATAAGGTAACTTAATCATAAGATTACTGCATGTACGCTAGTTTCCCTTAACGAAGTCGCGTATATACGCTGATATCCGTAACTGAAGCTGCGTGTATGAATCTGAGTATGAAATTGAAAAAGTTTTATTGATCGGATAGTACTGATTCACCCCCCCCCCCCCCCCCCCCCCTCTCAGTATTATTTCCAACATTATCTATGTGGTAAATAAGAGGAATCATTTAGTCATTTATTTATTTCATTCATTTATGCAATAAAAGTCTAGAAACTCCTTCATATAATTTTTATCAACTTCTAGGAACCTACTGAGATCACTCAGGAAACAATGATTCAAAGGTTCATAAGTCGTTTCAAGAATCCAATTATTAAGAGAGCTAGGAACTTTACATTGGGATTTATCTTGTGGAATCTGTGGAAGGAGTGTAATCATTGAATCATCAGGGATAAGAAGAGAAATCCAATAAAGATTGGATCAAATCTTCTCAAACATTTGAGAAACCCTCTTGATCATACCCTGGACATCAAAAGATCGGGAGTTTGAAGTCATGGAGGCTCCTATGCTTCGAAATCTAAGCCTACATAAAATAATGGTAATTAGAAAACCTACAAGGATCTTGAATAAACAAGTTGTTGATATATCAAGTCATAGGTTTCCTCATATGCATTTTATTTAATTAAACTTTGATGTGGATTCTAAAGGAAATCCAAGTATTGCAGGGTTTGGAGGCATTTTCTAGCATGATAAACAAAATCCCTTGAGAATCTATGCTAAGTATTGCAGGGTGGACAATAACAATTATTCTGAGTTCATGGCTCTTGAAACAAAACTTCATATTTCTCTCAGAGAAGGATACAAGTTATTGCAGATCATAGGAGATTCCTTAATGGTGGTTAATTGTGTACAAATAATTATCATTGGACATACAATTTCTAAATTTGTGCTAGATGGAGACCAAACAGAATCGCATCAAATATTTCCTATCTCTTGAGAGGTTATGATTACATACTCAATGGGATGGGAATGGAGTTTCAGACCAAAAACATGGGCCGTTCTTCTCCAAATACTCATATTGATCTACCTTGGCCTCTACAGGATAGAATGGAAGTTAAAAAAAGATTAAATGTATTATTTTCAAAAGATTATGGACATCGCAATGTGGATACGTCTATATAGAGTGTATAATTGCTTATTAAGTCTCCCAATATGTTTCAATTTTTTTTATGGTTCAAGTATTTCTAGGTTAACAAATTTGTGGTGGATATAGGACACAGGAATGACGAGCTTCCTAGATACATGCATGGCATGTGATGATTGGGATTTTCTTTGTCTGTATATTAAGTTGCAATGGGGGATTAATACTCTCATGGGTTTCATGACAGTTCAAAAAAATTAGCTATATTTTCCAACTATCCCTCTCTTCGTGCAAGGTGGCATAATAAATAGTAATGAGGGTCAAACAACCCAATTATGGTCTTGTCATTTTAAATGTGGGAAGGTTGATGTTTTCAGTATCCACAAATAATATTTTGCATGTGCACCCTACCTTATTGTAGCAATGGATAAGTTTGTGGGAGTTTTCAGAGGTTAGGTTATGGAGTACACGAGTAGACCTTGTGAGACATGCATTAACGGTGAGAGCGATTACGAGAGGAATGTTTTCATTAAGAATGGTGTCACACACACTACTTTTCATTCCATGGGCTTGCAGTTGTATGGTAACAACTTTCCTTCCTTTCCACATTCATCATAGTATGTAGTTTATAAATACCACAAATGGGTAAATGCATGGTCGAAGCATGATGGTTCTGAAGGTGATGGGGCAAAGGAAACTATAGTCATCTCTTTCTCCTACTTTGTAATTTTATACACTTGTGTTTGGGTTAGTCTGGTGGTGACCTCGAGAAGCTTTCTAGGCCATCCTTTGTTTGAGAGACTATGCTTTGTGGTCACTCACACTTCTATTTCCAGCTCATTTGGAGAGGGTTAATGCTTTCCATATTATTTCTACATAATACGACTTTTGGTCTAGTCTTTGAAGTCATCATTATACTCTCTACTTTGGTGCTTCAAGGCACCAATTCCATAGGTATATAATTCAACTTTCCAGTTCTGGTTTGTGGAGTTTGGTACCCAGGTATTTTCTCTATTTGGTTCTAAGTTATTTGGGTGTGTTTTGAAATTAGGATTCCTCATCTTCAATGATTATATTGTTTAAATAAAAATAATGTTAAATATTTGTGATCCATGTTAGTCACGAGGTGTAAAATCATAAACAATGTTATATGGGCGGCCTTAAAAATTATGGTCCACAAAATAAATATCATATCTATATGTTGATGGATAATAGGAGTAACTTGTGGACGTAGTTGTAATAATACAAGTTCTTACGTCTAACCACACTTGGATTCACATTGTTATGGTGCATGGCTATGTTGACTCTCCATTTGATATGATTATGGATTAGGGAGTAGGTGATATGCCCTGATACAATGAAGGCATTATTTTTCTTGTCTTTACAACATTAGCAAAGTGTAATCCAAAACCCTGGACCAACGCTAATCACCCTAAGTAATTCTCGGGAAGATGGATAAATTGTAACTTTGCTGGAGGAAATCATTCAAGTGGTTTGATTCGTAAGAAGTATTAATCATGAATTTATGGTCAAATATAGTATGAGCATGTATCAAGTTGGTTTGTTGAATATTCATGCACGTGGAATTTAATTGAGCAAATAATATGTAGGTATTTTGTGTTCCAGTATAGGGGTCATCATGTCATTGAGATGCAGTGTTGGGATCAATCAACAATGACTGAGACAGTCGCATAATCTATGTTTTGATTTGATGCCACAATGGTGTAATCACAAAATTGTGATGGTTCAAGCCCATAGTAGAAAATCAGTGTGCTTTAGAACTTGAATGTGTACCTCCATGTTGTAATTAATTGAAGTCTAAGAATGAGTTGTTGTTGGAAACAATGCATATTATACTATGATGAAGATCAAGTTGACCTAGCTGTCATGTTTCCACTACCTCCCATATTTGATGGAATAGACTATGAATTATGGAGCATGTCTATGAAGACCTGTTTGAAAGCCCTAGATTGTATATGGTTTGTAGTTTTTACTGGAGATAAAACCACAAAGGATTCAAAAGAAGACAATACAATATCAATGGATACCATACTAAGAAGCTTATCATATCCTATAAAAGAGAAGGTAGGGCATTGATCCTCCACTAAATATATGTAGAAAGGGATAGAAGATCTTTATTCAAAATAAGCTAAAAAGGAAGATCCTAGCTTAAAGACCGAGGTAAAAGAGGAATAAATGAGAGACAAAATAATGACAAGTCATCTTAAATAAAAATTTGAGGACTTGATCAAGCTCCAAACTAAATTTCATCAAAAGGAAAAAAGGTTTAAAGAAGAAATTATCTCCTTGAAGACCCAACTTGAAGAAGAAAGAAGAATTGAAGAAGTGACCAATTTCCAGCTAAAAGGGAAGGAAGAAGATTATGAGAAGCATGAAGAAGAAGTCGTATCATTAAGGGTGGAAGTCAACAAGCTCAATAAAAAGTTAAAAATCTTGCAAGATATAGATAACATTGTGAGCTACAACAAATCAAGTCCATGTGAACCTTCATGCAAAAACGATGCAAGCACCAAGTCCACAAAGGAAAAATTTGAAGAAAAAAAAATAAAAGAGGAATCTTTGTCCTCAAAAGGCAAAGTGAAAACTAGAAGAAGTGTGAAGTTGCTAGGCCAAGAAGTTATGCTAATATTCTTAAAAGGACACCCAGAAGACTAGACCTCCTCCACTCAAGAATAATTTCATAATATCATCAAGGCAATCCAACTCACTAAGTTTCTTGCAAGTTATGACAAAAGGGGAGGAGCGTTGATCCAAAAATACTTTAATTATTCCACGATTTTGCTTCACACTAATTATTCGACAATTTTGCAAATTGAAAAAATCATTGATCATTTTCACTTTCCCCTCTTCTTGACTCGCTTTTTGGGCTCCACAAATATTGTGATCCTTCGTCAGCTCTAATACCGATTTTTTGGAAAGGCAAAGGAGCCAAAACAAAAATTTCACACACAAAACACACTAGTTGCGGCTCTTCTATTGAACACACAAAACTTGATGATTACAATGAACCATATGAAGGGTATTTAACCTTTTCGAACTAGCGACTCACCTAAAATAACTTGATATTCAACCACGCACTAAATTCAACTATAACTTAACTTGGCTTGACTCAATGCTTAGTTAACTGACACTCTAATTTTAGATAAATCTCCATGCGAGAGTTAATTAGATATTTTAACATAATCATTGGGATCATATCAAATGCATTTTGAGGGAATCCCTCATCTAATTACAATGGATGAAAACATAGATTTAATGTGACTTATTTCGTTACAAGAGGTGGAACTGATGGTCATGGGCATGCCTAAAACTAAAGCACCTGGACTTGATGGTTTCATGGCTAACTTTTATCAATAATTTTGGTCGTTCCTAAGAGAGGAGATATATGAAATTGTGGAAGACTCGAAGCAATCATAGACAATATGGAGAGGATTGAATGCCATGCTTATTTCCCTGATACCCAAATAAGATTGCTCTAAGGATACAAAAGGTTTTCTCCTAATAGCTCTACTCAACATGACATATAAAATTACCTCTACGATCGTGATGAAACATTTGAAGCCATTACTTTCCTAGCTTATTGTGCTTGAACAAATAGGTTCTATAGAAGGAAGGAAAATTATGGATGGAATTTATACAACTCATGAGATTATTCTTTCTCTTAATACTACAATAAATCAAGGTATGTTAGTTAAATTTTATCTATCTAGAGAATATGATTGTTTATGTTAGATCTATTTGATATAGGTGTTACAAGCTTCAGGGTTCTCTTCCCAATGGATTACATGGGTTTATCCACTAATCTCCCCCCTTTCCTTTCAATTTTAATTAATGTGTTTCCATCGTTATCCTTTCACTCCTCTCGACATTTGAGAGAGGGATACCCTTTATCTCCTTTTCTCCTTCTATTAGTGATGGAAGGATTTGGAATAATGTTAAATAAATCCCACTTACAAGATCAACTTAGAGGTCTCTCACTGTTTGGTAAGGATCTCCAACTCAGTTACCAACAGGTTGTAGATGATATTTGTTGGTTTTGTCTGCCTACTCTTCACAAAGCTAAATTAATTCAAAATATTTTTAAGACATTTCATGAAGCTTCAGGCATTGTGATAAGTAGGGAGAAGACTCGTATATTTTTGTTTAACTGTAAAGACTCTGTCCAAAGTCATATTACAATTTTTTTGCGTTCCATCGTGATAAATTTCTTGTTAAATATTTGGGGATCACATTGGTTTTATATCCTAAAGGGACATGGTGGTGGAAAGATTTAATCGTAAATTTGTCAAACAAGATTCAAAATTGGACCTTTAGAGCCCTTAATTTTGCAGGAAGATTAGTTCTCACTAAGGCGGTATTACAAGCCATTCTTGTATATGGATTGTGGCGATGCCTCTTCTAAAAATTGTTGCAACTAAATTCTGACCTTGATGGACTAATGTTTTGTGGTAAGGAGCCAAAAAGGTTAAGCGATTGTCATTATTCGGCTGCGAGAAGCTTAGTTTAATGAAACATTCAAGTGGCCTAGGCTTATGAGATCCTGAAATCAAGAGTACTACTTTTGGCACTAAGTTTTGGTGGCAATGGATAAAAGGAGGGGATCGAATTTTGATATAAATTTGATTAAGGAAATATGTCATGTTACATACATAGTAGGACAAGATTAGTTATGATAAAAATATTTGAGGCTCTTGCTTATGGGTTTGGGTGATTACGCGTGGGATAATGATACAAAAGAATGTGTTCTAGAATATTAAGTCAAGAGAGAAGGCATATTTTTGGGATGAATCATGGCAACTAATGCCAAGGATCTTACTCTTAGACAAATGAAACTACTCTTGAAACATATGGGTTTTACAAAAGTAACATATTATTGGCAAGGAAATGGGGATAGTAATCTTTGGAGATCTTGGAAATAAAAGCAAGTTTGGGCCAAATTTCTACATAGTCTCCCTTGAGAAATATTCCATAAGGAGTTGTCACAAATGACGATCAGATCCTAATATGATTCTAAAATATTGAGATGGGGAACTCTTTCTACAAGCTCCTTCACATTTAAAGAGGCCTACTCGATTGTTGTGGTGCATAACATGTTGGAGAAAGCTTGGTTGTGGAGGTATATATATATTTATGTAGGCTGGCCAAAAAAATTATATCTTCTTATGCTTAATTGCATGGGTAAGGATTCATAAGAAGGGCCTAGAAGGGCCTTCAATTTTATATCTATTTGTTAAAGAAGAGGAATAATTGAATCATTTTTTTTATTTCATGCATTTATGCAATAAAAGTCTGGAAACTCCTTCCTATAATTTGTATCAACTTCTGGGAACCAAATGAGATCACTTGGATAACAATGATTCAATGGTTCATAATTCATTTCAAGAATCCAATTAATTTATTTTTTTGTCGTTAAAAGACTAGCTACTTTTTTCTATTATATTTACAAAAAGACTTTACAGACAGTGAGACAGACATTCCAGGGCCAGCAGTTGCACCCTGTAAAATTTAACTGTAAGACAAGAAGCTCCCTCGCAGGGGCAGCACCGACAGACTTTTCAAAATAACCAGCCAAACTGATAGAGTTCCTCTCAAAACAAGTTGCTTCTGGAGGCCTGGAGGAAGTAAGAGTCAGCAAGCTAATGGGCCTCATTACTCTGAGCATAATCACGACTGCCCACGCAGGGGCGCTCGACATTATCTAACTGAACCTCACACTGAACAGAATTTAAACTAGACTCGACATACATAAACCAAACAGATAAATACAGAAAATTCCAACCGGACAGACACAGAAGATGCCATCCGTCAAGCACAGTAGAATCCGAAACCGACATACCCGCAATAGTTTTAGTCCTGAGTTCTGGTGGAGAGAGGTGGCACTGTGTGGAGCTGGGGCTCAGTGTCCTGGTCCTCGCAGAGGCTTGGGTCTTCCACCACATAGCTCCATCCCCTTCCCTCCGGGACTCCTTCCCACACTACTTTCCATTTGTCCTCATCCATGCCTGGAGGTGCTGGCCCCAAATAGGGTGAGGTGTCTTGCACCGCCTCCTTCCCCAAATTGTCTAGCTCCTTCGGTGGCGCCTCCTCCTGGCCTTCCTTCTCAGCACTATCCTTTCCCGAATTTCCTGGTGGCCTCGCCATTGCTTCCTTGCTCGAGCCTTCTGGAGGTTTCTCCGGCATGCCTTCAGGAATTCCAGCCCCGAATTCTTCAGGGATTTTTGTAAAGAGAACAGAAATATGGGAATTGACGCCTGTATTGTCCATTGGGCCGCCCAAAGTGAACACCACCGAGCCAAATGCTGGCAGCGATGGCCCTCCCTCGCTCAAGCTGCCAACCTCCAAGAATTGTCCGCATGGGAGTTGTGTGGCTCGAGCTCTCCTATGACAATAGCAGCAACAACAATGGTGGTGTTCGTCTGCTGCATGAGCTCGAGAGGAGGAACCTCTCCCTGGTCCTCGTCTGCTAGGTTGTCGTTCCCGCAGCTTGGCCATGTTACCCGCGTATGCCCACACCAGTGAAACTTCTGAGCAACCTCCTGCATGCGAATTAACCCTTCTTGCTTCCAATTGGAGCAGAAATCCTTCGAATTTCCTCCCCTGCTTCCAGCCACAGCCTGAATTGCAGCTGCAGACCAGAGCTTGCACTGCGACAGGAGGCTTAGCATCCGCCGACTCACAATTCCTCTGCTCTCGCATCCATCTGCTCTGAACTCGCCAATGCATCCACCTCCCATGCTGAAATCGTTTTCTAGACCGGCTCTGCAACAGAGCATTAACTGCTCTTTGCTCCACCATCGAGATTTTCTGCTCTGCATTGAATGCCATCGCATGTCTGCTGAACCCTTATGCTTTGACGGCGTCCGAACCCGCCTAGTTAAAATCTCCACGGGGCGGCACATGCTGGGCATGTGTCACGTCCCTCCTTGGCACGTCATCACCCGCATCCGGGGATTCAACATCCTTGTGGAGTATGTTTTCACATTCCTGTTTCTGTTGGTTGCTTAGGATGATGTCCAGTTTACCTTCTAGGAAGGGCTGGTTACAGTCTACTCCAATGTTTGCCATGAGATCCGCGATCTTGTTACCCTCTCTTTTGGTATGATGGAAAGAGAGGGCATTGTGACTGCGCAATTCATGAGCGATATTGCTTAACCTGGCCTCTAATCTCCAACTGTCAGCTACCTTCCTGGCTTGAGAGCCATTCTGAATGCGAGTAGCCATGTTTATGAGGATTTGAGAATCTCCCTCTACGATCAGCGGTTGAAGATTGAGTCGTTTTGCTGCCAAGATCCCCTGCCACATTCCTTCCAACTCCGCCGAATTGTTGGTGTCCCATCCTATGTTTCCGAAGTAGGCCTGTAGGGGTGAGCCTTTGTGATTTCTTATGATGCCCCCGAATCCTGCTGGCCCAGGGTTGCCTTTCGAGGCTCCATCGAAATTAAGTTTGTATGTGTTTATGGGAGGTGCAGTCCAGCCATGGTCCTCCTTGTCTCTGCGTTTCACCGATTGATGCATGGTGGGCTCTTGTAGCAGCTGCAACATCCAGTTGTCTAGGATGTTTTTCTCGTTGTCTGTTGTGGGAAGATCCTCTTTGTTCCAAGTTTTCAACAGCATGGTTTCTTGGAGATTGTTGTGTATGCTGTTCCAGATGCTCTCATTAGTTCTGCTTTGATTTTTGAATATGCGCCTGTTCCGTTCCTTCCAGATGTTCCATAGTAGAATGCCCGGGATAAGGTTCCACAAGTGGTTGAGAATCTCACACTTGTAAGGTCTTTTCGGCCATTGGCGGATGGTGTTGATGATGCCTTCAACTTCCCGGCATCTCCTTTGGCATTTGAATTCTACCTTTTCCCATAAATGAGTGGCGATTGAGCAAGTTTGCAGAAGATGCTGCAATGTTTCCTCATTTTGAGAGCAATTATGGCATATAGAAGGTCCATGAAAATTACGTTTCCTTAGCTTGTCCCAAGTAAGAATCTTCTTGTGCCCAACCAACCAGAGGAAGTGTGATATTTTAGGCCAGGCTTTGAATCTCCATATCCTTTCCCAAAGAGGGTCCGGTTTGGTGGGGAAGTTGCCTAAGAGATTGTAGGCTTCTGAGGTAATATAGGTGCCCTTAGTTTGGTAGCCCCATCTGAGGATGTCTTCATTGTTTTCATGTCTGATTCTTCTTTTATTTAACTCGCTTTCTAGTGCTGTTATCTCTTGGGGACTTGTGTTGTTGGTAATGCGATTGCCTGATTGCCATTTCCTGAATCCGTTCTCCACTTCCTGTGTCCAAAATTGGTGCACCGTGGCTTGCTGCTGCTCCTGGCTGTTAGGAATGATCGTTGCAGGGAGAACATTTGAAAGTTTGGGCATCTGGTTCCAGGCATCATTCCAGAACCTAGCATTGTGACCATTCTGTATTTCCCAAAAGCTGTGTTTCTGAACGAGCTGATGATGCTGTTTAGCTGCATTCCATATAAGTGACCCATTGATAGTGGGTGTGAATCTGATGAGCTCTGCTTGGGGCATGTTGTTGGTGTATTTGGCAGTCCATATTTTGGCCCATAACTTCTCTGGATTTGTTACCCATTGCCACCATATTTTAGCCGTCATGATGGTGTTGCTGTGCTCAGGGTCCCGAAGTCCAATTCCTCCTTTGTTCTTGGGTTTACAAACAGTATCCCATTTGACCAGTGCCCATTTACGGTTGGTGGCAGAACTTCCCCACAAAAAGTCGCGCTGCAGATTTCTCAATCTCTTTAGAACCCACTTGGGTGCAGCCAAGATGGAGAAAAGATAGAGAGGCATGGCCTGCAGGACAGCCTTGAGAAGCACAACCCGGCTGGCAAGATTTAGGGAGCGATTGGTCCATAGACTGAGTTTGGACTCAAGCTTCTCCAAGAGGACTCTCCATGCCGGCTGCTTTATGGCCGAGGCTGTAAGGGGGGCTCCCAGATACGTGGAAGGGAGAGAAGCGGTTTGGAAGCCCAGGATACGGGAGACAGCACGTTTTACAGGCGGAGGGGTGTGGAAGAAAAAAACTTGAGATTTGGAGTTATTGACATGGGTGCCGGAGGCCTTTGAGAAGTCGTCGAGCAGGGATTTTAACTTAGAGGCTTCCTGAGCTGAAGGATAGCCATAGAGCATGGTGTCGTCTACAAATTGCTGATGAGAGGAGGCTGCGGTACTGTGGATGGAGATCCCTTTGAGCTGATTAGAGTGAAGGGCTTGCTTGATGTGCCTACCTAAACCTTCCGCCATTAATACAAAAAGGAAAGGTGATAGGGGGTCGCCTTGTCTGATGCCTCTGGAGGGCTTGAAGGGCCGGGAGGGTAAGCCATTGACAAGGATGGAGAAATGGGAGGATGAGATGAGGCTCAAGATCCATCTTATCCATGAGTCACAAAAACCAAAGGCTTTCAGCATGTGCTTGATGTAAGTCCAGCTGAGCTTGTCAAAGGCTTTGGAGAGGTCGATTTTAAGAAGCATACCAGCTTGATTGGATGACTTGAGTGAATGTATGATTTCATGAGTGAGGATGATACCATCCATGATCTGTCTACCTTCAACATATCCTGACTGCTCCGGGGATATGAGCATGGGTAGCAGAGGTTTGAGCCTGTTCGCTATAACTTTGGATATGACCTTGTAGAGGACATTACAGAGGGCTATGGGTCTGAATTTATCAGGGGTGATGGAGTTTTCCTCTTTTGGGATTAGAGCTATGAAGGTAGAGTTAAGGGAGGGAAGCATCCAGCGAAGGGCCCTGGACTCTTCAACTATTTGCCAGACCTCTATTTTAATTAAGTCCCAGAAAGCATGAAAAAAAGTAGTTGTAAAGCCGTCAGGTCCAGGGGCTTTACCTTCTTTGAGCTGCGCCATTGCTTCATCTACCTCGTGAATGAGAATTGGGCGCATAAGCAGCTCGTTGTGCTCCTCTGTGACTAGCCTGGGGATGTTGTTTGTGATCTTCTCAATGGCACTCTTCCTGTCCACCGTCTGCTCCTGATGTACCAGCTTGAAATGATTGATGAGGATTTCCTCTATCTTTTCATGTTCTTCTTCCTTGGTCCCCTCTGGGCTTTGGATGAAAGGTATTTTGTTGTGCATTCTTCTTTGCACTGTGGTATTGTGAAAGAACTTAGTGTTGCGTTCCCCTTCTCTTAGCCATCTGATTCTTGATTTTTGTTTCCAGTAAATTTCTTCTTGTTTCCTGCGTTCTTCGAGCTGATTGTAGATTTGCTTCTCTCTGCTCAGGGTTGCCTCCGTGTGCCCTGTATTGATTATTGTCTGGTGTAGATCCTTGAGCTCCTGATTAAGTTCCTGTTGTGCTTCGAAAATGTTCCCAAAGGTCTCCCGATTCCATCGTTTAAGGTGGCCTTTTAGGAAGCGCAATTTCTGTTGTAGCTGGTACATCCTTGAGCCTTCTGGTGGGACAAAGGAGGTCCATATTGTTCTGACGAAGTCCTTGAATGCTGGATGCGTTAGCCAGAAACCCTCAAAGCGGAACGGTTTTTTGGTTCTGTCCCCTGGTCTCTGCCAATGCAGAGCTATTGGCCAGTGATCCGAGCCAGAGTGTGCAAGAATCTCCGCAGTGAAGTCACCGCCTAGATGGATCGCGTTGTCTGAGATAAAAAAGCGATCAAGTTTAGATGCGATCTGGTTCTTTCCTCCTCTGTGATTACTCCAAGTGTAGGTTCCATTGCAGAAAGGCATGTCGATGAGCGAGGCATTGTGGATGAAGTCCTTGAAGTGTTCTGCTTCAGGTTCTAATCTGGATCTTCCTCCTGTTTTGTCCTCGATTTTGGTAATCATATTGAAGTCACCTGCAACGATCCAAAGCGGATGCTGCCTGTTAGCATTTAGCGCCTCAATGGTATCAAGAAGGACTTTTTTGTTTCCTCCTTCCTGAGGAAAGTAGACATTGGACAAGTTTCCATGAACCGTGGTGCCTAGAATGTGAAAGGCAGCTTGAATGAGGTGATGGGAGGCATGGAAGTCAGTAAGCGATATTGCCTGAGTGTTCCAGGCAATTGCTAGCCCTCCCGAAGCCCCCGTTGCATCCACGGCTACTGAGCGGCAACCTGGCCAGGCCTTTGAAAGTATTCGACCCAACGTTTGACTGTTGCATTTGGTTTCTTGGAAGAAACACATTTGCGGTTTTTCCAACTTGATCATGTTTTTTAACATTCTAGATTTAGCTGGGCTGTTTAGCCCTCTTAAATTCCAAGAGATCAGCTTCATGGATAACTGGTTTGGGTAGGGCTGAAGTACTTCGTGAGCTTCGCATATCTCCCTGAGTCCACCAGGAGTTTGCCCACCTCCATTGTTCTCTGAAGATCTGTCTTTCTCCCTCTTTTTTTGGAGTCCGTCGGACGCTGGTTGCTGTCCCATTCACTTCCAGGTTGAATGCCTAGTTGTTGTTGGTGGAAGGCCCTGGATAGTACCTCCTCCAACTTTTCTAGATCCGTTTCTGAAATAGAGTTATACGCCTCTTTCCTACAAGCTAGCTCCAATCCAATGATGTCCAGTCCGTGGAGATCTATGCTTTCAGGCTCTACTTCCATGATGTGAGCTTGATTTGTGTCTTCTTGAGTTCCTTCTGAGATTGTTATGGGAGTCGATGTCTCGTTCTTCTCCGTTTCCATGGGAGTTTTCTCTGGATCTTTCTGGTGCCTGCTAAGGATGGTTGGGATTTGAATGGGGGTTTTTGACTTGGGATGGGGAGTGGAAGGGGGGGGGTGGGTGGAGGAGGATGGGTGGGTAGGGCTGATATTGTCATGTAAGACTAGATCTTCAGGGAGATCACTGAGAGATTCAAAGCTGTTCTTGGAACCAGGGTTGTGGGATTTGGGCTGTTGAGGCTTGGAGGCATTTTGGGGCTTTTTCTGCGCGCGCTTTCTGTGAGAGACTTGGGTGAAGCCATCATGTGATGGAGGATCCGAGGTTTCCAGCGGGCTAGCTTTTGCAATGAGAGAACAGTCCTGATACAATTGCCCTATTGCATGGAATCTTCGACATCTGAACGACATATGTTCATAGTTCAGGGCTTGCGTCCATTCCTCATCGCGATGAGCTAGGGTTATAGAGTCAGGAAGAGCTTCATTAAGACGGATAAAGACGCAGATCCTTGCGTAGGATATATACTTACGGGTTTTTGTGTCCTCCGAAGCTCTGATATATTGTCCCACTCCATCTCCTATGCGTTTCAGGCTTTCCTCTTCCCAGTATTCGTCGGGGAGCGAGTATAACCTGATCCAGACCGGAGCCCATGTGAGATCCTCCTTGTCAGGGTTGAATCGGGGTTTCCAGTTTGTGATGTAGAGGCCTGCTGAGTTAAAAAAATACGGACCCCCTCCGAGGATCCTGAATTTGTCTTCTAGGCAGTAAAAAATAGCAGTGAAGAAGCCCTTCGGCCCCAACTGGAGAGAGACATCTCCCTTGGGCTTCCATTTAGCCGCGATCCATCCATTTAGGGCCCGTTCTGTTGGCCAGAACCCTATGAATTTGCCAATGATTGCGTGGTCTGTCATGAACTGGATCCTACTGTCGATCTTTTCTCCTGGTAGTTCTATGCGCGGTCTAACCTTGGCCACCGGTCGGCAGGTGGAGGAAGTGACTGGCGGTTCAGTCGTTTGGGTTTCCTGTACTTCGGGTTTGTCATTGTCGCCTTTCTGTTGTTTTTTCCCTTTGCTCAGAATGTCCGGATCCACCGATCCAAATGTAACTTCAGGTTCCTTGCTGTGTTGTGAGGGGGAGGGCTTTGACGCCCCCCCCAGGGGTTGAGCCATAGTTGTTCGCTGTACTCCTGCAGCTCTGTCACTCTGCTGTTGCAGATGATGAACAGAGCCTGAGCCTGATCCGCCGTGCAGAGTACGTCGTCGCAGGTTTTCGCTCTGCAAACCCTAGCTCTCCCGAGTTGTCCGTCATGTTCAAGAATCCAATTATTAAGAGAGCTTGGAAATTTAAATTGATATTTATCTTGTGGAATCAATGGAAGGAGTGTTACTACTGAATCTTCAGGGATAAGAAGAGAAATCCAATAATTGTTGATCAAATCTTGTCAAACATTTGAGAAACCATCTTGATCATACCTTGGACATCACAATATCGAGCATTTGAAGTCATGGAGGCTCATATGCTTCTAATTATAAGCCTACATAAAATAATGGTAAATAGAAAACCCACAGGGATCCTGAATAAACAAGTTGTTGATACATCAATTCTTAGGTCCCCTCCTATGCATTTTATTTAATTAAACATTGATGTGGATTCTAAAGGAAGTCCAGGTATTGCAGGGTTTGGGGGTATTTTCTAGGATGATAAACTAAATCCCTTGAGAATATATGATAAGTGTTATGGGGTGGAAGGTAAAAATTATGTGGAGTTCATGGCCCTTCAAACAAGACTTCAGATTTAGCTAAAAGAAGGATAGAAGTTATTACATATGGTAGGGGTTTCCTTAATGGTGGTTAATTGTTTACAAAGAATTATCAATAGACATACAATTTTTAAAGTTGTGCTAGATGGAGACCAAAAGGAGTAGCATCAAATATTTCCTAGATTTTGAGAGGTTATGATTAGATTATAGTATGACATACTAAATAGGATGGGAATGGAGTTGTAGACTATCTGTAAAACATAGGTTGTTCTTCTCCAAATATTCATATCGATCTATATTGGCCTCTATAGAATAGAATGGAAGTTACCCAAAGATTATATGTATTACTTGCAAAATATTATGGAAATCACAATGTGGATACATCGATATAGAGTGTATAATTCTTTATTAAGTCTCCCAATATGTTTCAATTTTGTTATGGTTCAAGCATTTCTATGTTAACAAATTCATGGTGGATATAGGTCACATAAATAATGAACCTCCTAGATACACATATGGTATGTGATGATTGGGATGTGCTTTGTCCTTATATTGTGTTTCAATGGGGGCTTAATACTCTCATGGCTTTCATGCAAGTTTGAAAAAATTAGATGCAAAACAATTTTTTTTGGATCCCCTATGGGGGTAAATACATGAAATTAAATAAGATAGGTTTGAAGAGCATGCCAGATTTTCTAACTATCCCTCTCTTCATGCAAGGTTAAATAGTAATGAGGGTTGAACAACAAAATTATGGTCTTGTCAATTTAAATGTGGGAAGGTTGATGTTTTCAGTATCCACAAACAATATTTCATATGTGCACTTTACCTTATTGTAGCAATGGAAAAGTTTGTGGGAGCTTGGAGAGGTTAGGTTATGGAGTACAAGAATATACTAGGTGAGACACGCATTAACGGTGGGAGGGATTACAAGATGAATGTTTTCATTAAGAAGTGTGTCAAACACACTACTTGTCATTCCATGGTCTTGCAATGGTATGGTAACAACTTTCCTTTCTTTCCTCATTCATCACAATACTTCATTTATAAATACCACAGATGGTAAAATACATGGTTGAAGTATGATGGTTTTGAAGGTGATGGGGCAATGGAAAATATAGTCGTCTTTTACTCCCACTCTATCATTTTATAAACTTGCATTTGGGGTATTCTCATGGTGACCTCAAGAAGATTTCTAGGGCATCCTTTGGATGAGAATCTATGCTTTGTGCTCACCCACACTTCTATTTCCAACTCATTTGGAGAAGGTCAATGTTTTTCATATTATTTCTACATAATACTTCTTTTGGTCCAGTCTTTGAATTCGTCCTTGTACTCCCTACTTTGGAGCTTCAAGGGACCAATTCCATAGGTATCTCATTCAACTTTCTAGTTGTTCTATGTGGAGTTTTGTACCTAGGTAGTTTCTCTATCTCGTTTTAAGTTATTTGGGTGTGTTTGGAAATTAGAGTTCCTCATCTTAAATGGTTATATTGCTTAAATAAAACTAATGTTAAATAGTTGTGATTCATGTTAGCTACCAGGTATAAAATCATAAACAATGATATATGGTCGGTCTAAAAAATTCTGGTACAGAATATAGATATTAATATTTATAATTTGATGGATAATAGGAGTAACTTGTGGAAGAAGTTGTAATAATACAAGTTCTTATATCTATCCACACCTTGATTCACATTGTTCTAGTGCATGGCTATGTTGACTCTCCATTTGATATGATTATGGATTAGGAAGTAGGTGAAATGTGCTAATGTAATGAAGGCATTCTTTTTCTTGTCTTGGAAAAATTAGCAAAGAGTAATTCAAAACCCTGGACCAACACAAATCACCCTAAGTAATTCTCATGAAGATGGCTAAATTATATCTTTTCCTAAGGAAATCATTCAAGTGGTTTGATTCGTAACAAGTATTAATCATTAATTCATGGTCAAATAGAGTGTGATCATGTATCAAGTTGTTTTGTTGAATATTCATGAACATGGCATCCAATTGAGAAAATAATATGTATGTATTTTTTTGTTCTAGTATAGGGGTCATCATTTCATTGAGATGTGGCATTGGGATCAATCAACAATGACACAGACAATTTCATAATAAAATTTTATAAATTTTATTCTGTCTATATCTATGTTTTGATTTGATGCCACAATGGTATAATCACAAAATTGTGATGGTTCAAGCGAATAGTAGAAAGATTGTGTGCTTTAGAACTTGAATGTGTACCTAGATGTTGGAGCTAATTGAAGTCTAATATTGAGTTTTTATTGAACACAATGTGTATTAGAAGTAGTGAATACACCTATGTGTAAAATCCTCCTATGGAATGCATTATGAAACTATTTGAGTGTGATTGGGGTGCAGTATAGTGAGTATGTTGTGTATTGAGATCTAAGCCATAAGGTAATGGTGGGATTGATCTAAATTTTAGTAATAATGTGTTTTGGGTCCATGCTAAATATATTTATGCATTTTGAAGTTTGAGTGAGATGCATCAATCAATTCTTGTCGTCACCTAGTTGGTGTGCAAGTGTAGAGTAGTGTGAATGACAACCTAGGTTATGTGCAAGATTTTGGGTAGTTCTAGACTAAGTTTGATGATGATGCAGTGAGACAGTAGTTGATGGGAAGCACTGGTTTAGTAAGAGGAGGCCTGGTATGGGAGCCCAAAAATTCTTATCCTTATCTTGAAACTGTAAGGGTGGAAGAGTGGTGCTAGGAAAGGAAGTTGTAGCTTCCTTTAGAAAAAAATAAAATTGTTAATATAAATATTGTATTCCTTTGATGTCATATGGTTAGTTAATGCTCATTGACACTAAATTGTAAGAAAAGTGAAAAAATGATTCATGCCACACCCACCCCCGCCTTAGTATTTCCAACTACTGCTATCATAGCAAGTTGCTTCATTATAGTCCAACAAATGGAAGGTAGATCTTAGGAACAAAGATGGTTAAGGAAGAAATGCAGTTAAAAATAATTAATATTATTTTGTATTAATGGAGAAAATGGTTACATTGTTGTAACGTTCTCCCTAGTTTAGGATTAGTTCCTAAATTTTAGGGGTTTGGGTGCAACTTCGTAATCATATTATTGTATTTATTGATGTAATCTTTCATTGATGAATAATAGAGTGTATGAGAGTGATCTCTCTGTTTTGGTGAGTTTAGTCTCCAGGTGCAGGCCACACCTGAGAGCTACATCTCTTTCTTTTCAATTCTGTTCACATTTTATCTTGGTATCAGAGCTCATATTGGGTGAGCTTGATCTTTTTTCACCTTTGTGGCTGAAGTGCCTTTGTAGCTAGCTTACCTGTGTGGTATAATTTCCTATGTGGCTTGAAGTGCCTTTGTGGCCGCGTGTACACAAGAGCTCTATGCTCAATTGAGCAGGTGGACTACAGAACTCCTAGCTCAGACATGGATATTTTTTTTCTGAGGAGAAAGGATATTGGTGCATTTTTTGTGCTGACAGAAGCGCTAGGAGGGGAACTGGCACAAATTTTTTTGGATTAATCGCGCTAGAGTGCCAGAACATCCAATTGGCGCAGAATTTTACGGATTAATTGCGCCAGCAAAAATACTCTAAACGATTTTTAATTGGCGTGGATTTTTTGCTTGGGAAAGCGTTGACAGGGATTTTTCGCCTGGGAAAACGCTGATTGAGGATGCGCCAATTTTCCTTCAAGGGGATCTCTGGGAAGCCTCAACTTCGTTTGGCGGTTTGCAAGGGGTGCAGATCGGCGAAGTTGTAGATCTATCCGGGAGAGGCAGATCAGATCAATTTTGATCAGATCAATTCTTCGGCTGTATTGGAAATGCCGAATTTTCTCATTGGAGCGGGATTGTCAGACACTGTAGATCGGTGGCAAAGGTGACAGATCGATCTAACAGGTATTGTTTTTTTTGTTGTTGGGTAGATTCAGAATGAGTAATACGATGGAATCTTACCTTAACGAGTCTAGTAAACTCAATGGATCTAACTTCACGAATTGGAAGTTTAAGAGCTAGACCTTGCTCGAGGGTGCGAATGCATGGTCCATAGTTATAGGCGATGAGAAGAAGCCGACCGAAGGGCCACAGGAGAAAGATTGGGAAAAACGAGAGAACTAGGCCAAAGTCTTGTTGAAGATGTCTGTGAAGGACAATGTTATTGCGCACATCAGAGACTGTAAAACGTCCGCGAACATTTGGACGAAAATCAAAAGTCTGTATGAGACCCAGAATACAAGCCTAGTCTTGGCACTTAAAAGAAAGCTATTTTCAATGAGGATGGATGAAAGGGAGACTGCTACTGCATTTGTTGCACGAATTAAAGATGTGAAAGATGGATTGGCGGCCATCAGAGTGGCGGTGTCTGATGAAGATGTTGTTGCAATCACAATGAATAGGATGCGAGATGATTTTCAAACATTCATCACTGAAGTGTCGGCCAGGGAGAAAGGCCCACATTTGATGATATCACTGGGATCTTGTAGCAAGAGGAGGAGCGGCGGCAGAACTTGAACCCCCAGAGTGATGATATTGCGTTGATGGTGAAACGACGATCATCCAAAGGAAGGCAGTCGCAGCAGCAATCAAAGCAGAAAGGAGGAACATCACATAAGAATCTACATTCTCATAAAGGTATGCTTGCAAATCATTCTAAAAAGAAATGTTATTATTGTGGAAAGAAGGGTCATATACAGAGCGAATGTTATAAGAAGCAGGCTGATGATGCAAAGAGGAGGCAGGCAAATGCAAAGCACAGAGGATACTTTATTGAAGAAGAAGACTTCAGCCATGAATTTCGACTGTTCACAATAGACTGTGCCCTTTCAGCATCTAATGAAGATGACATTTGGTATGTCGATTCCGGAGCATCCTCTCACATGACATGTAAAAGGAAATTTTTTGATAGTCTTGAAGAAAGTATAAATGGATCAAAAATATATCTAGGAGATGATAGTGGATACGAGATTAAAGGTCATGGGGTGATTTTAGTTAAGTTACCAAATGGAAAAATTAGTCACCTTACAAATGTTTTATATGTACCTGGAATTAAGAAAAATCTGATATATGTATCCATGATGGCTGATCAAGATATGCAAGTCGAGTTCTTAAAGACTCACTGTGTGATAAAGGATTGTAGGAATGAAATAGTTGCAACAGGCATGCGAGTTGGAAGCCTATACAGATTGGATGCAAAAAGTATACCAAAGAAAGCCATGGTTGCAGGAGGATCAATAGCCGAACAACTCTGGCATTATAGGTTCGGTCATTTGAATTTGCAGGACCTCATGTTATCGCAGAAGAGAGGTATGGTCGAGGGACTCCCCATCTTTCGTAATATTCAGTTAAATTGTGATGGTTGTGCCTTAGGAAAAATGCATAGAGAACAGTTTCCTCTGCATGATAGGAGGAAGGAAATAGACATTTTAGAACTAGTGCACACTGATGTATGCAGACCTATGCAGACAAGGTCGCTAGGAGGAGCATACTATTTTTTTTTATTTAATGATGACTTCACTAGATATTCATGGGTTTATTTTTTGAACAAGAAAAGTCAGACTTTCCAGTGCTTTATAGAATTTAAAACCTTGGTGGAAAATAGTTTGGTAAGAGTATAAAAATTTTCTGATCTGATCAAGGGGGAGAATACAAGCTAAATGAATTCATGAAATTCTGCAAATCTCACGGGATTGTTTAGCAGTATACAGTGCCACACACACAACAGCAGAATGGAGTTGCAGAGCGCAAAAACAGAACCTTGGTGGAGTGCGCAAGGAGTATGCTACAAGGTAAGGGTCTGTCTAATAGTTTTTGGGCAGAGGCTATCAACACTACTGTATATTTGAAGAATAGAAGTCCTACCAGGTATCTTGGCTTCAAAACCCCTTTTGAAGCTCTATATGGATTTAAACCAGCACTAAACCATCTAAGAGTATTTGGGTCAAGGAATTTTCCCATATACCCAAAGCTGATAGGAAGAAATTAGACGCTAAAGGAGTTAAATGCATCTTTGTTGGTTATGGCACAGAATTTAAAGCATATAAATCATTCAATCCTGAGTCTCGTAAGACATTTGCAAGTAGGGATGTAATGTTTCATGAACAGGTACAGGAAGGGAAAGATGACGTTGGTGATGATTGGCACATTCCATTTTTGTTGGAGGAAAGCAGCGAGGATGAAAGAGAGCAAGAGCAGAAAGAAGAGCAAAAAGAAGAAGAGAAAGAAGGTGATAATGAAAGACCAGTTATAGAAGAAGAAAACAAATTTGAGGTAAGTCCTCTACCAAGGAGATCAGGTAGGAAGACTCAATTACCATTAAAATTGAGAAACTATGCTTTTATGTCAAAGATTTTGAACATTGTAGAACCCTCTAATTACAAAGAAGCTAGTCAATTTACGGAATGGAGAGCTGCAATGAATGAAGAGATGGAATCAATTCTTAGAAATGATACTCGGGACTTAGTTGAGCTGCCTACGAATAAAACACCCATAGGATGTAAATGGTTGTTTAAACAAAAAATGAATGCCGACGGAAGTATAGAGAAGTTAAAAGCTAGGCTGGTTGCAAAAGGATATTCACAGCAGGAAGGTATAGATTTTGATGATAATTTTGCACCTGTAGCAGAGTTAAATAAAATCAGAATGCTTATTGCTTTAGCTACTAAATGTAATTGGGAATTACACCAGCTTGATGTTAAATCTGCATTTTTAAATGGTGATTTAAAAGAGGAAATTTAATTAGTACAACCAAAAGGATTTGTAAAGCAGGGGCAGGAACATCTTGTTTGCAGATTGAAAAAGGCTTTATATGGTTTAAAGCAAGCACCCAAGTCTTGGTACGAAAATGTTGATTCATTCTTTGTAGAGCATGGTTTCCATAGAAGTTTAAATGACCCAAATTTGTATACCAAGTACAATAATGAGGGGCAGATTATTTTGATTTCTTTGTATGTGGATGACATGATTATAACAGGAAATGCAGATGATTTAATTAGAGGAATCAAAAGGCTTATGGCACAAGTTTTTGAGATGAAAGATCTCAAAAGCCTTCACTATTGTCTGGGATTAGAAGTATGCAGAGATACTGGGAAAACTTTTCTTACCCAAGGGAAGTATGCCAGATTTCTGTTGGAAAAGTTTGGTATGGATCAATGTAAATCAGCAGCTACACCTTTGCAGCAAAATCTGAAATTGTGCAGTTATGATGGCACTAAGGAGGTTGATGCCACAATGTACAGACAACTAGTTGGAAACTTGATATATCTTACAACAACCAGACCTAACTTGGCATACTATGTTAGTGTGTTGAGCAAATTCATGTTGAAACTGCTTGAAAGTCACTGGGTAGTAGCAAAGAGCGTGTTGAGGTATCTTTGTGGTACTTTTAATTATGGTATTTTATACACTGATGTATCTGATGTTACTCTAGCAGGTTTTTCAGACTCACACTGGGCAGGTAACCTGGATGATCGGAGGTCCATCACAGGTTACGCATTCAACATAGGTTCCGGGGTCATAGCTTGGAGCAGCAAGAAGCAGAGTATTGTAGCCTTGTCTTCATGTGAAGCTGAGTATCAAGCATTGTGTATAGCAACGTGTGAAGCAATCTGGTTGAGAAGACTTCTCAAAGATGCAGGAAAAGAACAGAAGAATCCCACTTCCATCAAAAGCAACAACCAAAGCACCATTAAATTAGCATACAATCCAGTGTTTCACAAAAACACCAAACATATAGACACTCAGTTTCATTTTGTTAGAGAGAAAATACAGTCAAAAGAAATTGCTATTGAATATTGTAAAACTTGTGACAATGTGGCTGATATTTTCACAAATCCTCTTGCACGAGTGAAATTTGAATTGTTTAGAAAGATGCTAGGAGTCTAGGAAAACCATTTTTCCATTAAGGGGGGGAGTTAAAAATAATTAATATTATTTTGTATTAATGGAGAAAATGGTTACATTGTTGTAACGTTCTCCCTAGTTTAGGATAAGTTCCTAAAGTTTAGGGGTTTGGGTGCAACTTCCTAGTATTGTATTTAATGATGTAATATTTCATTGATGAATAATAGAGTGTAGGAGAGTGATCTCTCTATTTTGGTGAGTGTAGTCTCCAGACATATCTCTCTTTTCAATTCTGTTCACATTTTATCTAATGCTAGCCTCCAAACTCTCTAAGGAAAATGAAAATAAAGTCTCATCTATTTCAATGATGCCAAAACATACTAAAGTCATTAATGAAGATCAAGTTGACCTAGTTGTCATGTTTCCACTACCTCTGGTATATGATGTAATAGACTATGAATTATGGAGCATGATTATGGAGACCGATTTCTAGATTGTATATGGTTGGTATTTTTAGTAGAGATAAAACCACAAAGGATTCAAAAGAAGACCATACAAGATCAATGGATATCATACTAAGAAGCTTATCATATCCTATAAAACAAAAGGTAGTACATTGCTCCTTCATTATAGATATGTAGGAAGGGATAGAAGATCTTTATTCAAAATAAGCTAAAAAGGAAGCTCCTAGCTTAAGGACTAAGGTAAAAGAGGAAACAATGAGAGAATAAATACTAAAAAGTCATCTTAAATAAAATTTTGAGGACTTGATCAAGCTACAAACTAAATTTTATCAAAAAGAGAAAAGGCTTAAAGAAGAAATTATCTCCTTGAAGAGCGAACTTGAAGAAGAAAGAAGAATTGAAGAAGTGACCACACCAGCTAAAAAGGAAGGAAGAAGATTGTGAGAAGCATGAAGAATAAGTTGTATCATTAAGGATTGAAGTTAACAAGCTCAATAAAAAGTTAAAAAGCTTGCAAGAGATAGATAACATTGTTAGCTACAACAAATCAAGTACCTTCATGCAAAAATTATGCAAGCACCAAGTCCACAAAGGAGAATTTTCAAGAAAAAACTGAAAGAGGAATATTTGTCCTCAAAAGACAAAGTGAAAACTAGAAGAAGTGTGAAGTTGCTAGTCCAATAAGTTATGCTAATATTCTCAAAAATATACCTTCCAAGATGACCAAGAGAAGACTAGACCTCCTCCAAGTATGAACAATTTCATAATATCATCAAGGCAATCCAACTCACTAAGGTTCCCAAGTATAATTCTTGGTTATTGTTATTCATGTACAAATTTTGGGCATAAGGCTACATATTGCAAAGATTATAGTAGGGTTAACTACAACAAATATCATCAAAACCCATGAAGCATTTTTACAGGCAGACAAGTCAGAAACCCTAATGGATCCTCTAACAAAACATACACGAAATTTCCTCTAGAATTCAAGTACAACAAATGATGCTTTAAATAACATAACTTTGAAGATATTATACGTTATTGTAACTATGATATGAAGTAGAATCCTAAGTATATTAGGCAAGAAATCAAACCCACTAGGGTTTGGAGAAGAAAACATGTCGAGCAGGAAGAAAAAATATCATCAGGGGAGCATCCCCACAAAAGAAAGGTACCCATTTCCATTGATGTCCCTGGGGGAGAGAGAGGATAGAATATGAAGCATGATGAAAGGGGGGTGTTTGGTCAATTTAGTGTGATCTAAATTGCTATTTAAAATGTCAATCCGGGGTTCGTAAAATGACGAAGTGAAGTGTACTATATGTACTAGATAACCATTTCCTTAATCTTTTGTCGTTTTTGAGTTTTTTAGTTTGTTTTTGGATTTATCTTTTCCTAATGTGTGATGGCGAAAATGAAAGTGAAGTATGGAGTATGGAGTACGGATAGTGATGGTGGTTTCTACAGTGATTTTCTCAAACTTGAAAGTGCTCAAGAAGAAAGCTTTAGAACAACTAAACTGAAATCAATTCTTAAGAGAAAGTAAATTCATCAAACAATGAACTAATGACAATGGCCCAGTATCCTTGATGCTGAATGAAAAGAAAGTAAAAACTGAACTTAAAGCAACTCAAACCAAAAACAAAGCAACTAATCGACACTACTTAAACTCTTCAGATCCTTTACCCTTCAGCTCAATCTACCTTGTGGGAAGTAATCATGAATAAGTCAAGCAATATGCTATCTGAATGGCAAGAAATTAAATTGCATAAAAGAAACTAGTCACACTACTTTAACTCTTCTGGTCCTTTACCCTTAAGCTCAATCTACCTTGTGGAAAGCAACCATGAATAAGTTTAAGCAATATGATAACTAAATTGCAAGAAATTAAATTGCAGAAAGGACACTAATCACACTACTTCAACTCTTCTGATCCTTTACCCTTCAGCTCAATCTACCTTGTGGGAAGCAATCATGAATAAGTTTAAGCAATATGATAACTAAATCACACTACAGTTAGTAATATTCTGATTTCTTGCTAATAGAGTCACTTCACTATAGAAAGAAACCATAAATTGATGAGCAGTATGATATCTAAATAACAAAAAAATAAATCAGCAAATCACAATCTTGAAAAGACAGTACTGAAATTAAACTTCAGAAAATGGAAGTTAGCAAGAAGGACAAGATGATCTCATATGTCAATGGTTATAAAAAAGATGAAAATTTTCCCGGGTTGCCTAAGAAAACCTGCAGAAAAGCACTGATCAATTGACAGTTATAAGAAAACAGAGGTGAAAATATAAACAACAGTGAGTTAAGAAACATCAAACAGTGTGTTATGTACAAGCTAATGATACAAGAACATAATAAAACCAAATGAAAACTTTACAAGGCTTCAGCATGCAGGGGCCCTCTGCCACTTCAGCCGGTCAACAAGTAGTCACATGAATAATCTTAGAAAGGTCTTCTCATATATTAAAACAACAACATATATATAAACAGTGGGGTGATAACACAACAGTTCAGAATTTACATATCCAAAAGCTCCTTTACAGCGTTCATCGACACATTATTTATAATGAAAAAATGTTGAAACTAACTAACTAACTCCTACGCTATTGACTGTGTTGCCAAAGACACGTAGATCCCTTCAGCCGAGATCTAGCGTAATTGTCATCATGTCCATTAAATCCTAGAGTGGTAGTTGTTAGATTCAGGTTGGAGAAGTGATCTCCAGGTGTGTCGGTGCCTTCGTGAGCTGCGGACTGTGCCAAGTAACGTTCACATGCTCAAAACAGAGACGTGCCCCCGCTGAAATCCTTGGTTGGCTTTACCTTTGACCTTCATTGACCGTGACCTTCCATGGATGATTTGGCTGATTTGAAGGGACGCGTTCCATGTATCCGTCACCTGGAGCTTGCCCATGTGGCTCGTTTCTTCATAGGACACCTGTAGCACAAATTTTAAAAAAATAGCTGCAGAATCTTGTGCTGGTTGCGGAAACCTGTGCTGGCTGCGGAAACTGACAAGTTTCCACAGCTGCATGAACAAAAAAAACTAAACCAAACAACAATCATAAGCATAGTCAGAAAACCATGTAAAAAGCTCTTTTTAAACTACAATGCAATGATTTAACAGTTGGGTGGATGAAATAAGTGGAAAAGGAAGGCTGAGAGGGTGTATAGGAAGGTGCAGGTTTGAGGCTCAACATACCCCCACTGTGAAGGTGTTTCATGTCCTCATGCAACCAAAATTGTGTTATTTCCCTCTAATCCATATGTTCTGATGCTTCTGCAAGGACATCTAGCCCTCTTTTCTTCTTCCTTGATGCTAACATCATCCTTGGCTTCCTGACTAGGCATTTGAACTTGAGGTTAATCAATGCTCTGCTTAACTTTTTGCACTTCTTCTTCAGTTTTCTGTTTTTCTTTTGCCACAGTCCTAAATGGAGCATAGTATTATCATGGACAATCTTGTCTACTTTACTCTGATCTTTGAGTGCTTCATTTTCTATTATGATATGCCTATTTAGGACTTCTAACTCAAATATTTCCTGTTTCAAAGACTGAACTTGTTGCATCAGGTGGCAGAGAGGTACTTGGTCCTACAGCTGATTGTTCTAAGGTTTCCAGGTAATTGTATGCCTCTTGCTGATTAGAATCTACCTCAGGTGTCTTTCTCGGCCTAAACTCAAAATCTGGTGGAGGAGGACTACTCTCTCTTTCCGGCCGAAAAGGGCTTTCCTCACATGGAGGACTTGACTCAATGCTTGGCTGAGTTGGAGATTTCTCAAGTGTCTCTTCATCTAAATCAATAAAGTGAGACTGTTTTTCTTTGGTTTTATTCCCCTTCCCTTTTATCCTAATGCTCCTTCTTAGGTATGAACTAGTACTCTTCTCTTATGCACTCTGTTTTCCTTTTTTCTTTTTCTTGGCTATGGCAGCGGCTTGAATATCTATTAATATTTCTGACAGTGGTTGATAATCCTCTTCTATGGATTGCTCAGGGGATGGATAGACTTCTTGGATGGGTCTCTTGCCTTTTTCCTTCTTCTGTTTCTTACTTCTAGCTCTATCTTCTTTTTCTTTTTGGACTGTTTCTTGAATTTCTATTGTAGGGGAGTCTTGGACTGCAACGTTTTTCTCTTTCCTCCTACTTTTCCTTGGAATTTTTGGTGGAATGCTTCCAGAGGCCTCAGACGGCTCTTGGAAGTAGTTTCTTGTCAAGAATTGCCCCCAAGTATCCTTAGTTTTCTTCAACTGATCCTCAATAAGGATTTTTATGAGCCCATGATGGTAGAGATGAGGTTCAATATTGCCTACATGTTTTTGAACTGTAAAACTCATCTTTTTCAAACTTGATAGCAGAAAATGAGGCAAATTAAGAGTGTGACCGTCTATGAAATTCATCATCAGTCTGACATGATACATATACATAGAGCCAAAACGACCTTCACACGTGATAAATCTCTGGATGACTAACAGTAGACTAGACCATTCCTCTTTTAATACATGAATAGGGATGCCTATTGTAAATACGGTTGTATCCATACCTTGGTTTTGTAGCATGGTTCTCCATATTTGATCGTCCACACTTCTATTTTTAAACCACCTTTCACCCTCTTCAGGTAGGCCCGTGGCAGCTGCTACTGTGGCCTTGGTCACTGTGAATTTCAAGTCTCCAACCTCCACTGTTTCTCCATTAAAGGACCTTGAAAAGCTTTGGTCACCTCCTTGTTATAGCCTTTAAACTTCTGGATAAATCGTAGCCATCTGACTTTCTTCAGCAATTCCTTAACTTGAGGGTAAACCTCCAAGTATTTCGTTCCTTCCGGCTCAACTCTCAGTAATTTTCCCATCCTCTATTTTAAATTCCACTGAGAGTTCTTCTGCGTGTGAGGGTTAAGGGAAAAAATAGCTCTATTACAGGGTTTAGGATAGACTGTAATGACTGTAGTTAGGGTTTAGGATGACTGTAGTGACTGCAATCGGGGTTTAGAGCAAACTGTAGTGACTGCAGTCGAAAATGGAGAACAGTGAATGGAAATACCCGAATTACGGGAGGAACAGTGGGTGAGCAGTGGTAAACGAGTTCATAAAATGAAATGTGGACGCATGCAAGGAGTATGGTATAAGTGGAGTATGAGTGGAGTAACGACAGGATTCTTTCGAGTCAGATGACTGTGTATGAGATTTTACACGTCTCAACAGACGTCTGCGGAAATTACATCTGGGAAGAGCCGTAACACAATAGGTCACATCTCAAGAGTACGGGTAATAACTAGAAGTGCAGTCATACTTGAGTTCAAACTCGGAGTAATCATGAGACCGTTAGGGAAATGAATGTGAGGTGTGTGGAGTGATATCCCGGAATAAGAGTGATAGTGCGCTAATATATCAAATCATTGCACATAGGAGAACCTATTATGGTTTAATGACTATACGTAATTATGACTTGAATTGTTATTTGATAAAGATTTTTGATCATACCTTTGGAAACTTTGTCAATTCTTGCTCAAGGCTTCTAACCAGTTGCTCTTCTTTGATATCTTGGAGATGCCCCATGTCTTTAGCTCAATTACACCTGCATTTCATGATTATGGCACTAACAGTTGATTGTATTTTTGAAAACAGAGTGATGTTGGCTGCGGAAATCGTTTCTGGCTGAGGAAACTGCTTCTGGCTGTGGAAACTGAGACAACACCCCCTTGTCTGCACAAAGATAGTTAGAAAAGAACTAACTGAATGAAAATAGTCCTGAAGGGGAATTTTTATTGATGGAGTGAAATGGAATGAGTGAAATGAAGTGAAAATGAAGTGGAATGAAGTGAAATGGAGATGAAAATGAGATGTAGGTGAAGTGAAATGACAAGTGAGATGAAGTGAAGATGGAAAGAGAAGGAGAGGAGATTTTTTTTGGAAAATATAGAGTGTCAGGTGTGCCTGATTTTCACTCTATATTTTCTTCATAAGACCGCCAATCTGGGATTTGTTTTCAGGCTTATACACATTTTTTTTTTCTCTCTCTCTTTTTTTTTTTTTCAAAAACTGAAAGAAACAAAGATTAGGCTAGTGGGAGAGAAGGATTCTTCTCCACCAGCCTTATTGTAGAATTCTCTTGGAACATTTTGACAAACTCCTCTTTTGAAAGTGGCTTATGATAAATTTTCAATCGGTGGCCATTCACAGTAAGAGGAGTCTGAAATTCATCAATGGTCTTGATTCTTACTGCTCCATTGTTAAATACTTTATCAATCTCATATGGCCCAAGCCAATGAGTCTGAAACTTCCCTTTGAAGTCTTTAAACTTGGAATCAAACAGTAAAGCCCAATCTCCCTCTTGAAACTTTCTCTCTTCAATATATCTGTCATGCCACTTAGATATTTGATGTTGAACTAGATCAGTCCTTAAACTTGCATCTTTCCTGATCTCATCTAGCTCATTCAGCTGCTCCATTCTGTGCTTTTGGACTTCTGATAGATTCATCCCCAACTAAACTGCCATCTTGAAAGTCTTGACTTGAAACTCAATGGGGAGCAGGACTTCTTTCCCATAAACAAGTTCATAGGGTGAATGTCCTGTTGTGTTCCTCCATGTAGTTCTGTAGGCCCATAAGGCTTCAGGAAGCCTTTCTGCCCAATCTCTTCTGTGGAGATGAACAGTTTTGGTGATGATGCTCTCAAGAACTTTTTTTGTAGATTCCACTTGACCATTTGCTTGAGGATGGTAAGGAGTAGATTTTATGTGCTTGATTTTGTATTCTTCCATCAGCTTCTCCATCAAATTAGATGTGAATTTACTTCCCTGATCTGTCACAATTTCTCTTGGGACACCGAAACGAGTAAAAATATCCTCAAAAATAAATTGAACAACTGAATTTTCAGTGGCAGAAGGCAATGCCTTGGCTTCTACCCATTTAGTGACATAATCAGTGCAAACCAATATATATTTCTTTTGTCTAGATGGTGGATTAATGGGTCCAATGAAATATAAGCCCATTTTTCAAAGGGTTCGATGAGTATTTGTGGCTGTAATGGCATTTCATTTGAAAGAGTTGGTCTCTGAACTCTCTGGCAGCTGTCACACCTTTTGACATATTGTTTTTCATCTTTGAAGAGAGAAGGCCAATAATATCCTAAAGAAATGATTTTATAGGCCGTCCTCTTGTCAGCAAAGTGTCCACTGCATGGTTCATCATCACATTCCTTGAGGATGTCAGGTATTTCATCTTCCCGAACACATCTTCTGATCACACAATCTAGCCCTGTTTTAAAAAATTCATTAGAAATCCATGAATAATTTGAACTCTCCTGAATAATTTTCCTTTTCTCATTAGGAAATAAGTGTGGAGGTAGCTTCCCTGTAACCAAATAGTTAGCAATATCTTCATACCAAGGAATCTTAGTAGTTACTGCAAACAAATATTCATTTGGAAACTTATCCTCTACAGGAGAATCTTCGTTAGTATTTTGGATTCTATACAAGAAATCAGCTACTGTATTTTGTTTCCCTGTTCTAACACAGTAATATTGAAATCTTGTAAAAGTAAAAGCCATCTTGTAACTCTGCCATTAGTAATAGGTTTGTTCATGAGATATCTAATTGCAGAATGATCAGTATGGACAAAAGTTTCATAGCCTGTTATATAATGTGTAAACTTGTTGATTGCACGAACAACAGCTAAGAACTCTTTCTCAGTCACAGTATAATTTAACTTAGTGGGAGTCAAATTTTTACTGGTGTAGTAAATGGCATAAGGAACTAAATCCTTTTGACCCAACACAGCTCCTAGAGCTGTATCTGAAGCATCTGTAGAAATATGGAAAGGAAGTTTCCAATTTGGCCCTCTCAAAATGGATGCTTTAGATATTCTTGTTTTCAAAGTTTCAAATGTAGATTGACAATCAGGATCGCACTTGAATTCACAGCCTTTTGTAAGTAATTTGAAGAGTGGAGATGTTATTTTGGTGAGTTTTCAATAAATATTCTATAATATCCAGTAAATCTCAGAAAACTTCTAACATCTTTTTGACAATTTGGAATAGGAAACTTGGAGATGACTTCAACTTTTGATCTATCAACTTTAATCCCATCCCCTGAAATATGATGTCCTAAAACAATACCTTCAGTAAACATCATAAAGCATTTCTCATGACTTAATGAAAGGCTTGTTTCTTTACATCTCATAAGGACTTTTTCCAAATTCTCTAATGCCTCTTCAAATGAATTACCATAAACTGTAAAATCATCCATATAAACCTCTACACAATCATGAATTAGATCAGAAAAGATTCCTAGTACTGCCCTTTGAAATGTTGCGGGTGCATTACATAATCCAAAAGGAAGTAATCGATAAGCAAAATTTCCCCATGGACAAGTAAATGTGGTCTTGTCCTCATCTTTAGGTGCTACCTGAATGTAATTGTAACCACTAAAACCATCCAAAAATGAGAAATACTTTTTGCCTGCTAAAGTATCTAATACCTGATCAATAAAGGGTAAAGGAAAGTGATCCTTCAAAGTTGCTTTGTTCAATTCTCTGTAATCAATGCAAACCCTCCATTTACCATTCTTTTTAGGTATTATAACCAAAGGAGAAACCCACCGGCTATCTGAAATTGGATAAATGAAGTTTACATTAAGTAACTTTTGGAGCTCTTCTTTCACTATCTCCCTAAGGTTTGGATTCATCCTTCTTTGAGGTTGTCTGATTGGTCTACTGTTTTCCTCAATGTAGATGTGATGAATGCAAGTCTTAGGGTCAATACCTTTCATATCGGTATACTCCCATGCAAATGCAGTAGAATGTTTTTGCAAGATTTTGGTTAGCTCTTCCTGTTGTGATTTTTCCAAGTTTTTGTTGATATTCAATTTTTTTCCTGGAAAAATCTCAATGGCGGAACTACCAAACTCTTCCATAGAGAAAAGAGACATTTTTCTAGATGATAGGCACTGAATGTCAGAATCCAACTGTAATTGTGTGTGGTCATATTCTGAAGATGTTTCAAAGTTTTCTAATGTGTTCAGAATTTGACTATCTTCACTGATCTCAGAAATGGTAAAGACAGGTTGTATAGTATCTTCATCATCAACCCACTCATTATCTCCTATTTCTGTAATTGCTTTTGCTGGAGGATACAGATTGAACTTCTATGTCGAATTACCATCAGAAATATACATATCCCCAGACCTAGAACTGATAAAAGCATCAGCTGTGGCTAGCCAAGGTCTTCCTAAGATGAGAGGATGTCCTCCTAGATTACTCTTGGGAGTTAAAATCATGAAATCCACTGGATATTCACAAGAGTTTAAGGAGACTGAAATGTCTTCTAATACACCATCTGGTTTAATAATTGATCGATTTGCAAGTTGCAATAAAGTAGGTGTAAAAAGAAGATTAGGAAGTTTTAGCTATTCCATAGTCTCTCTACTCATAATGTTGATAGCAGCCCCTAAATCAATCAAAGTATTTGATATTTCTACCCCATTGATATGTGTTTTGACAATTGGACTACCGGGATCTACATACTTCTGCATAGCAATTTTTCCCATCATGATATCTGTAATTTTTCCTACCAGGTGGATTCTTCTTGTATCTCTTGGTTTCCTTCCTGGTATTTTAAGACTCAACTCCTTTATTGTTTCTGCTAGAATAGGAATCTCTTTAATGGCTTGTAACAAGGGAATCTTGATACAGACATTCTTCAATTCATCTAGAAAATCATAGTCAGGCAACAAGATTTGTTTTTCCACCCCTTTGTCAATTTGTAATCTTTCAGGAAACGGAGGTGTGGATGAAGATGCAGGTTGCTCAACTATAGGAGTTGTGGGGGTTAACTCTTTTTCTTTTTCTTTTTGAGTGCTTGGGTTTTGAAGAGATGCTTCAGAACCCTTATTGGCTTCAAGAGAATCTTCCTCAGAAATGCTTTGCTTTTGAGCATCTATAGAAGGATTATCTAGGACTCTACCTGATCTGAGTTGTACATCATTGAGAGGAACAATCATATAGGCATGAAATTGTTGACCTTCCATCATGTAAGCATTTTGAGGGTTTTTGTTATTGGGGTTTGGCAATGGCTGAGAAGGAAGTTGATTTGACTTTTGTTGGAATGGAAGCAAGAGTTGAGAATTTGGATTCTGTTGAGAAGGTTGTTGTTGTTGTGGAAATGGCAATGATAGTTGTGGGTTTTGATTTGGAAGATGTGGAGCTCGTTGGTTTTGAAAATATGGAGGATATTGATAAAATTGAGCAAATCTCCCATAAGGATTTTGCATACCTTGTACCCATGATTGAAAAGGATTTTGAGGTTGGGACCAAGGTTGTTGCCAAGGATTCCAATTTGGTGGGGGTTGAAAATTCATAGAGTTGTTAAACCATTGATTGTGTTGCCCCTGCCAAGGTCTCCTTGCAACAAAACAGAGAGACTCGATTGTATTTGGATCTTCTTGAAAGACAGATTTGAGCCCAGGAATTGAAGGACAATCCTTGGTCTCATGATTCTCTAAACAAATTACACATGTTTCTACAACTTTTGCATCCAAGGGACATTCCCTTAGAGCATGTTTCTTTCTACACTTTGGGCAAAAGATGGCCAAAGCCTCAACTTCTGCTTTCTGCTTATTGTGAATCTTAAGAGTGTCTAGTTGCTCATTAATACTCCCTAAGATGTCACTCTTGAATTCATCAAGCATGTTGCCAATCTCAGCCCTACTTACTGATCCAGTTGCAGATTTGTTTGCTCTGATGAGAAAAGGATCTCTAGGACCTTTTTGAGTTTTAGATTTCCCCCTTGAGAGATGGACACATAGCTCTGCTATATCATGAAGTGGAAGTTGAGATATGTCTCCTTTTCCCATCATGTTAAAAATATCTATCCATTCATCTCTAATGGATTTTAATAGAAGGGCTTTCAAGATCTCCTCATCTAAGTTACTCATTTTTGCTCTTTTCAGGTTGTATTGAAATCTTTCAAGTAAATCCTCCAAGTTTTCATCTTCTCTTTGCACCATTTTGAATACCTCATCCTTGTGATTGGTGGGCATACAATAGTCTAGGTACCTATCCAAAAATGTTTGTTTCATATCATTCCAAGTCCTAATGGATTGAGTGAGTAATCCCATGAACCATTTCAAGGCTACTTCTTTCAATGTTGAAGGAAACAGTTTGAGTTTTTGAGAGTCTTCCAGATAATCATAAGTTCGACACACGACCTCAAACTCAAATAGAAATGTTTCAGGGTCCTCATTTTTTAACCCATGGAAGTTTGGGAGGATAGATGGTGAGATGTTTTTCATTGTGGCTCGGGAGTCCTCATCGACAATAGGAAATCTGAATGAGTTATCTCCATCCCTATTTCCCCCAATGTTACCTCTACCTCCTCCATTATTTCCTCCCCCTCCTCTACCTCTACCAAATCCATTTGCTCCTTCCTCTGTCATGGTAGTTTCCCTGGAGACTTCAGATTCCTCTGGTTCCTCTACTAAGGGTGATCGAGAAGGAATTTCTCCCTCTTCTTCTTCAGATGATTCTACTTATTCAACTACAATTTGTCTCTCTGTAGAAGGAAGGAAAGGATCTCTTTCTAATTCATATTCGATGGAAGGTGTGGGAGAGTCAACTACTGCCTCTTGAATTCTAGGAATCCTAGGGCTAGGAGTGTAAGTTGGAGATGATGGAGGTGTCTCTTGTCTATTCCTTGAAGTAGATGGAGTTGTAAAAATTGAAATCTTGGCTCTAGCTAAAAACCTTCCCCTAGAATCTCTTGCTCTATGCATGTCATTTTTTATTTATTTTTCTTCAAGTCGGGCTAATAATTCTCTTTCTGATCTTCTAGATCACTCTAGGTGCAAGAAGAGAGCATACTCAAGAAAATATTAAACCAATAACTTTCTATTTTCTGATCCTCCATATCACACTAAGTGCAAGAGGAGAGCATACTTTGAGAGGTTATCAATTTTCCTTCCTTGAAATTTTCTTGTTTTCTTGTTTAGAAATTGGCTACCTAATTTCACTTCCCCGGCAAAGGCACCAAAATGTTTGGTCAATTTAGTGTGATCTAAATTTCTATTTAAAATGTCAATCCGGGGTTCGTAAACTGACGAAGTGAAGTGTACTATATGTACTAGATAACCATTTCCTTAATCTTTTGTCGTTTTTGAGTTTTTTAGTTTGTTTTTGGATTTATCTTTCCCTAATGTGTGATGGCGAAAATGAAAGTGAAGTATGGAGTATGGAGTACGAATAGTGATGGTGGTTTCTACAGTGATTTTCTCAAACTTGAAAGTTATCAAGAAGAAAGCTTTAGAACAACTAAACTGAAATCAATTCTTAAGAGAAAGTAAATGCATCAAATAGTGAACTAATGACAATGGCCCAGTATCCTTGCTGCTGAATGAAAAGAAAGTAAAACCTGAACTTAAAGCAACTCAAACCAAAAACAAAGCAACTAATTGACACTACTTAAACTCTTCAGATCCTTTACCCTTCAGCTCAATCTACCTTGTGGGAAGTAATCATGAATAAGTCAAGCAATATGCTACCTAAATGGCAAGAAATTAAATTGCATAAAAGAAACTAGTCAGACTACTTTAACTCTTCTGGTCCTTTACCCTTCAGCTCAATCTACCTTGTGGGAAGCAACCATGAATAAGTTTAAGCAATATGATAACTATTTTAATTAATGGAAAAACCTATGAGCAATTTATGAAACCGACATTTCAGAATAGCTAAGTGAGTCCATCATCAGGGTAATGAGATCTGTATTTTGAGAAGAGAGAGTCAAGAAGATGTGAACCTATTAATAGAAGGATAGAGAGTAGGATTCTGGCTCTTGACATTCTCATCTTCTCAAATTTAAGAGCATTGTTCTGCATGTCCCTTCCATGGTGGGACTTAATGGTGTTGAAGAGAGATTCCAAACAGGCTGGTAGAGTATTTTAATTAATAAAAAAACCTGTGAGCAATTTATGAAACCGACGTTTCAGACTAGCTAAGTGAGTCCATCATCACGGTAATGAGATCTATATTTTGAGAAGAGAGAGTCAAGAAGATGTGAACCTATTAATAGAAGGATAGAGAGTAGGATTCTGGCTCTTGACATTCTCATCTTCTCAAATTTAAGAGCATTGTTCTGCATGTCCCTTCCATGGTGGGACTTAATGGTGTTGAAGAGAGATTCCATACAGGCTGGTAGAGTATTTTAATTAACGGAGAAACCTGTGAGCAATTTATGAAACTGACGTTTCGGACTAGCTAAGTGAATCCATCATGAGGGTAATGAGATCTTTATTTTGAGAAGAGAGAGTCAAGAAGATGTGAACCTATTAATAGAACGATAGAGAGTAGGATTCTGGCTCTTAACATTCCCATCTTCTCAAATTTAAGAGCATTGTTCTGCATGTCCCTTCCATGGTGGGACTTAATGGTGTTGAAGAGAGATTCCATACAGGCTGGTAGAGTATTTTAATTAATGGAAAAACCTGTGAGCAAATTATGAAACCGACGTTTCGGACTAGCTAATTGAGTCCATCATCAGGGTAATGGGATCTGTATTTTTAGAAGAGAGAGTCAAGAAGATGTGAACCTATTAATAGAAGGATAGAGAGTAGGATTCTGGCTCTTTACATTCTCATCTTCTCAAAATTAAGAGCATTGTTCTGCATGTCCCTTCCATGGTGGGACTTAATGGTGTTGAAGAGAGATTCCATACAGGTTGGTAGAGTATTTTAATTAATGGAAAAACCTGTGAGAAATTTATGAAACCGATGTTTCAGACTAGCTTAGTGAGTCCATCATGAGGGTAATGAGATCAGTATTTTGAGAAGAGAGAGTCAAGTAGATGTGAACCTATTAATAGAAGGATAGAGAGTAGGATTCTCGCTCTTGACATTCTCATCTTCTCAAATTTAAGAACATTGTTCTGCATGTCCCTTCCATGGTGGGACTTCATGGTGTTGAAGAGAGATTCCATACAGGCTGGTAGAGTATTTTAATTAATGGAAAAACCTGTGAGCAATTTATGAAACCGACGTTTGCGACTAGCTAAGTGAGTCCATCATCAGGGTAATGAGATCTGTATTTTTAGAAGAGAGAGTCAAGAAGATGTGAACTTGACATTCTCATCTTCTCAAATTTAAGAGCATTGTTCTGCATGTCCCTTCCATGGTGGGACTTAATGGTGTTGAAGAGAGATTCCATACAGGCTCGTAGAGTATTTTAATTAATGGAAAAACCTGTGAGCAATTTATGAAACCGACGTTTCGGACTGGCTAAGTGAGTCCATCATGAGGGTAATGAGATCTATATTTTGAGAAGAGAGAGTCAAGAAGATGTGAACTTGACATTCTCATCTTCTCAAATTTAAGAGCATTGTTCTGCATGTCCCTTCCATGGTGGGACTTAATGGTGTTGAAGAGAGATTCCATACAGGCTGGTAAAGTATTTTAATTAATGGAAAAACCTGTGAGCAATTTATGAAACCGACGTTTCGGACTAGCTAAGTGAGTCCATCATCACGGTAATGAGATCTGTATTTTCAGAAGAGAGAGTCAAGAAGATGTGAACTTGTCATTCTCATCTTCTCAAATTTAAGAGCATTGTTCTGCATGTCCCTTCCATGGTGGGACTTAATGGTGTTGAAGAGAGATTCCATACAGGTTGGTAGAGTATTTTAATTAATGGAAAAACCTGTGAGGAATTTACTAAACCGACGTTTCGGACTAGCTAAGTGACTCCATCATTAGGGTAATGAGATCTGTATTTTGAGAAGAGAGAGTCAAGAAGATGTGAACTTGACATTCTCATCTTCTCAAATTTAAGAGCATTGTTCTGCATGTCCCTTCCATGGTGGGACTTAATATTGTTGAAGAGAGATTCCATACAGGCTGGTAGAGTATGTTAATTAACGGAAAAACCTGTGAGCAATTTATGAAACCGACGTTTCGGACTAGCTAAGTGAGTCCATCATTAGGGTAATGAGATCTATAATTTTAGAAGAGACAGTCAAGAAGATGTGAACTTGACATTCTCATCTTCTCAAATTTAAGCTCATTGTTCTGGATGTCCCTTCCATGGTGGGACTTAATGGTATTGAAGAGAGATTCCATACAGGCTCGTAGAGTATTTTAATTAATGGAAAAAACTGTGAGAAATTTATGAAACCGACGTTTCGGACAAGCTAAGTGAGTCCATCATCAGGGTAATGAGATTTGTATTTTGAGAAGAGAGAGTCAAGAAGATGTGAACTTGACATTCTCATCTTCTCAAATTTAAGAGCATTGTTCTAAATGTCCCTTCCATGGTGGGACTTAATGGTGTTGAAGAGAGATTCCATACAGGCTGGTAGAGTATTTTAATTAATGGAAAAACCTGTGAGCAATTTATGAAACCGACGTTTCGAACTAGCTAAGTGAGTCCATCATCAGGGTAATGAGATCTGTATTTTGAGAAGAGAGAGTCAAGAAGATGTGAACTTGACATTCTCATCTTCTCAAATTTAAGAACATTTTTCTCCATGTCCCTTCCATGGTGGGACTTAGTGGTCGTGAAGAGAGATTCTATACAGGCTGGTAGAGTATTTTAATTAATGGAAAAACCTGTGAGCAATTTATGAAACTGACGTTTCGGACTAGCTAAGTGAGTCCATCATCAGGGTAATGAGATCTATATTTTGAGAAGAGAGAGTCAAGAAGATGTGAACTTGACATTCTCTTCTTCTAAAATTTAAGAGCATTGTTCTGCATGTCCCTTCCATGGTGGGACTTAATGGTGTTGAAGAGAGATTCCATATAGGCTGGTAGAGTATTTTAATTAATGGAAAAACATGTGAGCAATTTATGAAACCGACGTTTCGGACTAGCCTGTATGGAATCTCTCTTCAACACCATTAAGTCCCACCATGGAAGGGACATGCAGAACAATGCTCTTAAATTTGAGAATATGAGAATGTCAAGTTCACATCTTCTTGACTCTCTCTTCTCAAAATACAGATCTCATTACCCTGATGATGGACTCACTTAGCTAGTCCGAAACGTCGGTTTCATAAATTGCTCACAGGTTTCTCCATTAATTAAAATACTCTACCAGCCTGTATGGAATCTCTCTTCAACACCATTAAGTCCCACCATGGAAGGGACATGTAGAACAATGCTCTTAAATTTGAGAAGATGAGAATGTCAAGTTCACATCTTCTTGACTCTCTCTTCTCAAAATACAGATCTCATTACCCTGATGATGGACTCACTTAGCTAGTCCGAAACGTCGGCTTCATAAATTGCTCACAGGTTTTTCCATTAATTAAAATACTTTACCAGCCTGTATGGAATCTCTCTTCAATACCATTAAGTCCCACCATGGAAGGGACATGCAGAACAATGCTCTTAAATTTGAGAAGATGAGAATGTCAAGTTCACATATTCTTGACTCTCTCTTCTCAAAATACAGATCTCATTACCCTGATGATGGACTCACTTAGCTAGTCCGAAACGTCAGTTTCATAAATTGCTCACAGGTTTTTCCATTAATTAAAATACTCTACCAGTCTGTATGGAATCTCTCTTCAAAACCATTAAGTCCCACCATGGAAGGGACATGCAGAACAATGCTCTTAAATTTGAGAAGATGAGAATGTCAAGTTCACATCTTCTTGACTCTCTCTTCTATAAATATAGATCTCATTACCCTGATGATGGACTCACTTAGCTAGTCCGAAACGTCGGTTTCATAAATTGCTCACAGGGTTTTCCATTAATTAAAATACTCTACCAGCCTGTATGGAATCTCTCTTCAACACCATTAAGTCCCACCATGGAAGGGACATGCAGAACAATGCTCTTAAATTTGAGAAGATGAGAATGTCAAGTTCACATCTTCTTGACTCTCTCTTCTCAAAATACAGATCTCATTACCCTGATGATGGACTCACTTAGCTAGTTCGAAACGTCGGTTTCATAAACTGGTCACAGGTTTTTCCATTAATTAAAATACTCTACCAGCCTGTATGGAATCTCTCTTCAACACCATTAAGTCCCACCATGGAAGGGACATGCATGCTCTTAAATTTGAGAAGATGAGAATGTCAAGTTCACATCTTCTTGACTCTCTCTTCTCAAAATACAGATCTCATTACCCTGATGATGGACTCCCTTAGCTAGTCCGAAACGTCGGTTTCATAAATTGTTCACAGTTTTTTCCATTAATTAAAATACTCTACTAGCCTGTATGGAATCTCTCTTCAACACCATTAAGTCCCACCATGGAAGGGACATGCAGAACAATGCTCTTAATTTGAGAAGGTGAGAATGTCATGTTAACATCTTCTTGACTCTCTCGTCAAAATACAGATCTTATTACCCTGATGACGAACTCACTTAGCTAGTCCGAAACGTCGGTTTCATAAATTGCTCACACGTTTTTCCATTAATTAAAATACTCTACCAGCCTTTATGGAATCTCTCTTCAACACCATTAAGTCCCACCATGGAAGGGACATGCAGAAAAACGCTCTTAAATTTGAGAAGATGAGAATGTCAAGTTCACATCTTCTTGACTCTGTCTTCTCAAAATACAGATCTCATTACCCTGATGATGGACTGACTTAGCTAGTTCGAAACGTCGGTTTCATAAATTGCTCACATGTTTTTCCATTAATTAAAATACTCTACCAGCGTGTATGGAATCTCTCTTCAACACCATTAAGTCCCACCATGAAAGGGACATGCAAAACAATGCTCTTAAATTTGAGAAGGACAGAATGTCAAGTTCACACCTTCTTGACTCTCTCTTCTCAAAATACAGATCTCATTACCTTGATGATGGACTCGCTTAGCTAGTTCGAAACGTCGGTTTCATAAACTGCTCACAGGTTTTTCCATTAATTAAAATACTCTACCAGCCTGTATGGAATCTCTCTTCAACACCATTAAGTCCCACCATGGAAGGGACATGCAGAACAATGCTCTTAAATTTGAGAAGATGAGAATGTCAAGTTCACATCTTCTTTACTCTCTCTTCTCAAAATACAGATCTCATTACCCTGATGATGGACCCACTTAGCTAGTCCGAAACGTCGGTTTAATAAATTTCTCACAGGTTTTTCCATTAATTAAAATACTCTACCATCCTGTATGGAATCTCTCTTCAACACCATTAAGTCCCACCATGGAAGGGACATGCAAAACAATGCTCTTAAATTTGAGAAGATGAGAATGTCAAGAGCGAGAATCCTACTCTCTATCCTTCTATTAATAGGTTGACATCTTCTTGACTCTCTCTTCTCAAAATACAGATCTCATTACCGTGATGATGGACTCACTTAGCTAGTCCGAAACGTCGGTTTCATAAATTGCTCACAGGGTTTTCCATTAATTAAAATACTCTACCAGCCTCTATGGAACCTCTCTTCAACACCATTAAGTCCCACCATGGAAGGGACATGCAGAACAATGCTCTTAAATTTGAGAAGATGAGAATGTCAAGAGCGAGAATCCTACTCTCTATCCTTCTATTAATAGGTTCACATCTTCTTGAATCTCTCTTCTCAAAATACAGATCTCATTACCTTGATGATGGACTCACTTAGCTAGTCCGAAAGGTCGGTTTCATAAATTGCTCACAGGTTTTTACATTAATTAAAATACTCTACCAGCCTGTATGGAATCTCTCTTCAACACCATTAAGTCCCACCATGGAAGGGACATGCAGAACAATGCTCTTAAATTTGAGAAGATGAGAATGTCAAGAGTGAGAATCTTACTCTCTATCCTTCTATTAATAGGTTCACATCTTCTTGACTCTCTCTTCTCAAAATACAGATCTCATTACCTTGATGATGGACTCACTTAGCTAGTCCGAAACGTCATTTTCATAAATTGCTCAGAAGTTTTTCCATTAATTAAAATAGTCTACCAGCCTGTATGGAATCTCTCTTCAACACCATTAAGTCCCACCATGGAAGGGACATGCAGAACAATGCTCTTTAATTTGAGAAGATGAGAATGCCAAGAGCGAGAATCCTACTCTCTATCCTTCTATTAATAGGTTCACATCTTCTTGACTCTCTCTTCTCAAAATACAGATCTCATTACCCTGATGATGGACTCACTTAGCTAGTCCGAAACGTCGGTTTCATAAATTTCTCACAGGTTTTTCCATTAATTAAAATACTCTACTAGCCTGTATGGAATCTCTCTTCAACACCATTAAGTCCCACCATGGAAGGGAAATGCAGAACAATGCTCTTAAATTTGGGAAGATGAGAATGTCAAGAGCGAGAATCCTACTTTCTATCCTTCTATTAATAGGTTCACATCTTCTTGACTCTCTCTTCTCAAAATACAGATCTCATTACCCTGATGATGGACTCACTTAGCTAGTCTGAAACGTTTGTTTCATAAATTTCTCACAGGTTTTTCCATTAATTAAAATACTCTACCAGCCTGTATGGAATCTCTCTTCAACACCATTAAGTCCCACCATGGAAGGGACATGCAGAACAATGCTCTTAAATTTGAGAAGATGAGAATGTCAAGAGCGAGAATCCTACTCTCTATCCTTCTATTAATAGGTTCACATCTTCTTGACTCTCTCTTCTAAAAATACAGATCTCATTACCCTGATGATGGACTCACTTAGCTAGTCCTAAACGTTGGTTTCATAAATTGCTCACAGGTTTTTCCATTAATTACTCTACCAGCCTGTATGGAATCTCTCTTCAACACCATTAAATCCCACCATGGAAGGGACATGCAGAACAATGCTCTTAAATTTTAGAAGATGAGAATGTCAAGAGCCAGAATCCTATCAAGCCGACCTCACCTACCCAAAGTTATCTCTCTATCCTTCTATTAATAGGTTCACATCTTCTTGACTCTCTCTTCTCAAAATACAGATCTCATTACCCTGATGATGGACTCACTTAACTAGTCCGAAACGTCGGTTCCATAAATTGCTCACAGGTTTTTCCATTAATTAAAATACTCTACGAGCCTGTATGGAATCTCTCTTCAACACCATTAAGTCCCTCCATGGAAGGGACATGCAGAAAAATGCTCTTAAATTTGAGAAGATGAGAATGTCAAGAGCGAGAATCCTACTCTCTATCCTTCTATTAATAGGTTCACATCTGCTTGACTCTCTCTTCTCAAAATACAGATCTCATTACCCTGATGATGGACTCACTTAGCTAGTCCGAAACGTCGGTTTCATAAATTGCTCACAGGTTTTTCCATTAATTAAAATACTCTACCAGCCTGTATGGAATCTCTCTTCAATATGATAACTAAATTGCAAGAAATTGAATTGCAGAAAGGAAACTAATCACAGTACTTCAACTCTTCTGATCCTTTACCCTTAAGCTCAATCTACCTTGTGGGAAGCAATCATGAATAAGTTTAAGCAATATGATAACTAAATCACACTACAGTTAGTGATATTCTGATTTCTTGCTAATAGAGTCACTTCACTATAGAAAGAAACCATAAATTGATGAGAAGTATGATATCTAAATAACAAAAAAATAAATCAGCAAATCACAATCTTGAATACTGAAATTAAACTTCAGAAAATGGAAGTTAGCAGGAAGGACAAGATGATCTCATATGTCAATAGTTATCAAAAAGATGAAAATTTTCCTCGGCTGCCTAAGAAAACCTTGAGAAAAGCACTGATCAATTGACAGCTATAAGAAAACAGAGGTGAAAATATCAACAACAGTGAGTTAAGAAACATCAAACAGTGTGTTATGTACAAGCTAATGATACAAGAACATAATAAAACCAAATGAAAACTTTACAAGGCTTCAGCGCGTAGGGGTGGTCAATAAGTAGTCACACGAATAAACTCAGAAAGGTCTTCTCATATATTAAAACATCAACATATATATAAACAGTGGGGTGATAACACAATAGTTTAGAATTTACATATCCAAAAGCTCCTTTACAGTGTTCATCGACGCATTATTTATAATGAAAAAATGCTGAAACTAACTAACTAACTCATACGCTATTGAATGTGTTGCCAAAGACATGTAGATCCCTTCAGCCCAGATCTAGTGTAACTGTCATCATGTCCATTAAATCTCCGGAGTGGTAGCAGTTAGATTCAGGTTGCAGAAGTGATCTCAAGGAGTGCCGAAGTGATCTCAAGGAGTGCCGGTGTCTTCGTGAGCTGAGGACTGTGCCACGTAACGTTCACGTGCCCAAAATAGAGAGGTGCCACCGAACTCCTTGGTTGGCTTTACCTTTGACCTTCGTTGACCGTGACCTTCCATGGATGATTTGGCTGATTTGAAGGGACACGTTCCATGTATCCGTCACCTAGAGCTTGACCATGTGGCTCGTTTCTTCATAGGACACCTGTAGCACAGCCAGCTTTTAACAAAATAGCTGCGGAATCCTGTGCTGGGTAAGCTGCAAAAAAAACTAAACCAAACAACAGTCATAAGCATATTCAGAAAACCATGTAAAAAGCTCTTTTTAAACTACAATGCAATGATTTAACAGCTCGGTGGATGAAATAAGTGGAAAAGGAAGGTTGAGAGGGTGTATAGGAAGGAGCCTCAACAGGGGGTAATAGGTTTCAACATCAATGATGAAAGGGGGGCCATAGGTGTCAACATCAATGATGAAAGCGGGGTCATAGATGTCTAAATGTTCCTTCCTAATTTCTCATTATTTTAGTATACCCCCATTCTGGCTTCCCTTCCTCCTAATGACTTTTCACGTTCATATCAAGGTTTCACCTCTTCACCAACCATAATTAAATTATAATTACAATCGAAAGTATTTTTCCCATTTACATTTACACACCCATAGGAGGATCAATAATATAATTAATTGCAATTACAATACTAGTGGGAGTTAAGTGTTGGGGATACAACATCTTGCAACCTCTTCAACAATAAAAAATCATGTAATCCATGGAGACTATTCCCAAGAGAGGATTACTCCAAATAAAAACTCAAATAACCTCTAAATAACCCCTTCAAGTGTGAACAACTTCCAAGTGAAGTAGGATGTTCAAGCTATTAACCTCCAAGGCAATAAAATGAATTAATTTAACCATTGAATGGTTAAATAAACCTCAACATGTGAGCACAAAGTTTAATGCTCAGCAAAACCATAACCAAACCTCCCAATTATCACCAACTAATTAAATCAACATGAACACATGTGCTAATGAGTTGCACAGGGAGGTGGGTGGTCTCTCCCTTAAGTGTTGGACCTTGGAAATATGCTAGATATCCTATCAAAACCCATCAATATAAGAACATAATGAAAATATAGAAGCTCCACCTAGGTTTAAAATTACAACAAACCAAAAACTAAATCATAGGAGGGGATTTCTCCACTAAATATAGTATCCTTCCACTCTAACTTCATATTGGAAGAAAGTGCATACACACTGAACTTAACATTATCAAACAAATTTCCACCTAGGCGATGTGGCCAATGAATATTAGAATATTAAGTCATGTCACCTACAGAAGTTCTAAAAATGCAAAGTGAGTTAAGACAACACATATCCTCTAACCACATCAAGGTCATAAGAGAAGGAGAGGGTAGAAATGATAACCCATCCAACCATCAAGTATGTCCCACCACACATCCAACATAAGAGGAACATGTTAAACACCCCTCCTCTTAATAGTAATAATGCATCATCATTATGGGAACGACACTAGAAAACCCCATAAAACATTAAACATCTACTTGCAAATACCATCATCTAATTACTTGTGGGGATATAACCACTAGATAAGAACAAGATGTAACACAAATCCCATAAACATATATATGCCAAAAACACATCATAATGAGATAGCATGCTCCATAACCAACTAAATACAACCAAGGGGTGACCAATTAGGCAAACATGTTTGAGAAGAACACTAAATCAACAAACACAATCATCCAAACAAAAGCCAGGTTCACCCAACCAAAACCCTCCATCAAACAATCCAATGCCATCCAGGAAAAGATACATGAAGATATATCCCAGAAAATCCTCCAATATTTTTAAATACCAAAAACAAATGTCCAACCTCATTCAATATGAAATATAAGACTCCCTTATTAACTAAATTATGTAAATATAAAACTCTCTCATTAACTAAATTATGCAAATTTTTCGTAGAAACACTGCTGCCTTAATAAATATAGTAGTATCAAAATTAAAATCTCACCATGTAATTTTCATTGATGAAATCTCATCGTGAGAGAAGATACCAACAAGTAAAAACAATACTCTACCGCATGTAAAAACATTTAACACAAAACACACATAGCCGTTTAACACAAATCACACATGAAGCCGACAAAATTAATTTACGTGGAACTTACATGCTGCTAATACTCTATATCCTTATTTAAGGTACCCGTCGATCAAAACGACCAACCACCAATGATCCTCTAATCATTTACATCTCCTCCAATCATTTTCATATCCACCAATCCATTGCAAAATGGCTTCAGACGGTGTTCCGGAACAATATTTGGATGTGGTGTTCCAAGAATTTGCCTACGATCCCATTCGACTCCCGCTTGCAGAAGACCCTTCCCAGCTGCTATACAACCGCAGGACACTCGAGACAATTTGGGTGACCAAACACGATGCCATCAACCCATATACCCGCCACCCCTTCCACATCAACAAATGTCATCCCCCAGACTGAGCTGAGACAAGAGATGCAGCGATACATCACCAGAAACAGAATCCCACGGCTTCAGGTAATTCCGGATTATACTAAGCTGTTAAACCACACTGAAATGACAAGTCTGCTGAAGGATTTGGTGTACCGTTATCGTTATATTTGTCAGAAGAAGGAAAATAAGAAAGAAGCGGATTGGAATCCAGTGTGGCAGAAGCTCAACCTGATCCGTCTATATTGCGAGTACGGGGAATGGAACAGGGAACTGTTTTCGTTAATCCAGGGATACCATTACTTGTTCATGGTGGTCGATACACAGCTACAGTGTTCATACTCTTTAAGTGAAGAAACGAAGGAAGTTTGCAGAGAAGTGGGCAGGATAGTCGATATCGTCGGCTTCAGACTCGTGGATTTGCTGACAATACCTGAAAAATCAATATTGGCGTTCGTACATATTCTGTCTCATCTTGGAAAATCCAGGTATTTGAAAATCCAGAGCATGGTCCTAAAAATTTACTATCAGATGTTTTATCACAATACCAATTATCCTCTTCTAAACAAGGGAACAACCATAGTTCCTTGTGTCATCGAAATTACTCTCAAATTGTTAGGGCGCCACAATTCTAGGGATGAAATCATAAATGAAGATCTCCACAATGGGACGGGGATCCTGAAAGCGGCGTGGATGTGGAGGAAGTTCACTTTGCTCCTTTTTGACAATTACGTGGACGTTCTTGTGAAACTTGTAATACTCTGCATTTACCGTTATGATCAACGACATATAGTTTCCTCCCCACACGGAGGGGCACATTCATGTATTGGTAAAGCACTTAACCGAGCGTTGGAATTAATTGAAGCATTAGTAAAGGCTGAAGATTCTGAAGTTTATAAATATGTGAACCACAAGAAAAGGCTTCAAGAATTGGACATAGTCAAAGATATTGTTGGAATGGTGGAACTTGTTATGGCAGGGGTCAGATTCGAAACAGCGGAACTTCTGAAAAGCGGTCGTAGGAAACTGAAACAAAGAGAGATTAATGTTTTTGAAGATTTGCTTCAAAGCGAAACTGCAAACAAATATAGTACACATGTTAGGCAGTTGCTTCGCGACATCACAACGATGGCTGCTTCTCGCTAGAAATGATAGATGATGTTAGGCTCAGTCTAGGGCCAAGAGTGTGTGGGGCTTGAATGTTTTACAAAATTAAATTGTTTATTTTAATTTGTATATTCATAACGTTGTGCAAAACTGTTTTTATTTAAACATAACTCCACTTTCAATTTTTTACAAGGTTTTTAAAAACTTAAACTAATAACTTATTAATTTGATGAACAAAATGTTACACAAATTAATAAACTAATTTATATTTATTAATTTATAATGATTTAACTCTGAGATTTCCTCAAATTTAACTATCCAATGCATAAAAAATCAGGCTATTTATAAATACAAATTTATATATATAATTATTTAATATTATAAAAAAAATAAATTATTTATAAATAAAAAATTAAATTATATATTTTTATTTATTTATTTCAAAAATGTATATATTTTAATTTGTATATTTATTTCACTTTTTAGCAATGAAAGTATTTATGCTAATATTTTTTTAGATTTTAAGTCGCTCATAAATTTACACTCTTTTGAATGAGTAAGTTGAAACAAATAAATTTTATATTAAATATAAGAGATTGTTTATGTATTCAAAATCTCACATCATGTATATCACATAACAACATATGTAAGCTGAAACCAATAAATTTAATATTAAATATCACATAACAATATATGTAAATTGAAACCAACAAATTTAATATTAAATATGAGAGATTGTTTATATATTCAAAAATGTCACATCATATATATCATATACCAACCTAAGTAAGCTGGAACTAACAAATTTTATATTAAATAAAAGAGATTCTTCACATATTAAAAAATGTCACATCATATATATCACTTACCAACATCATAGGTATCATATATGATGCAGGAGCATCATGGTTCCAATTTTTTTACATTTAGTAGAATCTAGGGGGCATGTGTTTTCAACGAAGTTGGTTCTCTAAGTATTTAATTAATGTAATTTTCAATGTTTTGAGTGACTTAGAATAAGATTTAATTAAATATTGTGAGCAATATTTGTAAATGTAATTGAATGTAGGAGGGCATGAGAGATCTAGGCTAGTTGAGAACTCATAAGGATTTTAGCCATCCAAAGGTCTAATATAGGATTTTGGTTGACTAAAGAATGGAACTAGGATAAGCTTTAGGAAAGATTGAGAGATTGTTGGATCTAAACTAAAATTAGCTCAGATTTCTCTTTGTATATATTGTAAACATTTGAAGCATTCTAGAGATTGGATTAAATCGAGGCTAATAAAAAAAAAAAAATAGTCATCTAATCAATACTAATATATAATTTGAATGGGTTTAACCATCCAAACCATGTGATGTTTTTTAAGAGGGTATGTACATTATTATTTATATTATTATATTTATTATTTTATTATTAATATAATAAAAAAATAATTATTGCATTTAAAAGAGGGTATAAATTGTATTTTTTAACTATAGAATTATCATGATTAGTCACATTTTAGCCAACTTGTATGGGCTTATTTTTCAAAATATGATTAGTGTCTGGTTTGAGAGTTATGGTAAAAGAGTTAAAGGGAAAGCTAATTTTAGGAGGCATTACTTAAATATTGACCACCTTGTCCCTCTTAGGATTGTTACCAAGGAGTGTTGCAATAGTAAAATTAATTTCTTATGTTCTTTTGTTGGCTCTAGAAAATCTTTCGACATTGTTCCTCGTGAGAAGTTATGACAAACGCTCGATGAGATAATCACTCCTCTTGAGTTGAGAGTTGTTGTAACTAGGTTATACGAGATTGTTATTTCCAGGCTTAAAACCACCAAGGGTTGTTCTCAAGAGATTAAATGCAATATTAGAGTTAGGAAAGGATGTCCCCTATCCCTTGCCCTTTTTTCTATTTACATTAATAAGCTATAAGAGTGTTTAGAAGTTATATGATGAGATAGGCTCAAGCTTGCTAGTATAGTCATTACTCTTCTCCTTTATGTTGATGATAATGTTCTTCTTGCAAGAAGTCTTGCTAATCTCGAAAAGAATCTTAGAATCCTCCATGATCACTACTCCAAGATGGTTATGACTCTTAATAATGACAAAACTAAAGTCATGATAATTAAATCCAAAAGAATCAACTATTATAATTTCATTTATTATAAACAATTACTTGGAGAAGGTTTCCTCCATCAGCTCAACTAGAACTAGAGAATTCAGAAAATGATTATAGGAGGTTGAAAATCTTACTACGAGCTTAAAAATAATTGTAAGTCAACTAATATTTGAGTTTGGAGTTAAAAGAAGTTTCTCTTCGAGACTTTTGTCACCCCTATTATTTTATATGGATTCAATGTTTGGGGCTTTCGGTATATCTAGAGAATCATGGAGAAAGATTGAGATGGTCCAAAACAAAGTTATGATATACAACCTCAAGATTAAAGGAAATACTCCCTACTTTATTCTCTTGATTAAATATATCCTCTCCCCCATTGAAATCATGGCTAAGTTTAAGTATCTAATGTACAAGAAGAATTTGTACAACATGGAATCCAAGAGGTTCCCCAAAATTTCTTCTAACTCTTGTCAAAACCCCTAACTCTCGCTCGAGTGAGGCTGACATAATGATTCCTATTCTTGACTCAAACATTGGGGGTAAAGGAGGAGATCACCTTGGAGGATAAGGATGATATTAAAAACACTATTACTTCCAAGTTTATGGGATGATAAGGAGTTAGAGGGAAAAATGAATGTAAGATATTATAAGGAGGTGATCAACCCCACTCTTGCTAACTAGAGTGTTATAATATAATAATATAGTTCACTGAGCGGCTTTTCTTAAATTATTTGTAATGGTAAGAAACATCATATACAACATCTATAATGTATTTTAAGTCTTCCTCGAATGAACTTGTTTATGAGTTTTTCATCACAAGTGCAAATGCATTATGATAATGTATCTTGGAGGAAGGTGCAACATATCTAAATACTCTTTCGTTGGGGGACTCACCAATATCTTAATTCATTTTTTAAAAACATAATTATGGGGCCACATGGTGCATCACTGCTACCAAGAATGCCTTAAAATGGAGGTTTCAAATATGCATAAAACTTTGGAATAGTGGAAAAGGAGGCTAGAAGAGGCCTACATTAAGGTTTTATATTTAAATGGTTTTAAGAACATTCGCCACATGATCACCTTAGGGTTCATTGGTTGACACACATAGACATGATGGAATGTTGATGGTTATAAGGGTCATATTTGGGCACGCTTGCAATATTACAAGAATTATCATGGATGGATTGGTTGCTCTTAATCAAGTTGGGTGCATCACGAATCTTCATATCTTGTATTGACTAGGACAAACCAAGATAAGATCAAAAGGAAATTTGGCACAAGGGAAAGAAAAGTGGGGATTATTGGAGATGACCCCATCTAATATGAAAGTATTATTCATGATAGAATAAATTGGCAAAGAAATATTAAATGACATGGTTGCTTGGGGTACAAGAGAATAAAGGAGTTGGGTGGTCCACACTTGTGGATGGTGATGGATGGAAACGATGCCTTTGGGCACAAGAATCTATGGAGAAAAAATTTGGTATGCAATTATTGATTGCACATATAATGGATAAAATTGGACACACTTGGGGTTAGTTTTGAAAACTTGGTCATAGTTGGATGAACTTGGGTGTAGTTTTAGACACTTGGGTGCATCTGAATAAAGTTGGGTGCACTTTCAAGTGCATTTGTTGGATGTGGATGATCAATGAACAAGGAACCAAAGGAAGCATCTTGACAAATGGCAGAAGCAAGTTGATGGATGGGAATTGGGTCCATCTTATAGTGAAAGGGATTACATGTGTAAGGCAAGATTATATAGAGGATACTTCAAAAGTGTTAAGGCATAAATGGTTCATCATTCACCATGAGTGTAAAAGGAGTTATTTAATTATGCTAAGTTAAGGGTTAGGCACAATAAGTCAAATTCATTATTCACATGAGAAGAAGAATAATATAGGTCTTGTAGGAGTCTCACATAAATTAATTCAAGGGTTCGATTGTGCAAGATTTTTGGGAAATAGGCATAACAAAATATTTCGTTAGAATTATTGTACATATGTATAGAATTGCAAGAAAATGATGCATCTTCCTTATTTTTGGTAGCATCCTTCATCTAAGTAAACTTAAAGCACCACCATTGTTTTGCATTGGCTAAGTATTGTTGGGATGTTTTAAAGTGTGTGGTTGGACATGTACCCATTGTTAAACTTGGTTGAGTAGGACTTAGTTGCATTTGATAGATTTTTGGTTAAGGAAAAAGAATTGATAAACATGTAGGCAAATAGATCACATTAGCATATAGTTCATTCTCATATTCCCACCCACCACGAAAAATTAAATCTTACATAATTTTCTCCACACGTTGAGAAACAAAACAACATTGTAGTTTGAAACCATGCCAAATAAGCTATGCTTCATCATCTCTAAATCTAAGATGTTCAGTGTACATCAACACTTAATTGACCATGGATTATATTTTCATTGAAAAACAAAATTCTAGCTACATTCCAATAAGATCACCAAGTGTTTCTTGAATGTATCTAGTGTGATAATATCATTATCACTAGTATGGTTGATTCTTCTTCTCAATTGTGGTCAATAATGTTGAAAATAATGCTTCCATGTCATGTGTCACATGTATTATATGTTGTCACTGAGTATTCCAATGTGTTATTCCAGATATGGTTGTTTCCCATGTTTATGAGTTCTTGTTGTGTAATGTGTTAGTCATAGATCCACTTTCTTAGGATATAGACATGTCGAAGTGAGTGAATTATATCTTATATATATGTAATTGTTGTGATAAATTAAACATGAGTGTGATTTGTGTGTGTAATGTTTATAAATTCTCTTTAATTTATAATATGGCATTAGAGCCATAAGGGTCAGATAAATGAGATTCAATTCATTATGCAAAGCCATTTGCTAGTTAGCGTCTCTTTTTTATCATTCATAGATTGACTATTTTTTCTCTGCATGAGTCATATTCAATGAAAGTCAATTGTTGTGAAAGTCAATTATAAATCTCGTAGCTTATATTGTGTCTTCTAGTGTTGAGCCCTGCATATTCATTGATGTGAATTTAAAGGTAGACACTCTATTGAGTCGATTAATTATTTAGTTTCATAAGGACATAGGTAGATCCCAATCAGCCATGGACTCTGTGAGGATCAATGACATTCATGAGGGAAATTAACACCAACAACGGTTGTCGGTATTAAGAAATGAGATAGCTAGAGGAAAAGAAGGACAGAAAGACTTAGGATGATCTAATTTGAATTTGTTGAAGAATTGACCGCTTTGAAAATATTTTAGAGTTTGGTTCTTGATCCGAATCAGATCCATAAACAATTGTCAAAGAACCTTGACTATATCGAGACGAAACAAATCTTTGAAGAATCCAAAACAGCATCAAAAACACCCTAAACTAGTGGCAATGGCAGCCAGTGTGAAATGACAAGGACCCTGATCAAAGTGCGCTGACTGAGGCCCGTGGAAACTGCGCAGGAGGTCAAAGTAGCCCCTGGGAGCCCTGGATCGGGAAAAGGAGGTGATTTTCAATGCTCAATTCACTGGGCAAACAGGGCTGAAATGGAGGAGCCTTAAGCCCTTGGTCACGTTGGGTGCTGGAGAACCGCAGGCGGAGAAACGAAAAGCGCTAACATACGAAGGCGGGACCCACACTCTGAAAAACCGACAGTATTGATCGGGGCACCCTCAAATGGTAAATGGTTTTGGAGGAAGCAGAGCAATCCCACTCAACGATCGACGCGTGGTGGTGAAGGTGAGAGAAAACCGCTGTTGATCATGCGTTATTGGTCGAGAAGGTCAACCGCGTGGGACGTGCGAACGACATTGGATCTAGGGGACCCAGATAAAACGGTTGAGATTGCACCCGATGGAAAGAAGTGGAATCGAAAGGGAATTAAGACGCGTTCTAAAGGGATTTGGAATTCGTTTGACCACCACGGTGGAGGAAGAATGCATCCACAACATAACTGAATAAACGAACCGACGAGCAAGCTGTCACTATTCTGATGAGGACACGTGGCCACTCCCTGAGTGTTCATGCTGACGCCGAATAGGGAACTCCAAGAGCAGCTGTAGAAGGTGAATCAATAGAGGCGGAAGAGGAACCGAGCGACATGAGTTCGATTGGCTAAAATCCATGAACAAAGAAACAGAATACACATAGTGGAACAGTTGAACATTGAGATATAGAACCCAAAGAAAAGCAGGATGAGACAGAGGGCCGAGTTGACGCATTGGTAGCATCGAGCACAAGAGCTTGAGAGATTCAAGCCACCCCATAGGGGAATCTGTCCAGATCGAGCATCACATTTGACTCTTTCCATTGTAGACCAGAAGGTCACAGAGCTGGTAGGAAGAAGAGTTTGTGTACTCCAGTGGCTTGGGGGGATCCAAGAACCACCCTGCCAAGCAAAAACCTACTTCAAGAGAACTCACATTGAGTCCCTGCATTGTAATTCTCTACTAAAGGAACAATAAAACAAGGCCACCACTCAAAGCTGGACCAAAGATGTAGCCCTGGAGAATAGGGTGAATTCCTTATTAAAATTGTTTGTGTCTTGTGTTTGCATGCTGTATTTCTCTATTGTCCTTCCATTTAAATGTCTGTGTATTGGCAATCTGATCGATCTGTTGCTTAAATAACACATAACACACAACAACACATGAGTCTGTAATACATTTTATTTAATAGATCTCCAACTGATGGCACTCATAGGGTGATTATCAGATCAAGTGGTATCAGAGCTCTAGGTTGTAAGGTTAGACAAGCTTTTGTTGGTTTAGCTATGAATGCTCACTAGATCAAAGCTCAAATTAGGAGAAGTAGAGTTGGTGGAAACTAATCTTGAAATTGGTAGAGTCTATTCTCGAAAGACAATGTCAGAGGAAGTTTCTATAGGGCCAGACCCTCAATTCATAGAAAGTTTCCTAGCTATAAAGTCTATGGTAGAAGAAATGTATAGGGACTTTAGAAAGCATAAGGATGAAGATTCATCAGGCTCTAAACAAGATAAAGAAGCATATGAATCTCATTCCCATGACCACTCAAAAGGGAAAGGGGAAGAAGAAAGATTTCCTACACCTCCTAATAGCCCTGTGCATAATAAGAAAGCATCTTTGATTAAACTAGATGTTAAATTTGATTTGCCTATATTTGATGGAGAGCTAAATGCTGAAAAGTTGGACAATTGGATTAGACAAATTGATGTTTATTGCATATAATATAACATAGATTCAGACAAGAGTAAGATTCAGCTGGCAAGCGTATGCCTAGGAGGCACTGCCTTGGTTTGGTGGGAAGGCAGAACCCAAGCTGATATGAAGAAGCATGGTAAGACCATCTCTACCTGGAGTGAATTTGTTGCTGCAAAAAAAAAGAAGTTTTATCCATTGGCCTACATGCAACAAGCCATGATGAGTTGGAAAACTCTTCGACAGTTGAAAGGGCAAAGTGTGCGTGGGTATACTCAGGAATTTAGAAAGAGAGCATTGATGTTGGGTATCTCATTAGACTCACCAGAAACTCTTTTAAAGTACATTGGTGGTCTACATAGCTACATGAGGCATACCATCCTCATGTTTAATCCCACTAGTATAGATGAGGTATCTGTACAAGCTACTCATCTAGAAGCTAGAGGAAAGAATGGAAATCTAGAAGTTGGGGGACCATCCCAACCCACTGTAAGCAAGAGAAAGGAGAAAAGAAAGCATAAGTGGAAAGCAAGGAAGACTAACCCTGCACAAAAAGGCAAAGTTTCATGCACTCACTATAAAAAGGAGGGGCATGATGATGAGCATTGTTGGATTTTTCATCCATAGATGAGGCCTAAGAAGTACAAGGGCAAGAAGCAGAAGGGTGTTACATCTATTCATAAACATTTGGGGCCAAACTCAGGAGTTGAAATAATCATTGCAGCCACAGGTATAAAAGGTAAGAATTCTGAAGCATCTACTAGTAATTCTGCTCAATTTGTTATTGATGAAGAACACGAGAGAAAAAGACATGAGCTTTTCCATATTTGAGTTGTTTCCAAAAATCAAAAGATTGATACTTTGTTTGATAGTGGCTCACAAGAGAATCTAATTTCTGAAGAAATTGTAAAGGAATTGGGATTAACAACTACACCTCATAAGAAACCATACCCATTAGGATGGTTGAATGATAAAGCACAACTACAAGTGACTAGACAGTGAAAACTCAAGTTTTCTTTGGGTTAGCATTTGTAGATGAGGTTGAGTTAGATGTAATTCCTTTGGATATATGTGGAATTTTTTTAGGAAGTCCTTACTTGTATGATAGAAAGGCTATTTTCTATAGAGTTGAGAACAAGTATCTACTTGTTAAAGGTGGAATCAAATACTTTGTAAGAGCTCATAAGCTCAAGAATAATTATACTCTCATAAACGCAGGACAGATGAAAAGAATGATAAGTTCATGCAAACAGTTTCTACTAATGGTTGTAAAGGAAAAGAAACCTGATAAAACCGATGTATTTGAGAGCTGTAATGCTGATCAGCAAGCTGATATAGAAAATATTGTTTTAGAGTATGATGTCTTGTTTCAGGAACCTAAAGGTCTACCACCCACAAAGGGAGTAGTACATGATATTATTTTGTAGCAAGATGTTCCATTGCCTAACATTGGGATGTACAGGTTGTCTGCTTTAGAGAATGCTGAAATCAAGAGGCAGGTGTAGGAGTTACTTGAGAAAGGATTCATCAAGCCTAGCACATCACCATGTGGGTCACCAATCGTCTTGGTGAGAAAGAAAGATGGCTCGTGGAGAATGTGCATTGACCACCGAGCACTGAATAAAATAACAATAAAAAAACATTATCCCCTTCCTCGCATAGATGATCTTTTAGATCAATTGAAGGAAGATGTTTATTTCACCAAGCTGGATTTTCACAGTGGATACCATTAGGTCAGAGTTGCAGAGCAAGATGCATGGAAGACTTCTTTCAAAACAAAGCAGGGATTGTATGAATGGATGGTTATGCCTTTTGGCTTGACCAATTCCCCTACTACTTTCATGAGATTAATGAATGATGTACTCAGACCTTTTCTTGATGATTTTTTTATTGTATATCTAGATGCCATTATGATTTTTAGTAGAACATGGGAAGAACATTTAAAGCATGTTAAGAAGACATTAGTGGTTTTGAAAAGAGAAAAACTTTATGTTAAGCTCTCCAAATGTGAATTTGGCAAAACCTCTCTAAATTATTTGCGTCACATAGTAGGGGGAGGTGAATTGAAAATAGATCCCTCTAAAGTGGCAGTCATTCTAAACTGGCCTAAACCCAAGTCTGCTACAAAAGTGAGAAGATTCTTAGGAGAAACACAATATTGGAGGAAGTTCATTTCAAATTTTTCCTCAATTGCAGCTCCCTTACATTCTTTGACAAGATTGAACAAGGTGTTACAGTGGGGAGGCAGATAACAGAAAGCCTTCGACACCTTGAAAGAAAAAATTAGTACAACACCTGTACTAGCATTGCCATATCTACAAAGACCATTTGAGATCCAAACTCATGCCAGTGACTATGCCATGGGAGCAGTGTTGACAGAACAGGTAAACCCATATGTTACCATTCTGAGACTTTTAATCCTGCAGTAGTTAACTATCCTACATATGATAAAGAATTGTATGCATTAGTTGAGAGTGTGAAAAAGTGGAAACATTACTTAATGGGTAAAGAAACAACAATACATACTGATCATCGGCCACTTTAATACCTACACTCCCAAACTAAGTTGCAACAATCAAGACATTATAGATGGATGGGTTTTCTACAACAATTTCATTTAGTCATTAGATATAAAAAGGGCATACATAACAAGGTTGTGTACATGTTATCTAGACCCATTATAAATGCATCTACCATACTTAAGCATAATTATGTGTTGCATGAAAGCTACATAGAACAATATGCTCAGGATATGGATTTTAAAAATGTATATGCAACTTTGAGTCAAGGCAAAAGAGTAGAAGAATTGGACTATCATGTGAAGGGCCGACTCTTATATCAATGTGGGAAACTCAGCATTCCACAAACTGAGAGAGCAAAAATAATAAGGGAAGCACACACTTCTTTGATATCAGGTCACTTTGGGGTAAGTAAAATAGTTGCACAGCTGCAAAGGTTCTGTTTGGCCGAGAATGAGAGAGACAGTTTCTATATATGTAAAGGGATGTGCTATGTGTGCTGAAAGCAAGCCCATCAATAGAAAACTAGGCTTGTACACTCCATTGCCAGTTCCTTCTCACCCTTGGGAGAGTATTTCCATGGATTTTGTTGGGGGACTGCCTAAATCTAGGAAAGGTCATGATTATCTATATGTTGTTGTGGATAGGTTTAGCAAAATGTGTATTTTGATACCCTGCAGTAAATAGATTACAGCTGAACAAACTGCAAAATTGTTCTTTGAACATGTATGGGTTCATTTTGGATTACCCACTTCTATTGTATGTGATCGAGACACCCAATTTGTGGGAAAGTTTTGGTCCAGTCTTTGGGAGCTAATGGACACCAAATTAAAGAAAAGCACAACTTTTCATACACAAACAAATGGCTAAACAAAAGTAGTTAACAGGACGGTGATCAAGTTACTGAGAGGATATTGCAGAAAACATCCTAAGCTTTGGGATGAGCACTTGTGCTATGTGCAACATGCTTACAATAGAGCCAAACAATCTTTTACACAAAGATCTCCTTTTGAGACTTGTTTTGGTTTCATACCAAGGTCTCCTTTGGATTTTGTCTTTGGTAAAGATACCATGGTTGATAGACACAGTGATGTGGACAAGGAAACTAGGCTCATTGAACAGATATAGGAGATCCACCAGGAAGTATAGGAACAACTAGAAAGGAGCCATGAAAAGTACAAGGCTAAGCATGATAAGCATCAGATGGAGCATAGTTTTCAAGTTGGAGACCAAGTCTGGTTGTATATCAGCAAGGAAAGGATGCAAGTTGAAGGTAAAAAGCTAAAACCTATCAGGTATGGACCATTCATGATACTTGAGAAGATTGGTGAAAATGCTTTTCGTCTTGATCTACCAACTTACATGCACATCTACTTAGTCATGAACGCAGATTGCTTGAGGTTGTTTGAACCTTTAATGATTGAGGACCCTGAAGAACAGAGTCAATTACCTTCTGTTGATGACCTGCTACCTGAATATCTAAGTGAATTACGGGAGGACACAATGCTAGACAGGAAGGTAAGGACACCGCACAATGGACAAATGGAATACCTCAGGATTGGGCTCAAAGGTTCGAAGCCGAGCAGTGTGAAGTGGATTGAGATTGGACAAGTGAGACAACAGTTTCCTCACTTAGTTGATGCTTGAAGAAAACCAACTTTTGGTGGTCCAAAAGATTTGCAGTGGGAAGGCCGTGATCCGAATCGGATCAATTATTGACTGTCAAATAACCTTGATTGTATCAAGATGAAATAAAACGATGAAGAATCCAAAACAACATCAAAAACACCTTGAACTAGTGGCAATGGAAGCCAGCGTGGAACGACGAGGACCCCGGTCAAAGCACGCTGATCGAGGCCCATGGAGACTGTGCAGTAGGTCAAAGTAGCCTCTAGGAGCTCGCGATTGAGAAAAGGAGGTGATTTTCGATGTGCGATTAGTGCCTAATCACGCATCGCTGGAAAAACAGGGCCAAAATGGAGGATGCTTAAGCCCTTGGTCACGTTGGGAGTCGGAGAACCACGGGTGGAGAAACAAAAAGCTCTAACGTATGAAGGTGGGACCCACGCTCTAGAAAACTAGCGGTATTGATCAAGGCACCCTCAAACGGTAAACGGTTTTGGAGGAAGTGGGGCGATCCCACTCAAAGATCGACGCGTGGTAGCGGAGGTGAGAGAAAACCACCATTGATCGCGTGTTATTGGTCAAGCGGTTCAACTGCGCGGGACGTGTGAACGACGTTGGATCTGGGGGACCCAGATTGGATGGTTGAGATTGCGCTCGATGGAAAGAAGCAGAATTGATAGGGTATTAAGCCGCGTTCTAAAGGGATTGGGAATCCATTTGACCACCACAGGAAGAACACATCCACGACATAACTGAAGAGACGAACTGACGAGCAGGCTGGCACTATTATGATGAGGACATGTGGTCACTCCCTGAGTGTTCATGCTGATGCCGAACAGGGAACTCCAAGCGCAACTGTAGAAGGTGAATCGATAGAGGTGGAGGAGGAACCGAGCGGGCATGAGTTCGAATGGCTAAAAGCCATGAACAGTGAAACAAAATACACAGAGCGGAACAGTTGAACATTGAGATACAGAACCGAGAGAAAAGCAAGACGAGACAGAAGGCCAAGTTGACGCAGTGGCAACATTGAGCACTAGAGCTTAACAGATTCGAGTCCTGAACGTCAACAACTCCTATAGCCGACAATAGTAATTTACGTTGTGCTGGACATGATTGCAGCACTTCCAAAGCCGACATTGCTGAAGGTGAAATAGCTAAATCTTCAACAATGTTATAGTTCTGAGCTGCTCTCACATGTGGATTGAAAGCTGACTTTCGAAGTATACCCTTGGCGGGCGGTTTGATTACTAAGTCTGGGTTAGGTTTCTCAATCTGTAGCGGATCGGAACCGGCAGCTGAGGTTGATGGATTAGAATGAGAAGATTCTGCTTCTTTAACATCAACAGGACTTTTACTTCCATAATCTTGCGATTGAGTCACAATCCTAACATGGGACATCATCATTATGGGTTCGTCGGAGGCATTTGAGGAAGAACCTATCATCTTACTATCTTGACTTAGAAAATGATCCTTCAAAACAACAGGTGTTTGGGAACCTTCGACAATTTTCGCAACCTTTGCACGGTGAGGGCAGTCTCTTGTAAAATACTCTTTGTCACAAATGAGACAAGGATAATGAGGTTTGCGTTTCTCATCAGTTGATTTCGCTTTTTTTGGTTTTTCTTTTGAATTTTTGTGTGTTTTATTTTTCTTCTTCCCTTTCTTCTTCCCACCGGATTTTGATTTGGCTGTAGATGATTCTACAACATGAATATCGGCGGAACTTTCCGCAGAAGAATCTCGTGTCGAGGAATCTGGAAAGGTTATGATAGGAGAAGAATTCTTGGAAGACTTCTTCTTACTGTTGGAAATAATACTGAGAGGGGGGGTGAATCAGTATTATCAAATTCTTTTCAATATGCCTTTCAGATTTATACTTTAATTTATTTGATCATTAATTTGTATGTCAGTACCATATAATAATGAAAAAGAACAAGAAAAATAGATAACCACACCAAAGAACACCAGATATAAGGTGGAAACCCAATGTGGGTGAAAACCACCTGCTGCAATATGTCTCTATCTTCTTTCAATTAGAAACTTCTTTTACAAGGATTTTGTACTGGTGAAGTCCTTTACTAGTACGTAGGTTGCAACCTGTAGAGAGCTACAACTCTTTCTTGTTTTCGAGTCTCTCCTGGAAGGGAGCTACAACCCCCTTTGCTCTTCTACTTCTTTAAGGACCGCGTTTCATTAATTTTCAAACTGGATCCAAGAAGATCAAATAATCATCAAGTACATGCAAATCACCCAATCTCCTTATACAATCAACCAATGAATCACCCAACTTCTCATCATGTTGTAAACAGAAAATTAATACCAGAAATCTAAGCCCAGAACTCTGCATCAAAAGATAAAAGACAACCAACAAATGATTCAAGACAGGTCCGCAACTTCACCAATATAACCTTGCAGATATCTGCAGTCTTTCTGTGCCTGAACTGCACAGATCCACAATGTATCCTTCTGCTACTCTGTGTACCACCGCACCTTCCCCTTTTGCTGAACTGCGTACCTCAACTCAGATATGCACTGAACTGTCTGTCTGATCACGTACCTCCACACTGTTCCTTCTGTGCCTCTGCGTATCTCCACACTTTGCTTTATTTTGCGTTGCATACCTCGCATTGTGCCTTCTGCTGCGCTGCTTACCCCTGCATTGCATCTTCTCCTGCACTACGTACCCCCGCACCAACGCCATGGATCACCTGCGAACCTCTTATTAGGGCCAAATTAATAGTCTTCCATGTGCCACAGTCAGTGAGCTCCACATATCTGATCATGCGCCCAAGAGTTCACGACTTATCAATAGATTTGCCTTAATATTTCTCCTTGATTTGGATCTAGCTTTGTAAAACCAAACTCCAAAAATTTCAGATCTTAAGATATTCAATTTTCACAAGTGTCTAGCCAAGGGATCTCCTTCCCTTTTTTATAGTCAAACCCTTATCCACACCATGGGACAAAAACCATCAAAAATCAATACAAGGGATCCAAACTGGGGTTCAATAAATTAGATCCTATACCACTGGCCAAAACCATAGGATCGTAAAAGACGGGCTAAGTACCAAGGGCCAAACATAGGATACCCCATGTGAGCGCGCTTCTCTGCATTGGAGTGAGTGAATTGGGGGACTGCACCTTGTGAACAGTGAACCTGCGTGTATGTTCGCACTCCCTGGACAACGAACCTGCGGGTCCGCACCTTTTGAACGATGCACCTGTGAACCTCTTATTTTCCATCATTTTAAGAGCCTGAAAAGAGTTTTGCCACTTGAGTGAGTTGCCATCAAGTACAACACCTGTACGATAGAGCCAAACCAGAATCATAATGCCAACAATCTCCCCCTTTGGACTTGATGGCAACAACAACCAATCACTCTCCCCCTTTGACATCAAGGGCAAAGGGTTATGCTCCCCCTGAGACCATGCTTAAATCTTTGATCATGCTCCCCCTGGCGGTAAACCAGATCTACAAACCATAATCCTCCATATACCATAAGAGAAAGAGATAGAGACATATTGCAGCAATATTTAGATCAGCATCCATGTTCTCCTTCTGTGCTACCATAATGCCAACAATGCATTATATGTGCTCCCCTTGAACCTGTGCCATTCGATCTTCGACCAATCCATAAGCCAGCAAATGTACGCGTATACCCCAAATGAACCTCACGTACAACCAACAATAGATGAGATTCAACAACAAGATGATGCATCAACTACCCCCAGCTTTTGCCTGAGGTATTCAAAGGTCTCCCTGGGCAATGGTTTGGTGAGTATATCAGCAACTTGTTCCTTAGAAGGAACATACTCCAACTTGACCTTTTGTTCAAGCACTTGTTCCCTGAGAAAGTGATACTTGATCGGTATGTGCTTGGTCTTTGAATGCATGACTGGGTTCTTTGAAATGCTGATTGCACTTGTATTATCACATAAGATGGAGATAGGTGGAGTATAAGTGATTTGAAAATCCTACAAGGTCTACATCATCCAAACGAGTTGAGTGCAATAAGATGCAGTAGCCACAATTCCGCTTTAGTTGTAGATAAAGAAATCGAACTCTGTTTCTTGCTGAACCAAGATACTAATCTAGAACCCATAAAGAATGCACCACCACTTGTGCTCTTCCTGTCATCCACGCTTCCGGCCCAATCTGCATCTGTATAAGCATGAAGTGTGAGATCTGTATCTCTAGGATACCATAAGCCATAGTTTTGAGTTCCTTGAAGGTACTTGAAAATTCTCTTCACTGCCTGAAGATGATTTTCCTTTGGATTTGCCTGAAATCTTCCAACTATTCCCACTGCATGCATGATGTCTGGTCGGGTACCTATTAAATAAAGTAGACTTCCAATCATAGATCTATAGGTTGGTTGATGCACTGTTGTTGATTCATCATTTGCACTAAGGCTACATCATGTGACCATGGGGGTACATACTGGTTTTGCATCTTCCATGCCATATTTCTTCAAAATCTGCTTGAGATACTTGGTTTGAGACAAGAAGATCCCACCTTCATTTTGTTGGATTTGCAATCCAAGAAAATATGTCAGTTCTCCAAGCAAAGACATTTCGAATTCTTTCTGCATCACCAAGGAAAAGCTTTGACTCATAGCTTCTTCATTGCTGCCAAAGATAATATCATCTACATACACAACAAGTATTAGTAATTTGTCATTTTCAATTTTTATGTAAAGATTACTATCTGCTGATCCCTTTGAAAAGCCTTGTTGATGAAGATATTTGTCCAAACGGTAGTACCAAGCCCTTGGAGCCTGTTTAAGACCATAAAGAGCCTTCTTTAGTCTGCATACAAGATTTGGATCATTCCAAGGATGAAACCATCTGGTTGCTCAATATACACTTCTTCTTCTAAGTCCCCATTCAGAAAGGCTGATTTCATGTCCATTTGAAAAACTTTGAACTTCTGAAAGCTTGAGAGAGCAAGGAACATTCGGATGGCCTCAAGTCTAGCAATGGGAGCAAAAGTTTCTTCGAAGTCTATTCATTCTTGTTGAGCATAACCTTTACACACAAGTCTGGCCTTGTTTCTAATTACTTCTCCATTTTCATTCAACTTATTTTTGAAGATCCAATTTGTCCCTATGACATTCTTATCTTTTGGTCTAGGAACCAACTCCCAAGTGTTGTTCTTTTCGATCTGCTCAAGTTCTTCATCCATCGCCTTGACCCAACATTCATCTTTGCATGCCTCTTTCACATTTTGTGGTTCAGTGGAGGAGAGCAATGCCAAATAGCTTGAGGCTTCTGCAATTGTTCTTCTTGTTTGTACACCTGCTTCTTTCTGCCCCAAAATCTGAGATTCTGGATGATTCTTCTAAACGTACCTCGATGGAGTCTTCTCTTCTATCCTTATTTTCTCCTCAGGTGCCTCTTGAGGTTCTTCTTCATCATTTGTCTGATCTAGAGAGTAGTTTTCATCTTCTTTGATATTTTCATGATTTACTTGCCTAGGGATGTATCCTTTTTCATCAACCACTACATCAATGTTGTCAACAATTCTTCCAAGTCTTTTATTGTAACACTTATATGCTTTGCTGTGGGGAGAATAACCAAGGAGAATGCCTTCATCTGCTCTAGGTTCAAGTTTTCCAAGTTGTTCATCAGTGTTCTTGATATAGCATTTGCTCCCAAAATTTTTGAAATGCTTTACTGAAGGAGTCTCACCATACCAGAGCTCATGAGGAGTTTGAGTGCTGTTCACTCGGACATTTGTTTTGTTGAGAATAACAACCACAAAAATGTCGCTTCACCCCAGAAGGTTGCGGGAGTCCCAGACTCATCAAGCATAGCACGAGCCATTTGTTGGACCGTTCTGTTCATCCTTTCCACCACTCCATTTTGCTGAGGAGTCCTAGCTGTAGAGAATTCCCTTCTTATTCCATGTTCTTCATAGAAATCGAAAAATTCATTTGAGGTAAACTCCCCACCTCTGTCGGACCTGAGGCACTTAATTTTGTGATCTGATTCGTTTTCAACCAAGGCTTTGAAAGATTTGAATTTTTCGAATACTTTGTCCTTGTGTTTCATAAGTCCCAACCAAACCATCCTGGAGAAGTCATCAATGAATAATATAAAGTATTATTCTCCTCAAGGTGACCTTGTCCTAAATGGACCACATACATCTGTATGGACTAGTTCAAGAGGCCTGCTGGCTGATCCTTCCTTCTCAGGGAAGTTAGTTCTGGTTTGCTTACCAAACTGACATGATTTACATATGGTGTTGTCTGGAATTTTGATATCTGGAAGACCATGAACTGTCTGGTATTTGCATGCTTTCCTTATTTGTGAAAAGCTTAGATGCCCCAACCTTCAGTGCCATAACCAATTTTCATCATCCTTGATCAAATAGCATTGTTGTTGTCCTTCTTCAAATATGTATAGATTATTTGGAGTTCTTCTTCCTTTGATAATTGCTTTTCCTGTATCAAGATCACGAACGTTACATCCATTTGATCGAAATATTACCTCGGTTCCTTGACCGCACATCTGACTGACACTTAGTAGATTATGCTTCAAGCCATCAACATATAAAACATTTCCAGCTTTGACCTTTTCTTTCAAATGAGCAGTGCCTTTTCCTTTTATGGCTGCAGGGGTATCATTTCCGAAAGAGACTTTCTCACCCTTTTCTAAAGCAGTATATGATTCAAGTTTTTCTTTATCACCTGTCATATGCTTCTAACATCCGCTGTCATTGTACCATAGATTTTCTTGTCCTTCTACATAAAAGGCTATCCCACATCTTTCTAGTTGTGGTTCCTTTATTCTCCATGTTCGGGTGCTTGAGGCTTCTTCCTTTGTCTGCCGAAACATGCTCTTGCATTCAGAATCTTCATGACCAAAGTTATTACAAATAGAACATTCAATTTCATTTTCAAGGGCCGAAAAGTTGTTATAGGTACTTTTCGTAATCCTCGTCATACTTCTTTGTTTTTGAGCTTCTCTAGTCATGATTGTCTTATAGGCAACATATTGAGCTGCTTTGTGACCAAAGTTATGGCAAGATAAACATTGGCCATTGAAGAAACTTCTGCGATTATCAAATCTACCAGCCAAATGATTGTAATTTCTATTGTCATCCATTCTTGAAGCAAATTGAGAAGATTTTACCTGTGGCTGGTTGTAGCTTTTGTTCACCCTTAAGATGGATTGCCCCTGGTTTACCTGGTAGTCTCTGTTTGTTCTTGATGTAATTCGTCCCTGATTTACCTGATGATCTCCATCGGGCTTTTGCTCATTCCTCCTTGCTACGTCAAGATAACTCTTTGAGGTGGATGCTTGAGATGTTTCTCCATTATAACCCAGACCTGTCTTAATTAGAGGAGAACGCTATACATTGATAATCTCATCCAGAGTTTCAGATCCTTTAACAAACTTAAGATTAAGAACCTTTTTTTTCTCAATTTCTTTTCTAAGGCCAACAATTTCACATTCTAACTTTTCAAGATATTTTTCTTTTTCATCAAGTTGAAATTGCAGAGTATCAATAATCACATTCTTTTCTTCTAAACATGTCTTGAGTCTAGAAATCTCTTCATAAAAGTCATCCACATCTATAGCATCCATGTAATCATCATCTTCAAAAGCCACTAAAAGTTTATAATCATTACCTCGTTCATCTTCGTCACTATTTGATAGGCCATCATTGTCTTCATGAGTGTAGTAACTTTTCTTAGTTGCATTCTGTTTCTTGTTCCATCTAACAGGTTCCTTCCCTTTGTCAATCTTATCCTTGTGAGGACATTTGGCAGCATAGTGACCGACTCTTCCACAAGCAAAGCATTTGAAAGGTAACTTACCTCGGAACCGTCCAGTACCCCGTTGAAGATTTCTGACAAAATTTGATTCTTATTCTTCTTCTGACACGTGTCCTGACTCGTAGTACTCGCCTTTGCCTGAAGCCTTGAACGCAACTTCTCTCATGTCTGATGGACCTCCTTTCCTCATTTCATAAGCAGTTAGAATTCCATGCAGTTGTGACATTTTAAGGCTTTGTAGATTCTCTTTTTCTTCTATAGCAGAAACTTTAGATTCAAACCTAGGGGACAAAGATCTTAGAACTTTTTCAACCACAACAACCTCTTTTATTTCTTCACCCAAATTTTTCATACAATTAACAATCTCATCTACACGAAGAAAATAGTTAGCCACACTTTCATCATTATACATCCTCAGATTTTCATACTGAATCCTGAGGGTTTGAAGTTTTGCTCTTTTTACCTGATCATCTCCTTCATAGCTCAGAACAATCTTGTCCCATATCTCTTTTGCAGATTTAAACTACATTACCTTGACAAATTCTGAATGAGATAGGCATCCTAATAGAGTATTGACCACCTTTGCATTTGTTTCATATTTCTTCTTCTCAGCCGGATCTGTAGGAGTTGCTGATGGAAAAGTATACCTTGTATCTATGAGATCCCAGACTTTTGTACCAAGAGATTGAAGATAGGCAGTAACTCTTACCTTCCAATAAACGAAGTTTGTCCCATCAAAAATCGGTGGCCTGATTGATGCTTCCCTCTCGTAGTTGCTCATGATGCAAGATCTTTCTTCAAGCGATCAAGCTTCTTCTGAAGAACCTGCTCTGATACCAATTGTTGGAAATAATACTGAGAGGGGGGTGAACCAATATTATCAAATTCTTTTCAATATGCCTTCCAGATTTATACTTTAATTTATTTGATCATTAATTTGTATGCCAGTTCCATATAATAATGAAAAAGAACAAGAAAAATAGATAAGCACACCAAAGAACACCAGATATAAGGTGGAAACCCAATGTGGATGAAAACCACCTGCTGCAATATGTATCTATCTTCTTTCAATTAGAAACTTCTTTTACAAGGATTTTGTACTGGTGCAGTCCTTTACCAGTACGCAGGCTGCAACCTGCAGAGAGCTACAACTCTCTCTAGTTTTCCAGTCTCTCCTGGAAGGGAGCTACAACCCCCTTTTCTCTTCTACTTCTTTAAGGACCACGTTTCATTAATTTTCAGACTGGATCCAAGAAGATCAAATAATCATCAAGTACATGCAAATCACCCAATCTCCTTATATAATCAACCAATGAATCACCCAACTTCTCAGAACGCTGTAAACAAAAAAATAATACCAGAAATCTAAACCCAGAACTCTGCAGCAAAAGATAAAAGACAGCCAACAAATGATTCAAGACAGGTCCGCAACTTCACCAATATAACCTTGTGGATATCCGCAGTCTTTCTGTGCCTGAACTGCACAGATCCGCACTGTATCCTTCTGCTTCTCCGCATACCACCACACCTTCCCCTTCTGCTGAACAACGTACCTTAACTCAGATACGCACTGCACTGTCTGTCTGACCGCGTACCTCCGTACTGTTCTTCTGTGCCTCTGCGTATCTCCGCACTTTGCTTTCTTCTGTTCTGCGTACCTCGCATTGTGCCTTCTGCTGTGCTACGTACCCCTGCACTGCGTCTTCTCCTGCACTGCGTACCCCCGCACCAACGCCGTGGATCACCTGTGAACCTCTGATTAGGGCTAAATTAACATTCTTCCATGTGCCACAGTCAGTCAGATCCACAGATCTGATCATGCGCCCGAGAGTTCACGACTTATCAATAGATTCGCCTTAAGATTTCTCCTTGATTTGGATCTAGCTTTGTAAAACCAAACTCCAAAAATTTCAGATCTTAAGATATTCAATTTTCACAAGTGTCTAGCCAAGGGATCTCGTTCCCTTTTTTATAGTCAAACCCTTATCCACACCATGGGACAAAAACCATCAAAAATCAATACAAGGGATCCAAACCGGGGTTCAATAAATTAGATCCTATACCACGGGCCAAAACCATAGGATCGTAAAAGACGGGCTAAATACCAAGGGACAAACATAGGATACCCCATGTGAGCATGCTTCTCTGCATTGGAGTGAGTGAACTGGGGGACCACACCTTGTGAACAGTGAACCTGCGGGTCCGCACCTTTTGAACGATGCACCTACGAACCTCTTATTTTCCATCATTTTAAGAGCCTGAAAAGATTTTTTCCACTTGAGTGAGTTGCCATCAAGTACAACACCTGTACCATAGAGCCAAACCAGAATCATAATGCCAACACTTACTTTTGGTATTAACCGTACCAATCATACCATCAGCGGCATGAGACCCTGAAGGAGCTGCAATTATTTGATTTTGCTTAGGAAGATCAGGGATTTTCTCGTGTAACGTACCTAACTGCGTATAAACTAAGTCAAGGTACTGTGCTTGAGCAATTACTTGCTCTTCAGTAACGACTCCGGCCTTAGCTACATCCTTAGTGATCTTCGGAAGTAAAGACTTTACAAACCATTCAGCTAAGATCTGATCCGGAATAAAAACCTTCACTAAACGTCGTCGACGTCTCCATTCATGAATGGGATCTGAAATGTAAGTGGACATTGACTGCTTTAACAAAGTTAATAATTCCGTGCCATTGTCATATCTGACTGGCAACTGAAAATGAGTTAAAAATGAAGTAGCTAACTGACTAAAGTTATAAAAAGTGGCTCGTGGTAACTCAATGTACCACTTGGCGACAAGACCAATTAGAGTGCACTGGAAAAGCCTTAAACGGATTGAATCATCTGAAATGGAGTTAGACGCACACCAAAGGTGATAATTCATCACATGGTTCGACGGGTCCTCTCTTGATTTTCCTTCAAACATAGGAATATCACTAGGCAACTTATTCGGCATTGGTAGTCAAAACGAAAGATAATTAATGGAATCATTCGTAAGGCCCGACAAGTCAGGCAAGTCCAAAGTTGCAATAAATGGTAACTAATGATTAGGGTCCCTAAAAATCTGGGTCATGAGACCAGCCCCAGGAGGACGATATCTAGGATAACTAGGAATTGGAATTGCATTTGGGATATTATATCCTCCTAGAAAACCAGGATTAACCAGACCGTATTGGGGTTGTTGAGGTTGTTGATATGTATACCCAGGGTACGGTTGATACTGATAGACTGGCTGCTACACAGCAAGATTGAATTGGTACTGTCCCTGGTATGGTTGATAAATAAATTGAGGTTGGCTTGTGATAACCGTACTTGGACCAGGTTGTCCTATAGGCATTTGAACCGAAGTTTGAATTGTGGATCCAGACTAAGGTAAAGATGTTTGAGGAGTTGATACAGGAATAGTAGAAACCGGAGCTGTCGATACTCCAGAAGTAGGTGGGGTAGATTGAACAGATGTTGCAGCAGTTGCAGTAGCCGTTTTAGGTGGAGTACAAGGCATACTAGGCCTAGGCTGAGAAACTACAGAAGGTGCAGAAGTTTGAATAGTAGACTGGACAGGTTGCGGGGGTGAACCAGAAACCAAGGGTTGTCCAGTTTGAGATGACAACTGTACATTCGGTTGCAAGACCTGTTGACTTTGAGATGGATCCCACACTAAGTTCATTCCGGGGCATGGACCCATAACAGGTTGAGAATATTGAGGACCATAACCGGGTTGAGGGTAGTGTTGATAATTCAACGGTACATTTCCAGTTCCTTGAACATATGATTGACCAGAAGGTGGTTGGTAACCTTGGGTTGGGTACTGACATTGAGGTTGATAACCTTGAGGCACGTACTGATATTGGGGTTGACCTTGAGGTACATATTGATACTGGGGTTGACCTTGAGGTACATATTGAGTCTAGGTTGACCTTGAGGAACGTACTGTCCTGAAGGTATGTACTGTCCTTGAGGTTGCCCCCCAGGCACAAATTGGGTACCTTGAGCTTGCCCCCTAGGCGATACTTGAGGACTTTGAGGCTATCCCCCAAGCGGTAACTGGCCACCTTGAGGTTGAGGATTAGGAATAGTACCTGACATCATGAGAATATCTTCTACACTCAACGGCTTAGTTCCATTATTTCCAGTTAATAACCCTTTTTCAATAGGTTGAGGAGATGCTCTCGAAAAAGTACTAGTGAGTGACTGATACCCAGAGGGAACAGAAGGACCGCCGTACAAAAAGGTTTCTGGAGATTGAGAAAACATGGACGACTGTCTTGACATATTTAACGGAGGATAGTAACCCCTAGGTGTTGGGTGAAAAAGAATACGAGGTGGTGAAAAACTTAGTCCCGGGTTTTCCAAAAAATTGGTCAATGAAAGATACCAAGCACTGCTCCTAGGTGGACTGTAAAATATTGATTCACGCTCCCTAAGTTCTATAACAAGTTGATTTTTAGGGATAGGGATGCCTCCTTCTCTTCCAGAGTAGCAAGTTCTTCAATAGCTATTAGTCCAGAAGGAAGATTTTGGGTAATTATTCTTTCTACCCTGGGTGAACCAGGACCACTAGAAGTTGGAGAGGTAAACCCCGATGTTGGAGTAGCAGCAAATTTAGTTTCAGGTTCAGATATTTCAGGTTCCTCACCTAAGTCACTAGTAGATGAAAAACTACTAGTAACTTTGGAAACAAACACCGATTATGGATTATAATCTGCTAGTAAAGCTTGATAATCATGATGTACCACTAAAGAAGACTCTCCTTCTTCACGTGACCCAACTCTACTGTCTCTAGGAGTTACGAGGGCTCTTAACCCTTCAGGTTGGCTCGGTGAAAACTCAGGAGGTTGGCCCCGAAGTCTATGGGACGTCCTCGGTAATTAAACCACGATTAAATATTTTAATTACTTCACATGCAAACAAAAAAAAATCTCAATACCACCTAAAGCCTCTAAAGAACCAAATAATTTTGAATCACACGCCTAAAGAATCTAGGAGATCAAACCACACACAAACAATAACTTTCCGTACTGAAAACACTAGTTGGTGATGAAATCCAACATCACAGAGTTCAATACAGAAATGGCGGTTGGAACAGTTACCCCAACAACCTGCTTAATGAATAGACTGGCACAAGTTCCTCCATTAAACCGTCTCAAGTGAAGAGAACCCCCAGAAAATCCAAGCGAGTCTAGCCGACGTCTGCTCCAGGTACAGTGGGATCTTCCCTCCACCGTCACCTTAGGAAGAATCCTATAGAATATGGTCACTATGGTTACCAACGGAAACAAATATACCTGGGGGAACAGTCTACGATCCGATACGCACACAAGGGCAGAGTAACAAGCTAAATGCCCTTGAGGGCTCCTTGACATAATCCAAGGTTTACCAACAAGTGACCCCAGGCTCCTCGACAATGGTTAATCCGAGGTTTACCGTTTTTAATACGTGAATATCTGCGTCGTTCCCAATGAGGAAGGATTGATTCCCACACTCGTTCGGACACGATCTCGTGCTTCTCCTTTAAGAGGAGCTTTCCCAGAGCATAGATGTAACAATTGGATTTTTCTCCTACTGCAAGATACAGCTACTTGTCTGTTTTACTGTCTTGGAGAGTTAATTACTCCCTACTCCAAGACACTAGCCTAAGCTATTTTGGTGTAATAAAGCCCTAGAAATAAAAAGATTACTAGATAGATTTTACTTTAAGCGTTATTTTTATTGATTTTTCTTTAAGTCAAGAGGTGCAGAGATGAAACTTGTGGTGTGAAGACTTGCCTCGAAATCACTAAAAAATGCACTTAAGATGATTAAGCAATCTTTTCCCTTCAATGAATTTCTAGCTAGGAAAGAGTTTGAGAATGAAAATGCTTGTAAACACAAATCTTTTCCAATGCACTAAAAAACGAGACAACTAGTTATATTCACAAAAATTTCCCTTTTCTTTCAAACACTCAAATACTACAAAAACAAAATTTTTTCAAAAGAGAAATTTTATTTTTATAAAACACTCAAGGCTATGGAAAAAATCTAATCTTGAGATCTATAAACTATAAAAAAACTATTTGATGTAAAATCTTACAAGATGTCTTTTTCAAGGATGTTTTACTTAGCTATAAGCAAACTAAGGACCAATTTGTCCAGAATCACAAATCAGTCAAAAAACAACCAATTTTTGTTTTCTTTTCTAAAAATGAAATCCAAACTTTTAACACAAGCCTTTTCGAAGTTTCGCAAAGAGAAAACACAAGATGGATTCCTCAACAAAGGTAGATTTTTCAAATGGTCAGACTCATAAGAAGGCTAGTAAAAACCAAGGTGATCTGAGGCTTCTACAACGTCTAAGCTCTGAGCTACTACAAGACCAAAATGAAAATCAAGCCCCACAACCAAAACTTCTAGGAATTTCACCTAAAACCTTAACACCAATGGAATTAACCTAAGAAAAAGATAAAACCTTAAGTTTTCCAAAATTTTGACAGGGTCCGGAGGCCCACAGTTCACACAGGTGTGGGACCGCTCTGTGTGAAAAGTAAAAGTGCGGATAGATCCGCACTCTGTTGCAAGCCGAGGGTGCGGTCATCTCCCAAAGTTATGAAAAACAAAAAATAATCCTAGATCTAGTAAATCTACCCAATTCCACACATAACAAGCCAAGAACAGAAACAAAAACACAGTTTCTGAGGTCAAAGTAAAAACAAGGAAAAAATCAAGTCCTCAGCAGAGTTTCTATTTTGTCACATGGAATGGGTCGTTCTTGCGGACAAGATCGACCTCCCTAGTATCTAAAGATATCTAGTGACAAGCAAGCCAATAAAATCCTATCTTTCTCTAAATATGCAATTTATAAACAAAGGCAAACAAGTGTTTTAGGCCTACCTTGGGTCCAATGCATGTTTGTGGAAGCCTCGCTCCTTTGATTCAAATGAGCTCCCTTGTAGCGAATCTGCAAACACAAACAAGCACACAAATTAAATAGCACCTCAAAAGCCAATATCATAAAGCATACTTATCATGATGATCAAGGAATTCATGAAACAAATGACATAAGAAAATTTGTTGAGAAAAATGAATCTCATTGTATTAATTCAAATCAAAGAAGAACTTTACAACCTGTACCTTGATGTTGTACAAGCTCCTCCCAGGGTCCAACAAGAAGTCTCCTCTACTTTGACAAGTTTCACTCACTTCCCAATGAAGCCAAAAGGTATGTGATCTCTCCTCTCAAGCTTAACTAGGAAGTCTCAATTCCACCAGCATTTACCCTAAACAATGTTCACCTTCTAACCTCTCTAGCAACCAGCCCAATGCCTTAATTTATAGTGCAATGGAGGGAAGTTACTATGTCCTCCTTCAAAGGGATAAAGCCCTCCTTCAAAGGGATAGCTCCTCTCATCAAGGGATTAGCTCCTTCTCTTTTGGGATGCATGAACCACCTAAGAGTGAACCATCCACATCAAAATTCCTTCTAGAATCATCTAGAATTAACCTAAAGTATAGGGGTCCGCACCCACTCCTTTAGAGACAGAGCGGTTAGGTCGGCACGTAATGTGAACAGGGGGTGCGGGGACCATAGGTAACAGTGAGAGAAAGTGCGGAACCAGAACTTTATTGATTTTCAAAGGTCTTTCTCTCATTTTCAAAGCTTGACATGAAGAGCTAAGGTCTGAGACTTGCTTAGGAGGATAGTATAAGTGATGATAGACCCATACTGCAAATAGTCATGGTGACAATATTTTGTGTAACACCCTTTTTCTCCTTTTCTCCTTCTATTAGTGATGGAAGGATTTCGAATAATGTTAAATAAATCCCACTCACAAGATCATCTTAGAGTTCTCTCATTGTTTGGTAAGGATCTCCAACTCAGGTTGTAGATGCTATTTGTTGGTTTTTTCTGCCTACTCTTCATGAAGCTAAAGTAATTCAAAATATTTTTAAGACATTTCCTCAAGATTCAAGCATTGTGATAAATAGGGAGAAGACCCGTATATTTTTGTTTAACTGTAAAGACTCTATCCAAATTCATATTACAATTTTTTTTGGGTTCCATTGTGATAAATTTCTTGTTAAATATTTGGCGATCTCATTGGTTATATATCCTAAAGGGACATGGTGGTGGAAATATTTAATGGTAAGGTTGTCAAACAAGATTCAAAATTGGACCTTTAGAGCCCTTAATTTTGCAGGAAGATTAGTTCTCACTAAGGCTGTCTTACAAGCCATTCTTGTATATGAGATTGTGGCTATGCCCCTTCTAAAAAATGTTGCAACTAAATTCTGACCTTGATGGAATGATGTTTTGTGGTAAGGAGCCAAAAAGATTAAGCGATGGTCTTTATTTGGCTGGGAGAAGCTTAGTTTAATGAAACATTCAAGTGGCCTAGGCTTATGAGATCCTGAAATCAAGAGTACTACTTTTGGCACTAAGTTTTGGTGGCAATGGATAAAAGGAGGGGATTGAATTTTGATATAAATTTGATTAAGGTAATATGTCATGTTACATACATAGTAAGACAAGATTAGTTATGACAAAAATATTTGAAGTACTAGCTTATGGGTTTGGGTGAATATGAGTGGGATATTGATACAAAAGAATGTGTTCTGGAATATTAAGTCAAGAGAGAAGGCATATTTTTGTGATGAACATGGCAATTGATGCCAGGTTGAAGGAATATATTACTCTTAGACAAATGAAACTACTCTTGAAACATATGGGTTTTACAAAAGTAACAGATCATTGGCAAGGAAATGGGATAATAATCTTTGGAGATCTTGGAAATAAAAGCAAGTTTGGGCCAAATTTCTACAGAGGCTCCTTGAGAAATATTGCATAAGGAGTTGTCACAAAGGATGATCAGATCCTAATATGATTCTAAAATATTGAGATGGGGAACTCTTTCTACAAGCTCCTTCACATTTAAAGAGGCCTACTCGATTGTTGTGGTGCATAACACATTGGAGAAGGCTTGGTTGTGGAGGTATATATATATTGATGTAGGGTGGCCAAAAAATTATTTCTTCTTATGGTTAATTGCATGGGTAAGGATTCATAAGAAGGGTCTGGAAGGGCCTTCAATTTTTTATCTATTTGTTAAAGAAGAGGAATAATTGAATCATTTATTTATTTCATGCATTTATGCAATAAAAGTCTGGAAACTCCTTCCTATAATTTTTATCAACTTCTGGGAACTTGATGAGATCACTTGGATAACAATGATTCAATGGTTCATAATTCATTTCAAGAATCCAATTATTAAGAGAGCTTGGAAATTTAAATTGAGATTTATCTTGTGGAATCTATGGAAGGAGTGTATAAGAGATATCAATAATGGTCGATCAAATCTTGTCAAACATTTGAGAAACTGTCTTGATCATACCTTGGACATCACAATATCAGGAATTTGAAGTCATGGAGGCTCATATGCTTCTAATTATAAGCCTACATAAAATAATGGTAAATAGAAAACCCATAGGGATCCTGAATAAACAAGTTGTTGATACATCAATTCTTAGGTCCCCTCCTATGCATTTTATTTAATTAAACTTTGATGTGGATTCTAAAGGAAGTCTAGGTATTGCAGGGTTTGGAGGTATTTTCTAGGATGATAAACTAAATCCCTTGAGAATATATGATAAGAGTTGTGGGGTGGAAGGTAAAAATTATGTGGAGTTCATGGTTGAAAAAATCAATTTCTAAAATGGAATATAGTTAATATATGAGTATGATAGATGGTATGGTTTCCTTAATAGAATTATTTATTAGAAGTTATTTCTCTCAAAGAAGGAATAGAAGTTATTATCAATAGTTTCCTTAATGGTACATTGTTTCAAAGAATTATCAATAGACTACAGTTTCTAAAGTTGTGCTATGGCGACAAAAGGACTAGCCTCAAATATTTCCTAGCTTTTGAGAGGTTATGATTACATTATAGTATTACATATTAAATGGGATGGGAATGGAGTTATAGACTATAAAACATAGGTTGTTCTTCTCCAAATATTCATATTGATCTATATTGGCCTCTACATAATAGAATGGGAATTACCCAAAGATTAGATGTATTACTTGCAAAATATTATGGAAATCACAATGTGGATACATCCATATAGAGTGTATAATTCTTTATTAAGTCTCCCAATATGTTTCAATTTTGTTATGGTTCAAGAATTTCTAGGTTAACAAATTCATGGTGGATATAGGCGACATAAATAACGAACCTTCTAGATACACATATGGTATGTGATGATTGGGATGTGCTTTGTCCTTATGTGCGTTTCAATGGGGGCTTAATACTCTCATGGGTTTCATGCAAGTTTGAAAAAATTAGATGCAAAACAAATATCTTTGCATCCCCTATGGGGGTAAATACATGAAATTAAATAAAATGGGTTTGAAGAGCATGCCAGATTTTCTAACTATCCCTCTCTTCATGCAAGGTTAAATAGTAATGAGGGTTGAGAAACACAGTTATGGTCTTGTGATTTTAAATGTGGGAAGGTTGATGTTTTCAGTATCCACAAACAATATTCCCTATGTGCACTTTACCTTATTGTAGCAATGGAAAAGTTTGTGGGAGCTTGGAGAGGTTAGGTTATGGAGTACAAGAATATACCAGGTGAGACACGCATTAACGGTGGGAGGGATTACAAGATGAATGTTTTCATTAAGAAGTGTGTCAGACACACTACTTGTCATTCCATGGTCTTGCAATGATATGGTAACAACTTTCCTTTCTTTCCTCATTCATCACAGTACATCATTTATAAATACCACAGATGATTAAATACATGGTCGAAGTATGATGGTTTTGAAGGTGATGGGGCAATGGAAAATATAGTCATCTTTTACGCTACCGCATGTAAAAACATTTAACACAAAACACACATAGGCGTTTAACGCAAATCAGACATGAAGCCGACAAAATTAATTTATGTGGAACTTACATGTTGCTAATACTCTATATGCTTATTTAAGGAACCTGTCGATCAAAATGACCAACCACCAATGATCCTCTCATCATTTGCATATCATTTACATCTCCTCCAATCATTTTCATATCCACCAATCGATTGCAAAATGGCTTCAGACGGTGTTCCTGAACAATATTTGGATGTGGTGTTCCAAGAATTTGCCTACGATCCCATTCGACTCCCGCTTGCAGAAGACCCTGCCCAGCTGCTATACAACCGCAGGACACTCGAGACAATTTGGGTTACCAAACACGATGCCATCAACCCATATACCCGCCACCCCTTCCACATCAACAATGTCATCCCCCAGATTGAGCTGAGACAAGAGATGCAGCGATACATCACCAGAAACAGAATCCCAGGGCTTCAGGTAATTCCGGATTATACTAAACTCTTAAACCAGACTGAAATGACAAGTCTGCTGAAGGATTTGGTGTACCGTTATCGTTATATTTCTCAGAAGAAGGAAAATAAGAAAGAAGCGGATTGGAATCCAGTGTGGCAGAAGCTCAACCTGATCCGTCTATATTGCGAGTACGGGGAATGGAACAGGGAACTGTTTTCGTTAATCCAGGGATACCGTTACTTGTTCATGGTGGTCGATACACAGCTACAGTGTTCATACTCTTTAAGTGAAGAAACGAAGGAAGTTTGCAGAGAAGTGGGCAGGATAGTCGATATCGTCGGCTTCAGACTCGTGGATTTGCTGACAATACCTGAAAAATCAATATTGGCGTTCGTAAATCCAGGTATTTGAAAATCCAGAGCATGGTCCTAAAAATTTACTATCAGATGTTTTATCACAATACCAAGCGAACAACCATAGTTCGTTGTGTCATCGAAATTACTCTCAAATTGTTAGGGCGCCACAATTCGAGGGATGAAATCATAAATGAAGATCTCCACAATGGGACGGGGATCCTGAAAGCGGCGTGGATGTGGAGGAGGTTCACTTTGCTCCTTTTTGACAATTACGTGGACGTGCTTGTGAAACTTGTAATACTCTGCATTTACCGTTATGATCAACAACATATAGTTACCTCCCCACACGGAGGGGCACATTCATGTATTCCTAAAGCACTTAAGCGAGCGTTGGAATTAATTGAAGCATTAGTAAAGGCTGAAGATTCTGAACTTCATAAATATGTGAACCACAAGAAAAGGCTTGAAGAATTGGACATAGTCAAAGATATTGTTGGAATGGTGGAACTTGTTATGGCAGGGGTCAGATTCGAAACATCTCACCTTCGATTCGGTTTAATTATCACAGCGGAACTTCTGAAAAGCGGTCGTAGGAAACTGAAACAAAGAGAGATTAATGTTTTTGCAGATTTGCTTCAAAGCGAAACTGCAAACAAATATAGTACACATGTTCGGCAGTTGCTTCGCGACATCACAACGATGGCTGCTTCTCGCTAGAAACGACAGATGATGTTAGGCTCTGTCTAGGCCCAAGAGTGTGTGGGGCTTGAATGTTTTACAAAATTAAATTGTAAATTTTAATTGTTATATTCATAACAAATTTGTATATTCATAACGTTGTGCAAAACTGTTTTTATTTAAACATAACTCCACTTTCAATTTTTTACAAGGTTTTAAAAA